>CAMGYJ010000006.1:8169298-8769298 GCA_946122785.1 Linum tenue
CTTAGACCATTATGGTCAATCAGCAAAGCACAAAAAACACAGACTCACACTTAGACCATTATGGTCAATCAGCAATGAACAAAAAACACAGACTCGATCAGTCATCACACTTAGACCATTATGGTCTTATTCAACTAGAGACAAATTCAGCAGAACTTTTATTTGAAGACACAAGGTTTTTAGTAAGCATCAGGGGCAGGAATGTTTTTCTTTTGGCTCTCCCTGAGTCCCAGCCACACCTTCCATCATATTTTCCTCCTGAATTCCAGCAGCCTCTTCCATCATTTTCTCCTCCTGAATTCCATCAATTCCTTCCATCATTTCTCTTTCCAGATCTGCAGCAATCAGTCTGATGTCCTTCTCAGACATTGTTTCTGGTTCAAGTTCAGCTTCTTCCTCTTCAAAAGGAAATTATCAGGTTCTTTCGGATAGACAAGTCAGATCCTTCAAGATTCAAGGTTTTAGACTTGTTTTTGATAGGCCTAGCATTTGCTGGGTCCAGGGATCCTCCTCCTTTCGAAGGCTGAGGCTCAACACCTAGATAGTTGAGGACAGTGGTGGCAGGAACATACACAGATGTATCAACAGAAGAGTAACCATCCAGAGATATACCAAGATTCGATAGGAGAAGGGTGATTAGTCCCCCATAGGGAAGACGCCCATCTAGATGAGCCTCAGCATTTCGAACTATGGAGCCAAACAGGAGCTGAGTGTAGTCGATTTTTCTCCCAGTCAGTGCATTTGAGAGCACCCAAAGATCTATTTTGGTGACAATGTTAAGTCCATGGGAGCGAGGCAGAAAGAGGTGAGTGATGACATAGTGCAAGGTGCGAAGAGTGGGGTTGAGATCAGCAGTGGTGATGACTTCATTGCTAGATACTCGACGCTGAGTCACGCGAGAGTATTCTATTTCATAATCAAAATCATAGAAGAGGAATTCATCCTCGTGTGTCAGAGGAAGCGGTCCTTCAGTGGGAAGATTGAGCAAAATTCCAATTGCCTCAGCCGTGAGTGAAATGTAATAACCATTCACAAGAGTGGTAAGCTTTCTGGTGATGATGCCTTGACAGTCAAGGTTTGCATAGAAGTTTTTGACAGGCAGGGGACAGGCAGCAAGAGGAGGATAGTGGAGAAGAAATTCCCATCCTAGGTTTCGAATGAATGGAGCAATGTCTATCCCAAGAGCTTTGAATTCATAGAGATCAAGGGTAATGGGATCAGAGAGGCGGCGGGAAGCAAAGAATTCTTTGAACCTATGATGATTGAATTCAATAGGTTCGGTAAAGGTCTTCCCAACATAGGTGATAATGGCTCCAGGGATGTTAGAGGATGTGAATAATTCGGTCATGTTGGGAGACTCAGCAGAGAGGACTGAGAGTGTGATTGATGGACATAGATGAGGGGTTATTTATACTAACCACAGGGGAATACTAAGAGCTACAGCAATAAAGAACTAAGACTACAGAGCACAAGCAGTCAAACAGTTTTTGTGTATATCAAAGCATCAGAATTTTGACCTCCACATTCATGAATAATCACACAACCAACATAGGAAATATAAGTAAAGCAAGTGCATAAATTAAATACAGGGATAAGGAGAGTTCAGAACCTGGTCAATGCCCACTTTGTATCGAGTGAAGAGATCTGAGTCCAAGCTCATCACAAAGTCTAATGAATCTTTCAGAAGAGGGAGCTTTTGTGAAAATATCAGCTATTTGAAATTCAGTGGGTATAAAATCCAATTCTATTAGACCAGCTTGAATTAAGTCTCTAATAAACTGATGCTTGACTTCGATATGTTTAGTCCTGCTATGATGCACTGGATTTTTAGACATGCAAATAGCACTCGTATTGTCACAAAGGATAGGGACATTGTCAAAGTTAATACCATAGTCAGCAAGTTGAGATCTAAGCCATAAAATTTGAGTGCAGGAACTACCAGCTGCAACATATTCCGCTTCAGCCGTTGAAAGGGCTACAGACCCTTGTTTTTTACTAGACCAAGATACTAGGGATCCTCCAAAAAATTGACAAGTTCCACTAGTGTTTTTTCTGTCAGTCATACTTCCAGCAAAATCTGAGTCAGAATAACCTATTAATGACAACTCCTCTGATTTACCATACACCGAGATCCTGAGTTCCCTTAAGGTATCTAAATATTCTTTTGACTGCAGTAAGATGACTTTCTTTAGGTTGACTTTGGAATCTAGCACATAAGCAGACACTGAACTGGATATCAGGCCTACTAGCAGTTAGATAAAGGAGAGACCCTATCATCCCCCTATACCTTTTTTCACAAACCTGATGTCCATCTATATCATGATCAAGATGCAAGTTAGATGCAATGGGAGTTTTACATGTACTGACATTCATCAAGTTGAATTTGGTTAACATAGAATTCAAATATTTTGTTTGATGAATAAATATTCCAGAATCAGTTTGATGAATCTGAAGCCCTAGGAAGAAGGTTAATTCTCCCATGACACTCATTTCAAATTGATCTTTCATGACAGAGCAAAATTCATCACACATGTTGGGATCAGTGCTTCCAAACACAATGTCGTCTACATAGACTTGAACTATTAATGTGTGATTGTTTTTCTTTTTGATGAAAAGAGTTTTGTCCACTCCCCCTTGACAGAATTCTTGAGTTATTAAAAATGATGTTAGCTTTTCATACCAAGCTCTGGGAGCTTGTTTTAGACCATAAAGTGCTTTAGACAGCTTAAAGACATGGTCAGGGAATTCAAAGTCAATAAAGCCAGGTGGCTGCTCAACATAAATATCTTCCTTAATCTCACCATTCAAGAAAGCACTCTTTACATACATTTGATAAAGTTTAAAGTTCATTAAACTGGCATAAGCACATAGAAGTCTGATTGATTCAATCCTAGCAACAGGTGCAAAGGTTTCATCATAATCTATTTCCTCCTCTTGATTATATCCCTGAGCAACAAGCCTAGCTTTGTTTTTAATAATAAACCCCAATTCATCAGATTTATTCCTGAATATCCACTTGGTTCCAATAATTGTTATGTTAACAGGTCTAGGAACAAGTTCCCATACTTTTAATCTAACAAAATGAGACAGTTCTTCTTGCATAGCAAGCAACCATTCTTCATCAAGTAAGGCTTCCTTATAGTTTTTAGGTTCTAGTAATGACACAAATGCATATTGGCCAGGGATGTACTTACCTCTGGTCTGGATTGGATCAGACATGTTACCTATAACTTGTGATGGAGGATGCCTCCTTCTGATGTGAGCAGGAGCTTCAGGTTGATCAGGAGATTCAGTCACGGTTGGATCATCTTGGGAAGCAGGAGTGATTTCAGCTGAGTGCTTATTGCTGGAAGAATTTCCTGTCTCAACAACAGGACTAACAGGGAGAAAATCATAGTTGCTCATATCTGAGTGTAAAGGTAGGGGAGAGTCCAGGGAGTCGAATTTAATGTGAACCGACTCTCCTCAACTTTTCTAGACCTTCTATTATAAACCCTATATGCTTGGCCTTTACTAGAGTATCCTAGAAAGGTAGCAACATCAGATTTGGCATCAAATTTTCCAATTTGATCCTTAGTGTTAAGAACATAGCATTTAGAGCCAAATGGATGAAAGTAGGAAAGCTTAGGCAACTTTCCTTTTAGTATTTCATAGGGGGTTTTGTTGATTTGCTTTCTAATGGTGGTGCGATTTATCACATAACATGCAGTGTTTACAGCCTCTGCCCAAAGGAACTTGGGACAATCATACTCAAGAAGCATAGTCCTGGCTGACTCAATTAGTGATCTATTCTTTCTCTCCACGACTCCATTCTGTTGTGGAGTTCTAGGAGCAGAAAAAGTGTGAAGAATACCAAGATTGTCACAGAATGAATAGAAATTGTCATTTATAAATTCACCACCATTGTCACTTCTAATCCCTTTAATGGTGCAGTCAAATTGATTTTTGATGAGAAGAGCAAAGGATTTAAACCTAGAAAATGCTTCATCTTTGGAAGAAAGGAAGTAAACCCAGGTAAATCTGGAAAAATCATCAACAATGACTAGTACATATGATTTTCCTCCTAGACTTTGAACATTAGTAGGTCCAAATAAATCTATATGCATAAGATCAAACACTGCAGAAGAAGTCACATCCAGTTTACTTTTAAAGGATTTTTTATAATGTTTTCCAAGGATGCAAGCTTCACAGGAGAAATTATCAGGAGTTTTGATTTTGGGCAATCCTTTCACGAGATTGAGTTTAGACAGTTTACTTAGACGAGAAAAGCTCATATGACCAAGCTTTCTGTGCCACTCGACTGCTGATTCAGTCATGGTACTCATACAAATTTCTTCAGACAGATCAAGTGATGACAAATCAACAGTGTACACGTTGTTTATTTTCTTTCCTTTGAATATCACAGCATTATCTGAGATTCTTTCTATGATGCAGCTAAATGGATCAAAGATAACTCGATAGGTGGACCCACAAATTTGACTAATAGAAAGCAGATTATGTTTCAATCCATCTACATAAAGAACATCTTCAATAACTAGAGAGGTATTGCTACTGATAGTACCTTTACCAACTACTGAAGCACAATTATTGTTACCATAGTAAACCTTACCTCCCTTTTTAGGATTAAGAAAAGAAAAAAGAGCTTTATTACCCGTCATGTGGTGAGAGCATCCAGAATCTAAATACCATATGTTGCCACCAGTCTTATTCTGAAATGAAAAGTAGTTTTAATTAGAAGTTTTAACCACCCAAACGAGTTTGGGTTTCTGTTTTCTGGAAAAACAATGGTCATAGTCATGTCCTGATCTTTTACAGAACGAGCAGGGAGGAGTGAAGTTCCTGAAATTAAATGTTTTTTTATATCTATAAGGATAGTTTTGGTGATCACACCACAGAGGATTATAAGAAGTGGAAGTTATCCAGGAGGTTACTGGTCTAGGCCTTTTCCAGTTTTCAATTTCCTTTTTAAGAGTTTTATTTTCATTAGTTAGATTGGTAATTTGAGTATCCTGAGTAAACTGAGCTGCTTGTTGGATTTCAACAAGACTTTTTAGCCTATTTATTTCAATTTCTTTATCATTCAACTGAGTAACAGTAAGATAATATTTGCTTCTTAGTCTGTTGCATTCATCTTCTAGATTAGAAAGAGCATTTAGGAAAAAATCATCATTGTGATTTTGAGAGGTAAATTCAGAGGAAGTTTCAGACCAGACCTGTTCATTTGAGTTGTCATCCTCATTGTTTGAGTTGAGCCCCATAAGTGCTAAGTTCTCAGTTTCCTCTTCCGAGCTGTAGTCACTCCAGGAAGCCACCATAGCCTTTTCTTTCTTTCTGTTCAGGGGACAATTGGCTCTAATGTGACCTGTCTTGCCACATTTAAAACAAATGGTGGAATCAGCAGATTTTTTCATCTCTTTAGGACTGTTATCAGTTCTGTTGGATCCAAATGAGTTCTTGTCATTTGAATACACAGAATTATGTCCATAGGATCTAGAGGAATGATTAGACACGTTTCCAGAGGGTCTAAATGAGTAGCCATTGTTTTGATTTCCTCTTTTTATATTCTGATCATGTTTGTATTTCATCATTCTTTGGAGTTTTTTACTGGTAAGAGCAAGTTCATTTTCAAACTCTTCATCCAGTTTCTCCCCATTATTACCACACACAGAAGTAAATGCTATATTTTTGTTCTTTTTGTCATGAAGAGAGGTCATTTGTTTTAAAACTTCTTCATGACTAAGAAGGGATCCAATCAAGTTTTCTAAGGACAGTGTGTTTAGATCTTTAGCTTCCTCTATGGCTGTTCTTTTGGCCATCCATTCAAGAGGAAGAGACCTGAGGACTTTTCTAACTAGTTCTTTACTAGAAAAGGTTTTTCCAAGCCCCTTGAGACGATTAACTAAGGTAGAGAACCTTTTATCCATTTCAGATATTGATTCTCCTGATAACATATCAAAGGTTTCATATTCCTTAAGAAGAAGATCAATTCTTGTTTCTTTTACTTCTGAAGTGCCTTCATGAGTTGTTTCTAGGATTTGCCAGATTTCTTTGGCTGTTTCACATTTATTTACTCTTTCTCCTTCATCATATGATATAGCAGACAATAGGATGTGCATAGCCCTAGAATCTAATTGAGCACTTTTCTTTTGATCATTTGACCAATCCTCCTCATCATCCTCTTTCATGTCAATTGGTCCATTACGGACAATTGCCCACAAATCACAGTCGATTCCTCGGAGGTATAGTCTCATCCTTTTCTTCTATACAGAATAATTAGAACCAGAAAACCAAGGGGGGTTTGAGCTAGTAGGAAATGAGTTAGAAGATATGGTAGATCACAGGATCTCCTTCTCGGCAACTTTGAAGTTCCTCGAAAAGGGGGCTCTGATACCAATTGTTGAATACCAGTGTCTTATCCCATTCCTTTTATAGGGTTTTGACAATGATTTATTCACAGCAAGAAGCAGATGAACTGGTTCGACAAGACTAGATAATCCACAATAATTGCAAGTTCAAAGAAGATGAATTCCGAAAAAGCAAAGAAGGCAGAAGGCAAAAAAGCAGAGAGCTACGCCCAGATTGCGTAGAGTTCCTGGCAAAAGCCCCAACTCTACGAATCCAGACACACACCTAAGAACCCAACCCTACTATGCCTAGAACTGACCAGTTCTTCCTGATAGAGGAAATCGTTGCCTTCTCCTTCAATCTTGTGCCATTTATAAAGATCTTCGGTAAGCTTCTGCGAACTATCTCTCTCTCTTCTTCAATGTGAGGACCGTTGGACAGAGTCTTTCGGGAGAAATGATTTTGATGGCGAGTGTCTGGGAAGTTGATGTTTCAGGAAGCTTTGATAGCTAGGGATTTTGGAATGAAGGCGTAGACGCTCAAGCAATCTCGACGGTGACCAATGGACTTTTTGGGCTCGATTGTGAGTGGGCTTTGATCGGTTCTGTCGAGATGCTAGTGGGCCGAGGCCCAACAGTATATTCATCGCTACCGAGGCAGCAAACCCATATTAGTCATGAACATACAAAGCCTTCTTATGGTGACTTCTGTTGTCGATGTCTTGTATTGCTTCTGGCGAAGTGGCTCGATGAAGTTGTCCGAAAGGCAGATGGATCCGTTGCAAGTAGAAGAAATAGGAATGTTTGGGCTTATTGAGCGTAGTCGAGAATGATATCTCATTAGTGGTGGATGTTTCTATTGGTTGGATTAATTATATCATTCTCAATATGTAGAATTTTTCTCCATCATTTTATGTATTAACAAACTCATCTAAAGTTGAAATAGATTCTCAAATCTTTGATCATATTAGTCATTTCAATAATTGCTCAATTCTTCATACATAAGAAAATAAAAAGGAAACTCATTTTTCTTTCTTATCACGACAAATTATTTTTTCGTTAAATAAGTTACCTTTTGGTGCTAGATGTTAGGATTGTTTGAGCTTAGAGAAATGAGTAGACGCTATGAAAAGGAATTCGTTAAAATAGTGGAAAGATCACTTCTCGAAGTAGTCCAAGATAATGGCGACGTAAACATAGCCATGATATGAGAGAAAATCGAAATCATGAAGAGTTAGTCTCTATTCTCTTATTATTATGTTGCAAATTAGGATGACTAATGACTATACTAATTGATTTATCATCTCAAAACCTTCAGTGAATTCTTTGGATTGATTGTTCTTTCCACAAGAGGCTGATGGGATGCGATATTCTCACAACTGTTTTAGGGGTTGTGATTTGATGACCCCTCTTACACATAGTTAGATCCAATTTTTCTTTTTATATTTTAATTGATGGATGAAATTGGACCAAGAGTATTTTTGAACGAAAAAATATGCACACACAAGATTGCTACCCCTATTAAATAGCATAACTTTTTTATCTCTTCCTAAGAAATCATAAAACAAACTCTTTCATCTTTCATATGTCTTTTTACCACCATTCCCCACTTTCACCAGCACCATCACCTCACCTTCCTCTCTCAGCCACCACTAACTCGTCCCCTCCCACCCTCATCTCCACTGTCACCCCCACTTTCCTCTGCCTCCCACACTGTCTCCCTCATCTTCACCATCTCTCCCCCTACCTCTGTGATCCACCAGTAGCGCCACATTATTGTGGGGTCTCCGCCTCCCCCCTTCCTCACCCCCTGGATTTTTTTAACAGATCCGTGATTTTTAGTTTTCATATCTTGTCTTTTGCATTTTAGCCGAGTGGTAGTATTTTTCGAAGATCCAAAACCTCGCGGTTCGCCGTTCATCTCATCTTCCCCAACTGCTCAATCCTCAATTGATCACTCCAGTCGAAGGCTTGGATGGCCTCTCTCAATCGTCACTTTTCCCACTTTACGACGGCCACGAATCGAGCCCAAACTTTTGAAAAAACTTAGCAAAAATAAGGCTAACTCATTCTTTGTGAATCTTTCTCTTATGTCTTGAACGCGCAAGCACAGTAGGAGAAGGGGTGACGAGTAAAGCATACCATCTCAAAATTTTCAGCCAGGTATTTGTAACCATGCAAATTGTAGAGAGTAGAGAAGTTTTTTCAATGAAGAGATATGCAAATTGCATTTTCTTGAGAAAAGGAGAAGAAACGACGTTGTACGGAATGACAAAGTCAAGAAACAAAAGTGGGAGCAGGTTACCCCTCCTCATTCTCCGAAGGACCAAATAGAATTCATTGAAACAGTGAGAAAATAACTTCTAGAAGCAGTCCAAGATAATGGCGACGAAAACATAGCCATGATATGAGAGACAATCGAAATCATGAAGCAGTCCAGATTCTATTCCTCCTCCTTCAACAGATCCAACTGATCCTGACTACCTCTTTCCTATACCCTCTCATCACAGAACTACCTCAGCAGATGATACACACACTCCTCTTAACCAACTCTTTCCTCAACCTTCATCTCCTACTCCTGCCCAGACACCTACTAAACCCATGAACACACCATCTCCTTATCATTCAGATACCCACATTCCATCTACTTCTGCTTCTCCATTGAATTCTCCTTCTCCAAATCCTTCTTCCTCTCCTCCTCCACCTCCACCTATTCCCCTAAGAAAATCAGACAAAACTACTAAACCACCACCCCATCTTGTCAAAGACTACCACTGTTACATGGCCAAGCACTCTAGCACTTCCAGTCAATCAAGTTTGCAACAGATTCAGGACAAAAGGTTTGCACTTTCCTCTATGCTCTCATATGATTCTCTTGCCCCTCATTATAGACAGTTTGTTCTTAACATATCCTCCCATCATGATCCTACTTCCTACAAAGAGGCCTCTAAGTCAGCAGCCTGGAATGCTGCTATGCAACATGAAATCAAGGCTTTGATTCAGAATCAAACGTGGGATGTGGTGAATTTACCTGTTGGTAAAAAGCCTATTGGGAACAAATGGGTCTACAAGACTAAATTTGAATCAGATGGCAGCCTAGACAGGCTTAGAGCCAGACTGGTTGCCAAAGGCAATTCACAACAAGAAGGAGTGGATTTTTAGGACACATTTTCCCCAGTGATCAAAATGACCACTGTGAGAACCTTTCTAGCAATTGCTTCTCTTAGAAACTGGTACATCCACCAATTAGATGTCAATAATGCTTTCCTCCATGGAGATCTCCAGGAGGAAGTCTACATGACATTGCCTAAAGGGTATGATCCACCTCCAGGTTTTGACAACCCAGTTTGCAGAATAAGGAAGTCCCGTTATGGCTTGAAACAAGTTTCACACCAGTGGTTTTCTAAACTCACAGACAAGATTCAGACTCTTGGATACATTCAAAGCATGGAAGATCATTCATTGTTTTTCAAGGTAATAAATTCATCCTATACTTGCATCCTTATCTATGTTGATGATCTGTTAGTTGGAGGCAATGATCTCACAGAGATAACCAGATTGAACCAGTTCCTTCATAGTGAGTTCAGTATCAAGGATTTGGGAAATTTAAGTTTCTTTTTGGGAATTGAAGTGGCTAGAAACAACAAAGACATTCATTTATCTCAAAGGAAATACACATTGGAAATTCTGGAAGAGGCTGAGTTGCTGGACTCAAAGGCTGTTACAACTCCAATGGATTAGAAAGTACATCTATCAAGTCATGTTGAAACCCCCTATGAAGACCCAGAGCATTATCGTACTCTTGTTGGCAAGTTGATTTACCTCACAACAACTAGGCCTGACATTAGTTATACAACTCAACAACTCAGCCAATTCATGTCTAATCCTAGCACTGTTCATTACAAGGTTGTGCTACGAGTTCTTAGGTACTTGAAGACTGCTCCTGCTACAAGACTCTTCTTCCCTTCCAAAGGCTCTTTTCAGTTGAAGGCATTCACCGATTTAGATTGGGCAGCATGTATTGATACAAGACGATCAATCACAGGATATTGTATTTACCTTGGTGATTCTGTTATCTCATGGAAAAGCAAAAAGCAAAAGACAGTCTCCCGCTCGTCTTGTGAGGTAGAATACAGAGCTTTGGCATACACCACTTGCGAGATTCAATGGTTTCTTTTTCTGTTGCGTGACTTCCAGATCGATCACCCAAAACCAGCTGCTCTATTCTGCGACAATCAAAGCGCCATATACATCGCCCAGAATCCGACGTTCCATGAGCGAACGAAGCACATCGAGCTCGATTTCCACCTCGTGCGTGAAAAGCTTCAATCAGGTGTAGTCAAATTGCTACATGTCTCTTCAAATCATCAGTTAGCTGACCTCTTCACCAAGCCTTTGTCTCCTGCACCATTTCAATTGCTTTTCTCCAAGCTTGGTGTGCATAATTTATGCCCACCAGCTTGCGGCGGGGGGTATTAACAAATGCAGATTTGCTATCCCCAATTTCAAACTCAACGACTATCTCTTGAAGACTGAAGCGGTGCTGTTTTGACTCCCACAAGTCACTTACTTACAACGCTGTCGTTTTTGCTCTGTTTGTGTGTTGTTGTTGAACGTTGTCGTTTTAGCACTTCGTTTTGCCCATTGCTTTCTGCACAAGGGTATTTGTTTCCTGTCCAAGCTACCAAACAAGAATGTGGAGCTGGCTTGTCTTCTTGTTTGTAATCAGCCTATATAAGGCAGAAGTGAAATGAAAGATTAACAGGTTGTAGGGGTTTCAAATCAAATTGGTTGTTATCTAGCTCAAGTTTGTCTCGTTTACTAACGAGTCGGCTTGTTAAATAACGAGTCGAGTGTCGAACGAGCTTTTTCTGATTCGAACGTCGAGTTGCTCGCAAGCGGCTTGACTCAGGCCTGAATTGAATTAATGATATAGTCCGTTAGCTAGATGCATGCAATAAAAAAAGTGGAGATTTGGTCTGCGTTTACTTTTCTTAGACTAGTAGTCTTATCGGCCGTTGACCTTTCGTTTTGCTATACATTTTATATTTTTATTTATAAACTAAAGAACTAAAGATCATTTTTTCGACTTCATCTACAAGAAAGCTTTGTCACAATCACAATTAATGAAAACCCGACAGTTAAGGTTGACTCAAGGCAAGGGTATGATTAGGTGGCAAACTACAGTGCATGGATTCGTTGATTAATTATCTTATTATTTCCAACTTAATTCGTGCACAAATAAAGTACTCACCGTAATGGCGTAATCATACTTTTTTGATTATCTAATTAATTATTTGGAAATGAATATTGCTTTGGAATATCGCACATAATTGTATCTTATAAGCTTTGCAATGTTTGAAACTCATTAGTATTAACGAGTACGGCGGATAATGAACAGTGCTCTTCTAATTTGTCATTCAGCATCTCGAATCCAATTAGGAATAGATACCAGAGCACTTCTACTATAGTTTAAAGTATTGGTGCTTTAGAGTACAACTTCAAGCTGTACAATAACGTTAGATGTACAAACTGAAATTGTACTATAAGAGAATTTAAACCTCAAGTTACGTTGTACCATAATATAAAAATACAACTTCAAGTTATACCATAAATGCAAAAACTAAAGACCAATACTTTAAAGAATTGTAAAATTCCTCTAGATACTAATTACTTTTCAACTTCATAATTAGACCCAAGTGTGTGTTATGATTATGAACCTATGATATTAGGTCTCATCTTTTAATTTTAGTTAAGAGAAAAGGTTAAACCAACACACTTCTTAAACTTGAACAGTTTGGAAATGCACGAGCATCGGCGGATACAGGGGGGGCCACACTGGGCCCGGGCCCAGCCCTCCCTGCCTCCCCAAGACCCAACCCAGCCATAATTCTAGTGCATAACTATTTGGGCCCAGCCCCAGTCCCAAGACCCAGCCCCAGCCGGCCAGCCCAAACAAATCTCAAAGACAAAGACCCAAATTAACAGACTACAAACCCAAATTAACAGACTACAGACCCTCCCTGCCTCCTCTTTAGCTTTCCCTGCAAGTCTGGGACCAAAAAAAAAAAAAAAAAGAAGACGAACAGACTACAGACCTTCTCGCTGGCCGCTGCTCCCCACCTCCCCGAGACCCTGACCCGGAGCCGGAGATCCCCTCCCCTGGCCAGCTGGCCTTCGTTCTTTCTCCGCAGACCGCATCGGCTACAGTAGTGATTAGACGACAAGGACAACAGCAACACGTAATTGCAATTTGCCAATTGATCTTAGTGTCTTAGTTTACTTAGTCTTATTTACTTAGAAACTAAGTTTGTACAATGCAATTATGCATTAAGACATTAACATAGAATTTCATATTAGGATTTCTCATATATCATACTCGGTAGAATTTGTATCCAAATTTACTTTATTACTTAGAATCTAGTGTTTGACTGCGGTGTGTATATGTTTAATTGATTATGCAGATTTTAATATATTTCATCATGACAACTTCTCAACCACCAAATAAAAAGGCGAAAACAACATTGTTTTCTTACTATCAACGTAAGGAATCTGAAACGTGTCAGACCGAAGAAGTCCCTCCTAATGAAGGTCAACCATCTTCCTCTCCAGTTCAGAATGAATCATCTACTTCTCCTGTATCCGGTAATCTACTTCCATCATCTGATAGTGGAGTTAAAATTGAAAGAGATCCAGGAAAGAGGAAACAAATATGTGATTGGGCTCTTGAGTTGAGAGATGAGGTTAGGAGAAAATACATAATACACAAGGCTTATCAACCTAAACTCGCATACTATAAGTCGCGAGAATATCCAGATAAAATTCGTCACTTTCAAGAAGCATGGTATTCACAATTTGATTGGTTGGAGTATTCTCCTACAACACATAAAGCATATTGTTTCCCATGTTTTTTGTTTAGAGACAAGATGAAAGGGAATCAAACTTCTGCACTAGTCAAAGATGGATTTGATAATTGGAAGAGGGTTAATGGTAAGAAATGTGTGTTCCTTGTTCATGTTGGTTTATCAGCTTCTTCAAGCCATAATAAATGTGTTACAGCGGCTGATGCCTTGATGAAACCCTCCGGTCATATTGATAAAGTGATGCACAAAATTGGTGGAGAAGAAGTTCTAAAGCATCGATTGCGGTTGAAAACAACAATTATGGTTGTCAAACCGTTGGCTTTACATGGAAGTTCTTTTAGAGGGCATGATGAATCTGATGATTCTTTGAATCCGGGGAATGTTCTAGTTTGGATTGGTTTTGCAACGAAGTTGAATGATCAAATCAATAGTGTAGTTCTCCGTAACGCACCAGGAAGTGCAAAATACACTTCACCAAGCATTCAGAAGGAGATATTGGGAATCATAGCAAATAGAGTGCGTTGTAAGATATGCGAGGAGATTGGAGATTCTTGTTTCTCTATTCTTGTTGATGAAGCAGTTGATGAAGCATGAAGGGAACATATGTCCATTATTTTGAGGTATGTCAGTTCTTCTGGTATAGTAACTGAACGCTTTTTCGCTCTCAAGAGTGTAGCTGATACTTGTGCAGAAACACTAAAACAAGCTATTTGTGACGTTCTCTCTCAGTATGACCTTCAAATTGAAAAATTGAGAGGTCAAGGATATGATGGTGCTAGTAATATGTCAGGACAGTTTAATGGAGTCAAGGCATTATTTCTTAGAGATTGCCCATATGCCTATTTTGTCCACTGTTTTGCTCACAGATTACAGTTGGTATTGATTACTTCTGCAAAGGTATGTGAAGGCTTCTCCTATACGGATCAGGGAGTTGCAAGCAATTCACAAAAAAGATCTTGATGGTATGTTGGATGTTGGAGAAATTCAATCTGGACAAGGAGCTAATCAAATGACATCCTTAAAGCGTTCAGGGCCAACTCGTTGGGGATCTCATTATCATTCCATATTGAGCATTATAAACATGTTCAATGCAACATGTGTAGTGCTAGAGGATCTTTGACGTTCTAAAGAAGGAGAACAACGAGCTCAAGCCAGAGGTGCTTCAAAAAATATCAAGACTTATGAGTTTGTGTTCAATCTTCACTTGATGGAAGGGATTATGGATATCACGGATTTTCTTTGTCAAGCATTTCAACAAGAATCTGTTGACATTGTAACTGCAGTTGGATTTGTTTCCATGGAAAAAGTTAAACTTCAAAAGCTACGGGATGAAGGATGGAACAAGCTACTCCAAGAGGTAAAATCTTTTTGCTCAAAACATGCCATAGAGGTACCTAATATGAATGCTACACTTGGACGTGGTGAGAAGCAAACAACTCTTGAGCACCGCTACAATTTTGAATACTTTAATCAATGCATAGATTTTCAGTTGAGAACATTGAATTCAAGATTCAATGAGTCATCAGTCAGATTGCTGCAGTTGAGTGGTGCACTAGACCCTAAAAGTTCTTTCCGGTCTTTTGATGAAGAAAATATTTACAGACTTGCTGAAGAGTTTTATCCTCGAGACTTTGAAGGCAATGAGATGAATTGTTTGAAGAATGAGCTAGGATATTATGCCGATCATGTGGTTCATAGTCAGGAATATGATGTTTCTTCCCTTGCAAAATGACTAGAGAAGCTGGTGGAAACATGGATGGACGCACGGTACAGATTGATTTGTCGGTTGATTCGTCTAGTGTTGACATTGCCTGTTTCAACGGCTACTACAGAGAGATCCTTTTCAGCAATGAAACATATGAAGACTGATTTGCGCAACAAGATGGGCGATGAATTTCTTGCTGATTGCTTGACTATTTTCTTTGAGAGAGAGTATGTTATTGGTATGGATGAAGACTCAATTATTGACGAATTTGCTAAATTAAAAGACCGTCGTTTACAATTGACATTGTAATGCAAACTATAATTTTTTTTTGTTTACGGTATCTAATTTTATGTTCGAATCCGGCCCAGTGCACTTCTATATCCTGGATCCGCCGCTGTGCACGAGAAACGAACGAAATGCTCTTTGTGTTTAACTTAACTGAGGTGAAAAAGGTTAAACTACAACCACAACTTCAAAAGTACAGCTACTAAGTAACAACGACCCGAAAATTTGCAGAGGAATCTCGCGCTCGATTCCGTTAACAAGTATGTGTTATGAACCTATGATATTAGGTTTCATCTTTTAATTTTAGTTAAGAGAAAAGGTTAAACCAACACACTTCTTAAACTTGAACAGTTTGGAAATGCACGAGAAATGAACGAAATGCTCTTTGTTTAACTAAACTGAGGTGAAAAGGTTAAACTACAACCACAACTTCAAAAGTACAGCTACTAAGTAACAACGACACGAAATTACCAAATATGACGATGGATGCTACGATAACCACAGCGATTAGAGGACCAATCGAACACACACCATCAATGCTCAAGACAACAAAACCGCACAACACATAACCTTGATTAGTTCCCGTTTCATCAATGTCCCCCTTTTTCCGATGAGAAGGTAGAGGATTGTCGATACTCTGCCATTGGATACGTCTCATACCTCATCGCACAACTCACAAGACTGATCTGGGCGCCGTAGTGATCGTGGCATATGTTATAGTTCAGCAACTGGTCCTGGGCATAGACAAGACAGGCCTTGCAGTCCTCCCGAGAGACGGAGCCCAAACAGTTGGCCCAAGCGTACATGAAGGGCTTCTCTTCAGTCACGCTGCAGTCTGGGCCAGCGGGCCGTGTCATGTTGACGGCTCCATCTGTGACTCTCCTGGCTTGAACCTTCTTGAAAACGCTGGCGTCGTGGTCCCATCCGCAGTAAGCCGAGATGAGAGTCAGGTCTGGATCGCCTTTAACGACGACGTTTACGTGTACTCCCGTGGTAGAGATCAGTATGAATAGCAGGGGAAGGAAGAAGGGTATGAAGGAATAATTCGCCATGTCGATCAAGGCCGGCCGGCCGATGTTGTGACTTGTGAGGGGGTGTTGTAACTTGTAAGTAGCTAAGGGCTTTTGTTGATGGACTACTTGATTCTTTGATGATCAATATAGTGCAAACAATGGAAGGGTGGATTTGTAAATAAGAGAATGCATGCAGAGAAGTTGACCACAATTTATATATTACCGTATATATATGTATATATATTATTGACCAAATCAAAGAAAGGTCAACTGTTTTAGGCTTTTAGCAATTGAAATTTAAATAATTCTATTTTTTTTTATAATTGACCAAAGTAATAATAGGTTAAGTATTTAAATTGCCATTGTGTTGTGAGTTGTGACCCACATCCACGTAGCTAGTCTTTAACCCGTTAATGTAGAAATTTCTGCATACCTAATTAGGGCAAGGGTCGGTACGTACGTCATAGAACTAGGCAGGGGAACAAACAAAGTTCATAGTAACGGAAGAAAGTTAAAGTCTTTTTGTTCACGAGAAGTAACAAAGGAACTTTAGAGTGATAAAACCTAGCTTGCTTTTCTCATTACTTACACTGCCAATTTATAGGCAGAACCAGGAACAAGATGACAAAGTTTATACATCTGTTTTGTAGCTTGGAATGGAAACAACTACTGTCTTGGAACGAAAGGAAAATACAACCATCAACTGGGAAAGATCAATACGCAGTACATCAGATTAAACGGCATCACAGCAAAACACATCTCTGCTTGGTTCCAAACGACAGCGCAGCAGGAAAGGGAGAAACGGCAGCGCAGCGATAAGTTCCGGAGTGAGGAAGGAACGACGACGTAGGGAAAGTGACCGTTGAATTTGATTTTTCAATCTGTTACCCCCCCGCAAGCTGGTGGGCAGAGGTCTCTCACACCAAGCTTGGAGAGCAATGTGTTGAAAGGAGCTGGGGAAAGTGGTTTTGTGAAGAGGTCGGCGAGCTGGTGAGACGAGGAGATGTGAAGAAGTTTGAGATTACCGGTTTGGAGTTTCTCTCTGACGAAGTGACAGTCCAATTCGATGTGTTTCGTCCTTTCATGAAAAGTGGGGTTCTTGGCGATGTAGATGGCACTTTGGTTGTCGCAGTAGAGATTGGCAGGGAGCGATGTGGAGACCTGGAAGTCTTGGAGGAGATATTGAAGCCATTGAATTTCAGAGGCAGTGAAGGCAAGAGCGCGATACTCAGCCTCACAGGAGGATCTGGAAACGGTATGTTGCTTCTTGCTTTTCCATGAAATGAGGGAATCTCCCAGATATATGCAAAAACCTGTTGTTGATCGTCGTGTATCTACACAGGCAACCCAGTCTGAGTCTGTGAAAGCTTTCAATTGAAAGGAACCCTTGGAGGGAAAGAAGAGGGTTGTTGCTGGTGCTGATTTAAGGTATCTCAGAACTCTTAAAACAGCCTTGTAATGAGTTGTCGATGGAGATGTCATGAATTGGCTTAACTGCTGTGTTGCAAAGCTGATGTCTGGACGAGTTGTGGTCAAATAGATTAGCTTCCCCACCAGTGTTCTGTAATGTTCTGGATCCTCGTATAGAGTGCTGTCATCATTGCTAAGATGTAATTTGTAGTCCATTGGGGTAGTGACAGGCTTGGAATCAAGAACATTTGCTTCTTCAAGTATTTCCAGTGTATACTTCCTTTGTGAGAGATGAATGCCAGAATTGTTTCGTGCTACTTCAATTCCAAGAAAATATCTCAAGTTACCAAGATCTTTGATGCTGAACTCCCTGTGTAACAGCTCCTTTAATGCTTGTATTTCTGTTAAGTCATTGCCTCCAATGACCAGATCATCGACATAGATAAGAATGCATGTATAGGAGGAAGATGTCACCTTGTAGAACAGAGAATGATCTGCTTTGCTTTGAACATATCCCAGCTGATGAAGCTTGTCTGTAAGTTTAGAGAACCACTGCCTGGAAGCTTGTTTCAGGCCATAAAGTGACTTTTTAAGTCGACAAACTGGGTTAGGAATTCCAGGAGGAGGAGTGAATCCCTGAGGGAGTATCATGTAGACTTCTTCTTGAAGTTCTCCATTGAGAAAAGCATTATCCACATCCAATTGATGGATATGCCAGTTTCTGAGTGCTGCAATAGCTAAGAATGTCCTGACAGTTGTCATTTTGATGACTGGGGCAAATGTGTCTTGAAAATCAATTCCTTCTTGTTGTGTGTTGCCTTTGGCAACCAATCTAGCTTTGTGTCTTTCAAGAGAACCATCAGAGAGGAATTTGTCTTTATAAATCCACTTGTTGCCAATTGGCTTTTTGCCTTGTGGTAGTGAAACCACATCCCAGGTTTGATTTTTGATCAAAGCCTTAATCTCCTGTTGCATAGCTTGATTCCAGATGTCATGTTTAGAAGCTTCCTTGTAACTTTGTGGTTCATGGTGACTGGAAATGCTCATTAAGAACTTTCTGAATGGGAGAGAAAGATTGTTGTAGGAAAGAAGTGAGGAAAGGGAGTACCTGTTGTCTGTGATTTGTTGCAGAGTGGAGTGATTGATGCTGCTAGGACCTTGAGATAGGTAACAATGGTAGTTCTGGATGAGATGAGAGGGGGGTTTGGATGGTCTGACAGAACGTCTGATTTCAGGTTGTGGTTGAGGAGGGGGAGATGGTTGTGGTGTTGTTGAAGAGGAGACAGGAGAAGAAGTATCAGGAGATGAAGTTGGTGTTGAAGGAGGAGAAGAGGATGGGGTTGAATTGGAGGAAGATGGATTTTGTGTAGTATCAGTGGAGGTAGAAGAATCAATATTGTTTGGTCTAGAAGTTGAAGTTGGTTCATGAAGTAGAGGGGAATTTGGATGAGGAATGGGGAATAGAATGTCTGGATTAGAAGGTAAAGAATCTTGGTCATGGGTTGAATGGAAAGGAAAATGAGATTCATAGAAGATGACATCTCTAGAGGTGAATGTTTCATGAGTTGATAGGTCATAGAGTTTGTACCCTTTTATACTAGGAGTGTAGCCAATGAAAATTGATTTTCTGGCTCTTGTTTGAAATTGGTTATGTGGTTAGCCAGTGTGCTGGCATAACATAAGCAACCAAAGACTTTTAAGTCAGTGAAGTCTGGGGGTTTGTTGTAAAGGATTTGAAATGGGGATTTGTTTGAAAGAACAGGGGTGGGGACTCTATTTATCAGGTGCACTGCATGTTTTACACAGTCACCCCAGAAGGCAGGAGGTAAGTTTGCTTGGAATTGAAGGGCTCTAGCAACAGCAAGGATGTGTTGATGTTTTCTTTCCACCTTGCTGTTTTGCTGAGGTGTTTCAACACAGGACATTTCATGGAGAATGCCTGTTGAGTTAAAGAATTCTTCCATTTGGAATTCTTTACCCTGATCAGTCCTAATGGTTTTGATGGTAGACTGAAACTGTCTTTGCATTTGGTTGCAGAAAGCAATGAGTTTTGGTCTTGCTTCTGACTTTAAATGAAGAAGAATAAGCCAAGTCATTCTAGTGTAGTCATCAACTACAGTTAGGAAGTATTTGAAACCATCATAAGAAGGGAGAGGATTAGGACCCCAAATGTCAACATGTATGAGTTCAAAAGGTAAATGTGTTACAGACTGGCTGATAGGAAAAGAAAGTCGTTTTTGCTTGGCAAAATGACAAACATCACACGGTTGATCCTTCTGAGTAGTAATGGAGGTACAAAATTGGTTGAGAAGTGGTATTTTAGAGTGAGATACATGTCCTAGTCTAAAATGCCACAAATCAAAGGTGGATGTAGAGGCAGCAGAAATCAATTTAGGAGGATGTGATGCTTGAAGGTAATAAAGTCCATTGTGAAGGCTAGCAGAACCAATCACTCTCTTATGCTTCAAATCCTGTATACGACAAGTAGTAGATTGAAAGGATAAGCTTAGTGGTGTGGTGGAGGTCAGTCTGCTTACAGACAGGAGGTTAAAGGTAAAGTTGGGAACAAACAGGGCATTTTGGAGAGTCAAGGCATCATGGCATTTTGCTGTGCCAGTGTGAGTTGCCTGTATTTGAGCTCCAGTGGGGAGAGTGATGAAAACATTTGACAAAGGCTGCGGATTTGATAAGTAATCCAAGGAGCAGACTATGTGGTCTGAAGCTCCAGTATCAACAATCCATGGTTTTTGTATGTTGGTGATAGCATTCAAGACAGGAATTGAGAGAGAAGGAGTTGGAAGTATACCTTTGTTGCTAACAAAGGCAGCATCAGAGAAAGAAGGTTGGTTCTTCTGAGCATTCATCAGGCTCATTAGCTTGTCATAGTCTGCTCTGGTGAGCTTGACTTCATCTGATGAAGAAGTGCTGGTGACAGCATTTGCAACAGGAGGTCTACCTCTTCCAGTACCAGAAGTTGGATATTTGGGCACAAAGTTCTGTGGATATCCATTCTTTTGAAAGCACTTGTCCTCTGTATGGCCTCTTCGTTTGCAATAGGTACAAGTGACTGGAGTACTGCTGGAAGTAAAAGAAGGCTTGGTCATTCCTGGTGGCCAACCATGTTTTTGAAAACAGATATCCTCAGTGTGCCCTTCTCTTTTGCAGAATGTGCAGTATGGTGGTTTAGCAGAAGAATTGAATCTTCTGTTTCCTCCTTGAATGGCAAATGCTGACTGGTCAGTGTGAAGAGATGCCACCATTTTGTTGGATTGGGATCCATAGATCTGTCTTTCATGTTGCAACATTCTTTGAAAAACTCGATTAATGTTGGGCAGTTCATCACCAAACAGCACTTGTGCTCTGACTCCAGAGAAGTTTTCATTTAAACCTCGAAGAAACTTGATCACATAACTGGTTTCTTGATATTGAAGAGCTCTTGTTATGGCAACACAGTCTATGTGGCTAGTGGGTGTACAAGTACATGGAAGAAGTGGTTGATAGTTCTCTAACTCATCCTTGAGAGTAATGAGTTTGCCATAGTATTCAGTGACAGTTTGGTTACCTTGTTGTAGGGAGGAAAGTGCCTCTTCAAGCTCGGCAATACGAATGAGATCACCAGATCCATAACGAGTTTGTAAACTCTTCCAAGCTTCTGAAGCTGTTTTGCAGGCTAAGATGGTCTTTCGAATCTCTGAAGAAGTAGATTGTTGGATCCAGCTGAGGATCATAACGTTGTTGCGAGTCCAGGCACCATACCTTGCATCAGTAGCAGCTGGCTCTGTGAGTGTCCCATTGATGAACCCGAGTTTGTTTTTTGCAGCAAGAGCATTGAACATTGCTCTGCTCCAGTCATTGTAATTTGTGGCTGTGAGCTTCTCAGCAACAAGGAGAGCTCCAGGTTGCTCTGATCCGTGAAGAAAGAAGGGGTCAGAAGAAGGATCCACAATATTTGGTGGTGGATCTGGAAGGGCTTGAGCTTCTTGCTCAGCCATTGTAGAAGGGTGGCGGCTAGGGTTTTATCAGAGGCTCTGATACCATAACAAAGGAACTTTAGAGTGATAAAACCTAGCTTGCTTTTCTCATTACTTACACTGCCAATTTATAGGCAGAACCAGGAACAAGATGACAAAGTTCATACATCTGTTTTGTAGCTTGGAATGGAAACAACTACTGTCTTGGAACGAAAGGAAAATACAACCATCAACTGGGAAAGATCAATACGCAGTACATCAGATTAAACGGCATCACAGCAAAACACATCTCTGCTTGGTTCCAAACGACAGCGCAGCAGGAAAGGGAGAAACGGCAGCGCAGCGATAAGTTCCGGAGTGAGGAAGGAACGACGACGTAGGGAAAGTGACCGTTGAATTTGATTTTTCAATATGTTAAGAAGTCATACATATGGATTGATTGGATGGTAAGAATTGATGAAATTGGATGATAACTTAAATTTAAAAATTGAATGATTATTGCAGAGTTGATTCGGATGGTCACCATGGGGTTGGATGCTACCATATATGAATTGGATGATATGGTTATTATGAGATTGAATTGTATCATCCATTTAGGAGAGTTGGATGTTATCCATATTCACCGAAAACTGTACACGTGGAGGCTAAACACGACGGTGGATGATCACCATATTATAATATATGTAACAATAAAAGTGCACAGTATCATTCATTTAGGATTCGGATAGTTACAATATTGCGACATGATAGTACCCATGGGGTTGGATGGTCACGATCCCTCATTTTACTTGTAATATTACCATCCATTCTTCTATTTGGATGATCATTTCATACCTGATCAAAAGACACAAATTAACGACCCAACCTGACAACTATCATAATTCGTTACATACGTGATACGACTATTTAAAGCCGTCCAGCTATTCAAAGACCACCCACGTAATATTTTTAGGACCAATAATATTTGGTTGTAAATATCATGCCTTGAGCTCACAGTAGATGTCAGTCAGGATATCATATCTTTGACCTAACGTCGACGTACCTACTCAGCTATACCAAACAATATAATACATTGCAAACTAATTGTAAAATTGTTTTTGTCTTTACCCAGAAACGTATCAGTATAAACAAGTAAAGCTTCACCTAAGTAAACCAGGATGAAATTTATTCATTTATATGATTTCCCAATGTCAACTAACCAACGATATAAGCGACATATACAACGTCAAGATTTTGTGAACAAGAGACAAAATTAAAAAGAAGTCAAACTTCTTGTATATGTGCCATTACTTCCCCAGTTTTGGATAGGGTGGGTATGCACACTTGCATAAATAGATCTAGTTCATTGATTTTAAGTGTGGCCCGATTTAGAGTGGAAATGATATAGCTTTTTATTTTTTTCTATTTTTTAATTAGTATTTATCTTCGCCGTTCTGATTTGGATTTCAAAATTTTTTACACAAGAAAACGTGTTTATTGTGATCTACAAAATGATATTCATTTTCCATATATTTCGAGAACTTTTTCATACTACGTGTTACCACCTTCACTTTTAACTTGAATTTTGGCAAAATTCTAATTCTTTCATGCAATTTTTTTTAATATTAACTTAAAATGAAAAAGAATGCACTGCTTCCTAACTAGGGCAAGGGTCGGGACGTACGTAATACGACTTGGCAGGGGAACAAGGTTCATAATAACGGAAGAAAATTAAAGTCTTTTTGTTCATGAGAAGTCATAAATATAGATTGATTTAAGCACCATGATAATTAAAGTCTTTTATGTTCAAGTCCTTACTACTATTAAGTACATGATATATCAGATTTGTGCAAAATTCAAATCATTAGTTTGTTTTCATGTGAGGGGTGTTTACGGAAGTGGTATAAGATCCTTGCATGAATATCTACCATCAACTGGAACTATTGAAAGTTGAAACCATTTAGTTTATGACTGATGGAGAACTATGTTTCTACACACGAAATTAGGGATTTTAGAAGAGATTTGGGAGAGGTTGAGTATAGAATTAGGGTACAACAGAATAGAAATGATAGAATTAGAGATTTTAATCAAGAATCATCTGTAGCTTTATTTTTCGATTACTTGATAACTGATGCATTAGCATCGTGGATCGAGCTTGATTATTAGTATTATTATTATTATTTTGTATTAATTATTTGTTGGAATATTCGGTTATTACTTGATTATTCGTATTAGTTTGTGTCTAGGATTATTATTTAGCGTGTCTTGTCTTGGAAGTAATCGTTTACTTGTTGTTTTGGGATTGAATTTCCTTGTCTTAAGGTGAAAGGGGTTTGTAGGATTCATCCTATAAATATGTACTTTTGCTCTTTGTTTTATTCATTCAAGTAATAAAGTTTAGTAACTAGTAGAGAAATTAGTTTTTTTCTGGCATTCTCAAGTTTTTTCGTAAAAGCGCTCAAGTTCTACAACGCGCGAGACCCTATCACGCATCAATAACTCCCATAGAATGACTAAAGTGAAAATATATAAGGAAACACCCCTAACCCTATTTATAAACCTAAAGGCTAAAGCTACTCGATTAACTAACAATCAAGACTCTTCTCTGCTAATAATATCTTAATACTAATTAAAGTTACAATGAGAATACTGTTTCATAAGGGTATGTATCTTTGAACCACTGTCATTCTTCTTTTCCTCACCCGAACGACTCATCATC
Source organism: Linum tenue (assembly GCA_946122785.1). Taxonomy (NCBI): domain Eukaryota; kingdom Viridiplantae; phylum Streptophyta; class Magnoliopsida; order Malpighiales; family Linaceae; genus Linum; species Linum tenue. Next base: position 8,193,588 of record CAMGYJ010000006.1, read on the forward strand.
GTCGCGTGGCACTGGTGGGTATTATTAGTTATGACATTGAATATGCTTATTCGGCAACTTGAGTTAGGTTTGGATATTTTAGAATTATTATGATTATGATTATTATAACTAGGAATAATTAAATCGAGTTTGGAGTATGATACTATACTTTAACTTTTAATGGATAAGTTTTAGGTACAAATTCTCTTAACTCAAACCAGAAGTTCAATTTAATAGAAAACAATAATTGACCGTTGGGATCGGTCGGAGCTCATCGAAATACATTTAACTGCTAGAAAACAATAATTGTACCATGCCCCAAACTTGGGTTAATTTATTGTCCAAATAAAACAACTCAATGGGTGTACGGTAAGGTAAGCGTACGCCCAGATGTACACTAGCCTTGTCATATATTAAGCGGAATATTTACTATCATATTTATATTATGAAGCTATTAGCTTTTCATCAATAAGCCTACGCTAGCAGTAGCCATATATTAAGCGGAATATTTACTAGCTATCATATTTATAGAAAGAGAGATCCGAGATGGAACGAGTCAGCAACAGAAAAAAAAAATAGCGGTCAACTGAGGGGTTTTCAAAATTAGATTATTTGCTTAGGAAATATTGCCATTCTCGACGAGGAAATTTATTACAAAAACCCTAAAAATAAAACGTTTTCATGGGTCGGTAAACAACAAACCAAAACTACGTCAAAAGCCGCTGCGATAGCACGACACAATTTCCCTAGTTTCTATAAATAGCACAAAGTGAAGATGTTGTGCAGGTTGACTTGCCTCAATTCCAATGGCCACACAAGGGGAGAAGTTAGTCTTTGGATGTTGATGGAATCGGTGATCGGTCCAGTCAATTACGTTGGATATGCTCATTTGGTATAGGGTTTGAACTACTTGCAAATTCCTTGAGCCCTTGGCTGTTGGGACCTTGGTTTCGACCTACTTCTGGTTGGGGAATCTCGTCTTCCACTATGTTCTATACTGGGAAGCCGTCGTCATATTCCTCAAGTTGAAGCTACTCATCCTATGTCTCGAAAGAGACATGGGTTTCCTGAGTGCAATGGTTGGTTTTGTGCATCTATATGCCTTTAGCGTTTTCAAGATAGCAAACCCACATTGGTTGCAACATTCAAAGTTTTCCCACGAGGACTTATGTTGTGGTCGCCTGGTGTTGCTTCAAGTGATTTGATGATGCCACCAGAAAGGCAGATGGAGCCGCTGCAAGTAGAAGATGTATGAATGTTTGAGCTTAAAGAGAGGAGCAGAGAAGAACATCTCATTGGTGTTGGATGTTTCTGTGTTGGTTGGATTGTATATTCATCGCTACCGAGGCAGCAAACCCATATTAGTCATGGACATACAAAGCCTTCTCATGGTGACTTCTGTTGTCGATGTCTTTTATTGCTTCTGGCGAAGTGGCTCGATGATGTTGTCAGAAAGGCGGATGGATCCGTTGCAAGTAGAAGAAATAGGAATGTTTGGGCTTATTGAGCGTAGTCGAGAATGATATCTCATTAGTGGTGGATGTTTCTATTGGTTGGATTAATTATATCATTCTCAATATGTAGAAATTTTCTCCATCATTTTATGTATTAACAAACTCATCTAAAGTTGAAATAGATTCTCAAATCTTTGATCATATTAGTCATTTCAATAATTGCTCAATTCTTCATACATAAGAAAATAAAAGGAAACTCATTCTTCTTTCTTATCACGACAAATTATTTTTCGTTAAATAAATTACCTTTTGGTGCTAGATGTTAGGAGTGTTTGAGCTTGGAGAAATGAGTAGACGCTATGAAAAGGAATTTGTTAAAATAGTGGGAAGATCACTTCTCGAAGTAGTCCAAGATAATGGCGGCGTAAACATAGCCATGATATTAGAGAAAATCAAAATCATGAAGAGTTAGTCTCTATTCTCTTTTTATTATGTTGCAAATTAGGATGACTAATGACTATACTAATTGATTTATCATCTCAAAACATTCAGTTAATTCTTTGGATTGATTGTACTTTCCACAAGAGGCTGATGGGATGCGATATTCTCACAACTGTTTTAGGGGTTGTGATTTTGATGACCCCTCTTACACATAGTTAGATCCAATTTTTCTTTTTATATTTTAATAGATGGATGAAATTGGACCAAGAGTATTTTTGAACGAAAAAATATGCACACACAAGATTGCTACCCCTATTAAATAGCATAACTTTTTTTTATCTCTTCCTAAAAAATCATAAAACAAACTCTTTCATCTTTCATATGTCTTTTTACCACTATTCCCCACTTTCACCATCACCATCACCTCACCTTCCTCTCTCAGCCACCACTAACTCGTCCCCTCCCACCCTTATCTCCACTATCACCCCCACTTTCCTCTGCCTCCCACACTGTCTCCCTCATCTTCACCATCTCTCCCCCTCCCTCTGTGATCCACCAGTAGCGCCACGTTATTGTGGGGTCTCCGCCTCACCCCTTCCTCACCCCCTGGATTTTTTTAACAGATCTGTGATTTTTAGTTTTCATATCTTGTCTTTTGCATTTTAGCCGAGTGGTAGTATTTTTCGAAGATCCGAAACCTCGCGGTTCGCCATTCATCTCATCTTCCCCAACTCCTCAATCCTCAATTGATCACTACAGTCGAAGGCTTGGATGGCCTCTCTCAATCGTCACTTTTCCCACCTTACGACGGCCACGAATCGAGCCCAAACTTTCGAAAAAACTTAGCAAAAATAAGGCTAACTCATTCTTTGTGAATCTTTCTCTTATGTCTTGAACGCGCAAGCACGGTAGGAGAAGGGGTGACGAGTAAAGCATACCATCTCAAAATTTTCAGCTAGGTATTTGTAACCATGCAAATTGTAGAGAGTAGAGAAGTTTTTTCTATGAAGAGATATGCAAATTGCATTTTCTTGAGAAAAGGAGGAGAAGAAACGACGTTGTACGTGATGACAAAGTCAAGAAACAAAAGTGTGAGCAGGTTACCCCTCCTCATTCTCTGAAGGACCAAACAGAATTCATTGAAACAGTGAGAAAATCACTTCTAGAAGCAGTCCAAGATAATGGCGACGAAAACATAGCCATGATATGAGAGACAATCGAAATCATGAAGCAGTCCAGATTCTATTCCTCCTCCTTCAACAGATCCAACTGATCCTTACTACCTCTTTCCTATACCCTCTCATCACAGAACTACCTCAACAGATGATACAGACACTCCTCTTGACCAACTCTTTCCTCAACCTTCATCTCCTACTCTTGCCTAGACACCTACTGAACCCATGAACACACCATCTCCTTCCTCTTCTCCTTCTCCTTCTCATTCAGATACCCACATTCCATCTACTTCTGCTTCTCCGTTGAATTCTCCTTCTCCAAATCCTTCTTCCTCTCCTCCTCCACCTCCACCTATTCCCCTGAGAAAATCAGACAAAACTACTAAACCACCACCCCATCTTGTCAAAGACTACCACTGTTACATGGCCAAGCACTCTAGCACTTCCAGTCAATCAAGTTTGCAACAGATTCATGAAAAAAGGTTTGCACTTTCCTTTATGCTCTCATATGATTCTCTTGCCCCTCATTATAGACAGTTTGTTCTTAACATATCCTCCCATCATGATCCTACTTCCTACAAAGAGGCCTCTAAGTCAGCAGCCTGGAATGCTGTTATGCAAATGAAATCAAGGCTTTGATTCAGAATCAAACGTGGGATGTGGTGAATTTACCTGTTGGTAAAAAGCCTATTGGGAACAAATGGGTCTACAAGACCAAATTTGAATCAGATGGCAGCCTAGACAGGCTTAGAGCCAGACTGGTTGCCAAAGGCAATTCACAACAAGAAGGAGTGGATTTTTAGGACACATTTTCTCCAGTGATCAAAATGACCATTGTGAGAACCTTTCTAGCAATTGCTTCTCTTAGAAACTGGTACATCCACCAGTTAGATGTCAATAATGCTTTCCTCCATGGAGATCTCCAGGAGGAAGTCTACATGACATTGCCTAAAGGGTATGATCCACCTCCAGGTTTTGACAACCCAGTTTGCAGATTAAGGAAGTCCCTTTATGGCTTGAAACAAGTTTCACACCAGTGGTTTTCTAAACTCACAGACAAGATTCAGACTCTTGGATACATTCAAAGCATGGCAGATCATTCATTGTTTTTCAAGGTAACAAATTCATCCTATACTTGCATCCTTATCTATGTTGATGATCTGTTAGTTGGAGGCAATGATCTCACAGAGATAACCAGATTGAACCAGTTCCTTCATAGTGAGTTCAGTATCAAGGATTTGGGAAATTTAAGGTTCTTTTTGGGAATTGAAGTGGCTAGAAACAACAAAGACATTGATTTATCTCAATGGAAATACACATTGGAAATTCTGGAAGAGGCTGAGTTGCTGGACTCAAAGGCTGTTACAACTCCAATGGATTACAAAATACATCTATCAAGTCATGTTGAAACCCCCTATGAAGACCCAGAGCATTATCGTACTCTTGTTGGCCAGTTGATTTACCTCACAACAACTAGGCCTGACATTAGTTATGCAACTCAACAACTCAGCCAATTCATGTCTAATCCTAGCACTGTTCATTACAAGGTTGTGCTACGAGTTCTTAGGTACTTGAAGACTGCTCCTGCTACAGGACTCTTCTTCCCTTCCAAAGGCTATTTTCAATTGAAGGCATTCACCGATTTAGATTGGGCAGCATGTATTGATACAAGACGATCAATCACAGGATATTGTATTTACCTTGGTGATTCTGTTATCTCCTGGAAAAGCAAAAAGCAAAAGACAGTCTCCCGCTCGTCTTGTGAGGTAGAATACAGAGCTTTGGCATACACCACTTGTGAGATTCAATGGTTGCTTTTTCTGTTGCGTGACTTCCAGATCGATCACCCAAAACCATCTGCTCTATTATGCGACAATCAAAGCGCCATATACATCGCCCAGAATCTGACGTTCCATGAGCGAATGAAGCACATCGAGCTCGATTTCCACCTCGTGTGTGAAAAGCTTCAATCAGGTGTAGTCAAACTGCTACATGTCTCTTCAAATCATCAGTTAGCTGACCTCTTCACCAAGCCTTTGTCTCCTGCACCATTTCAATTGCTTTTCTCCAAGCTTGGTGTGCATAATTTATGCCCACCAGCTTGCTGGGGGGGGGGGGGGGGGGTAACAACAAATGCAGATTTGCTATCCCCAATTTCAAACTCAACGACTATCTCTTGAAGACTGAAGCGGTGCTGTTTTGACTCCCACAAGTCACTTACTTACAACGCTGTCGTTTTTGCTCTGTTTGTGTGTTGTTGTTGAACGTTGTCGTTTTAGCACTTCGTTTTGCCCATTACTTTCTGCACAAGGGTATTTGTTTCCTGTCCAAACTACCAAACAAGAATGAGGAGCTGGCTTGTCTTCTTGTTTGTAATCAGCCTATATAAGGCAGAAGTGAAATGAAAGAGTAATAGGTTGTAGGGTTTTCAAATCAAATTGGTTGTTGTCTAGCTCAAGTTTGTCTCGTTTACTAACTAGTCGGCTTGTTAAATAACGAGTCGAGTGTCGAACGAGCTTTTTCTGATTCGAACGTTGAGTTGCTCGCAAGCGGCTTGACTCAGGTCTAGATTGAATTAATGATATAGTCCGTTAGCTAGATGCATGCAATAAAAAAGTGGAGATTTGGTATGCGTCGACTTTTCTTAAACTAGTAGTCTTATCGGCCGTTGACCTTTCGTTTTGCTATACATTTTATATTTTTATTTATAAACTAAAGAACTAAAGATCATTTTTTCCACTTCATCTACAAGAAAGCTTTGTCATAATCACAATTAATGAAAACCCGACAGTTAAGGTTGACTCAAGGCAAGGGTATGATTAGGTGGCAAACTACAGTGCATGGATTCGTTGATTAATTATCTTATTATTTCCAACTTAATTCGTGCACAAATAAAGTACTCACCGTAATGGCGTAATCATACTTTGATTATCTAATTAATTATTTGGAAATGAATATTGCTTTGGAATATCGCACATAATTGTGTCTTATAAGCGTGCAATGTTTGAAACTCATTAGTATTAACGAGTACGGCGGATAATGAACAATGCTCTTCTAATTTGTCATTCAGCATCTCGAATCCAATTAGGAATAGATATCAGAGCACTTCTACTATGCTTTAAAGTATTGGTGTTTTAAAGTACAACTTCAAGTTGTACAATAACGTTAGATGTACAAACTGAAATTGTACTATAAGAAAATTTAAACCTCAAGTTACTTTGTACCATAATATAAAAATACAACTTCAAGTTATACCATAAATGCAAAAACTAAAGACCAATACTTTAAAGAATTGTAAAATTCCTCTAGATACTAATTGCTTTTCAACATCATAATTAGACCCAAGTGTGTGTTATGAACCCATGATATTAGGTCTCATCTTTTAATTTTAGTTAAGAGAAAAGGCTAAACCAACACACTTCTTAAACTTGAACAGTTTGGAAATGCACGAGAAATGAACGAAATGCTCTTTGTTTAACTTAACTGAGGTGAAAAGGTTAAACTACAGCTTCAAAAGTACAACTACTAAATAACAAAGACACGAAATTATCAAATATGACGATGAATGCTACGAAAATCACAACGATTAGAGGACCGATCGAACACACACCATCATTGCTCAACACAACAAAACCGCACAACACATAACCTTGATTCGTTCCCGTTTCACCAATGTCCCCCTTTTTCCGATGAGAAGGTAGAGGATTGTTGACACTCTGCCATTGGATACGTCTCATACCTCATCGCACAACTCACAAGACTGATCTGGGCGCCGTAGTGATCATGGCATATGTTGTAGTTCAGCAACTGGTCCTGGGCGTAGACAAGACAGGCCTTGCAGTCGTCCCGAGAGACGGAGCCCAAACAGTTGGCCCAAGCGTACATGATGGGCTTCTCTTCGGTCTCGGTGCAGTCTGGGCCGGCGGGCCGTGTCAGGTTGACGGCTCCATCTGTGACTCTTCTGGCTTGAACCTTCTTGAAAACGCTGGCGTCGTGGTCCCATCCGCAGTAAGCCGAGATGAGAGTCAGGTCTGGATCGCCTTTAACGACGACGTTTTCGTGTACTACTCCCGTCGTAGCGATCAGTACGAATAGCAAGGGAAGGAAGAAGGGTACGAAGGAGTAATTAGCCATGTCGACGAAGGGCTTTTGTTGATGGGACTACTTGGTTGTTTGATGATCAATTTATACTACAACAATGGAAGGGTGGATTAGTAAATAAGAGAATGTAGAGAAGTTGATCACAATTTTTATATGTATATATTTTTTTTTATAATTGATCAAATCAAAGAAAGGTCAACTGTTTTAGGCTTTTAGCAATTGAAATTGAGGTAGTTCTATTTTTTTTTATAATTGACCAAATTAATAATAGGTCAAGTATTTAAATAACCATTTTGTTGTGACCCACGTCCACTTAGCTAGTATTTACAACCCGTTAATAGTGTAGGAATTTCTGCCTTCCTAATTACTAATTAGGGCAAGGGTGGGTCGGTACGTACGGGTCCAAGATAGGGTGCATAACCCATGGTTATGCACCCGTCAGTAACCCAACAGGAGCCGTCCATCTGGAGCGGGGAGATCTAACGGCTGGGATCGGAGCGGGGTGGGGCAGGGGTATTTTTGTCCATTTTTTGAATTTATGTCCTTCGCTCGTTATTCCTTTTTTGTTTATCCTTGGCCGAGCTGGAATTGGATTCATGAGAGAGAATGAGAAGTAAACAGAGCAATCGAGAGTTTTTCTCCGAAGGATCTGTCGATGGCGAGAAGGTTGGTGGAGGACGCGATTCTTAGCTTAATCGGCAGCGGACTTGCGAGTTATAGTTGTTAGAAGGTCTGTGGAGGACGCGATTCTTCTTCTTCTTCTTGCTCGAGGTTTTGGCTCGATTTGTTTGTGTTGAAGTTTCTGCTGGCCGTTGTTTGGTCTCCGTCGAGGTAATTTGTAGTGATAGTAGGATTTCACGTTTGCACATTGATTCCGTTCTGTAATTTGTTTTTGATGTTGTGTATATATGATTATACCATGCAATACCAGTTTATACCATATATCTGCGTTTTCTCTTTTGTGCTCTCTGTTTTCTGTTCTTTGTGATCAATGATCTCATTATGTTTGTATAAGTTTGTTCAGTTGATTGATCCGTAGTTGAATTTATGTTTTGTGCAGGAATTTTTTGAATCTTCTTTGTTGACTGAGCTTTTTTAGTGCAATGAGTGATCTCAATCAAGGCGCCATTGTTTCTTTGAATGAATCTAATACTGGATCTAGTTCTTCTAATAGTGTTGTTGAATCGGAAGGTAAGAATTTTAAATGTGTTTGGTAAGTTGATGTTTGTATATATGTTATACCATACAGTACCATACTGGTATTTTATAGTTTTTTTGCATATGAGTGTTGTGTTTTATTTTTTGTAGATTGTTTTTATAGTTGTTGTGATTTTATGTTTCTGTATATATGTTTATACCATGCAATACCGTGCAATACCATGTTATACCATATATTACCATGTTATACCATAAAGTACCATACTGGTATTCTATGGTATTTTTGCATATGAGTGTTGTGTTTTATTTGTTGTAGATTGTTTTTATAGTTGTTGTGATTTTATGTTTCTGTATATATGTTATACCATACAATACCATGTTATATACCATAAGAAACTACACTGGTATTTGTATAGTTTTGATTGTAATAAACTTTACCATATGATACTATGGTGGTATTATAGTTTGTACAGCATTAATGTTTCATTGTTTTTATGGTTTAGGTTTTGATGGTATTGATCCTAATGTTCGAAGTTCCTGGAACAATCTTGAGTTCGCTACAACTGATGATGCATATAGATTTTATGTGGATTATGGGAATTATAAAGGTTTTTGTGTGAGGATTTACCATCAGTCGGCATGTCCGAAGCTTAATAATGGTTCAAATGCGGTTTATTATATCAAGTATTGTTGCAATAAGGAAGGCTGGAGGATTGGTAGTGAGCATAATCCTGCTAATCGTGGTTCTATTGATGCGAAGGCTCGTGTTCGTCATGTTCCAGAAATCAGGGGTGGATGTGATGGTGCCTATATTCGAATTAGGTGGTTTAAGCAGTTCAAGTGTTACAAGATTTATAAGTGGTATGATGTGCATAACCATGACATGATTCCTGTGGCTATGCGTCACTACATGAGATCGAATAGAAAAATGGCTCCTGTGTATAAACTGTTGGCAGATGTGAATGATGCTGCTGGTATAGGTGCGACTGCTTCGTATAATGCAATTAGTACAGCTGGTGGTGGTCGGAAGTGTATTGGTTTCACAAGAAATGATTTGAAGAACCACCTGCGGACAGTGAGGACGTCATCAATGGAGCATGGTGATGCAACTGCATTACTAAAACACTTTAGAAGACAAGCTAAGCTGGATCCTGGCTTTTTTCATGAGGTAGAGGTTGATGTGGATGAGAATATTGCTAGTATTTTTTGGGCAGATGGGAAGATGCGGATGGATTATCATTTTTTCGGGGATTCGGTTAGTTTTGATACTACATACAGAACGAATAAAGAGTATCGACCACTAGGTATGTGTTCTTATTTTTGTGATTATTCTGTATTATAGTTATTTTTATTTGGTATTATGTTGTTGTCTGTTAATACTATGGTGGTATTTTGTGGTATTCATTATGTTGTTATCTGTTAATACTATGGTGGTATTTTGTGGTATTCATTTTTTAACACTGTGTACCACATGGTATGTGTAGCTCTGTTTGTTGGTTTCAACAACCATCATCAACTCACTGTGTTTGGAGCTGCCCTTCTATATGATGAAACAACGGCAACGTTTGAGTGGTTGTTTAATCAGTTTTTGGAATGCATGGGAGGTGTGAGCCCGTTGTCTATTTTTACTGATCAGGCTGCTGCAATTGCTGCTAGTATAAGGTCTGTTTTCCCAAGTTCTTTCCATGGATTGTGTTCATGGCATATCTCACAGAATGCAGTTGTTAATTTGGGATCTTTGTGTGATTCGGATTTCCTTTGTGAGCTTAGCTATTTGATGTACAATGTTGATGATGAGGATGATTTTGAGTATAATTGGAAAAGAATGATAGATAAGTGTTTCCCTGGGAAAGGACCTCTTGGACACAGTTGGTTACAAGGTATTTACAAGTTGAGGGAGAAGTGGTCATCAGCTTGGGTGAATTCTCATTTTGGTGCTGGTATGAAGAGCACCCAGTTAAGCGAGTGTTGCAACAGTAATCTTCGTCATTACTTGCAGTCAGAATTTAGTATTCCTAGGTTCTTTGTACATTTTGATAGGATGCTTGATAATAAGAGAGATGCTGAAGAAGAAGAGGAGTACAGAGCACTTTCTACGTTTGCTGATTGTCGCTTTTCAAGCAGTGCTATTGTCAAGCAAGTTGCTGATCTATATACCCCAAAAATATTCCAGCTTTTTCTAGGGCAGTACAAAGAATCTCTTTCATACAATGTTTTCCCTAATACAGATTTAGCTCAAGAAGGGAATGTAAAGATCTTTGATGTCTTTACATTGTTAGCAGACTTTTCAAGGTTTGACAGCAGACTTCTCATAGTTGATTTTGATAATGGTGAAATTAAGTGTACTTGTCGCAAGTGGGAGTCAAGTGGTTTGTTGTGTAAGCATCAATTGAGGGGATATGATTTGTTGTGGTCTACAACTTGCAATGTGAAGTTTCATCACATCCCTTCTAGTTTGATTTTGAAGCGATGGACAAGGACAGCAAAAACTGGTGGGAATTTTGGATTTGCAGTTTCGTTTACTGAGGCTCCGTCAAAGTATCGGTCTCGCCTGTTCAATATTTCAGCTGTTTCTGCTTCGCTTATCAGTAGGGTTTGTTTGAATGATGATTTGTATAAAACAACCATGGATTTCATGAGTGATTTGATCAAGAAGTGTGAAGCTTTACCAACTGTTGAAACAGCTGGTACGGGTGGATCGACCAACTGTGAGAGTAAGTTCCCTGGCCCCCTTTTGTTTGTGTATATGATTTTTGTTATTTTTTTGTCTTCCAAGTTGTTTTACCATGTTGTACCATGTGGTATAGTGTGGTTTTCTTTATTGTTTCTGGTAATATGTTGGAATACCATATGGTATTATGTGGTATTGATTGTAGTATGTATTTCTTATTTGTAGGTGATGTTCCAGTTCGAAATGTGAAGGGGTTTAAGCCTAAGAAGGATTCATTTAAGCCTTCGAAACGACCTATTACAGAAGCTGAGAATGGAAGGGCGGCTAGTAGGAAGAAGAAAAAGACTAGCAGATTGGAAGAGGAGAAATTGAAGGCTGTGGAAGAAAGTTTGAAGTTGAAGTTGTGATAGTTGTTTGAAGGCTGTGGAGTTTTATTAGCTGTTGAAGGATGTTGATTTTTACTTGTTTCTTGCATATTTGTTTTGTTTTGAAGTAGTATTGATCTGCACATGTGAAGGACTTAATGTTTAGTGGATGATTTTAACCTTTGATATAATGTTTTTACTATATGGTGTTGTGTGGTGTTTTTAAAAATGTTTATACCATGTTATACCATATGGTATACTATGGTAAAAACATTTTTATGACTGTAATCTTAGCTAAGTGTTGTGTTCAGTTTAGCATAAAATATCATGTGGCTTTGTTCTGGTGTATTTAAAAATCCTTATACCATGTTATACCATATGGTATACTATGGTAAAAATCTTTATACCATGTTATACCATATGGTATACTATGGTAAAAACATTCTAGATGACTGTAATGTTAGATATGTGATCTGTGCTGTGTTCAGTTTCCATAAAGTACCATGTATGTTGTTGTGGTGCATTTAAAAACGTTTATACCATGTTATACCATATGGTATACTATGGTATACACATTTTTGATGACTGTAATCTTAGATCTGTGACAATAATAAGGGGTAAGATAAAGTACTAGGCTGTTACATAACCATAATAAGAAGTGTTTCAAATGTAAGTTATAACACACCCATAAAGAAAAACACTGAATACCTTGTTTGTTCTAAAAAGCACACACATAAAAAAAAACTAGCAAATTGTTTGTCTGCAAAAGCATTGTTTTCAGAAGCTGATGTCTATAGTAGATATTATAACCATACTGATGCTGTCTCCTTCCCTTACTTGCTTCGATTCTTCATAGCACAGTACTTTGTGGCAGCCTTCATTATCCGATCACGCTCCAGGTTGTCTTTATTGAGGATGATATCCAGCATGATACACTCCCTGTCTTCTTTGATCAGATCCATTCTCTTCCAGTCTGATTGCATAAAAGTCTTCTACTTTCCTTCCCAGTGGCGCATCCATCTGATGATGTACAATCCACATGAGCGTTTATCTGGCTGTGTAATCTTCCCCAGATTGAACCAGTCAAACTTCTCCCAGGAGATTTGTCTGTTCCCACTGTACACACTCATGTAGTTGATTGCATAATTGACAACTCTTGCTGCCACTGGTCTGTAAGTCGAGTCAAAGTCTTTGTAGCGGAGACTGTCAAGCACATCAAATCTTGTGTTCTTGATGCTGACACAGATCATGATGTAGTGTTCACCATCACAGTAAGGGAAGAACCACTGCATATAAATGAAGTGAGAATGTTAATGGACAATTATAAATATGTTTTGAGGAATAGTTTTTTGATGTCATACCATATGGTATTTTATGGTATTTGTAGTGTTACTTACAAGGTCACAGTTCTGGAAGCTGAGGTCTTTTGCCCATGGTTTGTCAGAAATATATTCATCCACCTTGTCGAAGTATTGGTCTGCACTTAGTGGAGGATTGTTGTTTTCTATGTCCAGCTTGCAGTCAGACTGTACATTTGAAATTATGTTAAAGCAATCATATATTCAGGTATGGTAAGTATAGTACATTAAAGTATGGACAAACTTACTGCCAAATGACTAGAGAAGAACCACTTGGTGATTTTTCCTGTTTTTGCTTGATCTCTGTTCATCAGATCTCCATACCAGTCCACGACATCATTTGTTATCAGTTGATCTATGTCAACAGATTGCAATGATGACCTTTTGAGCAAGCCTGTTCCATCCTCTCTTCTGAACATTACCTCGTCCCTGTTCAGAAGAGTATACCACATTATACCATGTGGTATTGTTCAACATTATACCATATCATACCATACCATATGTCATTAAGAAATTAATTGATATTAAGAAATTTACTTACTCGGAGACAATTTTGTTGTCTTTGCACCTTATGTACTCAAGAATGTCATTGAAAACTTCATCAGGAGTTGTCTGAGGTGGTGTAACCATCATTGCAATTGGGATTGCATCTAGGGCACCATCTTTTGCTTCAACTGGTTGATTTGCTGCTGATGAGTCCATTCCTGGCATTGGTTGTGAAACTGGTGTACTCAGGTCATCAATGTAAGCAGCCAAGCATGCATTTATCTCCTGTAGCCTCTCCTGGCTGTTCGAGTACAAGCTTGACCATTCAATGAATTGTTTATTCTCCAACTGTTTGCTTGTTTTTTCTTGTGGAGGGGTTGATGTTTTTGCTTTCTTCTCTGGTCCATGGACATTCTTAACCACTATCCTTCTTTTGCGCGGTTCTTCTGGTTGTTGTGATGTTGTTGCTGTGGTGATGTTGACATTTTCTGTTTGTGATGGTGGATTGAATGGGCTGAGGTCAAAAGATGGTATGTCCCTGTCTTTGGCGGTGGCTGTCTTTGGTGGTGCATCTGTGGGTTTTCCTGCAGTCTTTGGTGGTGGCTGTATTGCTTCTTCATCATTGTTCTTCTCTTTTTCTCCCTCCTTTGAAACAAGCACATCTGACTGTGTCTTTTCACTGTCATCTGCTTCCTGATCTTGATTCATTTCACTTGACTTTTCTTCATTTCCTTTTTTGTTGGCCTCCTGGTTTACATTCTCTGGATCTGAATTTCCTTGGTTCTTCTCAGCAGTTTCAGTAGTATCCTTCTCAGCAGTTTCAGCAGGATTCTCTTTCTGATGTTGAGCTTCTGGTTTTGTTGGAGAACCATCTTGATTCTTCCTTTTCTTCCATTGTGTTGGTCCAGCTAGATCCACTGTTGTTTGTTGAGAATCATCATTTCCTTCAGATTCAGTGACTGTGGGTTCTTTCCTTTTGTCTGTTTTGAGCTTGTCAAAAATATGCTGCAGAGTGTCTTGCAGGTTTGCATCTTTTTCTATATCTTCATCATCAGACTCAGCTCCTTCAGTTTGTTCGATAATCACGTCATCAGATCTTTCTCCTTCCACATCATCAAAGTTTTGATCAGCTTTTTGCTCCAACATTTCCTTGTGTTTGACAAGCTCTTCAATTTGAGCTCTGTACTGCTTCTTGATTGATAGCAACATAGCTTTCATTGATGTTTTCACCATCTTCAGTGCTCTCTCAGCCTGCATTAGTCATTTTTGGTCTGTAAGTTAATATTTACAGTAGAATACCACATATTACCATGGTGGTATTGAATGGTATGTGCATTATACAGTATAATACCATATATTACCACCATGGTTCATGTGTGGTATTTTAGTTGTATGAATTGGACAATTTGTAACATATGGTAATTTATACTTACTTGGGGGACAGTCTTGATCATCTTCAAATCAAATATTAGTGATGCTGATGGTTGTTGGTCTGTGTTGTTGTCATCATCATCACTGTCGATGTCGACAATCTTCTCTTCTTTGTCCTGTATCTTCATCAGCTTATGGAGTTCTTCTCCACCATAGTAGCTCACTATGTTTTCATAGTTCCTTTGCACAGCAGTGTCATCATAGTAGCTTGCTGTTGGGATTTGGAACTGGGTGGAGAAGGCCATTTCATCCAACTTGTACATGAAGCATACCTTTTATTTGTTTGTGGGAAGGAGAAACAGTTGTATTAGTATTTGATGTACTAGGATTTGTAAAGCTTTTAGGGTATAGTAATTGAAAATGGAATTATTGTGGGTATAGATACTTACTGTTAAGAAATGAAGATCTGCATTGATGTACACGGTGTTTGCAGTCAACCCGTTATTCATGTAGTCGAAGAAGAACTTGCACCAGTTGTATTCTTTGAAATGGTTGATTGTGTCTGGCTGCAAGTACTCCAACACATTCAACTCAGCAGTAGGGTTTGAATATGGGCACAGTAGAGCTCCCGTAACCAGAATCCAGAACAGCTTGATCCATATTCCAATGGTATGAGCATTAGAAATGTCATGCTCTACATTAGCTAATTTCACCCTTCCATTTGTAGCTGGAGCTTCTAGTTCTAGTAGGACCTGCAACGCATAGTCTACTGCTTCTTCCACTGATAATTTCTTGAGCGTCACTTCCTTTTTACCCATTGGTAGACCATAAACTCTATGAAAGTCAATTGGTGATATCTTCATGTAGGTTCCACCAGGCAGCTTGAATGCTTTCTTTATCGGATTGTACTTGCTCATTGTGAATAGAGCAAAGTTCGTGTTTATCTTTGTTTGCTGGATGGATGTTAAGCCATCAAGGCCTAATTCCTGCAATTTTTCCCTCTGTTCAGCTGTTAATGTTCTTGAAAGTGCATTGATTCTTGTCGGGCTGCACCTTGTTCGAAATTTGTCCCTATGTCTCGACATGATGTACCTGCATCCAGAATAGAAGAATTGCTATAACATACCATAGCATACCATAGCATACCATATTCTACCAGTAAGCAAAAACACCAACTACCATACCATAGCATACCATACTATACCATATTCTATCAGTAAGCAAATGAATAATTGAGGTAGTGGCTTTGACCAGTACTTGTGTGGTTTCTCCTTAGAATACCATATGGTACCAGTGTGGTATTGTAAGAAAATCAGAGCATAGAATAGGTTTTTATACTTTTCCTATAAAATCTTTTTCATTTTTACTTTGACCACTACTGGAACGGTTTCTCCTTATAATACCATATGGTACCTGTGTTTATACCATGTTATACCATATGGTATACTATGGTATTGTAAAAAAATCAGAGTATGGAATAGGTTTTGTTGTCGTTTTATACACTTTTCTATAAAATGTATTTCACTGTAAGTACTTTTACCACTACTGGAACGGTTTCTCCTTATAATAGCATATGGTACCAGTGTTTATACCATGTTATACCATATGGTATACTATGGTATTGTAAAGAAATCAGAGTATGGAATAGGTTTTGTTGTCGTTTATACACGTTTCTATAAAATGTAGTTCACTGTAAGTACTTTTACCACTGCTAGAACTTTTTCCCCTTAGAATACCACATGGTACCAGTGTGGTATTGTGAAAACATCAAGCATAGTAGAGTTTTTCGTTTGGTTTTTGTGATGTATGTACTTGAAATTAGACATTCAGAATCACGAATCTAGTTTTTGAAGAAAGAAGTGATGATTTACCTTGATCGTGTCTAAGTTGGAAACCCTAATTTTGTCGCTGAAGACGTTGAAGTGGAAACCCTCACTTGATCACTGAAGGCGTCGAAGTAGAAACCCTCACTTGATCACTGAAGGCGTCGAAGTGGAAACCCTCACTTGATCGCTGAATAACTGAGATCGGAATCCTTTGCTAAGCGAACTGAAAACTCGAGATTCGACTTCGACGGTGCAGTTTGCGAAGATGAAACGCGAGAGAGAGAGAGAGAGAGAGAGAGAGAGAGAGTGAGAGAATGGATAGCGTGAATGCAGAGCAAAAAAGCAGAAACTCGAACCGTCTGCGATTTCTCTGTTGATAATGATGGCGGGGAAGTGTCAGTTACCTTTTTCAAATTGTCAGAAGGTCGATTACTATTTTACCCCTACGTGTATTTATTATTTTACATCTGACGGTTGTTAATGGATTGCAATGGACGGCGGATGGGGTGGTTACTCACCGTTACTGACCGGTAAGTTACTTACAGGAACTGCTCCCGTACGTACGTAATAGGACTTGGCAGGGGAACAAAGTTCATAGTAAGTGGATGGTACAATCCACTTAGGATTTGGATAGTTACAATATTGCAATATGATAGTACCTATGAGTTTGGATGGTCACGATCCCTCGTATTATTTGAAAGGTGTGTTAGTGTTGTGGTGTATGATCCACGATTGAACCTCTCCCAACAACTCAAGTTATTGGGAGCAACTGGTTCTTGAGATGGTATCAGAGCCTTCTGTGACCGAGAGGTCTTGTGTTCGATTCCCGGTGACCCCCATTTGTTAAGCACATGATATTCTTGTCTTCAAACCTGTGCAAACTTCAAGCCCTTGTGAGTAGCTTTCGTTTGAGGGGGAGTGTTAGTCCGGGGACCCCCCTTTGTTAAGCACATGATATTCATCTTTTCAAACCTGTGCAAACTTCAAGCCCTTGTGAGTGACTTTCGTTTGAGGGGGCGTGTTAGTGTTGTGGTATATGATCCACGATTGAACCTCTCCCAACAACTCGAATTATTGGGAGCAACTGGTTCTTGACAACTATCCTAATTCGTTATGCACGAGATGGACTATTTAAAGCAGTTTATTTGTTCAAAGACCACCCACGTAATATTTTTTAGGACCAATAATCATATTTGGTTGTAAATATCAAGCCTGAACATACAATTCATATGGTAAATGTCAGAGGTGAACAAGAGTTTGATCTAACGTCGTACCTACTCAGGTAATACCAAACAATATCCCTTCGATGCTATATAATGCATTGCAAACGAGGCCAGCTTAATTGTAAATGGTTTTTTGTCTTTACCCAGAAACGTAGTATAAAGAAATAAAGCTTCACCTAAGTAAACCAGGATATAAAATTTATTCATTTATATGATTTACCAAGGTCAACTAACCAACGATATAAACATCATATACAACGTTCAGATTTTGTGAACAAGAGACAAAATTAAAAAAAAAAAGTCAAACTTCTTATATATGTGCCATTACTCCCCGGTTTTGGATAGAGTGTGCACACTTGTATAAATAGATATAGTCATTCATTTTAACTGTGACCTAATTTACGGTGGGAATAATAGCTAGAGCTTTTTATTTTCCCTACTTTTTAAATTGATTTTTATATTTGTCATTCTGATTTGGATTTCAAAAAAATTTACACAGATGCAGATAGAATGAATTAATTGTGATCTACAAATGATATTCATTTTCAAATATTTCGAGAATTTTTTTTCATACTACTCGTTACCTCCTTTTTTTTTAAGAAGACAGACACCAATAAACGTCTAGATCATATTGAAATCAAACGGTTTGTGGCAATGCCTACAGAATCATAGAGAAGCCAATAACCCAAATTAGGGTCGCACACATCGAAGGAATGTGTGCCAAAAGGAGAAAGGTGGCCCTTTCCAGCCAAACAATCAGCTGCAAAATTACATTCCCTAAAAACATGGGAAATCTCAACTTCCCAATCTCGGTCCAGAATCCTGCACAGGTGATCCACAAGTGGCCCGTGACAGTGGTTGGTGTCATTTCTCTTCCGAATGAGTGCAACTGCAGTGGAGGAATCAAGGTTTAACTCCACTTTCCTGAACCCCTTCTTCCACGCACGCTCAAGACCTTCAGCAGCTCCTTTGATCTCTGCTCTTGTGATTGAGCATATACCTAAGTTACATGTGAACGCATCCAAACATCTACCAAGATGATCTCTCATTAGCACTCTTGCTGCTGCTTTGCCAGAAGCTCCCAGAACCGAGCCATCTATTTGCAGCTGAATCCAGCTTTCGGGTGGAGGTCGCCATGCTAGAGCTCTTGATTCCTGATTTCTTCTAAACGGGAGGATGCTTCTTTGCACATTCTCACTTGCCTGTTTGTTGATCTACTAATATTCACAACATGAATTTTGGAAAATATTGCTCAAAATTAACGAGTTCATCATGATCTTTTAGATCTACTAATATTCGGGGGAAAAAATATTCAGGACCAAATATACCAACTTATACAGTCCTAGTATATAAGGTTGTAACTGGTGGTAGACGATGATAAAATATGGTAAATGGCAGTCAGTAAATTTTTACTATCATGTATACAACCATTCTACACTATAATCTTACTAAATGACAGTTAATATATTCTTACTAAATGACAGTTAGTATATTCTTACTAAATGACAGTTAGTATATTCATACCACCACGATACACTTCCATACCACATGTCATAATCTTACGTACATACCAAGTAGTACCACATTAGATGGACTGGTAATAAAAGTCAATTTATTTTGTTCAAAATATATGAAAGTGTATGTCATTTCAAAGAGCACAATTAACCTAATTCTTGTTTGCAAAGGTTTTTTTTATATATAATTTCAACTTAAAACGAAAGAGCGTCCGTTAAAATATATTACGGGGAAAGTTAGAAGTCTTTCACAAATGGTCAGTTTTGTGTTATGCATGATTATGCACCAAAAAGTTGTGCGTGTCCTGGCTCGGCCCAGCTCATCCTAAAGGGACCAATCCCTGCCGATATACATCGCCCTACCCCCATTGCACCGCCGCACCATGCCACCATCCGAAGGTAGACCTGGCAAATTACAACCCGACCCGTTGACCCGATCCGAAACCGCCCAAAAATTAGAAATTTTTGTAACCCGAAATCCGAATGACCCGGACTCGATAACCCGTAGTCTCGGTATAAAGAACCTGTAGCCTGTTGTATCATACACTTCTCACATTCTTTGCTACGCTTCATACCCCCTCTTTCTTCTTAAGGTAAGGTAAAGGGCCCGACATGGTGGGGTAGGAGCATCCTTTAGTCTTGTGATTGTTTTTTGACGATTTGCGCAATTTATATTTCATTAGCATGGGAGGATCTGAGAATATGTTAATTGACATGTGTTAGGTAAACTATTGTCATGCATATGTGAAAATTTGTGTTCTTTAAGAAAATATGAAGCATGTTTGATATTGTTTCTAAGAACGCTCATAACCCGGAATGACCTGTAACCCGACCCAAAACCGAAGTTCTCAACCCGAAATTACCCAACCCGACCCGACCCGATTGCCAGGTCTATTCGAAGGGGGAAAAAATCTCTCTTGATGAGCAATCCTTGCTAAAAATCTTCCATATGCTGGCTGTTTTCAGTGAATATGGGCGGATGTAGACCTGGCAAATTGCAACCCGGCCCGTTGACCTGATCCGAAACCGTCCGAAAATTAGAAATTTTTGTAACCCAAAATCCGAATGACTCGAGCCTGATAACCCATGATTTTTGGGTCGGGTTGAGTAGGTTAGCGGGTCGACCCGTTAGACCCGTTTCATTTTATATATCACTCTGAAAATGATAAGATCACTCATAAATTGGTGAGATGCTTAAAAAAATCACAAGGATTTGAATGACATGTTTTGGAGTTGAAGGATAATCAAATATCATATGTTTCTTGTAGTAGTATTACTCTTGTGATTGTTTTTTGACGATTTGCGCAATTTGTATTTCATTTCATTAGCGTGAGAGGATTTGAGAATATGTTAATTGACGTGTGTTAGATAAACCATTGTCATGCATATGTGAAAATTTGTGTTCTGTAAGAAAATATGAAGCATGTTTGATATTTTTTCTGAGAACGCTCATAACCCGAAATGACTTGTAACCCGACCCGAAACTGAATGGGTTGGGTCAATATTTGACCCGAAATCAGCCAACTAAACATGACTCGACCCGTAACCAAAGTCTCCAACTCGGAATTACCCAACTCGACCCGATTGCTAGGTCTAGGAGGATGCGTAATTAATTATAAGCGCTCAAGCTTTTGCCCTTGTGTTCCACACTGGAATTATATTCTTGTTTAGCTCGTACGCTATGGGGTATGTTGCTATTTGTTTAACAGATTTGACAACGATAAGATGTGCTTCACAAACAGGGTTACCGAGATTCGAACACAAGATCTTTCGGTCACATAAGGCTCTGATATCATGTCAAGAACCAGTTGATCCCAATAACTTGAGTTGTTGGAAGAGATTCAATAATAAATCTTATACCATTCACTAACAACATGTAGGCTGATAAAGAGAACAAGGGCACCGAAGAAGTGAGGGCGGTAAGGATGTTTATAGGGCACCAAAACCAGAGAAAATCTTATTGAACTATTTAATTCTATTTAATTCTATGTGTGTTAGTGTTTGTGGTTCATGACTCCGATTAAAAGGAATTCATTTGGGTTTGTGTTATTGATTCATATATGTTTTTTTGTTTTGGTTGATTATGGAGGGGATTCAAGGATTTGGGATGCGATGGCTTGATGGAAGCATGCACCGCCACACTACCGTCTTCTCTCGCTCCCGAGTGGTAGTGACAATGACTAGTGATGGTAATGGGGCGGGTACCTCAATTTTCATGCCCCGCTCCACGCTATTATGGGTCGGGGCGGGTAAAACCCGCGTGAGTACGGGGCGGGGCGGGTCGACCCACTCTTACATGTTAAAAAAATACAAGTAAATTTTACTTTTTACAATAAAACGTGGAGAAAAACACTTTAAGAATGTAAAATATTGATAATAGAATGGATAATTGAGCCTAACAAGTTGAAAGATCGACTCTAACTAGTTGAAGAAAAGTCAAAATAGGAGAAATATGTATAAATATTGTAAGAAATTGAGATAAAATGAGTCTAGAACGGGGCAGGGCGGGTCGGAAGTAGATACCCTCATACCCATGCCTCGCCCCACGCTACTGCGGGTCGGGTAATACCCGCGGGGCGGGTTGAAATTGCCATCACTAAGTCAATGACGGATTACTGATTCATATCAGTAATCGTCGGCACCTCTCTCTTCCCACTGAATCTTAATGAGGTCTCCCCCAATATCAGTTAAATCCGCGTTCTACCATACAAAATTCGTGCTTCCGAAAAAAGCCGCTAGCGAATTCTTTGCACTCCATTCCAAGTTCGCGATTTAAATTCCAATGCGCAAGCAGCTCACGAATTAGGTTACCTAAGTTCATGTTATAATATGTTGTTTATCATGTTTTGAGGGTAAAATACTTCGGGTACCACTTAAGTTTGAGAATTGAGTTAGACATATTACTTAATATAGAATTGGTCGTCGGGTACCATTCAAGTCATCTAAAGGTGTATCCGTCTATTTTAATTATCTTTTGGTACCCAAAATTTTTAAAAACATCCAAAATTATATTTTAACAAGTGTTAACTAATATAAATATTAGAAAAACTTCTAAACATAGTATTACTAGAATGGCTAATGACATTTTTCGATAAATTAGTAAAAATAATAAACAATATCTAGAAAGAACAATAAATATACTAAAAAGATAATAATGAATATTTAAAATCAATATTAGAAGATCTATTTAAACTCCTAATCCAATTAAAAGCACGACTAAAATAGTTAAAATAGATCCTAATCGACCATCAATACATCAAGATCTAAGAAGGATAAATGAAACACAATTCATAGGATATATTTGCTCCAGACAAAAAGAAATCACTTCAGCACACAATAATGAAGCAGAAATCTGCGCAAATACCTCATTGAAGCAGAAATCTGCGCAATTCATAGGATATATTTGCAGCGCCGTAAGCAACTGCCAGACGGGGTCGAAGAGTCATACGCGAAGGAAAACAAAATCGTGGGCGACATGATGATCCAGGGAAGGACGAGTTAATCGCGTTTGTTTAAGGCATCGGAGGGGTTGGGAAGTCCACGACGAGGTGACGAGGAGAAGCAGGTGATGTGCCAATTTGATAGCAATATAGCAGTGGTGCGGTGAAAAGAGCCGCAGATGGGTGATTAGGGATTGCGGTGAAACAGATGAGTTAATCGCGTTTGTTTAAGTCACCATTAGCATGGAACAAAAGGGTAAAAGCTTGAGCGCCTACGAATTAATTACCTTTTCTTCTCCTTGTTCCTCTTCAACACATGTACTAGGAAGACAACTTTTACCGGAACCAGGAGGAGAAACCCTAGCATCATCAATACTCCTCTTTTTGCCCTCGACTGACTTCTCTACTGATGATGTTGTCTTGTTGTCGCCTTCTTCTTCTTCTTTTCTGGGTCCTTGTCCATGTCGTTTTGAAGCCTCTTTCCTAGCCGACGAGGAGCACTCCAGCAGCAGCTTCCGTTGCTTCCGTTGCTTCTGCAAACACCGCTGCCTCCTCTTGTATTTCATTGCTCTGGACATCAATAACCTTAAACGAAACGCTCCAGGCCATTCTCGATGTGTATTCCCACCCTTAAACGAAACCCTAGACTAGATATATAAACCACACACACACACACAAACAGGGAACTCATAACATGCCATGCAGATCAAAGGAGCGGGGAAAACAGAGACTTACAATGATTTTTACCGACCTCTTCTTCATGTTTTCTTCAATCGGTGAATGAGGAGAGGAAGAGAACGAGCGGCCGTCTGGGGGGAGACCGAGAGAGACGATCGATCGAGTTGTGTTAAGGGACTTGGCCGGGGCGGGGTTTACTGGAACAAGATGGGCCGTTGGGGTGGGCTACAACACACACAAGGACTGGGCTGGTGGGCTGGTGGCTTCACCCTATAGTTTTTACTTCTAGATCGTTTTCCACGTGTTCGGTGAATTTAACTAACTAAATTACATCAAATATTTATTGTCATTTCGTTAATTTAAAAAAAAACTCTTTATTTTAAAGCTGAATGAGAAAACTGTAACTTCTCGTTTCAAATTTTGTGACATGCTTAGTAATCTACATCTACAAATATATTATATAAGAGTTGTGAAAAGTTTTTCAGTATTTCAAATTTTCTGCAACGAGAACAAAAATAGGAAAAATAATTGTATCTTTAATAGGATTAAATTAATAGTAAGATTTGAACCATGATCTTTCAAATAAAGACAACAACAACCATTACCAATTACACTAAAGGAATGCGTTGTATCTTTTTTAAATACAAAATCTGAAAACCTAATATCTAAAAATCATATGACTTCTCTATTGTTGGCTATCCCATATCTCTCCCGTAAGTACTTTATTTGATATTTGAATTTTTATATTTTGATCATTTTAATTTGAGTTTAATAATAAATTTAATTTAGGTCTATCTTATAAATAGAGTATAATTCTTCAAAAATAATAAAAATGAAAAATAAATAGAGGATAATTTTAAAATTGCAACCCAAATATCATTGATTCGAATGTTGCATATTGAATTGCAGTATTGAATGTATAGATGTGACGTGGAATTATTAAATTGGTATTAATTTTTAGAACTATTAAAGCAACGATATTGTTATGCAAATTGTAAGTGACTAGTTTTTTGAAAGGTTTAGTTTGGTTAAACGTTATAACCTATATCTCTTGATAATTTAGCATGATTGGACGAATGGATGAATTTAATAGAACACAATTTCTTGATACCATTTTTTTAGATGATTTCAATTATTGAAATCTTTTATCTTATATGGAAATTGACAGTATGTATCATTCATAGTTACTTAGTTTAATATGAAATAAGCGCAGTACAAGACAAATCGTGAAAGTCGGGCTGGAGTTTTCAGGGACGCATTGATGTGGTCATGTGCATTAGCAAGGTAGGTACCACAAGATAGATTTAATATTTTTGTTGAGTGAATAAGATTGTCCTTCAACTAAATTTAGAGTATATTGGTTGATCAATAATTTTTTCATTGCATAGAGTATGGATGAAAAATGTTATTTTCTTACTAATTTTGTTATTGTATTGTGCAGAATACTTTAACGTTTAGATATTGCTATATATGTATTGTTTCTCCAGCAAAAGAAATAAATATTGACTAAAGGTTATGATCATGAGTTTTCTGTTTATGCTACGCTTTTTCAGACAAACTCTTTTTGTCATGTCAATTTTCTTTTCAACCATAGGCAACTAACTGATTACCTCATTAAATAGACAAGTTATGAATGATTATTAACGAGTGTTATAACCAAGGTTGTTACACCTATACCGGGCGGCTGGTTGGACAAGGTCTGACGAAAGTCCAGCTAAAAAATGGGCTCTACAAAACCAAGGTTATGATCGGTAGAGAGGAAGAAGAAGAGAGAGGGAAGGGGGAGGGGGGAGAGGCAATGGAATGGTGGGTGGATCATGAGATCAATTTGTTTTTTAATGGAATTTAAGTTTTAATAGATATAGGTTAGTACATTCCATTTCATTCACTGATTTCTATCTTATATGTAAATATATTTAGAAAAGGTGTAAAACGGCCCAAATAGGTTGGACCTCGATCAAACCATTAAATTTTAAACCGCTTGCTTAACCGACTCAACGAATTAAACTGGTTTGGCAACGTCGGTTATAATCATTAAGATTACAATGTTCATCATTGAAGAAAAGTTATAATAATTTCGAAAATAAAAAAAATAATTCTGATATCCCCTTAATGTCATACAAAATTCAGCAATTCAAATAATTTAAAAAATTTAAATACACATCATAAATACATTATATTCTAATGATATTCCGATCAATGGGTCGGACAACAAGCTATTATTTATTATTGTCAACTTCCCGGTTCATATTTGTTTTTATATTTATTTGAGGGAGAGAATGAGGTGTAATATTTAAAAAAAAAATTAAAAATTGACATGTCGATATGTTAACCGCCTAGTAAGCAATTTCGTTTTGCCACGTTATAAAAAATATGACGGTGTTAAGTGTTAACGGAGTTTAACAGAGACTGACGCCCGGTGACTAGCGTTGAAACGAATAATAAAGTTAGTGACTAACAAGAAAGAAAAGCAATTCGGGTGGCAAACGTGAAAGATTTATGTAATTCGAGTGACCAACCGAGTAATTTAGTTATTTTTCATGTGTAAATTTATATATTTTTTGCTTCTTCGTTTTCGTGATTTATGGCCTCGTGGAAGATGCTAAATAGGACTGGGAATTGGTGCGGTGGCGATTAACCTCACCAAAATTTGGGGTTAACCGCAGCCGAAACGGATGTATACATGCAAACCGCAATCGCACTGTAAATTGTTTGTGGTTAACCACTAATTGCAAAGTTTGGTTAACGGTTAATTGCTTCAGTAATCATTCTAATGAGTTGCGGAAATTTTGGGTTTTGGCACGTGCCGGCGGTGCGGTAGGATGGATCAATTGCCACTAGATCACAGTTAACAATGCCAGTTTTCGATTAAACTACAGTTACCTGTGCCGCTAGTGAGGTAGGATGGATTCATTCTGCTCTTTGAAATGTCATCCACTTTCATATATTTTGAAACAAAAAAATTGACTTTTATTACTGGTCCACCAACCCATGCGGTACTACTTGGTATGTATGTAAGATTATACGATGTGGTACGGAAGTGTACCGTGGTGGTAGATATATCATAGTGTAGAATGGTTGTATATATATGATATTAGGAATATACTAACTGTCATTTACCATATATTATTGTTATCTACCACCAGTTACCACCTTATACTAGGATCGTATAAGGTGATAAATTTTGGTCCTAAAATTTTTTTCCCCTGAATATTTATATATCCAATAAAGCATGATAAACTCTTTCCTTCTTAGCAATATTATCCAAAATTCAGCCCCTTTAATTTTCCATCGTGAAACTGCATAGCCCAACCAGCCAGCCAGGAACGGCATAAACAATAAGAAAATAACCACACTTTTCAAAACACGATCGAAAGTAGTTTGACTGGGGAGTCATATATGTTGAACAAATATCAACATACCACAAGACGAGCTCAACAAGAATATAAGTCCAGTGTGGAACAAAAGGGCAAAAGCTTGAAGCGCCTAAAATTAATCACCTTTTTTACTTTCGCGATATATACCTACGAATATCAGCTCTAAGAAACCAACGATTAGGGCGGGATTGTTCACATGTCCAATTATCACGGCCTCCGCTACACATATAATCTGTCCAGCCAAACTCCTCGACTAACTTCTTTAATGATGATGTCAGATTATCATTGTCTTCTTCTTCTTCGCAAGAATCAGATGATGTTGTCTTATTGTCGCCTTCTTCTTCTTCTTCTTCTTCTTCTCCGGGTCCTTGTCCATGCTGTCGTTTTGAAGAGCTACAGGCCGGTGCAGAGGTGGTAGCTCCTCCAACAGCAACAACCGCTGAAGCCTCTTTCCTAGCAGACGAGGAGCACTCCAGCAGCTTCCATTGCTTCTGCTGCCGCTGCTGCAAACACCGCTGCCTCTTCTTGTATTTCATTGCTTTGGACATCAATAACCAGCTTAAACGAAACGCTCCAGGCCATTCTCGATGTGTATTCCTAGCCCTAGGGGTTGATCGCATCCGCCTAACTGAATGTGGAAGATGAAAATCCAGCAGCAGGCAAAGATGAAATTCGATTGTACACAAGTATGTAAAAGGCAGACAGTAAGATCGCGAAACAGACAGACAATAAAAAGGAAGAAATAATTAATTACCCACCCTTGTTCAGATCTTTAACTTCCCGAGGGCCTGATTTACAAGCAGCGAACATGAAGCTTTGTCCTGCCATGGCCTCTGCAAAATCAGGCACACTAAAAGTTGTCAAGCAAGTAACGAGTTCCTCGTAAGCTGGCAAAGGCTTGCAACCTAGGGATAGAGTGTCTCCCGAATCTAACCAAACACCATCTTGAACCACAGCAGGCAGTCGAGCACCCTCAAATCAGAGGAAACCCTTAAATTTAAATGGGAATTAAAACCCTAGACTAGATATATAAACCACAAACACACACGCACAAACAGGGAACTCGCTCATAACATGCCATGTATTTGGTCCAGATCCAGCCATGATGGAGATCAAAGGAGATTCTCAAGGGAAAAACAGAGGCTTACAATGATTTTTGCCGACCTATTCTTCAGGTTTTCTTCATTCGGCGAACGAGAGAGAAAGAGAACGAGTGGCCGTCTGGGGGTGAGACGAACGACGAGTTGTGTCAAGGGACTTGGGGCAGTGTTTACTGTTTACTCCAAACCCTAGCAAAAACCCGAACAGTAACTTCCATAGAAAGTTATTCACTTATTCTACAACTACAACTAGCATGTTGTCCGACCGACCCGTTGGTCAGAATGTCATTTGATTACAATGTATTTTTTTATGTGTATTTAAAATTTTATATTATTTTAAATGATGAATTTCGTATGATATTAAGATGACATCGAAATTATTTTTTCATTTTCAAAATTCTTATAATTTTTCATCATTAATAAACATTATATTCTTAATGGTTATTATCAAAGTTGTGAAACCGGTTTAAGACGTTGAGCCGATCAAGCAAGTGGTTTGAAGTTTAATGGTTTGATTGAGGTTCAACCTGTTTGAGCCGTTTTACACATTTTCTAAATATATTTATGTATAAAATAGAAATTTAGTGACTGAAATGGAAAGTTCTAACTTATATCTATTAAAAACTCAAATTTCATTAAAAAATACCTATCTCAAGATCCACCCACCATCCCCTTGCCTCTCTCTTATTCTCTCTCTAACGATCAGACTTTTGATTTTGTAGAGCCCGTTTTGGAGCACGACTTTGGTCGGACCCATAGCAACCAGTCCGATAGAGGTTTAACAATCTTGATTATAACAATCGTAATAACCATTCATAACTTGTCTGTTTAATCAACAGTATAATTTATAGTTGAAAAGTAAAACTGCACCCCCCATTCAAATTTTCATGCCCATAGAGTGATTTTAGGAAGCTGATGTGGCAGAGTGTTAAGCGGGAAAAAAGTAGGAGTCCCCGCCAGATTTCAGAACCAAAAAACTGTCCACTACCCACCTTTTCTCCTTCCAGCTCACGTTGTCATTTAATTTGCATTTATTTTTTATTTGGCTGAAATAAGCCCACCTTTTCTACTGGTTATTAAGAGAGAGAAGAAATTCACGGAAAGGGAAGAGCAATTGCAAGCACATTAAAGAGAGAGAGAGAGGGTGAAAGGTGAAAGGGAGGAGATTGAGACATCTGCCACCAATTTACAGAGCTGGTTGTGGTTCCTTCCGCTTTCTTTCTTCTTTCTTCTCTCTTACCTTTTTCTCTTCATTCTATTGATTGGATTCTCTAGGGATCAAAAGGGGTTTTTTGATTTTTCCCTTTTTCTTTTCCAATCTGAGTTTTTCTCTCTCGACCGATTCGTCGGGCGGCTCGCTGTGGAGGGAGGTGGGGAGAAGCGGAGGGGATTTGGGGGGATAGGCAAGCCTAATCGAGAAATCTGCCTCCTGTGTTTGGAGAGAGGACGGAAAATTTTGACAGTGGAGGGTGAAAGCAACGGAGTCGAGGAGAGGGAAGGAGGAGTCATTGAGCTGCTCGATTCTATTTGTTGTCGTGTTGGGAGTGGAAATTTGATTGTTTTACTCTGATTTGGTTTGTGGGTTATGAATGTGTTTGTTTTTTGGGGTGAGAAAGAGAGAAAAAATATGGTGGATGATGGCTGAGAATGGCGGCCATTACTGCTCGAAGAAGACAGATGATATGTGTGGTGATGTTTGCGGCCAGGATTCTGGCCGGGTCATGAGCATATAATGGTAGCAGCATTCTGGCCAGGAATCGAAAAGGCAGGGTACCATTTGCTTCCCCAAATTCTCATATTGTCATGTTCCTTATTGTCACACAATTTCCTGATACTTTCCCTGCATGCAGATTGTCATCCAATTTGCTGAAGAGTTTTGTCATATGCTAATTTCATAGCTGCTAAGGTATTCTGGCCTCTAATCTTTGAATTGGTAGGTTATCATGTATTTGTCTATGCATCGTCGATTCACTTTTCGTGTTCCTTTTCATATAAGTTGATTTTGTGAACAACCATATCCTATTTCAGATTGCGTCAGGTTATTGGAGAATTAAATATGGATAGTGCAAATGTCATCCCATCTGCCGAACCACAGATTTATCAATCGTCTGTGCCATGTGAGTGTCATGGTTTAGCACGAAACTGTTTTTATGCAAATTGACATTAATATTTTCCTTTGAATCTCATTTGTTTAGGGAAACGTCGAGCAGTTTTTATTCATCCTGAAGATCAGTACCAACGGTGTGTTTTATCTGTTGAAGAGGAAGAAGCATTTGAGAGAGGTGTGTTCTCTGTGTTTTAATTTTTCTAATTAGTTCATCTATTCAATGAGTAATACATGGTTTTATATTTAAATTCTGCAGAAGAAGCTGCCTTACAATTCCAACTCTCTCAACTTCAGCGAATGCTATCCCAAGTCGCCCGTAAGAGAAGACATCATATTTTGAAACAGAAGGTTCGTAGGAGGGGCTTACCTTTTGAACACCAAGGTTGTTGTTTGCTATATTTTGTAGCAAGTCTTACATATTAGGCTATTCTGTATTGTTCACTCTTTATTTATTTCTTTATCAACTTATTTGTTTTGGTGTTGTTCATAGTTTGGGAGCCTCAGTTTAGATTTCTATTATAAAAGCAAAGTCGATTACTTCGACGTATTTATCTGCATAGAAAGAGACGTGGCCGAAGTTTCTTTCCTACAGAAGTCAATCAAAGTAAGTGGATTCTAATGGGCACTGTTATACATGACATGGTTCATCTATATTTTGGATCAATTTGTGTACATTGGATATATGTTTTAGTGTTCTGGTCAACATATTTTGTTCCCTATTTTGGTCTTACAACATATAATGTAGCCATTTATGTCATGTATATAATTTAGTGATGTACGCTTCATGTGACCTTATGCAAATAGTGGATTGTTTTTAGATGTGTCAACGACAAATTTGTGTGTTTTGAATAAAATTTAGTGTTTCCTTAAATTTTAGTTATTCTTACTTAAAATGAGAAGTATACCATTCTATCTTTCCTTGAAAACATTTGTTTTAATAATTGTGTTTAATGTAGCGCGAGTACATGAGCTTGACAGTTTCTCAAACTCATTCAATTTATAAATTAATGTGACAAAAATATATTAATATTACTTATTTATTTCACTAGGTCTTCCGTTAGTTGAATTTTTTGATATTGATCCACCTTCATGTACATGTCAACATTGTGGAGCAGTTATGTGGCGGTTCGAGAGTACTTTATCTTCACGGAATGATGTGTTGCCTGCATTTCCTTTATGTTGCAAACATGGTAAAGTGAAATTGCCTCCTCGCAGAGATGTGCCCCAATTTCTTAAAATTCTACTTGAAGGGGATACACCATTAGCGCGTCACTTTCGTACTAACATCAGAGCCTATAATGGGGGGTTTTTGCTTTATTTCTCTCGGAGGTAAAGTCAATCACTCTATTAATGATGGTCTTGGAGTTTATGTATATTCAATCGGTGGTCAGATTTATCATGGAATAGGATGTTTGGTTCCTGGTGATGGGGATAGTCCGAAATTTGCACAGGTTTACATTCACGATTCAGATAACAAGGTCCAGAATCGTATGGACTTTTACTCCACTGATCCTGCCAAGAATCCGTTGCGCCAGTGTATTGTTGAAGGCCTTCAGCATATGTTTGAGGACAATAATATCCTGGTACGTACATTTTGTTCTGCGCGAGATAGGATACAAAACTCTGGTGTCCAGGAGCTTCAACTGAAACTATTGGCTAAGCGTGAAATTAATAGTAGAGAATATGATTTGCCCTCTGCGAATGAGATTGCAGCATTGATTGTAGATGAAACAGGAGAGTAATCATTTTCTCCAGATATAATTGTTCAACAGAAGGGTTCAGAAATGGAAAGGATTAGCGTATACCATCCAAGTCTGATCGCATTACAATATCCAATTTTATTCCCATATGGCGAGGATGGGTGGCATCCCTGCATTAACTATAGTCACAGTAGCTCTAATATCCGTGTTGGAGATAAAATGATAACGCAGTGTGATTTCTATGCATATCGTCTTCAAACCCGTCTCCAGGAGTCAAATTCTCTGTTATTATCTGGTAAATTGTTTCAACAATATATGGTGAATGCATTTGCGTTAATTGAGGCTGAACGCTTAGACTGGATGCGTACCCATCAGTCGAAGCTAAGAGGACACTACTACAAGGATTTGTTGAATTCTTATTTGCGAGGGGATAGTGATATCAAGCTTTCTGGGAAGCCAGTTATTTTAGCTGCCTCACACACTGGTAGTCCAAGATACAAGTATGAAAATTTTCAGGATGCGATGGCTATTTGCAAGTGGATTGGTTATCCTGATTTGTTTATAACATTCACTTGCAATTCTAACTGGCCAGAGGTACAGTTAACGGTTGATTTGATTAGAAGGTACAGTGGCAAAGATCCTGACCGGGCTGATATCACCGCCAGAGTTTTCAAAATAAAGCTTGATGAATTTATGTTAGAGATTCGCGAGAAACAAATATTTGGGAAAATCAATGCATGTATGTGTGCTTATTTATTCGTTATTTATCTATTAATGTTCATCCATCACTCTCTTACCTCATTGAACTAATATTCCTTTTCCACTATTTGCATCTTGCGGTACAGATGTCAAAGCAATTGAATGGCAAAAGCGGGGTCTCCCTCATGCACACATATTGCTTTTTTTGGCCTCGGAGAATAAATTCCATGGTCCTGCGGCTATTGATTCATAATATGTGCTGAAATTCCGGATCCTGATCTTGATCCTGAGCTATATGCAGTTGTCACAAGTTTAATGATGTATGGCCCGTGTGGTACAGTACGTCCTAATAATGTGTGCATGAAGAATGGGAAATGTAGTAAGCATTACCCCAAGGAATACTCTTCTCAAACAACTATCGATGAAACTGGGTTTGCTAAATACTGTCGGCGGAACAATGGATAATCGATGGGTTGTACCCTACAATCGATATTTATTACTACGATTTGGAGCGCATATAAATATTGAATATTGTAACAAGACAAGGTATGGCTGAAGTAAATCGTATTTATCTATATGACGTTGTTGTTTCCTTTATTATATTACCAAACTCAGATTCTTAATGACAGGCTATATGTATATTTATATGCTACACTCATTATTAACTTTATGAATGCATATTAATTATGATTTAATTTCCAAAGATGAATAAAAACCAAACCAATATTTGGGCGATTTCTCTTTTTATTTATTTATTTTATAAACCCAGTATTATCTTATTGGTGTGACTTCTTCCCGTAACTCTGTAATTTTGGTAATATTTTTTGCTGCGTTTTCCTTCGTTTTTTTTTTTGCCCCTTGGATAAGCTATTGTGATCCGTTTGTTGCCTTTTGTTCTCCGTACTTTGGTTTCTTATTTAATACAAGTCACATTTAAGAAAAAATGTAATACACCTTTTTCCTACTTCACTATCTAACATCTACAACTTGGTTTTATTTCATGTTTATATACGGCTGTTAAATATTTGTTTAAGTACATCAACAAACCCGAGGATCGTGCAATGGTCACTGTAGCTGCACAACAAACAGCTTCGGCTATGGATGGTCAGAATCGTGGAACTACGATTGTGCAAATCGATGAGATAACGACATTCATGGATGCCCGTTACATCACATCGGAAGAAGCATGTTGGCGAATTTTTTGGTTTGATATATACTCTCACTCCCCAACAGTACTCCGTATGTCCTGTCATTTGCCTGGGGAGAATACAGTGTATTCAAATGTTGATTCTAACGTGGAGGAAGCGGTTGAGTCTAGCAGTTCTCAAACCTCAATGTTGTTAGCGTGGATGGATCTGAATCTTCAGTCAATGGATGCACGAAAATATACCTTTGCGGAGATGCCACAATATTATGTATGGAATAAAAAATACAAGAAGTGGCAGCAGCGCAAGAAAGGTACATGCATTGCTAGATTATATTACTGCTACCCATCCGCAAAGGAGCGGTACTATTTGCGAATGCTATTGCATGTTGTTAGGGGTTGTTGTTCTTATGATGATATTAGAACAGTGAATGGGTTGGTATATGAGACATTCCAAAAAGCATGTTATGCTCGGGGACTGTTATCAGGAGATTCTGAATGGAATGATTGTGTACAAGAAGCTTCGCATTGGGCTTCTGGTCATAAACTTACAAAACTTTTTGTCACAATTCGTATTCATTGTGAGGTGGCTGATGTGACTTCTTTTTGGTTAAAGAATTGGGAATTACTAAGTGAAGGCATTTTGCATTCACGACGTAGAGAGCTGAATTTACCCTAGTTGAATTTTTCGGAGGATGAAATTAAGGAGTTGTGCCTTATTCATATTCACAATTTGATGGAGAGATTTTCGAAGTCATTAGCAGATTTCCCTGGGTTGCCTGTTCCCGATCAGTGTTTGCGTTCACATACGGTAAACAGGCTGATAGATATGGAGAAGAATTGTGGACCCGGTGACTTAGACAGTTCTGAGGATCGACATTGTAGACCATTGAATGGAGAACAAAAAATCGCTTACGAAATGGTATTACATTCTGTTTATACCAATGAGGGTAAATGCTTTTTTGTTGATGGATTTGGGGGAACTGGTAAGACATTTCTGTGGCGAGCAATTTGTGAGCAATTAAGATTTGAGAAGAGGATAGTATTATGTGTTGCTTCATCTGGTATTGCGGCACTGCTCATGGTCGGTGGAAGAACTGCACACTCAAGATTTCACAATCCCCTGGATTGTGATACAAAATCAACTTGCAATATTGAGCAAGGTTCTGAGGTAGCTGAATTGATTCTCAATGCTTCACTTATTATCTGGGATGAGGCACCGATGGCTCATAAACACAACATAGAGGCCCTAGATAGGACATTGAGGGATATTTTCCGAGTTAAGCATGTTGATTCTGAGTTGAAGCCTTTTGGAGGTATGACTATTGTGTTTGGAGGTTATTTCCGACAGACGTTACCTATCATCACGAAGGGTACACGGACTGAAATTGTTAATCCTTTCATAAAGAGATCTTATTTGTGGCGGTCTATGACAGTATTGAAGCTAACCGAGAACATGCGATTAAAATTGCCTCATTCTGAAGCATCGACCAGGTTAGCAATCGCAAATTTTAGCAAATGGCTTTTGGAAATTGGTGATGGTACAAATAGTAATATTTTTGGAGAATCAATTATCCCGATACCTCTACACATTTGTGTTCCCTGTCGCAGTGATCCAATTCCTGATATTGTTGCTGAAATATATGGTCAGTTACTCTCCACTGAAAATATGTCAACCTATTTGGTTGAGCGAGCTATCTTAGCCCCACATAATGACACTGTTGCGGCGATTAACAATTATGTATTGGGTCTATTTCCTGGTGAATAAGTTTCTTATTTTAGTTCAGATTCACTAGAGATTGATGCCAAGAATCAGCATGTTGAAGAAGGGGACTACACAGTTGAATTCTTGAACTCTTTAAAGATTGGGAATTTTCCCGAACATGAGTTGAAATTGAAGTTGGGGTGCCCTGTTATTCTACTTCGAAATCTGGATCAGAGTACTGGGCTTTGCAATGGAACTCGGATGATCGTTAAGAGATTAGGTAAGTGGTTTATTGAGGTCCAAATTTTGACCGGGACACATGTTGGTGATACAGTTTTCTTACCACGCCTAAGTCTATCGGTCCACTATAAGAGCTTAAATTTCACTCTGGTTCGAAGGCAATATCCAATTGCACTATCATATGCAATTCAATTAACCAGAGTCAAGGTCAAACATTAAATCATGTTGGCATCTACTTGCAAAGACAAGTATTTTCTCATGGACAGTTGTATGTTGCTATGTCTCGAGTTATGTCAGAAAGGGGACTCAAAATTCTTAGTTGTGACTCTCAAGGTAAACCGGTGAAGACTATGCAGAACATTGTGTTCACTGATATTTTTGAGTAGTGGTTTATTGATGTATTATGTTTTATGCGATTTGAGGACTAAGACTGTCAAATTTATCGGGTCGTTACAATTTGAATCTTGACTTCTCAATTTCTCCAAATTATTTTCCTGTTTTTAACAGCTAATTATATGAAATGTTGTACCTCAATTTACTTTACTGAATGGTATGCCAGTGTGACCGTTATATTGCAATACAAAGAGGACCTTCCACAGTCTCAACTGAACTAAACTAAATTAACTCCCCGACATACTTCATTCCCCTCCATTCAAAATAGAGGTGTGTTTTAGAATCTAAAGTTATTAACAAGCTTGTCTTACAAATGAGCTTGAAGCAATACATACTACATTATAATTATAAAATTACCACTATGAATTCATGCCAGGAATAATTATTCATTAATGATGAGATTCATTAATGATGAGATTATTTCCTGTTTTTAATAGCTAATTATATGAAATGTTGTACCTCAATTTACTTTACTGAATGGTATGCTAGTGTGACCGTTATATTGCAATACAAAGAGGACCTTCCACAGTCTCAACTGAACTAAACTAAATTAACTCCCCGACATACTTCATTCCCCTCCATTCAAAATAGAGGTGTGTTTTAGAATCTAAAGTTATTAACAAGCGTGTCTTACAAATGAGCTTGAAGCAATACATACTACATTATAATTATAAAATTACCATGTTTCCCTGTACCCGTCTCAGATGGATTGCAGCAGAAGTGGTTGGCAGGGATGATACCTATTGGGATAACAACTTGAATAATATCATTGATTCCATCCAGGGAAAGACGTACAGTTCTTGGTTAAATTAGGTCCATGGGACCATCTGCGCGATCATTGTGGTTTCATCTTGATGAAACTCTTTGGTGATTTAATTTGCTGAAAGTATCCCTCTTCCTATCCGTTGTCCTACTTTGAAATGGTTTCTTTAGGATTGTGTTTATCTTGTAGTGGGGAATTATTTTCAATCACTGTTTTATTTGTAATTGAGACATTATGTTCACTATGCCAAACTTTGATGCATAGAGTTACTATATTTGTCCTTGGCACAATTTTTTTATAATATGACAAGTACCCTGCTATTAAACATAAAATTAGTTTAGTGGGTAAGTAAAACAGCCGTACGTATTTTACAGATAATTTGCGTATGTTTCGAACCCGGATTACAAAATTACATAATATCATTTTCACCCCAGTTTAATGTGCGATGGTCACATCACAGAATATATCATATTAAGTATTTAAATCGGTCTGAGCCAGAATTTCAAAATCGGTTTATACCAGTGTGCCGCTTCATGCCAGTTTAAAAAAAAAGTGAATTGGAGGGTTGGAGTACATTGGCCTGGCGATTCTCTTCGGCTGGCTCTTAAACCTGTGAGTTAAAATGAAATGATGAAGAGACAAGGGGAAAATAATTAGTGAGACTCTTCAGCAGGAGGCAAACAGTAACTTGATGTTTTTTTATATAATTAAGAGAGGATTCTAACCTTGCCGCAGTATCCGAAGATGAGCAGACGACGTTGATAGCACCAATTTTTCTATTATCACAATTGATTGGCGTGATTTTCTTGTCATTTATCTATAATAATTATTTTATAAATTAAGCTATATAAAATGATTTCATTTCGTTCACTAGTTACTGAAGAGTAATTAATTAATGATACTTTAAGCATTCAGTTTAATAAAATATAGTTGGGGAGGGTTTTGGCTTTGGGATTGCAGAGGCGGGCCTTGAACTCTAAATGGCCAAACTGCTCTACTTTTTCGGCGGATTCTTCTCCACCCCCCCACGATGACACGAATCCTTCTCCACTCCCCCACGAGGCCACGACCTCTAGAGCCCAGTAACCGAATTTTTTGCAACTTCTATGTGTTGAAGAACACATTTGCCGCAAGCCAACTCAATATATAAGGTAATCTCTGTCCAATGATCCCTATTCATTTCAACATCACCGCTGCACCATGACGCTGGTCTCCATTGCCGAACTTGCTACTGTCCAACAGCCCTTCGAACTCCAGTGTCGGGTTTCTAGGAAATGGACCGCCTACCATGCAAAGAAGGATACGGTCATTTCTTTGGATTTCATCCTCATAGATTCAGAGGTAATGTCATCTTTAACTCCTCTTCTACCTCTTTTGTTCTTCGCATATTGGTTTCAATTTCACTCAGTTTTTTGTGTCGTGGCAGGGAAATGACATTTGGGCGCAAATTCCACTAGATTCCGTCCGAATATTTGGTAGTCAACTTGAGGAACAAAAATGCTATCTGCTGGCAAAATTTAAAGTAACTTCCACAAAGGAGGATTTCCGTCTTGTTCCAAACCCTTTGATGATTCAGTTCAACGGAGACACTACTGTTCAGCCTATTGATCTGATCCCAACTGCTCCGCCGTCCAAGTTCCGGTTCATCAAAGCTGTTGACATCCCCAAATATCATAATGTCACTGGAGATTTGCTAGGTTGGTATCCTCATTACGGCGTATCTGCTTGCTCTTGAAATAATACTGAAAATGGTATCCTCTTATCATTGCTTAACAGATGTGAGAGGCCATTTAGAACAATTTTCTAATGTCCTGCTTGCCAAATCCTCAACCAACAGGACCCCATGGAAGGATATCAAACTCCTTCTTCCGGAGTAACATTTTTCATTCTATACGATCCCCGTCCATTCCTCTTAATGTTATTTAATAATAGCTTCCCAATTGAATTACCATAACTTCTACGTTACTCTCACTTTCCGTATGTTTTGTTTTCTAACACCACCACCATTGGATTATTTGTAGAGGTCAGTCGATTAAGGTTTCATTGTGGGCGAGAATTATGACGCAGCTGGATCCTTTGCTAGACCAGGACAGGAAATCTCTGTTCCATTGGTTCTGATATCTATAATTGTTCGGAAATGGAATAGTATGTCCCTACATTTATATCAATATAGGCAACTCCTATCTAATTACTGACTTGCATTACAATTTCTGCAGACGAATAT
Organism: Linum tenue; assembly: GCA_946122785.1. Taxonomy (NCBI): domain Eukaryota; kingdom Viridiplantae; phylum Streptophyta; class Magnoliopsida; order Malpighiales; family Linaceae; genus Linum; species Linum tenue. The sequence continues at coordinate 8,232,280 of CAMGYJ010000006.1, forward strand.
TATTTGTCTTCCTCGAGTGCCACGCGGATCTATGCAGACATCGATCCTCCTGCTGAAATGGTTCATCCTGAAAGGTAGTCCCCAAACCCCCCAGGTTGAACTGTATGGCAAGTGATTGGTTGGCAAATAATTTGATAACATGTGTATAATTCATATTGGTAGGAATGTGCCCCTTCCTGCGCCGCGATTTGTAGACTCTGAACCCATCGTTGTAATCCCAGAAGTGACAATTGGTCAACTTAATGAGTTGCGATCGGGTGATAGAGTTCAGGTTTAATCCAGTTCATATATCTTGGGGCACTCAAAATCCGTTCTCACAATGCGTTTGATCACTCTAATCATGTTGTGTCATTATATTTGTTCGTTTGCAACAGAAAACTGTGCAGGTCAATTGCATTGTTACGAAGGTCGACAATAACTGGGCATACAATGGGTGTGCATCATTTAAATGCCGCTGTTTGGTTAAAGAAGATATAGGTGGATTTTTCTGCTCAAAATGCGGAGTTACGTCTTCTAAAGCTATCAAAAGGTGAGTCCTATCGTTCACAACCCTTTCCCTTGCATTCCTAATTTCAATTTGATTGTAGAAAGCGTGTAGATGGCTGCCATCATACCCTATGCCACTTAATATGCCTACTACATATGAAAGGAGAAAGATTTTTGTTCGTCTACACTCAAATGTACCGGCAAATAGATTGTTCCTGCTACTACACAACTGGAACTTCATGATCTCATTCTTCTATTATGTTTCAGGTTTCACATTGTTTTGACTGTGAGGGATTTGCAAGATACCATTGACTTGGTTTTACTAGACTATGCGGCCGGCAAATTCTTGAACACCTCTGCCCAGGAGTTGGTAAATACGATGAAAGATCCACATGATACCACCATACCTCCTACAGTTTTATCTCTAGAGGGGAAAGCATTGAAAGTGGATGTCAAGATTAGTGACTATGACTTCTCTCATCCATCAAGCAAACTAAGCGTGATGAGGATTGTGGAGGAGCTTGACCCGAGAAATGGGAATTTCCATGACCTTGCTCATCAGATTAAGGTGATTGGAAAACTAGAATGATTGCCTCTTTCATTATACAGTTGTTAAGAAATATATTTTCCTTTACGAAATTTAACAGAAGATTTCATTGGTTACAATTTAATTTTTTTTGTTAGGCTGATGTGATGACTGGTCAGTCTTCTCAGAATCTATCGCCATCACTCCATCTCCACAGCAATCATCACAGGACTTCACTACCGCTGAAGCTGATGGCAATGGAATAGAAGCCGCGGAACCTGAAGGCGCAACTCCAACTTCATTGAAGCGGAAACAACCACCTCCATGCACCCCGGATCACTAGGAACATCAGCTACCAACTGCATGACGACCTTAATTACATGTCCCTGTCGGATAAACATGCTTCATTTCCTTTTACTTTTATTCATGTGTTCTTAGATGGTACTCTTTCTTAAATGGTAGTCGTCAAAATGATTTTTATTAATTTGTGGCTCATTCTTTATGCAGTACGGCCAGTTTTTATCAACCTAACTAAACACCAAGAAAATGTATTTCAATTTAGGGGTGGGCAACGGGATGGGACGGGATACCCGTCCAGTTTGAAACGGGTACCCAAACCCATGTATAGGGTAAATTTAATGCCATGTCCCAAACCCGTACGGTTTAGCGGTATCAATTATACACTCAATAATTTTTTAATAATGTTTAGTCATTGACGTATGAAATACACGTTTCAAAGTGAAGACATTAAACTTTCAATAAAACAAATTCATTTTTGTCAACATTTATAACATACTATTGTTAAAAAATTTCAATATTGGGCATCAATCTCATTATAGTTCGTCTATTATCTAAGTTTGACTCATACCCACAATGAAGTTTTACCAAAAAAATTCTCATGTTGAAATTGTGATGATATAAAGTCTCTGATGCATTGTATGTATGCGAAGATTCATGAACTAAATTCAGTGAAAAATCATCTTCCACACAATATAGATCAATTTATAAAGTGGGATATTTGAGCTAAGGTACAACTAAGAATTCTTGAAAAATTAGTACCAAGTGTATTTTCACCATTGTTTTAGAAATCCACCGCACTACTCGGTTGGAGCGACAATATTGAATATCAGACTCTAAATGATAGGTGGGTTTAAACGGTATAAAACAATAATTGAATCACAGTCAAACCATAATTTTTATACAAAATATCTTATTACTGACATTTTGTTTAAGAAAAATACTGACTTATTTTTGTACAACCTCCGATACAATTTCACAATTATTAATTTTAACCGACCAAACAAATTACAATGAGAAAATTCTCGAGAACTTGCAAATTGGACAAACACGTGTCTACGAAAGTTTGAACTTCTCAAATGACCATTCAATACAATACTCAGTGAACAATTTTGTGTTTTCTACGTAAAGAATGCATATTTTTAAGTTACTGTACTCAACTATTAGTCCATGAATATTGGATGCCGGCCCAACCTCTCATTGATCATAGACAAATGCTCCAAACTCTCATTGTTTATCGTGGTTAGTGATGATATTTTAATTCTCTAATATTGATTTATTCAAGTGTTTGTAACATATCATATCGTATGGACGATTGAGTTGACCCTTTTCGATACAAACTTCGGTACGATTTTACTAAATTTTATTTATTCCATTCACTGAGGGCGGCTACGTTTTTTTTCAATTAAAATTGCGGTTTATGTCTCAACAGACATATTTACGTAAGCATTTTCCCACAATTTTGGAACTAATTATTTTACAATTTGGTCTCCTAAAATAGTTATTCCCAGTGATGAAATTTTTCAATATGCACTATATTGTAATTCTTGATTAGGATGTCGTTTTAACTAATAAATTATTGCAATTTATCTTTCTTTTTTTATTACTAAAGTTATTTATCTTTAAGTTCCTCTTTTACCCTTTCATTCGCTGTTAAATAATAAGATTTGCATTCTTTCTTTTGCAATTCGATTCCTCAAAATGAAACATATGGTAAGATTTTTAATCTTCATTCAGAAAAAACTAACAAAGTCAGCTCAAAAAATCAAGCCCCTTCATCGTCATGGAGAGGTAATGGGTTTTCAATCTCAAGCCCACCAAATTAATCAGCAAAAAAGCCTGGTCATTTTTTATTGTAAAAAAAAAGAAAGGGCTGGCAAAATTTTGATCCGCATAGTTTTGGGCCAAATCTTTTTTCAGCAGGCCCACACTTCACAAACCTATAACCAGGCGTGTTTGACCCGTCGTCCACTGGACAGGTAATGTGTTCCTGGGTATAGCAGTTTATTTTAAACCATTTTGGTTAATTTTGTTTAACTAATTGCAGAAGTGGATTTATTGTAAACAAATACTTTAAAGCAGTAACCGTTCAAATTTGTAGCCAGTCCCCCACTTCCCCCAATTCTCGCGCCGTTTAGATACCCACCTCCCTCTCTCAATTTAAAATACAATTAGTTAATGTTAAGTTCATTTATATAGCCGAAGGAAATAGCCTTCCTCCGTTCCAACTCTGACAATCACTTTAGCAATCCAAAATCTCAATCATGTCTGTCAATCCTCTTCCTGTTCTTCATGTTCAAAACGACAACTGGGTGTTGTGGCTGCTGAGGGTATGGGGGAAGTTGTATCATACCGGGGATTCACTTCAACAAGTGAATCTCTTATTCATTAACAACCAGGTCTGTGTATTATTCATTCTGACCTCTTTCTCAGTAAAGGTTGTACATACATTAATTCATTTTCCTTGACTATGCAGGGTCAGTTGGTTGAAGGCATCATTCGGTGACCACATTTAAATCGATTTCTGTCAAGTCTTCATGAGGGTCGTGTTTATGGAGTAATGTCGTTTTACATTGAAGAGAACAACTCTATTCATCGAGTGGCAGAAGCGGATTTTCGTTTGTCATTTCGTTCGGATACCTTGTTGTATGTCATGGAGGACACATGTGATATTGAGAAATTTAGTTTCCGTTTCCTTGCTGTCAACGACATCCCTTATGCATTTCAGAATCAAACTTATCTGCCGGGTATGAGCTATAAAACAATAGCTTCCTCAAATAAATGCATTTTGGTAACACCCTACATCTGAATGCACGGTTTTTTGGATTGGCTTTTCTAGATTTGGTTGGAACTATTTTTCGATGTGAACCTGTTCAGGTTCTCTACCCAGGTTTACCGGTTCGGAAGAAGCGGATCACGCTCCTACTGGCAGAGTCCGTAAAATGGTTCTTTTGTTTATGCTCATTCTGAAAACAGCTGTTATTTCTATCTTACCAACTTCTGTTTATTTTCTTTAGGGGAGAGATAGCTTATGTTTTTTTGTCGGACTCGGCAATACCAAGTTTTGAAGAAGTTGTTTCTGATGCCGGAGCTTTGGGGCAGATCGCGGTCTTCACATCACTATTCATCGAGCAAAACGAAGGTGCGAAAATTTTCTGCCTTTTTCTTAATTGAAAGATACTAACCTTTTTTGTGGTCATGTGAGAACAAATGAATATTTGCATAGTTTACGTCCATTGAGTAGCTAATTCGTATGCATTTGGTTATCATGTCCTTGAGAATTGTAACATTTTTCGTGACGGAGTAGATGCTGCCCTTTGTTTCGTTTGACAATGACTAGGTTCAGGATACGGAGTCGTTTACAAAACCGAATTTTATTATCCAATTAGCACAATTAATTAAATTTTTGTTTACTCATTTGGGACAGTAAAACGTTGTTTGAAGATACATGTTAATAAGATAAGCTGTATCACTTCAATTCTGGTCATCATGTTTTGTAAAGTAATAACAGTTCTTATCACTGTAATTTTATTTACTCATGTGTTTGTGATTTTATTGTTAAATGGATGTTAGGAGGTTATTCTTTTTCTTCCTCACGAGCAACTAAAATGTATCTCAACATCCACTCCCCTCACTTGCATCCTTTGTTAAACCAGTAAGCTTCACAACCTCTATCTCTGAAACTTTAATTTCTAATGTGTGTGGTAATCTGTTGATAGTGGTAATTCTAGTTAATTTATTATCAGGGAAGATGGACCCCAATTTGGATCTAACTATATTGTTGGACCATTGCTATATGAGGAAGCTCTCGCCATATCTGAGCACGCCACGGTTCCACATCTTAATATGATAAAGCTCAGTCTGTATAGTACGGTAAGTCACTCAAACTCAACTAAATACCAATTTTTTTAAAATACAGTCATTACCCAATTCAACATTTGCTTCATTTTGGTCATCAATAACACATGTGTCTGTTTTAGGGGACTGTATACATCATGTCAGGAAAACTAAAAGCCATTGGAATTTCAACTTCCGCGCACTCTATGGTCAGTGTTGTGCATTTCACCATCAATGATGTAACTGAGGAGTTGGAAGTTGTGTTTCCCTCTGTCAACCTTAGATGCATTGTTGGTGATGTGGTTGCAGAGACAGATATCGATTGGGACACTAACATCACCGCCATTCTCAACTGCATTGATTTGAAGTATTACCAGTTTTTCATTGAAGTTGGCGCGTGGAACCGCATGGTCCGTCACTGTGATTTGGTTTTGCTGAAGATGTTCTTTGCTGCCTTTTAAGGATGGAGTGCTTTTAATGGATTCCTGGTTTGTGTTCCTAAATATCAACCACACTCAAACATTTAATAGGAAGTGGTTGGCTAGGCATTTCTCATCATTCGGCTCTATTTACTACTTCCATCGTACTTTTTTACTGTTATTTGTGATGATCAGATTGTTGGAGCTTAGCCTTTTAGTTTCATGGTTTGGTTTTAAAGCACCAGTGTGCAAGAGATTAGATGTAATTGATTTCCGCAGGTTTGTTTATAATGGAGAATCACTTATTTATTTGGATTGGTTTGCTGTTGTTTTACAAGATGGTAGTTAAGCAGATAGGGTGTCGAACTTATGCGCATATGAACCAGGAAATATTGTCGGGTTTTTGTTATGCACTTGATTATTTTTTTTAGTCCTGGTTATGATCCAATGTGAATTATGTGTATAAGAAACATATTTTTGGAGAATTTAGTTACAATCTAACAAATCATCAACTTTTAACTATTACATTCACAAAATGAAAAACAAAATTATTTTTTTATTAATTACATTCATTATGATATCACTTTGCTTAGAATGCGTAATTCGATCAGACTGGTCATACTGGTGATGTCATGCTGGTTTTATGACTGACGCAGTTTGAACCAGGTTCAACCGGGTGGCATGCCGCCCGCATGACAACCATAGTAGCATTACATAAAGGCCCATCACAACTGTCTCAAACTGTATTGGGCATAATGAACATCCCGCGTAATTGAGAATGATTATTTCCTAAGAATTTGGAGCCCACAAACATACTTACCTATCCGCCAACCCAGCCCGTTGTGTTCAACCACTGCCTCAATAACCCTGCTTTCTCATCCCTATTTGTTTTGTTCTTGATTTCTATAACCGAGAAGAAAATGGGCAATTAGAAAGTGTGAACCCCTTTCATTCTCTGGGTATTATTTTTCTATTATCACACTTGATTTGCGAGATTTTCTTCTCATTTACCTACAATTATTATTTTATAAATTAAGCTATATAAAATGATTTAAATTCATTTAGTAGTGACTCGAGATTAATTAATTAATGATACTTTAAGCATGGTTCAGTTTTTTTTTTTTTTTTTGAAGAAACATGATTTCATTACGGAATCGGAAAATGATACAGAGTTGGACCATGGTCCTTGAAAGATAGAAGTCTAAACAAATCGTTAAGTTGAGCCCACCCAAAACACAAAATGAAAGCTCACCCACAAATACATAAATCAGAAAAAAACACAAGAGAAAAACTCCAAAGCCCACCCCAACACCCACGGTAACCCAACCCAGAAAAAACCCAAACACACCAAACACCACAACCCAGCCCACAAAACAACCCTAGCATGGTTCAGTTTAATAAAATATAGGTAGGGAGGGTTTTGGGAATGCCCAGCCGGATTTGTTGAACTCTAAATGGCCAACCTACACTACCTTGTCGGCGGATCCTTCTCCACTCCCCCACGAATCCTTCTCCACTCTCCCACCTCCTCTACGCCCAGTAACCGAGTTTTTTGCAACTTCTATGAGGTGAAGGCCACGTTTGCCGCAAGCCAACTCATTATTTCGTTATTAAATACATTCATCATGATTTTCATTTCATGCTATTTAGTGGCGGTGTGGGCCGGGCCGGCCGGGTTGGCGCATCCAATAATAATTAGCAACTTTGAGATGCAATTTTGGACAAGAATTGTTGACACAGTTGCAATTACCGATTAAAAGAAAATGGTTAGGGAGGGTTTTTGGATTGCCCAGCCGCCCCTTGAACTCTAAATGGCCAACCTACTCTACCTATTCGGCGGATTCTTCTCCACTCCCCCACGAGGCCACAAATCCTTCTCCACTCTCCCACTATCCCATTTTCCATACACACGTACACTGCATGCGGCCAGGTGAATCACGTGTGTAGAATCACTTTCTCTCCTTTATATAATGGAGATACCACTTTCTCTCCTGTTACAATTTTCTTTTATTACTTTCCATACAAAACACTTCGGTTCCATTCACCGTGCGAATTGCATTCAATATGGCGGGCCTACCTCAATTCAATCAGTAAGTACTGCTCATGCATCCAACGAATACTACATCATGTAATTTCGATTCTTTTTCACTACTTAGTGCCAAAACTTACAGTCCAATATATAGGCTTCCCCATGGTTTTATTGCTAATCTGCAATATGATGATGCTCTTGAAATTTGTGAGCGTGCCGACACCATCGATCTCATTATGTTGCAAGTGGATGTCGAAAATCAGGTAACTAAACAAATAAATTTCTTTTTAATCGTACGCATTTTGTGGCATGCTGCATTTTATCGATTTGCTTTGACAATATTCGTTTCTGTGTTTACATCAGGGCACCTCTTTTCTGTTATCCGTACGTGTAACAAATTTGACGACGTCCTGGTCCCCTGCATCCAGAATCCATTTCATCCACCTCACAATTGAGGACGATTTCATTGGTGTTGACATCGTCTTCCCATCATCACAGTTACGAACGATTGTTGGATCTGTATTCAGTCATGCAGATGTTGTCAATGCTGACTATATGGCCCTTCTGAACATGCTTGGAGAACAGACATTTGAAGTCATGGTCACAGTCGGTCCATGGAACGATGCATTTTGTTATTGTGAACTTGTGTTGGTGAAATTATTTTTGCCTTTGTTGAATTGAGTACCATGTCATGAACAATGAGACAATGTCTTGAGTTTTCTTATTTTGGACTTGCATGTTATTTGTCGTAATACTCAACTAGATTAGATTTGTGATTAGTAAAATTTCATGTAAGTATTTTTATCGTGATTAGCTAATCTTCAAATGTATTTCTAACTTATTATGAATGTTCATTCAAATTACATGTTCGTCTTCAACGAATTGCAAAATTGCAACAATCTTATGATAATATAAAACAAGACTCATTTTTCGACACTATCATTATAGATATTCTAACTCCATTTCCTTAAACAAATGCGGCCAACGGGCCGGGCTATAGGCTAGTATATCAATTAAATCCGCATTCAGTCAAACACTCAACTGCTTGTTTTGAAAAGTACTTCTCTAAAAGCTCAAGCCAGAAGTTGCTTCTTCAAAAACTACAGCAGGGCCAAACTGAGCCATACTAGGATCGTATAAGGTGGTAAATTTGGTCCAGAAAAATTTTCCCCTGAATATTTGTAGATCCAATAGATCATGATGAACTCTTTCCTTCTTAACAATATTATCCAAAATTCAGCCGCCTTAATTTTCCATCGTGAAACTACATAGCCCAACCAGCCAGGAACGGCATAAACAATAAGAAAATAACCACACTTTTTCCCCCCCAAGTAATATCAAAGTACAATAGTTAGATCCTCTACCAAAAAACCCCAAAGCGACCATTAATGAAGCCACCCTACAAAATCAAAGGAAGCTATCTCTACAGGGGACAGCAACAGGGCTTGTCTTGCCACTCTATGGGCAGTCCAGTTGACAGTCCTTGGAATCGAACTAAACCGAATACAAGAAGAACAAGAGCTCAACAATGGGAGACAATCACGAAGTAAGGGCCCGCCTCCGATGCTTCACAGCATCTTCCGTCAATCTGCCGAATGACCACTTCAGAGTCTCCTTCAATAATGACACGAGAGATGTTGCGGGAAAGCACTAAGGATAAGGCGTCTCTGGCAACAAGCAGCTCTGCAAGATAAGGATTCGAAACTCCTGGATGATGGAATCCCAAGGCCAACAAGACTTGTCCACCCATGTCTCGAGCGACGAGGCCTGACGAACATCCCGAATCGCGAACAACAACATCAAAGTTGATATTAAGAAAACTTTCAGGAGGACCAACTCAATTGGAGAGACGGAAGGAGTGGAGGTGGGGAGAAGAGGCCTGGGGATGAAGGGAGACTGAGGAGTATTCTTGGACTTGGGAAAAAGAGGGCAAAAGCTTGAAGCGCTTAAAATGAATCACCTATTTACTTTCGCGATATATACCTACGAATATCAGCATCAAGAAACAAACGATTAGGGTGGGATCGTTCACATGTCCAATTATCACGGCCTCCGCTACACACATAATCTGTCCAGCCAAAGTCCTCGACTAACTTCTTTAATGATGATGTCATCTTATCATCGCCTTCTTCTTCTTCTTCGGGTCCTTGCCTATGTCGTTTTGAAGAGCTACAGGCCGGTTCAGAGGTGGTAGCTCCTCCAACAGCAACAACCGTTGAAGCCTCTTTCTTAGAGGACGAGGAGGACTCCAGCAGCTTCCGTTGCTGCTGCAAACACCGCTGCCTCCTCTTGTATTTCATTGCTCTGGACATCAATAACCTTAAACGAAACGCTCTAGGCCATTCTCGATGTGTATTTCCACCCTTAAATTTAAATGGAAATTAAAACCCTAGACTAGATATATAAACCAAAAACAGGGAACTCATAACATGCCATGTATTAGGTCCAGATCCAGCCATAATGGAGATCAAAGGAGGGGAAAACAGAGACTTACAATGATTTTTGCCGATCTCTTCTTCATGTTTTCTTCAGTCGGCGAATGAGGAGAGGAAGAGAACGAGCGGCCGTCTGGGGGGGAGAGACGAAAGACGAGTTGTGTCACGGGACTTGGAGCGGTGTTTACTCCAAACCCTAGCAAAAACCCAAAGAGAACCTGAATAAAAGAGCACCCGATAGAATGCCCATATACACAATTTTTTTCGGATAGGGTTAATACCCTAGTCTGGCCCGAAGTTTAGCGTTAGTGACCGTTCTGGCCCCATTTTTCAAATAAGACATTTATGGCCTACTTTTGAAATTATTGGACAAATTTGGCCTATAATTTAAATTGACCGTCAAAATTGACGGTCAACTGTTTTTCCGTCAGTGACTGAGCATCAAAATGCTGAGATGGATCCGAGATAACTGCCACATCATTTTTTTAGGTTGAAAAAATTCAAAAACAAAATCTTAAAACAAAACAAAAAAACCAAAATCCAATCTTCACCCTAACTCCCTGCCCTCACGACCAAATTCACTACCCTCCCCACCCAATGGATTTCCTAAAATCTTCACCCATCCTCCCTACCCATCTCGCCACCATTTCCATCTCTAGCTACCTCCATTCCATCTTCCCTGTCCTTCTTTTTGTCCGTCTGCTTCTGTTGCTGCTCACTCGAGATCCCGTCCACAAGATCACAAGTCGATGCTCTCTGTCTGTCCTTATTTCTCTCCTCGTCGGGCTCGTGACGGTTCCTCTTCCGCGGAGGCAATGGGGAGCGCTGGTGGTGGCGCGTGTTTGGTTCAACGATGGAGAGAAAGAAGAGAGGGAAGGGGACGGATTGTCGATCTCCCTGTCCCAGATCTGTCGATCTCGTTGTCGAACCAGTAGGCGGCGGGGTGATCCAAGGGAAGAAGAAACAACCGGAGATTATGGCGACAGAGGCGAGCTAGCTTGGACAGCACCGACGCGTCCTGGGTGGCGTCAACGTTGGGGATTGTCTCGAACCGGCGGCGGCGGGTTTGGCAAGAGCACGGCGGCGCTGGGTTCATTTGTTTAGGGCGTCAATTTGGCGAGGGGAGAAGAAGACGACGGCGCTGGGTTTTGTTAGCGGCGATTTGGCCTGGGAAGGGGCTGGTGGCGGGTCTCTGATTATTTAGGGTTATGTGTATTTGGGGAGGATGATGGAGAAAGAAGATGAGGAAGGGGAAGAGTGGTTCGTGCCCCTTCTCTCTCTCTCTTTTATTTTTATTTTTTTTCTTTTTATTTTATTTTAAATAATAATGACTTTTTTTGGTAAAAAATAATAATGACGTGTACAGGTCCAGTCGGCACAGTATGTTGAGTCACTGACGGAAAAACAGTTGACCGTCAATTTTGACGGTCAATTTAAATTATAGGCCAAATTTGTCCAATAATTTCAAAAGTAGGCCATAAATGTCTTATTTGAAAAATGGGGCCAGAACGGTCACTAACGCTAAACTTCGGGCCAAACTAGGGTATTAACCCTTTCGGATACACCTCAATTTGTTTCTTCCAATTTTTCTGTCCTATAACTACGTACTTTTTAGTGGGATGTATATATATAATTGGATGGCTATATTTGTTGGAATTTGGTCGAACCAAAATCTTACGGTTCGGTTACATGAATTTTGGCCGGACCATTCATCCAATGGATCAGTTGAATTGCAATTTTGGGAATGGCAGTTCACCAAAGAGAAGTCCCTGTCATGACAAAATGCTTCCCAAAATAATACAACTCTCCAAATAATGCCTTTCATTTCATGGAACGTTGCATGCATGGGTTGAGCCAAAATGACAGTTGGCCACTAGATAATGCCAACGTTTGGCTTATTGCAACTACCCTAAAATGAAAGGTCACAACCTTTCAAAGCACCCTGTCGTCCAATATAAATGGGATGGTTCAGATGGTGGAGGGACAGACCATAATCCATTTAAGCATGTTTTAGAGTTATTGAGTCTAGAAATTAAAGTGGTGATAGGTTTATATTCGGGAGAAATTTTCTGTGATTCAAGACTTTTATAGAGGGTGGAAATTTTTTTTTCCGGAAAGTGAACATAGTTCACGGCTCTATCACAATTCTGGTCATCCGGTATCGGGCTATATCATACGTATAACATAGTTCACGAGTCTATCACAAAGTCCCAACAACATTTCTTTTCCCATAGTTTTGATTTATCAAAATACTTCTTCAAGAAAAACAATAGTTCTAATGATTACAAAAAAGCTTTTCATTGTTAAAAATCATCGGTTCACGTTTTCGACCTCCAATCGACCCGAAACTCGTCCTCGACCTTCCCACACGTACTAGGACCTGAAATGTAACAAAACAAACACAACCTAGCGTAAAATAGGTCGAGGGACGGTGATCTACTAAGAAAAAACAGACAAGAAATGAGGGGTAAAATCTGTGCATTTGGACCCGAAACATTTCCATTAATAACATCCTACACAAGAAAGCATCAAACTCACACTAGGTCCGTTGCCATGTGTCAGTGTGTTAAAAAGATAACCTATTATAAAAAAATATACAATCGGTAACGATAGCATCGTGGTGTCTTTTTTCTATACGTTATTCGTTCATGTAACTTTGTTTACTTGAAACACTAGCCTTGAATATGAAAATTCCAAATTCGAATTGTTTCAGTAGTAGCAGTTCAAAAAAGTAACCTATATTACCCTTATATAAAAAACTCACCACCAGCTTGGGGGGCAATTGTTGGGGGTGTTACTAAGATACTCCACGCACAGACTAAGTAATAGCGCATCCAATCGATAACGTATAACGCTCGAAACCCGCTACGAGTATATAAAGGTATGAAACCCTCCAAGGAAAGGGACTGATTCTCTCTCCTTACTTTCTACTTTCCACTATCTCTCTACACTTTATCTCTCTACCTTATTCTCTCAACTCTCTCCTGAAACATACACTGACTTGATCGTTGAAGCTTAATTCGGGGGGCATCCCCGGTCTTTTTCACAGGTTTCTTCCCTCCCGACGAGATCAGAAGAACGGATCGTGAGTCAACCCCACACAACCAATATCATTGTTCATACCTCGAGCTAGATGGTAAAAACAATTGGCGCCCACCGTGGGGCTGACTTTTACATTATGTTCATCTGGTTTCTAAACGAGAAGGAGATCTGCGTAGATGAGGAAGGGTGGAAGCATCAACAAAAAGAAAAAAGGAAGGTCTGTGAGAGGATTTGAAGGAGCAGCAAAGCTTGTATCAAAATCCCATTCGTCTTTTCGATGGCTACTACAGAAGAAGAGCAATAAAAGTTATCAAACAAAAAAGTGGAGGGGGATCCTAGAGCCACCAACGCAACGTGGAGAAGAAATTGATTATTCCCTGCTACGACAACCAATTACAACAAAGTCTTACACAAGTTTGGTCCAAAGATGCCCACCAAAGCTATAAAACCGCCCAAGAAAAGGAGAAGCAGAAAAGCAATCCAGATCTCCGGCGACTGTGCCCCCCGGCGCTGGACCTCCGGTGAAGAGAAACCTTAGAGTCCAACCCCTTCCCCAAAAATCGGGCAAGCTCCACTACAGTAAATAGACCACAAATCGAGGAATAGAGTAAGGTTTCTCAGAGCCAATTGCCCCCTCTGTCAGAAAAAAGAAGATGGGCAGAGTTTTCGAGGCAAGCACAGTTACCGAGGCAATAGATGGCCCACTAACGACATCTTTCTTCGCCGCAAAAATGGTTACCGCGCAACTCCTCACCGGCTGCCATCATTGATTCGCCGCAAGCTCTGCTTAGCCAATATTGACGCTCAGTCTCTCTGCATTCCGCTCTTCTTGCGCACAACAGCAGATGCGAGCTCCATGAGAAGTTGCCTCCAAAGCTAGTGCTCTCGCGGATCTCTGCCCTATTCGTGGCACAAGTCTCTACCGCTAAATTTCACCAAGACGCGGCTGCGCGCTTGAGCTTTTCTCTCCCAGCAACAAGATAAAGAACGAAAGGAAAAAAAATAGTATATCATCCCCGACAAGGATTTTCGACCCGCTTCACCCTCCACAAATACGCACCGCGACTGGGGGTCCGCGCCACCAACCCGCGGCCCAATTCTCATTTGGCCAAGTCAGCTCTCATTCCACATGGGCTCATCCCACTTACACTTCTCTCCAACTCTAATTTGCGGCCCTGTCTCGTATCAAGCTCTGCCCACCTGTGTTCATAAACGCGAGACAGACTCCATTCCCGGGCCAAGCCTCACGCGCCATCCCTACTCGTCGCCTTCTTCATCCAACCATGCCCCCCGCATCTCACCCAGCCTTGCTCCTTTATCTCATTAGAGCCCTCATAACTTGCCTCCGTCCACCCACATGACCCAGTCTTGTTCGAGCCATATACACCCTAGTAATAAAAAAAATATATATTAGTGCTTCCGTGGGGAATTGAAATCGCGCCACTAATCCACCAAACAAGCAACATCACCAGTACTCTACAACATTGATTGGTATTCAAGTCGGCGGAACACCCTATCTTATTCATCTGCAAGCCGCCTCTCCAGATCAAAAAGTCCGCCTGATTGTACTACGTGGACAGTTTTATCCGCGTTTCATGCTGACGCCGAGCCCCCACCACATCATGCACCGTGCTCGCTCCTCTTTCCGCATGCCATCCCACTACTGACTCGCGTCCGGTACCATGCTCGTCAGGCCGCCACACTTTTTCCGCTTTCACATAATCCGCCCGCCTATTAAGGCCAACTCAGCCCACAGGGATTAGCCGCATGTATCCAAACTCAAGCCAATACTTCATTTCAATCGCGCCACACAAGGCCCGCCTATCTACAACTCGCATCCGACCCGCGCCCCATACAAAGTTTCAAGGGTCAAAAAAATAATATTGCCACCGCCACTTCCCAGACAGACAAGCAAGTTGACCAACAATCTACTAAACTCCCTTGTGAACCATGGGCGCAACGGTGTTATCTTATACTCTTTCCGCTTTGAAGCTAATTGGTCTCGCCCGATTACACCTGCTTGTAATCATCCACCGCCGTTCGACATCTCACAGCCCGGGCCAACTCGCGACTCTCGCCCCGCTTGATCTCAGCCGGCCCATTTTCTCTCCACGCGGCCGCCTTCGACCTCCGCTCGGGTGCCTCATGGGCCAGGACACCTTATCTCGCGGCCCGCCATCGAAGTCGCCCCGATCCGTCTAGCGTCACGTGGTCTCGCCCAACTACAGCTCGCGGCCCGCTCCGTTCCGGCGCTCCAGCCCCGCCAAGCCCACAGGCATTAAAAATAATATTGTCGCCGCGAGTGCTTGAACCCGCGCCAATCCTGTAGAAGACAAACAAGGTAACCAATAGGATACAAACCTTATTTGTATTCATAGGTGCAGCGCGCTATTTTAAAGCTCTGCTTCTCCAACTCGCGGCGCATTCACCAAAGATGGGCCCCTTGTGGTTCGCCGTTCATCTATTTTTCCCCGACTAATCGATCCTCAGCTGATCACTCCAGTCGAAGGCTTGGATAGCCTCTCTCAACTATCACTTTTCCCACTTTGCGACGGCCACGAATCGAGCCCAAACATTCGAAAAAACTTAAGCAAAAATCAGACTAACTCACTCTTTGTGAATCATTATCTTATGTCTTGAAAACACAAACACTGTAGGAGAGAAGGGGTGAAGGGGAAAGCTTCTTCAGTCAGGTCTTTGAAACCATGCAGACACTAGAGAGTAGAGAAGCTTTGTCTAGGGAGAGATATTCACATTGCATTTTCCTGGGAAAAGAAGGAAAACTAGACGGCTCTCTACAGAATGACAAAGTCAAGAAACGAAAGTGGGAGCTTGTTACTCCTCCTTCTCTGAAGGACCAAAATGAATTCATTGAAACAATGAGAAGATCACTTCTTGAAAGAGTCCAAGATAATGGCGACGACAACATAGCCATGATATGAAAGACAATCGAAATTATGAAGAGTTAGTCTCTATTCTCTCTTTATTATGTGTGCAAATTGGATGATTAATGGTTACACTTATTGATTTATCATTAGCCACTTTCTCGAGATTGTAGAAGATACGTTAGTTTCTTTTCCTATAATATTGATTTGAATTTTTTTATTAAGCCCATTTATTCAATCTTAGTGAAATCCTTGGACATATTGTGTCTTCCACATGAGGCTGATGGAATGAAATATTCTCAACCCTTTTAAGCGTTGTGATTTTGACAACCCCTCTTACACACAATTAGATCCATTATTTTTCTTATTTTTTAAATAGATGGATGAGATCGGACCAAATATATTTCTGGATGAAAAAATATGCACATACAAGTTGTTACCCCTATTAATTTACATATCCTCTCTCTCTCCTTAAAAATCATAAGCAAGCTCTGTCCTCCCTTTTCTTAGTCTCTTCACCACCATCACCTCACCTTCCTCTCTCTCCCACCACCAAACCCACCTCTACCACCAGACCCCACCCTCCCCCACCGTCTCACTCATCTCAACCCTCCCTCCCCCTTCCTCCGCCAGCCACCACTATCGCCACGGTGCCTTGAGGTTGCCGCCTCTCCTTTCTCATCCCCCTAGTTTTTTTTAGATCCATGATTTTTCGGTAGAAATGGTAGCTAGCAACAAAGGGTTTAGTTTTTGAGAGTTGAAACAAATAGCTAGTATTAGAAAGGGGCTGGTATTTTGCGAGTTGAAACAAGCAGCTAGCAGGAGTAAGGACATAGTTAGAGTTTAAAACACTTTTGCATGTTATATATGACCGAATGATATTGGGAGGATGAGGAAATCAAAGTGTTCAGATTAGTATTAGAAAATGACTCTCAGTCATAGGAATTGCTATAAAAAGATGGAAAGAGGCAGCCTAATTAGGTATACAGAAGCATATAAGTTATGGAGATTATTTATGATAGAAGGGGTCCAACTGGTTTTGTAATTTATAAAAAAAGTGGAATTTTTTTATGGGCTTCTAAGAAAGAGCATTTAGTCAAATTATCTACAATGGAAGTATGGTTTGCTGCAACAACAATTTGTGATGATAAGTACATTTGGATTAAAAGGGTAGTTAAATGAATGGACGTATCAAGGGAAAATAAATAAGTTTTTGAGGGATAAGAATTTACAGTAGCTAGTGTTGCTGAGAAATAAGTTCGCTTTTGATTGTTGTAAGATTAAACTCAAACATGAAATTTTTTTGAGTATATGAGAGGATTTGTTAGTGCTTAGAATCCTCAAATTGTTATTGCTGAAGTTAGATAAACTCAACCTAGAAACGGTTTGAGGCCTAATTGATTGGGCTGTAATTAACTTATATTATTTGAGTTGTGAGTAAGTGTGTGTTGTAGTCAAGGAAGATGCTCTATAAACGAGTCAACAACAATAAGTTGTTAGTGGGTTATTGTTATTAAGGGGTTATGTGTAGACAGTGACTGTGATTTCTCCTTGTAGTTGGAATTATGAATTTCTTCAAGTTCTATGATAAACTAGAAGCGTTTTGAGTCTCTTATATTGACGGGTCTTGATGATCTACATAAATATCATCAACTGTTATTTGTGGATGGTCTATATTGATAGAGTGTCGATGATACATGAAATGTGGTTTGTCTTTTTTTAAAAAAAAAAAAATTGGAAGTGAGCAGCAAAAGCAAAGAAAATAAGTTGACGATGTTATTTTTCTGTTGTAGGAAGGGAATCTTGTACAAGTGGAGAAATGGTCGATCAACACCATTAAATGCTATTGTGTACTGCGTTCGAGCACTTATACACCATGAGAATGATCTAAAAGGCGAGTTCAAGATGTATTATTGAATATATGACTTGTTTTATATTAGAAAAATAAACAGAAGAAGCATCAGTAATACTTAACCAGTTTTAACTTTTTTGTTGTTTAGGACTTCATGCAAGATACAGAAACTACCCTAAGACATTTGTCTAGTTTTAGTATCCCACTGTCCCCACAGATAGTCTGATTTCGAATCCCTTATCTCTTGTATTCGAAATATCATATACATTACTTGTCAATGTGAGGTAATTTCCACGATTAACTTGTCATTTATGATATTGCTAGTATATTTCTACTTCTACTATACGTGTTAGTTGGTCTAATATACGTTCTTATAATACCTTCTTACAGGGCTTAACAACATTCGATAAGCTGATTGAAAGATTGATTAAATGTTCCCGAAATAGGAAAAACTTACTCTAGAGGAACATGTCTGTATTCTTTGGGGAAGCAAAAGCTTCCACCATGAATTATGTGTCCCCCTAGTTACAACATTTTTTAAAATCTTCCTAGATGTCTCGGCCCAATCCTTAGAGTCCATAGATATCCGGGAAGAGTGTTTGCATGATTATGTTATGCTACGTTGTGATTTTCAACAAAAATTGATTGACTACTCTTCTAAGCCGAACAAGATTGATAAAGCCTTGAAAACAGTTTCTCAACTTATGAAAACTCATGTAAAGGTTCATTAAATATGTTGAAATGATTGTCGTTTTTTGTTTGATCATACGTTTTCAGGATTATTCGGATGACAAGTCCAAATTCTTTGGGGGTGGGGGGAATCTCTATCTAACACCCTCTCAAAGACACATAGAGAGTGGTCGATTGAATGAGGTAATTGTTATCTTAATTATATATCTTAACTAGTCAATCAGATTGAACGAGTCCAACAATAGTTTTTTATTAAAAGAACAACAGAGTTTCCTAATTGTTATCTTAGTTAACAAAAGCATGAATCTAAATCATGGAATTGAACCTCACAACTAAACATAAGCATGAATCTAATTTCAGTTATTTTATTGATAAAAATTAATGCACTTGTTGCTAGTGACATTTGTTGCTAGTGACTAACTTTCACTATTTTGTAGGCTGTCATGTGCGCACATTAAGCAATCAAGTTGCTCAGACAACAATAACACAAGCATTTCATAGAGTACAATGGTGCGATTGAAAAGCAACAAACGATTACCATCATTTTTCATTAGGAGAAAGTGCAAAAGGATCTTGATGCTTACTATGTCGGACCATGAAGACTTCTGCAAGGTTTACTTTAGAGTCAACTCCATTTTTCAAGCCTATATGAAGTGATTGGCGACATCGAAAGTGTCGGATTTATAACTATACAGGGTCAAGAAAATTCCAAGTTTTTCAATCTCCCAATTTTCGCAGTTGCATTTTCCACTATATTCAAGATTGAAAATTTTAACTTTTTTCTATATCATGATTTATTTTTATCCAATAAGGTTATGTGAGTTGTTTACTCCTATATTGAACACTTAGGGAAAATCTTTTATGAGCAAGTAGATCATCCAAATAAGATTCATGTTGCAATACAGTAATCATCCAAATCCTAAGTATACCATATTATCATCCACTCTTATGATTATCTATATTGTCATATGGTGACCATCCATGTGTATAGTTATCAAAGAATGTAGATATCATTCAACTTTTGAATTGATGGTGTAACTCATCTCCTCACAATTCAATTCCTAAATATCCATCATCCAAATCGTAAATGGATAGTGTCATCCAGTATATTATTTCTCGTGCATGAATAAAAAGACATTAATTTTGTTCATTACTAAATACTGTATTCCCCTCCCAAGTTCTATTATGTACCGACCGTGACCTTAATTACAAAGACAGAAATGTTGACATTCACGGGTTAAATATTAGCTTGCCCCATCCATAATTTTTATCATTAAAATTTCTAGTAGCTCAATCAACTTCCTCCCTCCAACTATTACTAGGACGATACTGAGTATACTCACCAAGGAGCTTCTCCAAAACATGCTTATAAAGCAACACGCAGATAGAATAAGCAGATGCAATCATGCAACAGACTTCAAAACTCAAGACTACTAGTCAAATTTCAGATAACGTGGTCACAGTATATTCCACACTTTTGATTCAATATTTGAACATCAAAGCCTTTTTCATCAGACATCACCCTCTCTATGTTTTCAGAGTAAGAGGATACCTTCTCTCTCAGCTTAATATATTCATATAGTTCCATGACTGAGATTTTCCTTCACTCGGACAATATTTGTCTGCTTATAGCATTAGTCACATTTTTGAAGTGTTATTTAACTCGTTCAATGTGAAGCCCCGGGACACCTGTATGAAGCATTTTCTCTCGGGATTCACCGAACTTTCTAGCTTGAAACAACTGATCATTTTCCTTTTTCCTATGCAACAACAAATCAATCAATTGACGTTCCTACATTTGCTGCTACTCAAGCTAGTAGGGAAGAACCCGAGCCACACGTAGTGACCCCTATCGAAATCAAAATCGACCATAACTTTCTACCCCAGCTTCAAAACCCATTAGAAATCGCTAAAGTCTTTTTTTTATATGTATAATGACAACTTTTGAAATAATAAAGATTGTCATCCAGAATTGTATAAAGGTTGTACATATTATATCTTTAATCATCGACTAAAAAACATAAAATTTGTATCATTGTTCCAATTATTAACATAAATACTCAATTGATGTTATATTATTACCTTAATCACTAATTAGTTCGTAATTTAATTAGTTTTGGGCGTTGTTGGGCCTCGTCTGATTCGTTGGATTAGGGTTTTAACCCTAAGTTTATCTATACAAGCTTAGCTATCGACTTGTGGTAGTAAGCCATCACAATTTAAACCTAATAATAGATCAGTCGTGAGCTCTTCAGAGCTCACTGTTGATTAGTCTCGATCAATCAATCAATCGAGGATACCACGTAAAACTCTCGTGTTCTGTGTTTGTTTCCTTCCGCGTTATCAAATTCTACATGGTATCAAAGCTGTTGATTCAGCTAGTCTTCCGCACACTAGCGAAGTTCATCCCACTGGCTTGTTCTCTTCACCAGCTACGTTTATTCCGATGAACATAGTCAACATACGTCGTCGTCACCGGCGGCGGAGAAAGCGTTGTCACCAGCATTGTAATCAAGTTCGTGTCACCACGTCTGAAAGGGAAACAAGCCATGACCAGCATAGTGATGCCACTGATGTTGTCGTCCCTAGCCTCATTGACCTGCCCCTGTCTCCGCTTTTGAAAGAGCGACGACGAAGTCCTTCCCGCCATCGCATCTTGCCGCTTTGTAACTAGGAGAGCCGATGTCCACTCCGGCCTCCTACCTCGTATTGTTGTCGTCACCGACATGACGAGATTTCTAGATCAACCGTCGACATCTCGGTCGTCATCTTCCTCTACGTCATCGTCACCAGATCACGGCGCCACTTTGGTCACCACCTCTGGCGCCATCAGACCCGGCAAACGACGGGATGCATCGGCTTGGATCGTCGTCTGCCTCCCGCCGTCGGGGAATCATCATCGTTGTTAGCGTTAGGTGATACTGCTCAAATCCAAGTCGCCAACCATCGCCATCATCGATCGTCGACCGTGCCATCGTCGCCATCAAACAGGGCCGCCATTGTTCCATCTCCGAGCTCCCGCCATTGCTCCATCGACGCAGCCGATAGCTTTGCCATAGAAGAGATGCTGCGGATGTTGAGGTGGGCACATTAGGGAGAAGGGTTTCCCCAAATGGGCCAACATCAATCTAAGAGGCAGAAGGATTTTCTCCTTTTGGGCTCTCCCAACTAAGTGGGCCTCCTCAAATCTCTTTTCAATTTCAAGTGCGGCTGAATTGGCCCTTGTGGGCTTATGTGTTGGTAAGGGTTTATTAATGAGCCCTTTCGATTAGATTTTTGGGCCAGCATTTTCGTTTTGCAGGCTTTACTAATCAAATATAGTCAAGTATCGTAGATTGACGCATTCACGTTCCATAAAATGGTCGTCTCCTGGCGTTCAAAAGATAGTACGATCAAAAAAGTAATCGTCCCTTCATCGTCCAGCCGACATTCATGACCCAAAAAAATGGTCGTCCCCTTTTTCGAGTCATTATTGGGCACTTATCAACTATTGATCACTCTTCAAGCCTGGCATTCACAATGTTCATGCTTCGGCTTGAGGGGGAGAATAGGAGGTCAGCATACGTAGGTTGACTGATTCAGTCATCAGGTCGACCGCGATGTACCAAGTGTGTTCAAGTTCAAGAGACGCAGTCAATCGTCTCCATCATCAGGTTGTCCAGAGAGAGTCAATCGTCTCCAATCAACCCCGTCCGAGATGTTATTTAACTAGAGTTTTGTGGTTCAAGCCATCATGCTTGTTCTTCACATTTACTTCTTCAAGCTCGGCATTCTTGTCATTCATGTCTTCGCTTGAGGGGGAGTGTTGAGGTTACTTAAACCGTGTTAGTATTGGGCCTTGTTGGGCCTCGTCTGATTCGTTGGATTAGAGTTTTAACCCTAAGTTTATCTATACAAGCTTAGCTATCGACTTGTGGTAGTAAGCCATCACAATGTAAACCTAATAAGAGATTAGCCGTGAGCTCTTCAAGCTCACCGTGGATTAGTCTCGATCAATCAATCGATTGAGGATACCACGTAAAACTCTCGTGTGCTGTGTTTGTTTCCTTCCGCGTTATAAAATTCTATAATATAAAAAAACAACTTTTGCCACATCTGCACATCACCCTTTACTCAAACAACCGCACACTTCGGAGGGACTCTTTTGTCAATTCAGACTCCTTTTTTCCCGGTAATTCATATTCTTTCTTCTTCGCTGTGTATGTTTCCAATCTCCAACCAAAAAGTGAAAACCCTCCCTCGTCATTCCTTCTCATCTGCAGCCCGCAATCTAAATTGACAACTGTGCTTGTTATGCGGGTTGGGGCGGGTTCGGGTTTAGGGGTATCCGCCCCATGGATACCCGGCCACACCCCTAACCCTAAATCCATAAGAGCTAACATTTTCCAATTACCGCCAATATCCCAGTCCTCAGCCCAGAAACCCCTCTGAATCACACGAGTACGACTCCCTGCCGGTCGCCGACCGTCCTACTCTTCGCCGCCATCCCTCCTACTCCTCTCAGTGACTCCTTTGTCGGCCCGCCGCCCTCCCTGTCCTAGAGACCCAGACCTAAACCTTATCGCTAGCTTCGCCTTCCGGCTCCACCTCCGGCCTCCACCTCCCGTCCACTATCGCCGACTCGCGCGCCTCCGTTGCTTCACTTGCACCTCCGACCTCCCACCTCTCGTCGACTCTCGCCCGCCTCCTGGATTCCCCTGCTCTTCCTCTGCTCGGCCGACAAGGGAACAAAATCCCGCCATTCCCGGATTCCTTTGCTTTTCCTCTTGCTCTTTACTACTCCTCCTCCACTTCGGCTTTCGGCTGCTGTTGCCACTGTCGAGAAGCCTTCCAAGGTCTGGAGATTTTCTAGGCTGCGGCTGCTTCTCCTCTGTGAGGTATGGAGGATTCTTCTAGGCTTTTGAATGGAAAAGCAATTGCACAGATGTGTCTTTTTGGTAGCCAGTCATGTATTCTCAAACTGATAGACAAGTTCTCATGGGTGCCCTTTCTCTAAATGGCTTTTGCAAGTTGAAGCTTTTGGAGTTAGATTGTCATTGTGCTTCTTTGAGTAATGTCGTGCAATGATGCGATGTGCTAAATTTGCCCTTAATTTGATGTTTAGTCAACCATAATTATTTTTCATTTAAATTGGATTTTCTTTTTCTGTTGCGAGTTTTCCCTTTTAAACTCTTTCCTGAATGTTTTTTTCGTGTTACTTCGGGACCTCAAGAATTTGCAGCTCTATGGAGTACTTTTGGACTAGACCTGTAAGTATTATTGTTGATAATTTATGTTGGTGTTTGAAGGTTCAAGTCACCAATCTCCTTCTCCTCTATGACAATAGGTTTTTTACTACACAATTTATTTGATCTGCCATTTCATTTGCACTTTTCTATTCACCTTTGCTGCATTTTCTTCCGGGTAAATGCCAAATGGTCACTGTGATTACGAAATCATGTCATGTTTATTGATTAGAAAAATTTAATATCAATTTTGGTCACTCGAATTACTGAAACATGTCACATTTGGTCACTATGATAAATCTCAGCAAGTTCCGCATGCGTAATATCCCCTGCTTTTATGTTAACGTTGCGAATATAATTCAATTGGTTCTCCGGTTGATGACTGATCTCCAGTTTTCCTTTCTGTTCATCTATTGACCTTCATTCAATTGTTGTTTGTATTGTGTTTAGTTTAATGTTTGGGTGGATTGTTGTTTGCTAGGTAGTTAACAACAATTTTATTGCAACATTTTGTTTTTGGAGTTTTAGGTTAACATAGAAATGTCATTCTGCAGCTTTTACCTCTGCATGATATTCTCTTTGATTACTTTGCTATTGTGATTTAAAATATTTCTTATTGTCATCTAGATGCTTACTTCTTTTGTAATTGGTTCTGTAACTTTTTGCAGTTTGTGATAATTAACCGGATGAAGCTCCTACTCTTCATTAAGACAACCATAGTAGGTAAGAAGCATGAGTTGTAATTGTTGCTAACTATTAGAGTCTAGGATTAGGAAATATCCATGTAAACATACTATGAACGACCATTTTTTTGTATAGAGATCCACGCCATAATAACTATGGAGTTGAATAGTATATCTGTTGCTGTAGCTCTTTAGAATTGTTGATTTCCTCTTATGCTGTAAATTTTGTCTTAAATGGATGTCTTATGGTAATGTTATAATCTAAATAAATCATCTTCATTTTCCCACTCCTCTTCCCTTTTGTCCATGTTTCCTGTAATCTATTATTCTTAAAGGAAATTGTGTTTAGTAATGTGTTTTGAGTGTTTAATTTGTTTATCATTTTCCCACGCCTTTTTTTCTTTTTATCATTCTCCCATTACAATTTGAAATTTAGATATAACATGCATTTTTTTTTGTCAAAGTCAAATCAATGAAAATTATGAGAGCAAAACTGATTTTCGTTTCATATAGTTTATTTAACTCTTATAAAACTGTACCGGGCAACGGGCCATTTGCAATGCTTGTTGCACTATAGCCGAAAAGAAAAGAAAAAGTAAAGGGTACAAAATGTGGGTATAGCCCTTTTTGCTCTTTCATATGTTGGGAGCTTTCCTCCTTGAAAACTACGTATACATCAATGAAATAGAAAAAAGAAGTGGCCACCTCCCTATGAAATAAGCAAATGAAAGTTTTTGTGCATTGTGAATCGTCGTAGAGAATGGTTTGTTAGCATATAATATATGATTTTAATAGCTTCAAAATAATTGTATGATTTTAAATTCTATGAAGGAAGAAATATTTGTGGGCATGTTGCTGAGCCAAGAAAGAAACTAAAGAGAATAACTTGTTAACATATAATACAGATCCGTCACCACCTAATAATTTAATATTTTGATATCCAAAGGCTTTTTTGATAATTATTATTATTATTATAAAAAATCTGCCTCAACTCTTTCCCAATTCTTAACAAAATAAAATAATACTTTCTCTTAGTGTTTTGTCTCTACAGGAGACAATGATATTTTTCTGAGTCGAGGAACGAATCATATTCATAATCACATATATTACCATTTATGGAACAAAGATGAATTTTTCTCAATTTAATTTAACGATTTATATCTTTTTCGTTATAAGTAGTACTTGAATTTTTTTTGCACAAAAAAGCATATTGATTATACTTTTCAAAATGCCATCCACCATGAATTACTATACTTATATGGTTATTTCTCACCTAACTAACATCATTCTTGCACGTGAGATATTAACGAAAGTACTCTAGCAATGACAGACATGTACGAGTTCATCACTCTATACAAGGTAACTTCTCATAAGGTCACCTATCTTTATTGTACTACACACTGAGCATGTTTAACTTCAGAGTTCTTATAAGAACTCCTTCATTTCACCCCAAAACGTGTCTTGTCAGTTAAGGTCGGTTTCTTACTTATGAACAATGAATCTCTCCCGTGCTTTGTCAATGTGGGATTTGTCTAAGGTGTTACACTTACTCCTCTAGTTGTGATACCAACTTCCGCAGCTCCCTTTTTGGCTCCTCAATCCATTCCTTTTTCACATCCTCGTACATCTACCACTCAAGAATCAAGGAGCTTGTGTTACCTGATGATCCCACTTCTGATTCTGAGTCTGATATTGATGATTCCCCTGCACAACCACAAGAAGAAAAATGAAGAACTTGTGACACACATGGAACATTCTGACTCTAAACTCTGGTAAAACACTTCAAGACATGAAAGAATCACCAGAACTGGAAGTAGAAGAAGAATTTAATGGAAGGCCAATAAGGGCTAATAGAGGACATTAACATGCTAAATTGAATGATTACTTTGTAGGGGCTTTTTTGAGTAGATACCTTCATCGAATTACATGGGATATAATTGCGGAGATAGAACCAACAACTTACAAAGACTGCTTTGTCTGTCAAATGGATTAAAGCTATGGATAATAAAAGGCAGGCATTGGAAGACAATCGCACGTGGGATGTGATTCTATTACCCAAGGGTAAAAGAGCAATCGGTAGCAAATGGGTATACAAGATCAAACATAAACCTAATGGCAACATTGAAAGGTTTAAGGCTATATATAGCAGTGGTAAAACGATATACTCACGTATATGGGATCGATTCTTATAAATAAAACAGTCATTCAAACAAAATATTTCAACCGAATCCGATCACAATTAGTATAAAAAGTGTTAACACACTACCTCTTTCCATTGATTTGAAGAGAACACATCTTATTTTCTTTTTAATTTAACCTATGAGAAAAGAAAACAGCCCGCCAACCAATATTGTCTTATAGCACGGTGGCCGCCCGCCAACCGTCATCCGAAACCGACCTTTTTGTCTTTTTTTTTCCCCACCACCCATATATGTTTCTTGGGGTATAGAATTTCAAATTCAGATGTTAATTTTATACCTTTTGTTATTGTCTAATCATTACTTAATTCATGCATGCCTTGTTCGTTAGTGGAGGATATGAATTTATCTCCAGACTCCAGCTGCCTTCAAAGCCGGTGACGAGAACACGCCGAAAGAAGCAAAACTATAGAGATGAAGAGGACGACTGAGATCGGCAGAAGGGTAATTAGGATTTTGTTAAAAATTGGTTTATTTTAAAAATATACACGATAAAATAATATTGGTTAACTGTTTTCGAATAATTCATGATATAATCTTGTATTGGCAAAAAAAAAAAAAAAAAAAAAAAGATAATGTATTAATGATAGTTAAAAATATCAAGAAAATCACTCTCAATTAACTATCCTACCCTTTAAGTCCTATCTCGTTTCATTCATCACACATCTTATATAGTTGAGATTCTGTGGTTACAATTCTGGTTTACATATTAAGGGAAGAAGACAAGTACAAGACTAAAAGGAAAATTGTACAAAGTAACAACATTAGGTACTAAAATACATTCTACTTGAAACGATGTCACTCCAGCTTCTCTTGTTAGATACAACGATCGACTTTTTCAAGAGTGTAGGTTTCAGTTAACCGAACTCCGAAATCTCCTATTTTTTTTCTCTCTGTATCTCCCTCCACCCCTTGAGATCAGGAAGGAATGGAAAGGGAGAGAAACATGTTTAATAATTGGTTTAATTTCTACTTTATTTTTTTTCGTAATAAGTTATTACTGATTTGATCCATTCCCTAATAAATCGCGTCCTCTTTCGCCCAGTCACATATCCATTGCAATAGCCTAGACTATTCATCGTTATCACAGTGGTGAGGACTAAAACCCTTTCGAAATTTTACTGATAACTAAAAAAAAAATGATTCAGCTCCAATCGATTTCTTCTTCTTCCTCATCATCGTCGTTTGCCACCTCTTTATCTGCGGTGTATCTCTTCGACAATCTAGTTTATTTATGTACAGAGAGCCTGATATTAGGACACAAGGCAGTCAGTGTTTCATAATTGGCTGGGTACAACAGGTGAGCTGTCCAAGGTGGTACAGCCGCTTCACTAGTTACTTTTTTTTTTTTCAATGAAAAGCCAAAATGGGGTTCAGTAGATATGAACAGTTGATAATTAATATAGTGTAAACGTCATATTTGGTCACCGATATTATTAAATTGTGTCATGTTTAATCACTAGAAAAATTTAATGGAGTTGGACGAAAACTCACGGGAGAGTGACTAAATGTGACATGTTTCAGCAATTCGAGTGACTGGAGTCGGACGGGAGCTAACAGGAGAGTGACTAAATGTGACATGTTTCAGTAGTTACGAGTGACCAAAATTGATATTAAATTTTTCTGCTGACTAAACATGACACGATTTAGTAATCTCAGTGACGAAAGGTGACATTTAGTGTTGCAGCAACATAAACGGTTAGCAGCGTTGGGCTGCAAAGCAACCTAACAACGTGGAGGGATTTTTATCTCTGGCGGGGACAAATATGACACAATGCAAGGTTTGATTGGGTGGATGCACCAAGTGGCCTCACCAACAACGCTAGTGGCCCAAACACTTGAGGACTACTCCGGCCTATAGTAATAAACTAACAATTACTTAATACACGCTTATGATGGTGATCAGAAGAAGACGGCGGAGGGTTCGTCGAATCACGGTGAGGCTCCACAGCCGCCAGGAGAAGACGACGTCGTGATGACGGCTTCCATTGTAAGTCATTCTACGTACGACAGCACGTGTATAATTAAGGACACTATTAGAGCAAAAGCACTTTCTGTATATTAAATTGCATGCTTTCAGGAAAGAGGCGCGCGGGACCTAATTTTCTTATAGCATGCTTGAAGGCATATATGGTCGCCGTGCCTTGAAATCCACCGCAGAATAAATTACTACTATAAGTAATTGTCTCAATCAGTCAGGGGAAAAAGAAAATTAAGCATGGATCAATACTTTAATTCTTATCTCATTGATGACGCAGTGGACGACAAGTAACGACGACGGCGAGGAGCATCATCATCATCATCATGAGCAGATTGCAAGATCTCGAAAAATTATGCGGAATCAAAAAAAAAAATCGCGACGATCGGATACCCGAACATAAAGATACGTTCGTTTGAAGTTTCCACCTAAGTTAGGATTTTTCAAAAAAAAAAAAAAAAAAAGCAGATCGCACCCTGGGGGTGCGGTTTGCAAAAAAAAAAAAAAAAAAAAGGCAGATCGCACCCTGGGGGTGCGGTTTGCAAAACCGCTCCCTACCAGTGCGGTTTGCATCGAAAAACGCGCCCTCGGGTGGCGTTTTCATCGAAAAACGCACCTCCGGGTTGCGGTTTTACAAAAATGGTGCTATTTTTGGAATTTTTCGGAGTTGGGTGCTATTTTTGGAATTTTTTTTTTAAACAGTGCTATTTCTGGAAAAATCTCGGGATTTGGCAGTGGAAAAATGGAAAGTGGTGCTAGAAGTAGAAATCTCATGATAGCTGCTACAACTGAGGAAAACGCAGGAGCAGCCTTCGACGAGATGGGATTTTTCCGAATGGGGATTCTCTACAGCCTGCAGTGTGAAATTAGATGGCTAATAGAAATGAGGTGGAAAATTTAAAAATTAAATTTTAACGGTCAACTATAAGGTGGAAAATTAAATTTTAACGGTCAACTATAATGGTGTGAAATTACTTTTATACTATTAATTGTTAGAAATGAGGTGGAAAATTTAAAAATTAAGTTTTATTTATTTTATTATTTTTTAATTGCCATGTCACACATTTAACGGTCAACTATAAGGGTTGACTGCCAAATCAGCAAAAGTTAACAGAGACTAGCGGAGAGTGACCAAACTAATCTAAGTGATCACGAATGGAATTAAATATTTTTAGTGACCAAACATGAACGTTTTTAGTAATCTTAGTGACCAACCTTGCAATCTTAGTGCGTATTCACTGTCAAGTCGACCTATCATCTTGCAGTCTTGTTAGATTAGCAGGAGGGGCGGTGGCAATCCATGGCTATTTGGATGCATAGTTCGAGTTGGATGTTTAGTTAAAATAATAATTTTATGAAAATCATATACATACACGTTAGTAAGTACTCTTCCAAGAAGAACGAATTCCAAGTTGGTAAAAAAGAACCCACCGCCGCCGGTCCTTGCTTATTTTTATTTTGACTACTCGTCATCCGATTTACTACTGCGTTGGAAGGGCAGCCGGTCGTCAGCTTGCCATGACTTTTACCACAAACCTAAAGCAGAATTCAAGGCATGATGACATGCATGCATGCATGCCGTAAGAAAAATTCCCCGCCACTTTCCTGAAAAGCGTGCAATTTAATTAATATACAGAAAATCCTCTATAGCCCTGTTCTTCTGGAGACCTACCTACCCTAATCATTTGATTCCAATTAATTATTGTTTGTTTCATGGGTTTTGGCCCATTTTGTATTTAGACAATTTCGTGTCAATAGAGCCCATGCAAACCATGCATGCCTAGTAGATTGTTGATTGGGCTAGGGTTTGTGTGTGGTATATAGGTTATTTGTAACCGGTCAAAACTCTCAGTACAGACGAGTATGATTTCATCTTAGAAAGTTCTCACTCTTTTGTGGAGTGGCTACTAATGCCCTTTCATCGACAGTTCGACTACTTGTCGACTGTCGCGTCTGGTTGTCGAGTGTCATGTAATATCTATAAACGTCCATATCTATGCCAAAAAAAAAAAAGAAATACTACGTGTTTGTTGACATATGCGACTAGTTAAGAATAAATAAACACGTGTTACTAAGAGATTAAGGCAATGGGGAATCATCGACTGGAGAAAGGATGGGAGCAATGGTCGCTAAGAGTTACCACGGCAGATAATTAAGCTTGTAAGAATTTTGAAGTAGGGAACCTGTATTGAGATGTTAGACTGCATCTTTTGTTTTTCCTTTCATAGCTTGATTTTGGCCAAGTAAGCTTCAATTACACATCATTACCTAATTACCCCGGAATATAAAAAAAATATAATGATTTTTGGAGAAAGGATTTGGGAAAGGAAACGCGGGGAATGTGACAGATATCTCGTGGGATTTCACATTTTTATTCATTATTTTGATTACCTAACAACATGGGATGGTTGTTGCAATTAATCAACTAAAATTAGTGGGATGTTGGGATTAAACTTGTTTTTGTCGAGATTAAATAGAGTACCTGTCAAACTGGAGATGAGCTTGGTGAACACTAATATACAAGATTTCATTTCCTTATATTTTCTATGTGATACTTGGATTGTTCCATAACAGCACCAAATCATATATCTTGTTTTATCGTCATCGACATTTGCTTTAACTTTTTGCAACAAATTATTAATAACGCATTATATATATATTTTTTTTTTGGTTCCATATCATAGAATGAAACTGATATCCAGCAGAGCATACGAGCTCAAGAACTGGATGGCTCTCTTAGTCGATATAGAATATTGTATGACTCATTCTGCACATAAGTTCGAGCCAGTTGCTGTTGTATTTGGCCAATGTAAACCCCTGAGCTAAATTCATCTTAATAGCGAAGGATTGAAATAAAGCTCTCAAGGAATCCTGTATTTCATGGGGCAGATCCAAAGATATTGATGTGAGGTAAAACACTTTCTCGTAGGGTGTGGATAGTATAACAACACCCTTAGTGTTGTTATACTAACAACATGATTCATTAAGGATAACAACCTATTGAAGAAAGCCGTGGAGTGGGAGACTGCTATGCTTGCTGCTTAATTAAGATAGACGAATCACTTGCAAAACCAATCTTCAAGTTTAAGCCTCGTAACTTTGAGTTTGTTAATTTCAGCAGCAGTTTTCGATTCTTTGGTGTTGGTATTATGGAAGATTTGGGTTAATAAGACACAACGCTATATGTGAATTTTGTTTGCTATGGTATGGTTCAGCCAGACTTTAATAAAACAATAATGTTTCTAATGCGATGACCTTTGTCTCTTTATTCTTGATATTTCGGTATCTAAAGACAATAGTGGTCATGATCAAAACCGAGTTGAGTTATATTCGCGATCTCATTCAAATTTGATTCGAGTATTGATCTAGTCAGATTTGCAATCCACAAAAAGCAAACCAAAAACCTCTCAATCCATACCACAAATCTCCTAAAATAAACCATAAACATCACAACAAACCAAAAATATTTCGAAAAGCACACCAAAACCTCATAATGCAAACCACAAGCACGGTAAAGCAAACCACAAAAAGCAAACCAAAAACCTCCTAGTGCAGACCACAAATCCATTAAAACAAACCAGAAACCCCACAAATCAAACCATAAAATTTTCGAAAGCACACCATAAACTTCTTAATGCAAACCATAAACACAATAAAGCAAACCAGAAACCTCCTAATGCATACCCCAAATCTCCTAAAACAAACCACAAATCTCACAAAACAAACCACAACATTTACGAAAGCACACCAGAAACCTCATAATGCAAACCAAAAACCTACTAATGCATGTCCCAAATCTCCTAAAACAAATGACAAACCTCACAAAGCAAACCACAAAATGTGTCATAAGCACACCAGAAACCTCCTAATGCAAACCACAAACACAGTAAATCAAATCACAAAAAAGCAAACCATAAACGTCCTAATGCAAACCACAAATATATTAAAACAAACTAGAAACCTCACAATGCAAACCACAAAATTTTTGAAAGCAAACCAGAAACTTCTTAATGCAAACCACAAACACGATAAAGCGAACCACAAAAGGCATACAAAAATATGAGAAACCAAATCATAAATCTCACAATGCAGACCATAACATCCGGTGGTCGTTGACCATTGACTGGTCAACGAAAATCATTGACCAAACTTCGATGACCGTCAGTGAGCAGATTCTGGTGCCGATATGGATATTTTGGCGCTGATGACTAGATTCCGATGCCGGTAAGCATATTCCGACGCTGGTAAGCATATTCTGGCGACAAAAAACATATTCCGGTGACCGGCGACCGGATTCCGGCAACTGGTGGCCGAATTTCGGCGACCAAAATTTTGGACCGAAATAAAATAAAAATATATTATATTCTTTATTATTATTTAAACATATTTTTTATAATGACAATTATACCCCTGTTTTGATTTTACACTGGGTCAACTTAGCTAATAAAATGGCATCACAACCCTAGTTTCCTATTGGTTAGAGACTAGTGTTGTTACAATAACAACAAATATGGTATTGTCACCATATCCGCTCCCAAAAACAAACAGGAAAGTGAACTAAAGAAGAAGACATAAACTTCAGTTCAGGGGAGGATGTTAATTAGATGGAGGTTCGAGCCCCAAGTCTCCGAAGGAATTGAAGACCTGGCGCGAAGGAAGCAGGAGTTTCCAATGTTCTGTCTAATTTAGTGAAACTGTGTCGTTCGGTTGTTAACTTTCCGGTCACTGAAGTTTAAGTTGTCGTTTAAAAGTCTGTTAGTGTTCTAGGTTTGGATTTGATTATGTTATTTTGTGCTGTAGGTAACGACGTTTAATTAGGTAGTAAAAACATAATTTTACAGTTTTACAATACATTTGAGTTTCACAGCTCCTCCACTCACATCAACACGTCCAAGTAACCATCTGAATTTTAAATTCTACATGGAAGAAATATAGGCAGCAGAGTGCAAAAGAGAAGACAAAAGTTGGATTTGGCATGGCGGGCGGGCGGGGGCGTCACCGTCACCGCGATATTGCTATACGTGTTAGTTATTTAATGGAGTCTGCATTCCACTTTAAACTATTGGAATTTTGTGTTTCAACTTGATCAAACCCATGTCGCTATCCATCACCACCACCAACACCGGAACCCCATTTCAATTTCAAGTTTTCAACCATCATGAGGATCCAAATCAACCTGCATATCAATATTGTCAGGAAGGGAAAAGAGAGAAGGCGAGCCCGAAATCGAGGGAGAGAAAGCAGCGACGGATTCAGAAATAAGATCAAGAGTATTCGACGATAAAATAAAATTATCAAGAATTTGATTTTTGTGTTTCTTGCAGATCAAGTTGGTGGTGATCATTAGTTATTGGGTTAGTTTGGTAATGCACTTGGGTTCGTGTGTCATACCTTGCCTTGGAGAGGAAGTTTACTTAGTATGTTAAGGTAAAGTATGAAAGACAGGAGTTCGTGTTGGATAATTTTTCTCAAACTTTCACTACGGATTAATGTCGACGATTCAGATTGTACATACCGGGTGGATTGTTACGAATGTCCGGTGCTCCAAATATGACCCAGACTACCCTAAACAAAATTTCATATATATCAATCATTGCATTGTGATTGTCGAAGAAAACATCAATTGCCCCAATGTAGAAACCCACCATTTCTGATGTCCAATGAAGTACATTCAGGTACGTGTGATCGTTCAAGGTGATAGGGTAGTACTTGGATTTATGTGTGGTAGCTTAGTCCATTCATCTCCTCTTGTTGAGGTTTTTTTTTTGACAAAGATTACCAACTTTTATTCCACCAAAAATTGAAAGACATGAAACATGGCTACAAATCTTAAAGAAGATCAGAAATGAGGTCAAGAATATTAATCCAATCATCGGGGAGAGTATTTCGAGCTTTTGATCGTGCCACCCAATCAGCTCTGACATTAAGTGCTCGGGGTACTTCCTTGATCTTGATGAGAGGGTTTGTCCTAAGGATTGCAACAATCGACCCGATCCAGGCTGCACATCTCCATGGCCAACGAGAGCGATCGTATTCCAAGGCTTTCACCAACACCTGACAGTCAGACTGGACCGTACATTCAGATCCATATTCTTGAGCTAATTTCACTCCTTCAAGTAAGGCCTTTGTTTCAGCTTCAATCGGGGTGGAACAAAGAAGATCCTCAGCTCGCCCATCACATACTTGTCCATGGTGGTTAACAACCACAACACCATATGCCGCCGGCTGGGAGTCGCTAATGTACGACCCATCACAGTGAATCACCAAAGAATGATTACTTGGCGGTGGATTTGTATGAGACTGGGAGCCCCTGAGCTGAGTGGGCATGTAAGGCAGGGGAGGAGGGTTCCTCGGGCATGAATTCCATTCAGAAAGCTCTTTGTAAGTGAGTTGGCACACCTGCGGAGGCCACGGTTTTCTATTCTCGAATGAGCATTCGTTCCTCGCTTTCCAGATATTCCAGCACAGGAACACAATATGGATCAAGGAGCTGTGCTGAACAACATCTTTAAGTGAGTAGAACCAGTCAAGGAACAGGGTTCCCTGAGGAGCGAGGGGGAGAGACGGAAACAGGGCATTCCAAGCCGCCTTGGCATGAGGGCATTGGAAAAGACAGTGATTGATGGATTCTATGGGGTTCTGGCACACCTGACACATAGAGTTGGGAGCGCATTTCCTCTGGAGCAGTCTCTCTTTCGTAGCAAGCCCATTCTTAGAGCACCTCCAAACAAAGAATTTCAGCTTCGGGGGGAGATGGAGGCTCCACATCCACTTCCATTTTTCAGTGATCCCGCTAGGTTGTGCATTGGTATTGGCTCTATGAATCGAATGATACGCAGATTTCACTGTGAACTTTCCATCATTGTTGTAGTTCCATGCCCAAAAATCATTGGCTCCTTCTTCCCCAATGGGGATCCTGAGGATAGCATCGAGTTCAGAGCCTGACACATTCCTCTGTATAACATCCGACTTCCAACTCCTATCTCCCGGATCAATCCACTCGCTGACCTTCTGGTGATTCTGGGGGCCACTCCTCAGAGTATTATTTTCCAGAAAGGGAATCCAAGGGTCTTGATCAACCCACGTGTCTTCACCTGATCCAATCACTCTAATTGCTCCCATCCCAATCACCTTTTTAGCCTCCCAGATACTGGCCCAGATCCACGATGCTTTGCTTCCCTTTTTCGCATTAAGGAACTCACTTCTTGGGAAGTACCGCCCTTTAAGGAGACGGCTCCATAAAGAGTCAGGGGTCGTAAGGAGGCGCCAAGCCTGCTTAGCAAGCAGGGCAAGGTTAAAATCGTTGAAGCTCCTGAATCCTAACCCTCCTTCTGCCTTCGGAAGACACAGAATCTCCTTTTTACACCAGTGGAGACTACTCTTCTGCATAGATCCTGACTAAAAGAAATTACTGAGAAGAGAGTCCATTCTCTTTGTGAGGGCCTTCGGGAGATGGAACAGACACATGATGTAAGAAGGAATAGCTTGTATGACAGCTTTCTTTACCACCATGAGAAAGTAGGAGGCTTTTCCATGCCTCCCCCATTTTTTCCATCCTTTGAATGAGAAAACTAAAAGTTTCTTTTTTCGAGTTTCCCCATTCGGTCGGGACTCCAAGGTACTTTGAGTGGCAGTTTGATGGAGCAAAACCAATGCTTGCGATGATATGATCTTTGACGTCCCCAGGGACATTTGCACTGAAGAAAACCGAAGATTTGTTGATATTAACCTCTTGCCCTGTTATAGCTCCATAATCCCCAATAAGATCTATAATTTTCTGCGCTTCCTGGTACTCGGCCTTTCCGAAAATGACTGTGTCATCAGCAAACAGGCAATGAGTGAGCACCGGGCATCTGGCATTCAATTTAATCCCCTTCAGGCTTTCATTCGCCACCGCCTTATCAATCAAGAAGGTGAGGGCATTTGACATGAGAATGAAAAGGAATGGTGAGAGAGGGTCTCCTTGTCTTATTCCTCGGGTGGGCGTGAAAGATTCAGTTGCTTCTCCATTGAAGAGAATAGAGAAACTGACTGTTCTAATGCAAGCACTGACCCAACTACACCACCGACTGTCAAACCCATACTTCTTGAGAAGCTCCTCCAGACACTCCCAATCAACCATATCATATGCCTTCTTCATATCTAACTTCAGCATCATATCTCTCCTCCTACCCAATTTATGATTCTTGAAATGATGAAGGGCTTCATGGACAATGATGATATTATCCTGAATAAGCCTACCCCCTGTGAAAGTTGTTTGAAGTTCTGAAACCATATCGGGGGTCCACCTCTTAAGGCGAGTTACCATAATTTTAGATATGATCTTATATCTGAAATTACAGCAGCTAATCGGCCGGAATTGGCTTATCAGCTCTGGGTTGTCGACTTTGGGAATCATAGCGATGTGGGTCTCATTCCACCCAGTTGGCATAATGGCCGTTTCGAAGAAGCCTCTAACTTCTCGACACAAGGTATCTCCTAAGATATCCCAGTACCTCCTATAAAATCTTCCAGAGAAACCATCAGGACCAGGAGCCTTACGAGCTCCCAAGGAAAAGACAGCTTTCCTAATCTCCCCATCCGTCACCGTAGCACAGAGATCCTCGTTCATCTCCGAGGTCACTTTCTCCGGGAAGCCATCCAAAAGATGGTTAAAAGGAGGAGAGTCCCTAGCCTTAAAAAGCTCTTTGTAAAATTCTTCGGCAAGTCTTTTGAGACAACTTTCATCCTCAATCCAATTTCCTTCTCCGTCTTGGAGTTTCAGAATTTTGTTTCTATGCTTCCTATGAATGGTACTAGAGTGAAAGAAGGAAGTATTTTGATCACCTTTTTTAAGCCAGTTAACTCTCGAGCATTGGCTCCAGAAAGCTTCTTCATCCCTCCATAGCTTTGTCAATTCGGTAATGAGTCCCTTCTCCTCATCCACACTCTCCTCCGATCTTGGCGGCTGTTGGAGGGTTTCCAGCCTAGACAAAATTTCCTTTTCCCTTCGAATACTGTTCATATGGAAGTCTTTCGCCCATTCCTTTAATTCTCTTTCACATTTGTTTAGCTGGTCAGTTGACTGGTCTCCCGGGTCCCAAGCTCGGGCCACTATTTCCTTGCATTCTTCTTTCTCCAGCCATCTTTCATCGATCCTGAAAGGTGTCTTCTTCCTCCTGTTTCCTCGATAATGAAGATCAAGTCTGATCGGGCAGTGATCCGACTCCACCATCTTCTCATGGAAGACCACTGCTTCTCCAAATTGGGCATGCCAGGACGTTGAGCAGAGAACACGATCCAACCTCACTCTTGTCAGGTTTTGGCCCGTTCTCTTGTTAGTCCAAGTGAAGGGTTCCCCTTTGTACCCAAGGTCAATTAGAGCATTCTGGAATATGAACCTCTTAAAAGGTTCAACATTCTCGTACCTAAGAGGGCATCTCCCTTTCTTTTCATTCTCATAAATTGCCGCATTTAAATCCCCAACTACAACCCAGTTATCATCCCTACTACTCCGAAGAGAGCTCAGGTGCTCCCAAAAATCCCTTCTACTAACAGCTGTAGAGGGTGCATGGACAAAAGTACAGAAAAATTTTCTACCCATATCTATACTAACATCCATGTAGTAGCTATCACTACTTAAAACCGTAATATTAATACCCGCTTTCCACCACAAAGCAAACCCCCTAGAAGAGTTAACCGGTTCAACATACTCTTGATTGGGGAAAATTTTGAGATTTCTTCTTTGTTCTTCCATGAAACTCTCGTTCTTGCTAGTTTCCATAAGAAAAACAATAGAAGGGCCTAAACGTCTACATAGACGCTTTGCATAGCTTATTGTAAGGGGAGGGCCAAACCCCCTACAATTCCAACTTACTATACTCATTTTGGCTGAGGTGGCTTCTGGCGAACCACCGCTGCCCTTGCTCCTTCTTCCAGATTCTCCACCATTTCCGCTGAATTTCTCCCCCTTTGCACAACTTTCTTCCCTTTGTGACCTTTCTTTTTCCTGATCTCACCTTCTTTACCTCCCATGTATATTGCCCCATCCGAAATAAAAGAGCCTGCTGACTCAGGCCTGCTGGTCCCTTTTCTCTTTTTCCTGGCCCGGCCCATTTCCTCCTCCAAGCCTTCCTCTACATGCTGATACAAGCCCACCTCCTCCAGGTACAGATTTCCCTGGGCCTGGGCATTACTTCCCTGCATCACAGGCCCAAGGGAGAGAGTGGTTTGGACTTCTCTCCCCTGGCCCAGCTCGGCATCTCTCCCCTGGCCCAACCCGCCACTCCTAGCCTGCCCATATCCCCCGACCCGGCCTCCTCCTCCCAGCCCGACTTCCGAGCCCAAATCGCCTCCCCTGACCCGGCCACCTCTTCCCAGCCCTAGTTCCGATCCCAGCCCGACTCCCCTGCCACTACCTCCGTCTCCGACCATTCCACCGCCTTCCTCCAGATTCAGCCCCCATTCCAATTCCTCTGCTGCCCTCTCCAAATCAATGGAGATATCTCTTGCTCCCATCCCTTCCCTGTATCTCCCCCTCTGTCTGCCCATCATCCCCTGTCCCTCCCTGTCGATCTGCCCTTCTCCCACTCTTTGAACCGTGAACCCAGGAGGTATTTGCTGATTCCCCCCCTCTGATTCCCTCGTCGGCGCCGCCGATTCGCCCTCCACTCTGCCACTCCTCCGCTGCATCAAGCTTCCTTCGCCCCTGTTCCTCGATTGCGCTTCGGAGCTTCTGCGGGGCGAGTCAACTCCCGCCTTCAGAGCCGCTGTGTAAACGTCGGACAGGTATGCCACTCCGCTTCTTTTCCTTTCTTCATTCATTCTTCTACAAGTAGGCCAGTTATGCCCAATCCTGCCACAGAAGTAACACAACTCCACCAATCTCTCATACTTAAAATCAATTACATCGCAGTGCTCCACTCCTGTGGGTTCATCAAGAAACGGGAATTCGAAGCCTGTTGGGATGGGTTCCCTG
This sequence comes from Linum tenue, assembly GCA_946122785.1. Taxonomy (NCBI): domain Eukaryota; kingdom Viridiplantae; phylum Streptophyta; class Magnoliopsida; order Malpighiales; family Linaceae; genus Linum; species Linum tenue. The sequence continues at coordinate 8,271,819 of CAMGYJ010000006.1, forward strand.
ATATCCACTTCAACCAGGATGCGGAGAAATCTCCTGTAGCCAGTGTACTCCAGGCTAGCTCTGTCAAGATCCAACAGCTCCAGGAAATAGCTTGACCCGATAGCCATCATGTTCTCCTCACTCCTTTGGTTTTGGTGCAAACCATGTATCTGCACCCACATAGCCATCTTCTCTATCGGGACGTCTTCAGGCCTTCCCCTTCCATTATACCTCTCAATCGCCGTCAAAGTGTTTGACAAACTCCATGGCCTGTCCCTCCAAATCCTATCCCTGATCTCCTCACTGTTGAAAGTAAACAGGAATAGGTTTTGGGTTTCGGTCGGTTGGATGTTGACCTCTCCATAGCTACCCCACGCGTATCGAGCTGCTCCTGCTGCCTTTGCCATCGCTACCCTGCTTTCTGTCAGCATCTTCCCCAGCAACATGGACATCCCTCGTCCACCAGTCGAGGACAGAACAAGGCGCCCGCCTCTGCCCCTCGATGGCGCAGGGATCATGCTTCCTCTCCTCTGGCTGTTGGTGGCTTCGTTGTTGATGGATTCCATTGGTGAATGAAGTTTTTCGGTTAGAGAAACAGGGTGTGGTTTCGGTAATAGCAAGAAACAGGGTGTATGAAGTTTTTTGTTCAGAGAAACAAGGTGGGTTTTCGGTAGCAGCAAGAAACAGGGTGAATGGAGTTTTTTGGTTTGAGAAACAGGGTGTGATTTTGGTAACAGTACGAAGCAGAGATGGGTTACAGTGGATTGGGGGATGAGTTTGTGAGCACAGTCTATACTTCCCCTTCTCCTCCTCCCTTTAAAGCCTTTACTCCTGCTGGTCGTCTCTCTTTCCTCTTGAATGAGGCAGGTTTCTTTCTTATCAAACCCTTCATTATTCTTCTGGAGACTAAGCAAATCTTTCCCCTGTTTTTCCTCTACCAGCCCCGTGGCTCTTGGCTCAATGTTGCCCCCATTTTGCTCGAGGTGGATGGTGTAGTCATAGTACAGAGATTTAGTAGTTGATGTTGCCCTTCTCCCTATACTTCTCCTTCCTCTGAGATGGCTGGTGGATCCTTTATTGCCGTCATCTGGAGGTTTCCACTCCTCCCTCTTCTTTAAACCATCTCTGCTAGCTTCTTCTTTTTGTCTAATCAGTGTGGGACTCTTCCCTGCTCCTGGATACGTGTTTCTACTGTCATCTTTATGGTACGCAGGTGTGTGGGAGAGGAGATTGGTGGGTGAATTGATCACCAGGAAGGTCTCTGCAAGAGCTGGAGCAGTCCCAGCAAAGGGGACGAAAAAAGAACCGTTGTTTGGTTCAGAGGACTTTACCGTTAGAGAGAGAGAGCAGAGAGACATGTTTCTCCTCTTGTTGAGGTTGACATATTTGTTTTTATTCTTCAAAATAATATTATGAAATTCAAGGGAAGAAACATATATGCGTCAGAGCGGGGGGAAAAATAACCCTAATTAAAAGGCAAGTTGGGATTGTGGTTGCAATTAATTAACATAAATTATAGTGGGATTTTTGTGTTTATACTTGTTTTTGTCTGGTTAAATCATCTATTTTGTTTTGTCGTCATCGGAATTTACTTTTATTAATGCTTCACATAGATTCGGTGATTCATAGTTTGGCTGAAGTTTCAGCACAATAATAACATTTATCACATCCGACAAAATTATATTTATTCAATACAGAATCAAATCCAAACGGGTGGGTAAATCGACATTACAAGCCACTACTTTGTTGATTATTAATTATCATTTGATCTTGGCATATAGGTATCTAGTTGAGAAAATGATCCCAATAAAGCCATTTCTAAGAATTGCAATGCAAAAGTATTGGGTTATAGGCATAATTAGAATGAATGAATCATGTAGCAACTGAAATTTCAAACTTCATATATTTCACAACATAAGAGCTCATATTTTTTTTCCCCACACCATATGAGTTCATATGTACATACTTCATTTTTTTTCCCACACCATATGAGCTCATATTTTTTTCCCCACACCATAAGAGCTCATATTTTTTTTTCCACACCATATGAGCTCATAAATAATAATACAACTTGTTGATGGTGTGGATTGAACACACAACCATGTATGTGTCTCAATTCAACAAACCCACCAATTGGACTACCCCTTTTTCTCTGTTTTCTGTGTCAAAGAACCAAGCTGAAAGTAAAGAACACCGAGTTTTTTAACGTGGTATCGTCAGTATGACACTAATCCACGGTGAGGATCTCCCTCACAGGTTTTAGGTTTTCTTATTGCTTAATTACCAAACTACAAGCAATACAAGGATACTTATAGTATCTGACTTTTACCCTAGCTAATTCGGCTAAGGGTAAATTACTAAACAGTCCATATAATTAACACCCTCCCTCAAATTGATGTTGGGTGCGCAACATCAATTTGCTAGAAAGATACCAATGTCTACTTGAGGCTAAAGCTTTTGTCAACACATCTGCAGTCTGATCCTCAGTTGACAAATGACTGATCTGAATGGCTCCTTCAGAAACTAGCTGCCTGATGTAGTGGACATGAACCTCTATGTGTTTTGTCCTATCATGCAAAACTGGATTGACTGCAATCTGTATTGCGCTTGTGTTATCACCATAGATTTGCATAGGCCGCCTACACTGGATGCCTAACTCCTGAAACACTCGTTGCAGCCATACCATCTCAGAACTAACTTCAGACATTGACCTGTATTCTGCTTCTGTAGACGACTTCGAAACTTTGTCCTGCTTCTTACACCTCCATGATACAAATGATTGACCAAATCGAACACACCAGCCTGAAGTTGATCTTCTCGTATCAAGGCATCCTGCATAGTCGGCATCAGCAAAAGCTTCAATCACTGGCTCCCCTTTAGCAGGAAAAAAGAGACCCACCTCCTTTGTGTGCTTGAGGTAGCGCAATAATCGATTCACTGCATCAAGATGTGTAGTCCGAGCAACTCCAATAAATTGACTCACTACCTGCACAATATAAGCGATATCCGGCCGGGTGTGCGTTAAATAAATCAAACTTCCAACTACACTCCTGTAGAAAGTTTGATCCTCCAACAAATCTCCTGAATCTCGACTCAACTTCAAGTTTTGCTCCATGGGAGTCGCACATGATCGACCATCATCCATTCCAGCCGACTCCAGCAAATCAGAAATATATTTCTGTTGTCCTAGAAAAATTCCAGCCTCTGAGCGCCTAATTTCCAATCCCAAGAAATAAGAAGCATTACCCAGTTCTTTGAGATTGAAGGCCTGATGCAGTGACTCGGTTAGTTCCCGAATACCATCTTTATCACTACCGGTCACGATCATATCATCAACATATAATAGCAAAACTGTAATACCATAAACTGTATTACGAATAAACATTGACGGATCATTCTGACTTTGGAGAAAGCCAGCCTGCAGGATAACACCATGAAACTTCTCGAACCAGGCGCGAGGTGCTTGCTTTAGACCATAGAGAGACCGTCGGAGTCGTAGTATCACATCCGGCCCCCCCTTAGAGTAGCCCTCCGGACACTCCATATAAATGGTTTCCTTCAAATCCCCATGAAAGAACGCATTTTTGACGTCAAACTGAACCAAATCCCACTGTCGTAACGCAGCCACAGCAAGGACACTGCGAACAGTCTGCATCTTCACCACTGGTGCAAATGTCTCCTCATAATCAATACCATATTCATGTTTAAAACCCTGAGCAACAACACGGGCCTTACACCTCTCCAATGTTCCATCAGGACGCATTTTAACAGCATAAACCCAACGACATCCAATAACCTGCGCACCTGGAAAACGAGGAACAACGTCCCACGTATGGTTGGCCTCCAACGCATCAAACTCGGCCTGCATAGCCGCATCCCATAGAGGGTGTCCTCTCGCGAAACGATAGTGAGAGGGAACATGAATTGGTTCTGCAGAGAAGCTGACATAATCATGCATTCGGACTGGAGGCTGGCCAAGAGTGGTACGTAATGAACGACGAGGAGCAGGGAGTGAAGGAGGCGTCCCCTGAGAGGTAGCCGAGCTATCCGAGGAGCTGTGCCCAGACGAAGACTCGGATAATGAGCCAGAGTCGGCCCCAGGTGAAGACTCGGACGAGGAGCTAGAGTGGGATGAGGACCCAGAAGATGAAGCCGAGGACAACAAAGGAGTGTGCGGAGGAGAAGCATCAAGGGCGAGGTCATCAGGAGGATTCGGAGGCGGAGGTACAACCGCAGGAGGGTCAAAAGTAGTAAGAGGGACGAGAAAGTCCAGAGACTGAGGGGACAACTGAGAGTTTTCACTATGATAGTACATCATGTGTTCAAGAAACACCACATGACAACAAACACGCATCCGATGAGCAGAGGGATCATAGCACAAATACCCCTTGTGTTGATGACTGTAACCCAAGAAGACACTACGAACCACCTTTGGAGCTAATTTGTGGCGCTCTCGCTTGGGAAGAAGAACGAAGCAAACGCAGCCAAAAACACGTAAAAAGGAGTAATCGGGTTCCTTATCATATAATTGATAAAAGGGAGACTTCTGCGCAAGAACCTGGGTAATCTGCCGATTGATGAGATAGACGACAGTACTCACAGCCTCTACCCAGAAACCAGTCGGGACTAAGGAGTGGAACAGTAAAGCACGAGTGAGTTCAAGAACATGTCTGTTCTTGCGTTCCACTACCCTGTTCTGCTGGGAGACACCCGGACAAGACTGCTGCGAAAGAATACCATGAGAACGATAGAACTCCATCAACGGATGCGATGTAAATTCACCTCCAGGATCAGACCGAAACACCTTAACTGTTTTACCGAACTGAGTGCTAACCATCTGAACAAACTCCTTAGCAAAAGTGATCAACTCAGATTTCTTACGTAGAAAATACACCCAAGTGAACCGGGTAGTGTGATCGATAAAAAGAGCAAAATAACGAAAACCCAACCGAGATGTGACCGGAGAGGGTCCCCACAAGTCGGTATGCACAAGATCAAACGGAGCCTGATAAACTGAGTCACTGGGAGAGAATGAAGACTGGGAGGCCTTGGCCTCTATACAACTAATGCAAGGAGCAGAAGGATCACACGACGAATCAAGTTTAGCCGGTAAAAGGCCCTTTCTAAACATTGATAATAACCGAGTCTCATGAGGATGTCCAAGGCGAAAATGCCATAAATCCCAAACAGATGGTTTAACAGAAAAAACAGAAGGCTCAACCAGCCGATCCGAAACAAAATCATCAGAAGACAAAGTATGGTTCTCAAAAGGACAAGACTTGAAATCAGAACAAAGTTCATCCCCACTGCCCAAAATTGCCGCAGCATGTCCACTCCTCATGGCATCTTCATTAGCCGGCCGAGCACCTGCTTGGTGAAAATCCTCCAAAGTGAACACCCGCCCCTCTTTCCTGCCACTACCCAGAACCCTCCGGGTTCTCCGATCCTGCACACGACACCCCGTGTCAGTAAAAACAACATCACATCCTGCTTCAGTTAACTGTCCAACGGAGACGAGATTTGGAACCAGCTGAGGAACATATAGTGTATCAGGAAGCGTAACCGAACCAGCCGAAGCGGTTCCCACACCATGAACCGGAATACGAGCTCCGTTAGCAACTTGTAACGAAATGGGAGAACTAGGGCGCAGAGCAGGAAAGATAGATCGAGTATTGCTCATATGATTAAAAGCTGCAGAATCGAGGAGCCAACGAGGAGAAGTACCTGATGAGTTACTGGTTGAAAATGCTGCATTCAAAGCCTGAGGGAGTACATCTTGAAGAGCTTCAGCAACTAATTTCCGAACCAAATCGGAGGAGAGAGCAGCAGAAGGAACCGTTGCAGGTGGGAGAGGTGGCGGCAAAGAGACAGGCTGAACAGCATAGCTCGCACCAGATGAAGAAGAGCTCCCAGAACGGTTGCGCCGAGCAAGGCTTTTGCACTCAAGAATGATGTGACCCTTGGATTTACAATAAATGCAGAAGTTCTTGCGCTTGCAATGAGGCTGGATATGTCCTACCTCGTGGCAAAAATGGCATGTAAGTCCACTAGTATCCCCACCCTGGAATTGTGGCTTGGTCGAACGCCCACGACCAACAGCATAAGCAGACTCACCCATGGGAAGTTTCTGATCAATTTGCGCCTGACTGCGCAAACGAGTCTCCTCACGCAACAGCTCACCGAGAGCTTCATCAAGAGTCCCAACACCACGATGAAGAATGGACGCACGAATGGGCTCAAAATCTGGACGTAGCTTCATGAGAAACTGCATAAAACGGGAACGATCACGTTCCTTAAGCATATCAGCTGTAGCCGGAGTGGTGGTAAGAACTGCCATCATCATATCCTGCTCAGTCCAAAGATTCATGAAAGCCTGATAGTAGCCACGTATATCACGATCGCCTTGGACCAGCTGACCAAGCTCAATCTCCAACTGAAACTGACGAGAGGAATCTGGACGAGAATAGAGAGTAACCAAATGCTGCCACATCTGATGGGCTGTCGTAAAACGCCGAAGACTAAGAGCAGTAGCTGCATCAACTGAGTCAAGCAACCAAGTGATAACCTGAGCATTCCCAGCAGCCCAGTCGACAATTGCCTGAGCAGCAGCACCCTCAGTAGGACGAGTAAGTGTACCATTAAGAATAGGTAGTAGGCGCTTGCCTTCTACAAAATTTCGGAAATGGAACTCCCAAAGAGCAAAGTTGCGGCCATCAAAACGAACAGAAACTGAGTCTAGCTTCCTTGAATCCATGATATCCAACAACAAAAAAAAACAAGGCTTCAAGATTGTGGGATCAACCAGAATAGAAGCTTCCACGCAGCTTTCAACCCACCAGAAAGTAGAACCAATAAATAATAATAGAAGCTGCCACACGCAGCGTGCAACCCACCAAAAAGAGGATCCAAGCAAAGCAGCAAGGAAGGATTCTAGAAGCTGCCGAACAGACCTGAGCGGACGATGCAGAGGAAAAGAAAGTAGTCGCCGCGGAAAGAAACCTGACCTGAGGAATGAGGGATCAAAGTCAGCGAGCAAAAGAAAGAAGCCAAACGCGCGACTCCAAGAAGAATCCCCAAACCCTAAGAGCGCTGAGCGCAGAACCAAAACCAATGAAATACGATCAACAACGGATCTCAGATCACAGGCTCTGATACCATGTCAAAGAACCAAGCTGAAAGTAAAGAACACCGAGTTTTTTAACGTGGTATCGTCAGTATGACACTAATCCACGGTGAGGATCTCCCTCACAGGTTTTAGGTTTTCTTATTGCTTAATTACCAAACTACAAGCAATACAAGGATACTTATAGTATCTGACTTTTACCCTAGCTAATTCGGCTAAGGGTAAATTACTAAACAGTCCATATAATTAACATTCTGTTGGATAGATGGGGGACGGACTTAGTTCCCTGAGCTCTTCTTCTCCTTCTTAGCAGTAGTAGGAGTGTTGGTCAGGCATTGCAAGGTTCTCTTTGGCAGAGAAGTCTGATCAGAAGAGCCGCCGCCGCCACCCTCTTCACCATCATCATCATCCAAAACAACAACAACATCTATAGTTGTCAGTACTTGTTCTTCTTCATTGTCACCAAGCTGCATGATGATCTCCAAAGTTGCAATAATATACATGAGCCCTGTAGCGTTAGAGCAGTCCAGCTGCATATTCGGCTGATATTTCCTCGTCGCGAATGTGGCGTTGCCGATGTAGAAGCTTTTCATCGTCATGGAAATCTACATCATCAACGAGATACAAATTATTTTCCCCCCTGATTGAGACATTTACTTATAATAGTAAGACCATTTCCAAGTTGGTAATTTAAAACAAATCTCCCATCGATCCTTTAATCTTTATTCAAGGAAAGGCGACCATGCCCTCATTCAGGATATATGAAAATTAGGTCCCTCCACTTTCCTTAATTATATACTAGCTTGGACCACGCCCTTTGGGCAGGTGTGTTATGTTATATTTTGTGTCATGTAATTTATGAACTTACTCATTAACATCTAATTCGCTATTTGTTATTGACTTTTACAATTCCCAACAATTTATTTTGTAGAAAAAATCCCACCTTATTCTCTAATTATAATCTTTTGAAAGTAACACTATTTTTAAAAAAAACAGCATTTAATATGTATTCCATATCTATAGCATTTAAAGTGTAAAAAAATATCTATAATATTTGGTCAACTTAAAAATCTATCTTGCATAGAGGAGTTGTTCTATTATTTATGTATATAATTTTTTATGACAAAATATATTGCTATAATGGTAAAGCAAGGAAACACTCGATTAAAAAAAATTCGCACTTCTTGTATTATAAGAATAATATATAGTAAATAATTATCATCCAAAACATACTGCAATATTATTTAAAAAAACGTTGCCAGAAGGCCAAAGCCAAAACAATATATACATTTTTTTCGGTTAATATAAATATATATTGGTCAAGCAAGGAAAGGTAGAAAACCTATTTTTTAGAAAAAACGGCTCCATAAAAAGGAGAAAAAAAAACCTTGTAAATACACGTGCGGTAATGACTTACAATGGAAACAGTCACGACTTCATTTTCTCGGGGCCGCTGTGCAGCCTCACCACCATGATTCGACGAACCCTCCGCCGTCTTCTTCTGATCATCATCATAAACCACAGCCTTTTCCCAGCTTATTGTAGTCCTCGTTCCATTAGCCACGCCCATCCTAACAACACCACCGTGATGATCGTCGTCGCCGCCTTCTTCATCATCCATCTCGTTCACCTTCCATGATATTTCCTGCGCTATCTGCTCCACCTTCTCAGCTTCGGGACTGCGCTAATAACGACCGCGCAAGTAAATAATATATATCCATAATTGAATCTCGAGCAACTGATTCTCGACAGACAGACAGACAGACAGACAGACAGACAGACAGACCTTAAAATCTAAGTGAAACAAAGACAAGCCGTCCAAAAAGAATCATATAATATAATTATTACGTGTGATCGTCGATGACCCAGCCGGAGATATGGGAAATGGAGCGGAGAGCGTGGATCCAGCCATTCACCCTCTCGTAGCTGTACATCCTCTTGTGCCTATCAAAGTCGGCCTTGTAGATCCCAGAGGACGCCGGATCGGCCACGTCATCGTCGGGGGAGACTTTGTAGAAAACGGGGAAAGGCTGGTGCCCTTTCTCCGAATTCCTGCACTTCATGATCTTGACCAGCTCGTCGAGGCAGTACTCCGACGAGGCGTAACCTCTGGACAGCACGACGACGGACAGCATGGACTCCTCGATGGCGCGTGAGATGGCCTCCGTGATGTTCTCGCCTCGACGGAGGTCCACGTCGTCGCGGAACACCCGGACGCGTTTGCCGCGGCGGAGGGCGGAGTCGAGGTGGTCGGTGAAGTTGCGGCGGCCGTCGGGTCCCCGGTGGCTGATGAAAACGTGGTGGCGCCACGGCGGAGGAGGGGGAGGGTTGGAAGTAGGCCGACTGCCGCCGAGTCCGGCGGCAGTAGAGAGAGCGCGGAGAGCTAGGAGGATGAGGAGAAGGACATGAACTACTGAACCCATTTTCACTTTGTGGGTGGAGGAGGCGGAATTGTTAGGCTTTTATTGAGTGAAGGCGGCTGTATTTTGGACAGCTCATCTGTTGCACCCACCCAATGAAACACAGCCGTGTGTCCAAATACAAGCGGGTGCGACAAATTTGATCGTATCCTCCCTCCACTAGCTTGCTCTAACCTCGGTCTGAGAAGAATATAACCTAGCTCAACAAATGCTAGGGTTTGAGGGGAGAAAGAACAGCCTGAATTGTGGGAATCGGCAAGATGCCTTTCCTCTGTGTGGGTTTCTCATATATATAGCAAAGAAGACGATTACACTGTACATTAACGGTAAACAGACAAATCAATTGAACTAACCTATCAGAGACTGCCAACTGTCTAACTGCTATTGTTAGCTTATTCTAATTACAAAACTCCCAATGCGACGACGTTCTGTCTTATGAGGCTGTGTCATTTAGTACAAAACGTCGTCGCTCCCAGTGTCTTCTTCGCTGTGTTCTGACTAAAGTGAAAGGAAGCTTTAGCCAGTCTTCTCATGTTCTTCTGCACCATTCATGTCTGCAGTAGCTGAAGATCACCATTTCCTTTCACACGCCCCCTCAAGCTGGCGAGCATCCACTGTGCACGCCGAGCTTGCATAACAAGTAGTCAAAACGTTCAGCAGATAACCCTTTTGTAAACAGGTCTGCTAACTGATCTTCAGTTCCAATGTGATCCAAAGTAATGAGTCCAGATTGCAACCTTTCACGAATTACATGGCAATCCACTTCTATGTGTTTAGTTCTTTCGTGAAAGACTGGATTTTGTGCAATATAAATTGCAGATTGGTTGTCACAGAATACCTGAACACTCTGCTGATGTGGTACTCTGTAGAATTTGAGCAATGAATGTAGCCACTGAATTTCACAAGAGAGCTGTGCCAATGCCCTATATTCAGCTTCTGAAGATGATCTTGAAACTGTATTCTGTTTCTTGCTCTTCCAACTAATAAGAGAATCACCAAGAAATGTGCAATAACCAGTGATTGATTTTCTAGTGTCTGGACATGTTGCCCAGTCAGAATCACAATACCCCTTAAGTGACAAATTATTCTTTGCTGAGAACCAAAGACCCTGACTGGGACAACTCTTTAAGTACCTTAAGATCCTGTGTAAACACTTAAGATGAACACTGGTAGGATTGCCTTGAAACTGACAGAGCTGCTGTACAGGGAAGGTGATATCAGGTCTTGTTGTTGTCAAGTACTGTAACTGTCCTAGCAGATGTCTATAATGTGAACCATCTGATAATGGAGTTCCATCAGTTGCTGAAAGCACTGTCTTCATGCTTATAGGAGTCTTGGCAGGTTTACTTTCAAGGAAGTCAGCATTAGCAAGCAACTCCAAGCAAAACTTCCTTTGGTTAACTGAAATGCCTTCACCTGATCTGGCCACTTCTAATCCAAGGAAGTATCTCATGTTTCCCAGATCTTTGATCTTGAAACCTCTCTTCAGTTGCAACTTTACCTTCTGAATTTCATCTAAATCAGGGCCTGCTAGAAGTATATCATCAACATACACAATTAAAATCACAGAAGATGTCCTGAACACAGAATAATCTTCATATGATTGTTCAAACCCCAGACCCTTTAGATACTCAGACAATTTAATGAACCATTGTCTGCTTGCTTGTTTTAACCCATATAAGGACTTCCTCAGCTTGCAAACCTTTCCCTTCATCCCTTCCTTTCCTTTCAATCCATCTGGCAGCTCCATATACACATCCTCATCTAAATCTCCATGTAAAAAGGCATTACTCACATCCATTTGATGGAGATGCCAGCCTCTAACTGCTGCTACTCCCAATAACAGCTTCACTGAGTTTAACTTAACAACTGGAGAAAATGTATGAATGAAATCAACACCATAGGTCTGTGTATAGCCCTTAGCTACCAGTCTGGCTCTTCTTCTTTCAATTGATCCATCTGTTAGGAACTTTGTCTTGAAGACCCATTTGTTTCCAACAACCTTCTGACCTGGAGGTAAGTCAACTATGTCCCAAGTTCTGTTCTCTTCTAAAGCATCAATCTCTTGATTGATTGCATCATTCCAGCATCTTTCCATTATGGCTTGTGAGTATGTCTGAGGGTCAGGTGCAAGGGATATGGAGAGAGTAAAATGTTTGTGGTTAGGTGACAAGGAAGAGTAATCCAGGTGGTTTGAAAGAGGGTACAGAAGCTTGGAATCATGTTCTCCTGGAGTTCCCTTTGAGAAGAAACTTGTATGGAAATCCTGCAAGTAAGCAGGCTGTTTAGATGTTCTAGATGATTTTCTCAAGGCAATGGGAAGTGAAACAGGAGAGGGTGTTGATCCAGAAGAAGAAGGTGTGTTTGGAGAAGGGTGAGAAAGAGGGGAAACAGATTCATCATCAGATTCATAATCAAGAGGAGAGTAATCATGATCATTAGTTTCATGAACATTGTGGTCTGGTGGCAGGAACTGATTAGGAGGTGTGGAATCTCCAAAGAGATCACCAAAGGGAAAATCTTGATGATGACTTTTAGGTGGTTGAGGGGTTTGAGAAAGGGTTTGAGAAGGTGAAGAATGGAGTGAACTGTCCCCCCCAGCCATCAATGGAAAGATGCTTTCTACAAACTCAACATCTCTGCTAACAAAAACAGTATCCTGCTCCAGATCATATAGCTTAAATCCCTTAATACCATAAGGGTAACCAACAAAAACTGTCTTCCTTGCTCTTTCTGCAAATTTTCTCTTGTGCTCATCTAACACAGTGGCATAAGCCAAGCAACCAAATACTCTTAAAGAGCTATAGTCTGGAGGTATACCATACAAACACTCAAATGGAGTTTTGTTGTTCAACACAGGTGTAGGAATCCTGTTTATTAAGTATGCAGCATGCAAGACTAAATGACTCCAAAAACTGGTAGGTACCCCAGACTGAAATTTTAATGCTCTTGCTACATTTAGCAAGTGCTGGTGTTTCCTTTCAACTCTTCCATTTTGCTGTGCAGTTTTCACACAGCTCATTTCATGTAGAATGCCATGCTCTTGGTAGAATACAGGCATATTAAATTCTTGCCCCTGATCAGACCTGATGACCTTAATCTGTTTACCAAATTGTGTATTCACCATAACATAAAAGGATTGCAATAGATCACGAGTTTCAGACTTGGACTTCATCAAAAACAACCAAGTACTTCTACTGAAATCATCCACAACTGTTAGGAAATACTTAAAACCATCATGGGACACAACATCAACTGGCCCCCAGATGTCTACATGTACTGTATCAAATATGGCAGTAGCCATTGATGTACTTCTATCAAAAGGTAAACGTTTCTGTTTAGCCATATGGCAAACCTCACAGTCACTCAATTTGGGTACTACTACTTCATTACACTGTCTATGTATCTCCTGCAGTCTTGGTAAAGAAAGATGTCCTAGTCTGGTATGCCATAGGTCTGAGCTTGGTCTGGTTGTCACTCCAAAAATATGTGGTCTTGAATTCTCTCCAGGTTGTGTGTTCTCTCCCAGTAGGTACAGCCCCTTAGCTACGTGGATTAAACCAATCCTCTGTTGAGAGATTAGGTCCTGAATACAACAAAGATTGGATTCAAATGTGAGTGATACTGGACTGTGTTTGGTGAGCTTACTGATAGAGATCAGGTTATAACTAAAGGATGGGACAAGTAGGACATTGGTAAGAAAGAGACCACAGGACAGTTTTACTATGCCTATGTGTGTTACCATGGCTTTCTGTCCATTTGGCAAGGTGACTGATAAATCCTTAGCTTGTCTACATCTCAGAAAAAATTTCATAGAACACACTATATGATCACTTGCACCAGTGTCAAGTACCCACACATCATTGCTACCATCAGTAAGAGAGGTTGAGAGTACTGTTGTACCTGACACTGAAGCCCCTTTAGCCACAATAGAATTAGCCATGGAAGAGTGTGATGGAGGCTGCTGAGGATTCTGGAGTAATGCTTTGAGACGCATTAACTCTTCATTAGTGAAACCAGCAAACTTGTTTGGACTGCTAGGAGTGTTGCCTGGACTGTTTGCACCATAAGAAGAACCTCCACCAGCACCAGAGTTATGTTTTTCAGCCGTTCCATATGAGGAACTTCCAGCAGCCACATCAACTGAACCAGCAAAAGCTCTGCCTCCCCCTTCCTTGTTCTTCTTCTTAAGCTTCCAACAATCTTGTATAACATGATTGTCTTTCTTACAGTACCTGCAGAAAAGACCTCCTGCACCTTCTTGCTGACCATCTCTTGCTCCTCTATCTCTAGACTGACCATATTGAGATTTTGATGCAGCCAGGGCAGTTGCAAGGGCAATGGTTTCCTCAGATTTTCCAGTATTACTGCTTGATCCCTTCAATTGTCTCTCAAGTTGGGTAACAGATCTGTAAACACTGTCCAGATCTGGTAAAGGGTCAAGCATCAACATCTGGGTTTTGACCTGCTGGTACTTTTCATTCAAACCCAGCAAGAATCGAATCACCTTAGCTCGTTCTCGATACATAATGACAGTCTCATATGTCTTAGATGCACAATCACAGAAGGGTATGGGTAAGTAGCTATCACTCTCATCCCATAACAGCTTCAAATCAGTATAATACTGTCTGATGGTTTGATTCCCTTGCTTAACAAGGTCTACCTTCTCCTGCAGATTAGCAATCCTCACAGAATCGCCTTGACTAAACTTGGATTTGAGAAATTTCCAAGCCTCAGATGCCAAATTAATATTTCGAAGACTAGGCACTATATCTTCTGAAACAGAGTTACGAATCCAGCAAACCACAGTTCCATTAACCCTATCCCAGGTTCCAAAAGAAGGATCAGAAGCATCTGGTACCTGAATCGTACCCAGGACAAACCCTAGTTTGTTTTTGGTTCGCAGCGCCACCTCCATGGACTCACTCCAAAGGAGATAGTTGTCATCATTCAACTTAAACCCGATGACAGGAAGAAAAGAGTTGTCACTGTGTGCTAAGTAAAAGGGGTTGCTGTAAGGATCTTCATACCTCGGTGATGAGATCTCCCTTTCAGCAGCACCACTACCACCACTGTCTTCAGTGCTCTTACCAGACATGATTTGCTAGAGAAAGAAGAAGCAGAGGGGAAGAAATGTTGGAAGAAGAAATAAGAGTTTAGAATGCAAAGGTAATCAGGAGCCAACCAGGCTCTGATACCATGAGAAGAATATAACCTAGCTCAACAAATGCTAGGGTTTGAGGGAAGAAAGAACAGCCTGAATTGTGGGAATCGGCAAGATGCCTTTCCTCTGTGTGGGTTTCTCATATATATAGCAAAGAAGACGATTACACTGTACATTAACGGTAAACAGACAAATCAATTGAACTAACCTATCAGAGACTGCCAACTGTCTAACTGCTATTGTTAGCTTATTCTAATTACAAAACTCCCAATGCGACGACGTTCTGTCTTATGAGGCTGTGTCATTTAGTACAAAACGTCGTCGCTCCCAGTGTCTTCTTCGCTGTGTTCTGACTAAAGTGAAAGGAAGCTTTAGCCAGTCTTCTCATGTTCTTCTGCACCATTCATGTCTGCAGTAGCTGAAGATCACCATTTCCTTTCACACGGTCCATCAACATCATATAGATTTCGCGAGGTGCGACCACCCATCGCTATAAAGCCAATCTATTAGCTGCGCTCGCTTCAAGCCAATTACCACACGACACAATGCGGACTGGACAAACACATGCATGACTTGGGCAATTAAATTGGTGATTTGCTTATTTAGAATGATTTGCTAAATAATCGATTTTTTCTTGTAATGCAACATAAGCAATTGGGACGATACGCTCACATTTTTCCATGTATACAGCAAAAATTCATTTTTATGCACTTTGCTTTTTTTTTTTTTTTCTTTTTCTATCCATGATTGTTGTGGACATGAATTGCTAAACCTTAATCCTTGTGCTCATGAATTTTTGTATAACAGTATATAGGTTAGTTTTCTTCTATTAGATACTAGTTAACGGATTCGAATCTGGGACCTTCATAATTTGGCTTCAATTTTCACCGAAGTACTTGTGCATTTGCAAATGATAATAACAGTTAGTTGAAGAGATTTGTAATTGATTTGGAGGGGAGTAGTGGCGGACCGAGGATTTTGAGATAGGTGTGTCGACACATAAAAATAATTTTAAAACTAAAATTAAAATAATTAAACATAAATACAAAATTATATATTCTGTGCATAAAGAATGTGATGCAAGGACTGACTGAGCGAGTGTAATGCGCGCCGCTACAGACATACTCGCAACCTTCCATCCCGCGAGCCTCATATCCATTTTATCGATCAGTGCTGAGAAGGTATTCTTCGAAACTCTATTATGTATGACTGGGACACCCAAATACCTCCACAAATTATTGGTAGCCGGGATACCCAGTGTCGAGCTGATGGAGTGGCCGGAGCTTGTGCTAATATTGCCGGAGAAGAAAACTCGTGACTTGGATTTGCTGATTTGTTGTCCCGATGCCGCACCGAAGTCCTCAAAGCACTTCACTATAATCTCTGCTTGCTGTACCGATGCTTCCCCGAACAGGATAAGATCATCTGCGAAAAACAAGCGAGGTAACATACGACCACTGTTAGAGAGCTTAATCGGCTTCCACCTGCCATCTGCAACCTCCTTCTTGATCAGCTGACTCAATCTCTCCATACAAAGTATGAAGATGTAGGGGGATAGTAGGCACCCCTGTAGCAGTCCCCTGGTCGGTGCAAACTCCTGCGTTAAGCTTCCGTTCCATTGTATCTGCATTCTGGCTGTAGAGATGCACTGCATGTTAGCTCAATAAAAGGAACTGGGGCTCCTATTGCTTGTAGGGTGTCTTGCACGAAGCTCCACCGGATCCTGTCGTATGCTTTGGCAAGATCAATTTTGATCGCCATCCATCCAACCATCCCCTTCTTCGCTTTCATTTAGTGCACCACTGTTGTAGTTGATTTTAAAAACAATGATCGTAATAGTCAGTTATTATTTTCTATTATTGGTAAATGAATTTTGTTTTTTGTTTTTATTAGTTAATTATATCTATTTTATATTAAATATATATTTATTTGGTAAGATCTTATGGTTTATGGGAACCATTCAGATCTTCTAGTTCGGAATATATAATACTGACATTTCTACAAAATATTCCTGGGAAAATACACTTATATAGTCATAACTTTCAGACTTGTGACAAATATAGTCATGATTATCCGAAAACACAAAGTGACGCCAACTTGCTTTCTGGTTTCGTTATTTTAATTTTAATTTTTTTTCCTGTATAATCCACATCACTTGGTGGGGGTAAATCAATCGCCAACTCAGCTCCTTCCGTTAGTCCAATCATACCATCAACTGACGTCGTTAACAAAATGGAAGGAATTGGATATTTTGTGTTTTCGGATAATTATAGATATATTTGTCACAAATATAAAAGTTATATCTATACAAGGTGTATTTTGCCAACATTCTTTGCAATAGTCTTGGACCCTAAACTATGAGCATCTCATAGTGCCTCATGGTGCCGGCACACTTGTGTTCCGAGAAGCAGATAGAACTTGGGGCAGATACAACCAACGACCCTCCAAAAATAGGGGTCTGTCCCTCCTCAGATCTTGGGGCAGATTTCCTGAAAAGTGAGTAGTTAACCTAGTAAGTGACAACTCGATCGACTGCTTAAATTGAACAAATTGCAAAAAAAAGTATTGGCAATTAGTTAAGTGAGCAGTTACGTAAGCATAGTGATGTAATATATTCTATTTCCCGTTTCTAATTCTCTTGTCAGTTCAATAACAACCCATCCCTTTCATCCTTTTCTTGCGTTGAGTCCCATCGGTCATTTTCTGGGACCGGTTCATTTCTTTGCGTTGAACTTGAACCCCATCGCTTCTATTTCAAAATCGGAATCGAACATAGCAAAATGGCATCAGTATTCCATTTGTATATTGGGGTCTACTGCGTGATGTACAGTGATGGAGGCTGTTAGGATGGGTGTGTGGGGTAGGGCAGCAAATGAGTCGAGCTGCTCGCGAGCGACTCGGCGTTCGACTCAAGAAAAGCTCGTTTGAAATTTGGCTCGTTAATAAACGAGCCGAACATGTGCTAAGTTTTGTTTTGCTCGTGAAGTTCGCGAGCTAGCTCGACTCGGTGGCTTGTTGAGCTAAACTCATGAGTTGGTTCGTTTAGAGCTCACGATATGTCTCAACATGTGGCTAGAGAGCCAACTCGATTACCGACTTATGATTTTAATTC
Organism: Linum tenue; assembly: GCA_946122785.1. Classification (NCBI taxonomy): domain Eukaryota; kingdom Viridiplantae; phylum Streptophyta; class Magnoliopsida; order Malpighiales; family Linaceae; genus Linum; species Linum tenue. The sequence goes on from CAMGYJ010000006.1 coordinate 8,289,617, forward strand.
ATATGGTTGTTAAATTATATATCTCACCATATATAAAGTTTAACATGTTGAGTATATGTGAGCAAATATATCTTATTTTCCACTTTAAAAAGAAATTATGTATCATAGATGGCTTCGATACTATAAAATAACATGATTTGGAGTAGTTACAATTTATTAACTAAATGATATATGATACCAACAAAGTATAATATGAGATTAACTAACAAAATAAATCATATGTATCATGATATACAAAATGAAGTACCAAATAAAAGTGAAGATTTTAGTAAACAAGCTAGCTCGAGCTCGAGCTCAACTCGTTTATTAACGAGCCGAGCTCGAGTTGGGGTAAAACTCGACTCGCCGGCTCATTTGCAGCCCTAGATATGCTATTAGAACGAGCTCGGCTCGTTTATTAACAAGCCGAACTCAAACTGGGGTAAAACTCGACTCGGCTCATTTGCGTCCTAGGTGTGGCTAATGGAACAAAGAGCTTAAGATTGGAAAAGTGGTGGTTTCTGATCAGAAGAAGACAATGGAGGGTTCGTCAAATCACGATGAGGCTCCACAGCCGCCACGAGAAAACGACGTCGAGACTGGAGACTACTTCCCCAGTAAGTCATTCTACGTACGACTGCACGTGTATGATTAAGGAAAGTGGCGGGACCAAATTTTCTTATAGCATGCAAGAAGGCATGGTCGCCGTCCCTTGAATTCCACCGCAGAATAAATATAAAAAGGATTATCGGTGAGAGATTTCTTTTTAACCAACTTGGAAATGGTCATAAAATTACTATTATAAGTAAATGTCTCAATCAGGGGGAAATTAAAATTTAAAAATCCATTAATATTTTAAGTCGTATTATGGTGGTAAAATAATAGATAAAGTTTGAAATTTCAGTTGCTATATGATTCATTTGTTCTAATTTGATGATGTATCTATATATAACCAGCTTAATTACAAAGTTTTTACTGATCATAAATTGCATTCAATTCACATTATAGTGCAGACGTACATTAGATAAATTTAACTACAGAATCAGGTGTGCGCCGTACAATGATAGCCTTCCATGTGTGTTTTAATTGATCTTTGTCAATTCGCCTACTAGCTAGGGTGAAAAAGTGATAAATTGAACTCAATCCACTAATTCAGTCTATTCACTACTACAACATGTAACTAATCAATTCCATTTCAGTAAACCTATAATTGGATAGAAATTTAACAAAAGCGCATGTTTAATCATATTTCTAAAGTATACAAATATTTTTATGTAAAAAAAATAGAAAGATGATTAATAAAAATACATGATAGATAACCATATTGTACACCAATTCGTTTACATTGCAAATCAGATTATGATACCTTCCTTGTCATTTTGGCCAAGATCACATTGTATAAGTAATATAATTTAGTCGGATGAATATAAGTAATTAATTAGGAGTAAATAACTTGACCTAAATTGGACTTTCAGCAACAACCTGAAAATGCAAAAAATAAAACTAAATATATGAATATACATTTAACATGAGCTTTTCCCGCAACCGAGTGCCCAAAACAAGCTCAGTGTGGGCACTAACGTGACCACTTGATACGACACAGATCCGGTATTCATGGTTATCAAAGTCACACAGCTTCAAGATCGAACAAGAAAAGATATTTTTAGAGTTTTGTGTTGGGGATAGGGTGGAATTGAAAGTGTAATCTCAACACAAAGATGGGAGAAGGTTCTAACAATATGAAAGATAGAAGTTCGACCACAATCAAGGGGAAAACTTGATTGATACAAAGCAGAAAATTTCAAACCAAAAGCTCAAAGAACAAAGGAAATATCAATATTCATCAAAGCCTGCTCAAAATTCATGTCTTAAGCCCTTTATATAGTCATGGGCAAATAAAATAACCAAAAACCTAAAAAGAAACGAAATCCTAAACCGAAAAGGTAATTTTAACTCGTCGGTTGCAATTCCCTAGTCTACCCTTGGATTCCACGATGATGGATTTGGGGTCTCTGGCCATGAACTCCTTGCCCCAAATCCACGGGCTAGATGGCAATTCCACGGTCGTGGATTTTTTTGCTTATGCCTAGGTATTTCGTGCTCCTCAGCCCTTCTGGCTTCCTCGAGGTGTACCCTCCTCTAAGCTTCGACGAGAATGACTTTGGGTCGCTCTTTAGACTTACATCAGTCCCTTCCCGTTGAAGAAGCTAGCTAGCTTTTCCCTCAAAGCTTGAGTGTTCCGACAAGAATCATCACTATGTACGAATTCCAAACAGAACCATTCTCAGAGTAGTTAACATGTGCCTTCGAGCAAAAAGATGGGTTCCACCTCCGTGCCCCGATTTTGCGCCACTTGCATTTTCTTTCTCCTTGGCGCAGTTCACCTCCATCTGTTGTTGATCTGCTCGAACTTCAGATGATGACAAGGGATTCAGCAAAAACTTTCAATCTCCTTTCTTAAACCGGTAGCGATTGTGCCTTCAATCATGAATAACCACTTGGTCATATTGCCATGGATGACCCAATAAGAAATGAGCAGCCTGCATTGCCAGCATCACACCAACTTTCACCTGCATAATCACCAATATGAAAACAAACCTTAGCCTTATTGTTGACTTTGATAGCTCCATAGTCGTTTAACCAATGAATAACACAAAAGTTCTGTCGGGTGAGTAGGGGGAAGGGGATCATAGCTTTTCATGTTCTTATAATTAATTGAAACTGAAAATAGGAGTAAAGGAGAGGCAATTGGGTTTTTCCCCAACCCCTTTAACGGTCACTTAACAGACAATTAGATGATAGGGTAAATTCGTTATGTTTTAATATTAGAAAGATTTATTTGAGCGAAATTTTAATAGATAGATACATTTGTTAATTAATTTACAATCATAGAAGGATACAAAATGTTATTAACCTAAATATAATCTATGTATAAAGTATAAACTTAACTTAATCCAGTGACTAATACACCCTAATCACATGACCTCGTCCCTTTAAAAGCAAGCCGCCCAATTTATCCCTCTTCAATTCCTTACGTCTATCTCTATGAAAATGGAAGGCCAAAGGCCCAGTTCATGAGAACAAATAGTTTAATAAGGCCCATGGTCGGTTGAGACAAGGTCGGCCCCTTCTTTTCTTCCTAGGTCTCCTCTAGCCCTGCAAGTCAATTCGGTCCACCCCTTGGTCTGACATCGGAGTTCGGAGAGGATCCGCCTGCCGGCCTCGGACGGTGTCTAGAAGATGGTATGCTTGGTAGCTCAAGAAAATGTCCAGAAGACCATTTTGCAAGTTGTTCAAAAGTGTACGAAAAACAGGAAAACTGTCAGAATTTGTCTAAGTATAAAACTTTGATCGTGAAGCCTACTTTGGAGCTCAATTCACGGAGCATGGATCGGATTCGGGTTAAGAGGCTTCTACCACATGAAATTAGGTATTTTGTTTTACAAAGGGAAGGCATTAGCTAAAGGAATGGATAGCTAGAAGGCTTCGAAAAAAGGCTCAAAGATTGTACGAAGTCACAAAAATCTGCCTTTGAGAAACAAAATTTCGTTTTCCTAATTCAACTAGGATTTCATTTAATTGTTAGATATTGATTGCTTTTTGAGTTGCATTGTGTTTAGAATTCCTTATTAGTTTGTTAGACGTAGATAGGTTTATTTAAACTCGTCTTATGCAATGTAACAGTGAGACTTTGATTAATAGAAAAGAAATCATTTGGTTTATTCAAGTTTGCGAACTTGTTTTGGGTTTGGTGGATTCCAAACTTGCTGAGCTTGTGTATCGATTGAATAGTCCCTTCAATCGTGGTCGAGCAACTACCCTTATATACCATACGAGCTTTCCCCAGGTGCAGAATTGTCCATTTGTTCTGTTTTATCCAAATTTTGTATTAAGAACGCGTTGTTCTTGATTCGAGTTCAATCAATCTTATTATTTTTTTATGGATCCCTACTTTTCAATAAGCTTATTGTTGACCACTAAGAAGGATCAATTAATTATAAGGTGGACCAACTCTCAAATAATATACCTTGCTTTAATTATTTTTTAGTTTAAATCATATTTGTCAAACCTGCTATTTGAAACTAATTACCATATAAATATCACATGTCATATTTTTCATTTTTTATGATATTATGCATGAATTAGATATATTATGGCGCATTCTTCAGAAAACATTGCATCTTCCACGTTGGAATCTGATAATTAAGATTTTGAGTAAGTGTTTACATAGTCTTCTTTTTCCCTACAAAGAGCCACCATTGATATCGACGCATCTGAGATTGTCAAATGTTCAGGAGTTCGCCTAGTCAACCCTTTTCCTTCTTCTTGTTACTGGATATCCTGAAAGCACACACTAGAATAGGAGGTAAATACCTCTTAGTTGCATACTCTGTCAAACGAGTCATTTTCTCGCCTACGAGCTATCCTATACTATCCTTCATAAATGAAATCCATAATTATATTTTTAATAAGATTCCTGCTAGAAGCATACAAGTATTGTAATGCACTTCTTCATGGATGTCTGGTAACCATGTATGAAAGGGTATACTAGGCAATTTGACAGCAAAAGCAATAAGAACTACTATATTTTTTATTTATGAATAAGAACTACAATATAGAATAATTCCAGAGCCACATGCATGATATGATTGATTAGCTGATGTTTCAAAATTAAATGTTGGCTGATTGGAACCATATAAAGTGCTCGTATTAATAAAAATAATAATTTATACGAAATATAACGTGTGTGCAAATTATAAGTTGGTGTATTTTATGTGATATTTGCACTCAAATTTTTATTAAACCGACGATATATATTACGCGGCGGTAGTGCCGCGCAACGTCAGTACTATTAAACAAAGATATGACGGATGCTGCCTTTTTTAGGGTATAGACGTATTATGCACCGGTAAACCGCTGACTTCGAGGAACAAAGTATATATGACAGAACAATGTTTTATTTGTTATTCGCGCCCGTTAAGTTATTTTCCAAAATTGTATAATCGTAATGGTTCGAACGGAATAATCTTCTACTAGATGTTAAATTGGTATACGGTAGTTGGCGATATAAAATGGTTGAATCACAATTAAATTACGGTTCCAAAATAAATATTCTAATGCAGAAATTTTCGATACAACTTCTAATACAATTTTACAATCCTAGATATTTACATAAACAGAGCAATCCTTGGCGCATGATTGTTCTCTCTAAAATTTCCTCTTTTTTCCTTTGTTTCTCAAATCTCAATTCATTGTTCAATATTTTTTTACATTGATAAACTCGTTGAATATGAATTGGAGCTGACAGAGAACTTATATGTTATGTAATTACGTCAATGTCGTTATTGGTGCTTTTGTAACTCGATAGAAGAGTTGGCTATTTTTTTGCAAGAATAACCACTCCATACCACCCTAGTATAGGAATGATATCTTGTGCTACAAAATGTTGAAAGTTGTAAATAACAGTTAATATATTTCTATTATTATGTATTCAATCATTTTACTGTTTGTTGTCTGGTATGTTCATACCATTATGATATATTTGCATACTACGTGGTAAGCTCTTATGTAGTAGCAAACAATGTCACCATGGTATAGACTGGTACTAAATGTCTCCATTTCTTTATTCCGAAAATATATCAAAATGAATATCATTTTAAAGTGCACAAATAATCCAATTTATTTGTGCAAAAAATTAAATTTTGACTAAAAACGAAAGAAATATAGTTTATTAAAATTTAGAGGAGAAAATGTTAGAATCCTTCAATAAATTATCATGCGGAAGATTTTGCATTATAGCTAACCAACATCCGTCCCAAAAAAAACCATGGTCCATGAAACCGTATCGTACCGGCGGTTCAACCACGAAATACCAGTATTGGAGGCTAAATCGGTAAGCGGTATTTAACGGTCTAAAAGTTGAACTACGGTTTAACCAAGATTTTATCATAAAATATCACACCGCTAACTTTTTTGATACGATATTCGGTACGATTTCATTTACGATGAAAAAACACAAGGTTTGTTCGTTTCTTAATTTAAAAATTAAAATGTCTGACGGTTTTATTTTATTGTATTATTACATTATTTTTGTCTCGTTAATGAGGCAAATGTGTATACATGTAACATGTGGACGGGGTTCGTGCTTACGTGTTTCCGGTGACATCATTTCATACCTATAAGATTAGAGTGGAGAATGACTATAATTTTATAACTTCATAAAGTGATTGGCTATTTAAATATCACTTTAAAAATTTTAATTATTATTTTCAATAAATAAAATGTAAATTTTTATCCTATTAATCAATTTATTTCAAAGAAAGAACACTTCCTTTTAGACTTCGAAGGAGGGATGACAAAAATATCCATAATGGTGTATACATTAGTGTTATCAAAACCGAACCAAACATCTATCCGGAATCACGAGAGGTTTCAGGTTTATCGACTAACTGTTGATTAATCTGTATTAAGAACCGGTCATAAACCGGTAATTTGCTCCATATAACTAATTTTCTTCATTCTAGTGATCAGTTATCGTACCTTTTCCCCCTTATATAATGTCAGTATACGTGTGAATGTTAAGATGTTAGGTTGAAGTGGTAAAGGAAATCTGTTATCCGTGGATATCCAAAACCATATAGAATATGGACATAAATTAAAATTTCATCTAATTTTTTTTTATGTGAGTATAAATAAGTATGGGTAAGAATGAAAGACAACGGAACTAACTGTGAAACGGCCGGCAGTAATTTTAATTAGTCAACTAACGAAACACTTAAAATTTTTAAAATAGAACCAAGGATTTGGACGTACATGGCTGCTGATATATCATCCGTATTTGCCAAAACAACATATATGTTCCAAATCCCCGGCACGCTGACGACACTTCGTAAAAGCGGCATGATATGAATAATAAGTAACCATTTAACTGTCAATTTGACTATATGTACATAAAAGCAAAAAAAAAAAAAAATTGTTAGCTTAATTATTACCACAACAATCCAAATGGTTTCACTGGTGCTCATCCTCCTCCTAGCTCTCGTCGCCGTCCGCCCTGCCAACGGGTTCCGCCGCAGTGTCCACACCGCCGCAGCTACCACGGACCCTCGTCCTCCGCCGTGGCGCCACCACGTCTTCCTCAGCCACCGGGGACCCGATGGCCGCCACACATTCACCGACCACCTCGACTCAGCCCTCCGACGCAAAAGAATCAACGTCTTCCGGGACGACCACGACCTCCCCCGGGGAGAAAACGTGACCGAGGCCATCTCACGCGCCATCGAGGAGTCCATGCTGTCCATCGTCGTGCTGAGCGGAGGCTACGCCTCGTCGGAGTACTGCCTTGACGAGCTGGTCAAGATCATGAACTGCAGGAAGGAGAACGGACACCGGGTTTTCCCCGTCTTCTACAAAGTGTCCCCGGACGAGGACGTCGCCGATCCGTCGTCGTCTGGGGTTTACAAGGCCGACTTGGACCGTCACAAGAGAAGGCATTCCTACGAGAGAGTGGCTAGCTGGATCCACGCTCTCCGATCCATTTCCCAAATCTCCGGTTGGGTCATCCACGATCACACGTAAGTTAATTAAACGATCAACGTACTATGTTATTTGGGTTCGTGTTCTGAGGCTGGTCTGTAACTGTTTTTTCCTTTATCTGATTGGATTAGGATTAGATCTTGGAGAAGTATTTTACTTCTTATACTTCTCTGTAATCTGTATCTCCTCAAAAAATATAAGTGAAACTGGCTCTCTGCTGCACGTGGACTAGCTAACACAAATTGTGTTAGTGAACCACGTAAACCGTGTGTCATGTGTGCGCTTTCTTTTTTTCTTGTATTGTCAAAAAATATAAGTGAAACTGGCTCTCTGCTGCACGGAAACAGTTGTATCATTATATTATTCTTTTCAGTTTTTCCTGTTTCTATTTACTAGCACTGTTTTTTTTGGAATATGCCTACTAGCTGTCACTGGTGGAGTTGTGCTTTGGTTTTATCGTGTTTCTTTCTGTGGTATATGGTATATAATTGAACCTTTTTCAATAATTCGAGTTATTTTGAACCCAATTGATTTTTGTTTTAAATTATTGAAATCAACTAGTTTTTGACATGTTATCAGAGACTTAGCTTCTGTGATCTAGAGACTCCATCTGTTCAATTAAGTAAATGATATCCGGATCATCTGGATTTCCGACTCCGTTGTTTTCGTCATTGCCTTTTTGCTTCACTAAGCCTTTTGAATGCCAATATTGGGTGCAGTTCCGAAGCTGTAATGGTGGAGAAGATAGCAGAGAACATGCGGCGGAGAGTGAACCATATGCTGCGTCAGGAAGAAGACCGCGATGGTCATAATGGCATTGTTATGATGTGCGATGCCATTGGAACGAGTGAATTATGTGGATGATTATATTAGATGCACACGGTAAATAGTTGGGGTGTTACATGTAATATTTCATTTAATATTTGAATTTATGTCTAATATTACTTTTTTTATCATTGTGTACATTACTATTGTATGTAGTACAACTGTACAAGTGTAGAAATAACATTTTTAGCTTGAACTATACTAATATCAAGTTTCGAAGTCGAATTTGTGATCAGTTTGCTAATGAAAATTCGTCATAGTTGTTTATGCAAACATCAATTGTATTAGTCGATTAATTCTTTATTTATATTAATTATTAATTATATTTTTATATTTTAAAAAGAGGACAGGGGTAGTTTCAAATCCTGCCTCCGCCACTGTCAACATGTTAATCTATCCCCTCGTCTTTACTTGATTATGTATAGTTTTTCTTCTCACATTGAGATTACATGTCATTCCAGTATTATCCAAATGGATGCTACTTGTTTATTGTAGTAGACCACTGATTAATATTTTAGCAAGTTTGTCTAGATTAATATGTTTTTTATGAATGTGTGAGCGTTTGTATTCATAAAAAAAAGTTGAGGGTCCATAAAAAATGGACTAACTCCAGAATACAGCAACAGAAGTTACAGTATAAAGAGCAATAGATGTAGAAGTAGAGCTAGTATGACATGTTGTTACAAGCTTAACGAGGTTGAAAAGAAGAGATATAATTTTTCTACAAACTAAAGAGTAAAGAAGGCTACTTTGATATGTTGAGATAAGAGTGTGAAGATTCACAAATACTTCCACTGATTTTGTTGAAGCTAGTATGACGAGTTAGCTCGATTGATGGTGAAGTTGTATTGATTTACTAGTTGCAACTACAAGTGTTGAGAGAGCTTTTTCAGTTTTGGGTTACATCAAGAACAAGTTTGAGAATCGAAATAAGTGATCAGTATGTGAGAATCAATAATGATTGTCTAGTATGATATACTGCATATATTATTTTAGCACTCTACGCAGCGAGTGTAGTTTACAATTCTTTCAGAATATGAAAATACATAGTGACTTTTGTTGTAACTTATACTAATAAGATATTTTCTTATTGATTTTCTAATTTAATAGTTGGAAAGGAACACTTTTATAAAAAATGGATGATCTTCCACTGATTTGGCCAAGAGCGGTTCTCATTCATAAATTAAGGGTACATAACCATTCATAACCCTGTAATTACCATAGTACCATTTATAGGAGGGTACTAACTATCCCTCTAATAAATTTTAGCGAGCTATATATCTTTCGTTTTAAGTAGAAATTAAAATATGAAAAAAACATATTAAGCGTGTTCTTCAAAATTATACCACCTTCTTCAAAAAAACATATTAAGTTTTAGAGCGCAATTTTGACTACATTGGTATATACATAAGATTATACCACCTTCTATGGAAAGTGTATCATGATGGATTGAATAAACCAGAGTGTAGAATGATTTCATGCATGATTGTAGAAATATATTCACCGTTATTTACCATCTTTTATCAACGTAAACCACCAGTTACCACCATGCACTAGGGTGGTACTTTTTTCCTGAAAATATTTTTCCAAAAAATTGTATATCTAATAGATTACGATGAACTCATTCATTCTGGACAAAACTTTTAAAATTTGAGTTAAAAACAAAGATTGTACCAAGGGTGATAACGAGTAGTATGAAATTTTTTTTGCTCAAAATACATTGAAAATTGATATAATTTTATAATTAACAACGAACATGTTCCATATGTGTAAAAAAAATTTGAAGCCAAAGATAGAACGAAGAAGATGAAATATGCACAGTGAGTTCTTGTTATAACTTGATGTTCATTAGTATTTTTTTTTAATTTAATTTTTGGAAAACGAACACGCTTATATAAAGTTCATATGTCAGCCACCGATTTGGCCCCTTATCTTCAATTATAAATGATAATCGTATCATAAGAGGAAAGCAAGCTTATAGTACCTACTACGGTACGATTTCTAAATCATTGTCAAAGAGCCAAGTATTAAAAAAATCATCATTACACCAGATACAATGTATAAACAACCTAGAGAATTCCATCTGTCATAAGTCCCCGTATTCGCCGGGTCACAGTAGAGACAAATATTTTATATTATTATTAAAAAAAAATGCCCCAAATCTGTTCGCTAGATTGATAGGTCCGCAACTTGTATTTATCTTCATTTCTTTTTGTCATTTCCTTAGTTAATAAAATGACAGTAACATTATAGATTAAACAATAATCCCGCAGAGACAGTGACGGCAAAAGCGACAGTGTACAAAAATGTAACAGGAATTTTGTTACATAATCAAACAAAAATCCACCTGACTCTTCGATATGTTTTTTTTATACAATGACTCTTGGATATGTTGAAGGGGATAAAATAATAGTTTATATTGATAAACTAATATGTTTGAGGGGATAACATAGGACTACTTTCTATCTAGAAGATCAGGACAAAGCGTGTTTCTGTATATTAAATAGTTTCCAAGTAAGTGGCGGGAAATCTTCTTACAGCGTGCATGCATGGTCACCAAGACGAAGTAAAAATCAGAGAAGTAAAGCAGTAAACGGTGTATAAAATACAGGCAGGAGATCCTTAGTCTGTTTAGTCAAATAACCAATTCAATCTCTACTGGTTATTAGATTAAGAATTATAAATTCAATTATGAAATTAAGAGATAAAAATAAATTCCCGCTATACAACACATACACAAAAATATTCCAAACAATTGGAGTCAAAAGGCAATTTATATTAATCACCGATAATATAATGGACCAGCCGAGAAATGCAATAAAGGGGTCGTTTGGAAGTTGCGATTGTTAAATAGATGTATTGTTAAGAATGCATGTATAATATTATACATGTATTGTCGAATTTGATGCATTGTAGAATACAACGTTTGGTATGTGTGATTGTGTATGTCGCATTAGCTAAAAACTTAGACAAAACAATCTCAACTCAACTATCTCAACAATCACAACTAAAAGTTGAGATATAACAATCACTCAAAATGAGTGATAGTTTCTGTCACATCAGAGAAACAATCCATGTATTGTTTCTGCTAAAAAAACAAAAAAACGATGCATTGTAAACAATACATGCATAATGACAATCTCAACAAAACAATCGCAACTTCCAAACTACCCCAAACAGCAGAAGCAAGCACTTGGTTTAATATCAGGATACATATAGGTAGGTGACCAATGCGAGTCGTTACTTCAGACAAAAAACGGAAAGGGGAATTGAGCAAGCAAACAGCTGGTTGAGCAGCCATGGACGGTTTCCCAACTCCTGCCCAGTTTCGACTTTCGACCTCTTCACATAATCCTCAATTAAATCTGTAGTGGCCACTCGATGGTTACTTTACGTTGTTAGTGTATGGTATAAGATTTATTATGGAACCTCTCCCAACAACTCGAGTTATTGAGACCAATTGATTTATCATATGGTATCAGAGCCTTCTATTACCGAAAGGTCCTATGTCCGATTCCCGCTCACCCCTACTTGTGAATCACATGGTATTCTTGTGTTTAGACCTGTGCAAACTTCAACCTCTTATGAGTGACTTTCGGGACCAACTGGTTTGTGATCCACGCCACCGCACCATCAAAATTCAGGCGTTGCTCTTCGCCTGTTTCCGAGGAATCCCCGGTCGAACCAGAAAATGATGTCGCCGGCCGGTGTATGAGTGATAGAATGTTGGATGCCGGTAGCCTGGAATTCACGTTGTATATCTTTCTCGACGTCACCGTCTCCCCCACCTAACCGTGCATGCATGCAACGTTCACGTTAGCCAATTAAATACCGTTTGGAGGTTCATGAATATATATACCAGAAGATCACCGTTTGAATATATACCAAAATGTGAGTGTAGCGGTTTTTTGGCTGCATATCGCTACTCACTCCAGCAATAAGTCCTACTTAATTTGCTTGTGTGGCGAGCGATTAATACAAATCGTGTTTGATTTCGGTGATATATTATACCTGATCGTTTTGAATACCAGTAAACTGCACCAAACTCTAGTAGTTCGACAAATTTTGATGTGTGTATTTGTATGTTGGGAATTAGTTTTTGTTAACCTTTCGGAGAGAAAATTAGCATGGTGATCCAAAGCTCCTGCGTCATCACAAACGCCACTGTGGTGATGAGGAAACGACATCCTAATTAAGGCTTGGTGATGAAGAACAAGCGACAAAGTACTATAGATGTCATTGTTCTGGAATGAAGGGAGTATGTGCATGTCCCCAGTCTCCCCAACAAGAACGTCAAAAAATAATCTTGTTTTATGTAGTATGATGCATACTGGTTGGGGTTAGACATGCTCCGACGAGAGGGCCCCGTCCCCCGGAAATTTTAAAAGACCACTACAAGAAAAATGAGAATTAACGGCAAAGTCTATTTGCCACAATAAGTAAGGCTGGCAGACGGTTTTGTGGTTAGCAGTTAACCGGACGGTTTCAACCGAACCGACCGGTTTTGGCTAACCGAAAAATCGAACCTGAAGAGCACGGTCGGTTGGCGGTAGAGGAAATCAGGGGGCCGGTTAGTCGACTAACCGGGGTCGGAAACTGGAGGTTAACCGGCTAACCGACCCCCTGCCCTTTCCTTAAACGACGCCGCATCCAAAGCCCTATCAACCGACCCCTAATCCCAAATCCATTCCCCATTTCCCCTTCCCCCTAGAGGCCCGACCCTCTTCTCTTCCAACTCTCGTCGCGACCCCAGAAGAAATGGATCTGACAAATGATTTCACAAACTCCTTTTCCCCATTCTTATTGTCGTTAGCAGAAGACGAAGAAGAAGCGGCTGCCAATGACGGTACAGAAACAGAGCTTTCCAATGGCGATTGATCGAAGATGCGACGGGTGAAGAATCTGGGGCTGGGTAAGTCACGACGTATCAATTTTGCAGAGGCAGAGTCGTTGCAATCACTAATTTTGCAGAGGAAGACTCGGCCCAAATTTCCGGCGCCAAGGAGGCGGAGCAGCTTGAGGTGGCTGAGGTGGAGGCGCCTGTCGGAGGAGAGGTTCGTGGCGGTTCTAATCGCCGACCAGTGATGGTCGGATCTGCGGTGGTGCAGCGAGTCGAAGGAGTTGTAGGAAGAAAAAGTGGCGGCGGCGGCGGCGGAGGAGGATGTGGTGGAGAGGCGGTCGTTGAAGCTGAGGGTTAAGCTGGAGCGAGCGAGGCTAGAGCGGGCACTGGAGGAGGCGAAAGTGCGATCGGTGACGGTGGAGTTGAAGCTGAAATCGAGGTCGGTGTTGCAGGGGGAGGAAGTATTGCCATTGTTGTTGCTGTTCTGGTCGTAGTAGTAATTATCCAACACCAGCAGAATCGAGAGAGAGAATAGAGGGAGGAGGCGATTTCGGGATCTCGAGAGATTCGAGGGAGTTGGTTTTTCGATTTTCCTTCCAGAGGAAGAAGAGAATCGAGAGAGAGAGTAGGGATAGAGATAGTCTGGGAAGAAGAATCGAGAAAACGGAGGGGAAGAAGAATCGAGAAACGGAGGGGTTAGGTTAGGAGTGAGTGGTGCAGATTTTTTGTTGCTTTTAATTTTTTTTTTTTGTAGAAAAGGTAGTTTCCGGTTGGCCGGCTAACGGAGTCGAAACTGGAAACCAGTCAGTCGGTTTGCGGCTAACCGAGGCTCACGGACGGTCGGTTGACGGCAACTCTGGTCGAGGTCTCGGTTTGACCGATAACCGACAATTCGGTTTTCGGTTAAACCGAAACCGACCGAGTGACAGCCCTAACAATAAGTGATTTATGTGCCGCGAGAGCTGTATAGCGGCACACAATTGTGTGCTGTCAATACTGCTGCCGCTAAATCTTTTTAGCGGCAGATGTTAGCGGCAAATAATGTCTGTCTCTAATTCATAAATTCCCAACAGATAGTTTTGTTGCCAATTTGACTTTTTAATTACTATTTATTGTGTTCTTTTCTCAATTTAGCAACAAAAGTATTTGTCACTAAAATTTACTTTAGCGGCAGATATATATGCTTCCATAATACATTTTAGAGTCACTTGTATTAGCCTTCAAATTGATCTATAAAATCAAACAAAGTGCCGCTAAAGGAAAAAGATTTGTCGCTAATTTCACATTTACATAGCATTTTTCTACTTTTTGAGACATATTAATAGCCTCTAATTCGTATATTCTAGACAAATCTATTTGTTGGTAATTCTACCCTTTTAGCCGCACAAACACTTGCTGGTTATTAGATTTTTTTCTCGGTAATTAATTAGATTTTTTTCCGTTGCATATATGAGAGGCTCGCATATTAATATTAAATTGGACTCCAAAATCTTAATAATTATGATATTTTAAATAAAAGAAAAATGAAATTTAAAGTGAGGGCTATTATATAAAGCATAAACACAATCTCTTTACAAACCGCTCAAGGAAATAACTAAGCCAAATGTGAAGGGGCAAAAAAATAAACAATGCTTCACGTCCAGGTTCTTGCTAACTAAATATACTATAATCTAAATACTACCCGCCAATACCATAACACATATACACGAAGTCCAACTTCATCACGAACTTTTGTGCAGGAGAAGTATTCAAACGTATTCAACCTGCATTTAAAACCATATTTCAATTTAAGTTCCCAATTGATTTGAACAAAATAGTAACAATGAATCAAGCGATAGTAGATGAATTGACTTACAAAACTAGATGGCCATGCAATACTTTGTGCTACCACATCCCCAATAAACTGATAACTTCCATATAGTCGTATTAAAGGCTCATCACGCTTGATTGGTAATATGATAAATACTTCAACAAATCCAACCCCTAGTTCTTCCCCGCCTACCAATTTCTTTGGATCTTTACTGCACACACTGGCTCTAGCTACATCAACACCAGGACTCCATAAACTCTTCAATAACACATCTGTTAATCCCTGTATATGTAAAGAAGTATCATTTAGTAATTGCAAGTAAAACACCACAAAATCAGTATCAAATATGAAAAGAAGAAAAACTTGAAACAATTTCTAAAGTTCGTTACGGAACTAATCAGAGAGGAAGGAGAAAAAAACAAGTTTAGGTGCTATATAACAACGATATCAATATCAATTAATGATGTAAGGCATAACTCAAAATAAATGAACACATAATGGGGAAGAATGGGGTTGCAACACGGTCGGCCCTTGGTGGCGGTGTCTTGTGCATTACAGGCTAAAGACAATATATATACATTACCTGGCTACAAGGATCAACAAATCCACCATCATTATGGTCAAACTCATTCCCTTGAGATGAAATCAAATTCTATAAAATGTAAATAGTGCATGATTAATTTGGTTTGGTTCTCATGGAAAACTTTAAAAAAGGACAAAATACAATTACTAACTAGTCTTGCTTCAGAAATGCGCACTCTACCAACATCTGACATTCCCATTGATCTTCCTATGGAAAGTGCATTTGGAACCGATGGAAAGGATGCATCGGTGAATTAGTACGACTACCAATCCTATTCTGTACCTATACATGTAAACAAATGAATTCAGTTCACTTGCACAAATAAACCTCCATAGAATTTAAACATTATATATACTTTTTGCAAGCAGCTGTCTTTTCGAGAAGTACTCCCATTTGAAGCTAAAGCACGATATTGGGGTATATATGTCTCGAGAATCACATTTGGCAGGACCTGAGACTAACAAAACAAATCATTTATTTAATAACGCAAAACAAGAGCATATATCACTCAAAGAAACAGAAGAGAGAACTCCATAATAAGACAGCAAAGCCTAATAAGATGGCAAAACAAGAGCATAGACCATGCAAAGAAACAGAAGAGTGAACTTCAGGAAGAAGCAGAGTTGCATAGACAAACAGAGGCCACGCAAAGAACTGTGTAGACAAACAACACTATAATAAGACAGTAAAATAAGAGTAGACCATATTTACAAAAGGAAGAAGCAGAGAAAGCGGAAGGCAAGACAAAAGTGAGAAGTAATGACACTTGTTCGTAGCGCCGTCACTGAAGAGAGAACTCCTTTTCACTAAAAGAGTAAGCTTACTAACAGAAAGCATCCCAATCCGACTTAGAAAAATTGTTGGCCAATGGGAAGCTAAGTCTACAAAGAGAAAAACAGGTTCTTGTATACACGGGCTTACATTTCTTGGTGTAGTCTCGACTCTTCTAGGTGGAGATTGTAACATTGGGAGGAATGGACCAGTGCCTAAATTGTATTCATCCTACAACAGAATCAAAGCCGTAGATATCATTCTTAATGGAAAATGGAATTTTGTGCGGTACTTTGAATGAAGACAACTAACCTGGGTAGATGAGTCATCATATTGAATGCATTCATCATCCACATGTCTTGTGTGACTTGAAAGGGATTTTGGTAGACTTGGATTCCGATGAAGCAGTTGGATCACTCGATGTATTTTGCCACCTATCAGCTTTACATATCACACACTTGGACGCATTGATATGCTCTTTCCAAAATAACATGCAGTCATTCTGACAAGCGTCATAAGTTTTCTGACTCAACCCCAATTCTGACATAACTTTCTTCAATTCATAGTGAGATTTGGGTAAAGTTTCTCCTGCAGGAAGTACTTCTCGCAATAACTCTAACAACATATCAAGCGATTTGACGGACCATTTCCCAACAAACTTCACGTGAAATAATCTGATGATGAAGGAAAGCTTGGTATGACTAGTACAACCAGGAAATAGTGGAGTTTGATGTGCTTCTACCAACCTCGAAATTTTACGAACCTCTGCGTTTGTTTCATCTTCTTCTATTCCGGACTGAATGTCGTTCTCCAGATCACCAAGCATGTCATCGATGTCATTGTCAGAATCCTCATAATTTGTTGTTGTATCCACATAATCTTGATTTGTTGCGCCTGTAGAAGGCGATGCATGGAAAGAACTTTCTCCATGTAAACCCCAATTTGTGTAATTGGGGAAGAATCCGAAGCATACCAAGTGATTGTGCACATCTGGACTAGATAACCATGACAGATTGCAACATTTCTTGCACGAACATAAAATTTTTGCATCGCGACAACATGGAGAAGCATAAGCGAAATCCAAAAATTTGTTTAACCCCTGTATATATTCCTCCGTACTTCTTGACTTGTTCATCCAACTTTTATCCATCTGCAACAAAAACAAATTCATAATAAACAGGTTAATAAATAATTTGCAATTAAGGAGCGATTATAGCCTTTTTCATTCAACGAGAAAAAAAAATATAACCTTTGTCGCTGTAGATTTGATCTCCGAAGAATGGTATGAACTGACCGGAGAATGGTCTTCCAAAAAAGTACACCGAAATTTAGGGATGGCAATTTGAACCCGCCCCACCGGGTAATACCCGACCTGACCCGCGATGAGGCGTGTATTACCCGACCCGCATTAGCGTGGGGCGGGGCATGGGTATCAACTTTCGACCCACCCTGCCCCGCCCCGCCCCATTCTTACCCCGTTCTATGTCAATTTTTTACCCCCTCCATTCATATATCTCCTATTTTGATTTTTATTCAACTATAAAGAGCCATCTTTTTCATTGCCTCGGATAAATAACATTTGTTCTTTTTTAGAGAAAATAAAACAATTTACTTGTTATTTAAATCATAAACGGAGTGGGAATTATAATAATTATATCATTTAATTGGAGGCACATATGTGTTCTGTGGGGACAATCCTTTTTTTTGGTAGTATCACGAGCGCAGGGGGGCGCTCAGCCCTTAAGTATTAAAAATACGGGGTGTTTGTAACCCGAGCAAATCAAAATACAGCCAGTGATTAAGAACAGCGCTAGGGATCTCCACAATCTGGGTCCCCACCGGTATGGAATGTCCTGCCGAAGCTAAATAATCAGCAACATAGTTGCCTTCCCTGAACACATGCATGATCTGAACCTCCCATTGTTGGTCCAGCTGCCGCCTGATCGAGTTAACCAACGTATGATGGGGATGGAGGGTCTGCTCACCTTGGATCAAAGCAATCGTTGCCGCCGAATCTGTCTGCACAATGAGCTTTCGCATTCCGCCGTCCCAAGCTAGTTTTAAGCCAAAGTTGATACCAGCTAATTCCGCATGAGTTATTGAGCCACCACCAAGATCTGTGGGGACAATCCTATTTTATGGTATTTCAATTAAAATGAACGGATTGTTTTTCTATTTTCCTACAAGGTTTTCGTTTTAGATAATAATAGGACAACTATTAGCGACAATAGGAGTAGCCTCTAAAATTATTTATATGGCGGCAGAATATTTTCAGCCTCCAAAAGTATTAAATATAATTATAATAATGAAATTCGTTATTCATAGATAACAAGGCAAAACTTTAAAAGACAGGTACACAAAATGTGCCCCTATATGCAAGATTTTAATTAAGTTAAAATAACTTGTAAAAATATAATCATTTTAGAGGCACATAATTTTAGTTTTTCAGCCGAGAGCTCTTAGCTCTCCGTGGAGTAGTCTCGTTCATGTTGAACGAGGAAACAACATAAATCTTGGTGTCGTGCGCTTTCTTTTTTTATGCATTCTTCGTATTTTACATGGTATCAGTGCTGTACTGATCACAGGTTGAATCATGGTTTCGGATGACGAATCGTCCACCAAAACTGCCAAGTTGGCCGCTGATCAATCAAAGCTTAAGTCGGCGATCGACGATGGACAGTGTGGACTGCTGTCGCATCTCATCCTTCACCAGTCCGTGAGTCCCAACAATCTGTTTGTTGGAAAGCTGCTCACGGACGTTAATTACGGCGAATGGGTAGTGGATATCATATCACCGATTCGCTGGTCGCTAAGAACAAGATTTGTTTTGTGGATGGTACCCTTCCGGAGGCTGCGAATTCAGCTGAGAGAGAAGCCTTGAGTCGTTGTAATGCCATGGTCAAAGGCTGGTTGAAAACAGCTATGTCGAAGGAGGTCCGTAATAGTGTGCGCTTTGATCATACAGCTCGTGAGATTTGGGTGGACTTGCAGTCGCGATTTGGCCAAGGAAGCTCTTCTCGGCTTTATGATCTTAAGCGAAAAATCAACAGTCTTCAGCAAGAGAAGATGTCGGTGTCAGCTTTCTATACTCGTTTGCACGGGTACTGGGATGAAGTTCACGCGATTATGCCTTTGCTTGACTGTACTTGTGCTGGTTGTCATTGGGATGTTAAACGTCGTCAACGTGAGGAACAAGAAGGAGAACGCGTCTTTGAATTTCTGATGGGATTGGATGATGCATTCAGCACCGTGAAGTCTCAGATTCTAGCGATGAAGCCTGCACCTTCTCTCGCAAAAGCCTATTAGCTCGTTATTAATGATGAGCAACAGAGGCAAACTTCTCAAAGCAAGAGGCCGCGAGCTCAGGCGGGTGTCTTTCAGGCTCAGGGGGAGCGACAAGGAGATCGTCGTTGGGATCGTCCAGGTTCCCAAGGTGATCGTGATCGCGATAGAGATAGGGAAAGGGAGCGTGACTCCGATGGCAAAGTGCGGTGCACCCACTGTCAGCGTGCTGGACACCTGAAGGAGACATGCTATCGTCTCATAGGGTTTCCTCCAAAGAGTGGCGACAAGGGTGATTAGCCTCGGCGTCGTAATGGGAAGGGAAGCCGGCCCCAGGCAGCACAAGTGGATGCTACATCGAGTCCCCTTCCCAGTCTTTCCTCGTCCCAGTTTGCGCAACTCAAAGAATTGTTGATCAACGATTTGCGCCTGTCCTCTCAATCTCCTCTTGGACCTTCTTCCAATATGGCAGGTACGTTCGTTGGTAATTCCTCCACTTGGTTGATTGATTCTGGCTGTACGGAACATATTGTTAATGATGCTTCATTGTTTGATGATGAGTTGGATTCATCACCAACTCTACAAGTCAAAATTCCTAGTGGGACAGGAGTTAAAGTTAGTCGTATTGGGACAAGCAAATTATCTAATGAATTGAATTTGCGTCGAGTTCTGCATGTCCCTGAGTTTCAGTGCAATCTACTCTCTGTATATAGATTAACGGCAGATCTTCCTGTAGCATTAATCTTCTTAAGTGACTTATGTGTGATCCGGGACTTACCATCCAAGTGGCTGATTGGGATGGGTAAGCATGTGAACGAGCTGTACTATCTTAAGCTGTTTGATGGGGAGCATCCAGTTGCACATTCGGTTCATCGGTCTTTGAGCATGGCGGATACTTGGCATGCTAGGTTTGGTCATCCATCTTCAGCAAAGCTTAGTACCCTGGAGAAGTTAATTGATTATCCTTTAATTCAGTCTCGAGACTCTTGTCGATCTTGTTTACGAGCTAAACAGACTTGGAATTCTTTTGAGTCCAGCACAATTAAAACCAAGTAAGTTTTTGATCTTATTCATATTAATATTTTGGGCTAGGGGTGGGCAACGGGAAACGGGTATTTGGGTTTACCCGTACCAGTCCCTTTTTTAAGGGTTACTGGTACCCAAATACCCGTAATATTTATTATGGGATGAGATTTGGGATTAAGAATTTCAATATTGGGTACCTGTGGGTTACCCACTAATACCCGTTTGGGTAATACGGGTACCCGTAATATCATTACGATTTATTTCCTAAACAAATACATTATCAATACATATAATCAATTACAAATAACTTTAATATACTTTCAATAATAATATATTATTATTGCTCTATGCTTCAACAACAGTTCCAGTAGGCGACCATATGTTGCCATTGCCGACGTGGGGATTTAAGAACTAGGGTATTCAAGGCTGGAAAAGGTACCAATTTGCTGTTGCTGTTTGTTTGTTTCTCTTCACCATCACGCTGCAGCTTGTCTTGAGAGATATTTGTGTTAGTCCATAGACATGGTACCGGTTCTAAAGAAATACTTAAATACCTTGACAAATCTGGCATCAAATTATTGACCATATTTAATGAAAAACAGTGAAATTCTCAAGTTCAATCCACCTTAACGTGACACGGCTATTTAGACCATCAACTTATACTACCAAGTACCAAACTTCAAATTGTTCCTTGTTCATCAGTCTGCTAATTGCATTTTAAACGGGACGGGTATCCCGTCCCGTCCTGTTGCCCACCCTATCTGGGGCAGTTATAAGACAGCATCTACTACTGGTGCACATTATTTTTTTGACTGTGGTTGATGATTATTCTCGTGCAGTCTGGGTTTTTCTGATGCGTCATAAGTCAGATGTTGGTCGCTACTTAATATATTTTTGCAACATGGTTCGTACACAGTTTGACAAGCAGGTTCGACACATTTAGGCTGATAATGGGCCTGAGTTTGCCACCACAGTGTTATTGTATTATTAAAAAGAAAATGACATTGTTCTCCTTCTTCTGCGTTGCGGGATGTTTCCAGTCCAGGTGCCTATCCCCTGTCTTTGTCCTCTCCTTCTCCTGATACTCACGAGAATTCTCCAAAGCTAGCCGCATCTTCGCCTCTTACAATAGCTCCACCTCCTCATCGGGGTGATCGCACACGAGTTACTTCCACACGTTTGCGTGGGTTTGACGTGAACTTACTAGGTTTTGGGGGTTCGGTTGAAGTTGAGTACCCTCTTGCGCATATTCTTCGCTATGATTGTCTTTCTTTGGCGCATCATGCTTTTGTCGCCGCTGTTACTTCAGCTGAAGAGCCAAACTATTTTTATCAAGCGGTGCGTCATAAGCATTGGCGTGACGCCATGCAAAAGGAAATCGACGCTTTGATTGCCAACGGTACCTGGTCTTTAGTTCATCTCCCTCCTGGCAAGAAGAGCATTGCGTGTCGTTGGGTATTCAAGGTCAAATTTAATCCCGATGGCACAGTCAAGCGTTATAAAGTTCATCTTGTTGCGAAAGGCTACACTCAAGTTGAGGACATCGATTATCATGACACGTTTGCTCTGGTGGCTAAGCTTGTCACAGTTCGTTGTCTCCTGGTTGTTGCAGTTACTCATAATTAGCATATTCACCAGCTAGATGTGAATAATGCTTTTCTCCATGGTGATCTTGATGAAGAGGTGTACATGACAGTTCTGCAAGGTTTTGCTCCGCTCGGTGATACTCGTGTGTGTCGTCTACACAAATCCTTATATGGGCCCCGTCAGGCCTCGCGTAATTGGTATAAGAAATTCACTCAGGCTCTTCTTGCTCTTAGTTTTGTTCATAGCCGCGCGGATCATGCCCTTTTTGTCCACCAGCATGCGTCCATTTATGTGAATGCACTCATTTACGTTGATGATGTGATCCTAGCTGGCACGGACTTGTCTTTCATTGCGCGAGTTAAGGACTCCCTTCATGCGCAGTTTACCATCAAGGATCTTGGACCCCTAAAGTATTTCTTGGGCATTGAGGTTGCTCGTTCACCTAAAGGGATTGTTTTGAATTAGCGAAAATATGTCTTGGACATCCTCGCTGACTCCGGTCTTACTGCGGCTTGACCCAGCCCCACTCCTATTGAGCAACAACATCATTTGGGGAGTCTTGAGTCTCCTCCCACTGCAGATGCTAATGTGTATCACAGGCTTGTTGGTCGCTTGTTATATCACACAGTAACGCGCCTGTATATCACCTATTCTGTGAATTTGCTTAGCCAAGCTATGAAGGCACCTACATGAGCGCATGAGGAAGCTGCAGTACATGTTCTTCGGTACCTCAAGTCGACTCCTGGATGTGGGCTTTTCTTCCTGGAGTCTACTCCTCTTGTTCTCACCACCTTCTGTGATGCTGACTGGGGCGGTTGTCCTCATTCCCGACGTTCTACTTCGGGCTACTTTATCACTCTTGGTGCATCTTTGATTTTTTGGCGCACGAAGAAACAAACAGTCGTGGCGTATTCTTCGGCAGAGGCAGAGTATCCGTCTATGACTAGTACAGTTAGCGAAGTTCTGTGGTTGCGCTGGTTACTCCGTGATTTGGGTGTTTACATATCCCGTCCTACTCCGCTATTTTGTGACAATCAGGCTGCACTTCACATTGCAGCTAACCCGGTTTTTCATGAGCCGACCAAGCACGTGGAGATGGACGGCTACATTGTGTGCGAACGAGTTCAGTCACGTGATATTGCCCCTCGAAAGATCGCCACCTCGGAGCAACCTGCTGATTTATTCACCAAGGGTCTGAGCGTGATAAGTTCGATCATCTTCTTGGCAAGCTCGGACTTCTTGATATTCACTCCTTCGCTTGAGAGGGAGTATTGGGATCCCTAGTGTTACAAGTTGTTTAATTAGGGATCAGTTTGTAATTTGGTATTTTCCCATGCTGTTTGTTTATTCTGGGAAGACTATTTAAGTCTCTTCTTGACTGTAAACCCTAAGCAAGGGAAAACTCACGTATTAAGTTTTTCAGCAGAGAGCTCTTAGCTCTACGTGGAGTAGTCTCGTTCATCTTGAACGAGAAAACCACGTAAACCCTGGTGTCGTACGCTTTCTTTTTTTCCGCGTTCATCGTATTTTACAGAAAATAAAACAATCGTTATCTTTCCATTTCACAAAATTAAATGATACATATTAATATATTATCCACATACAAATATATAGTGGTTCTATTAATTCATATTATAAATCAGTACAATAATTAAACAAACTTTACTAAGAAATACCTACACTTCCGAGGTTGGAAGTAAGATATGCAAGGACAGCGAAAGGCAAAGATTTGATAAGCAATTCAACAACTAATCAATGTTTCAATCCTCAAAACTATGCAGTTATATTAGTAGGGGCTTCTCGGTTCTCTTATCGGTTAACCACTAACTGATTAGTCGGTTAGCGGTTAACCACTAAGTAAAATGCTACTAACCAAAACCGAATCAATAAGAAATTATCGGTTATCAATTAATCATGAACGACCTTTGTCGGTTTGGTTGCCGATTAAAACAGATAACCGACTAACCATTATTGTATATGTAGGAGTTCTCTCCTCATAAATATCAAGCCATATACATTAACTACTACTTCTCTCACTAAGTCTTTATATGTTTCTTTATTTTATCTTCTCTCAAACCCCTCCAGGAACATGTGAGGAGCAGGAGGATATATCTAACCCCTTAAGTATCTTGGACCCAACCGACATTTCATTTTAAGGGCTCAAACAATTAGCGTACTCCATAAGTGGGTTTTGAATACATGGAGTCTACCCCAGCAAAGGTGCGGAATGAAAGGCGTTGTAGGGAGTAGCACCCTACACCGGCACACAGCGAATCAACCAATGAAACTTACGCTTTTAAGACAGCTGCGATGTGGAAATTCCGGCAGCCAGCGAGAGAGGCGGTGAGGTTCAGTCCGGCCGGTAGCGAGAGAGTTGGGGGACGCCAAAGACAAGCTCCGCGGTGAGATTCCATTTCCGGTAGCTACAGAGGCTGGAGACGGGAGCGGTGAGTTGGGCGGTGAGGTTCGATTTCCGATAGCTACAGACGCGAGCTGTAATGAGCTTCGACGGAGGGGAACAATGGGTTTCTATGGAGGGAAACAACTGACTGGCGGTGCAGTTCAGTCTACCGGCCAATGAGCTGTAATTGACTTCGATGGAGGGGAAACAATTAATTGGCGGCCCTGTTGATTGACAAAATTCTCCTTCCGTGGATTGCACACAGCGCTGGAAAAGTGAACCTAAGGGGGTTCTGCCAAAGAAACTCCTTATAGTGATGTTAGGGGCTCAAGATAGGGTGCATAACCATGGGTTATGCACCCATCAATAACCAAATCTGGACTCTTCATTTAGAAAATCCATATCTAAGGATAGAGAATTAAAGACTATTTTTATTTTCACTAGCTTTCTTAATTGACTCATATCTTTTTCGTTTTAACTCGGATTTTTTTTTTTTTTGCACAGATGGAACGAGTTCACCGTGCTCTACAAAATGAGATCAATTTTCATTATTTTTTTAGGAAAAAAAAAATTCTGGCCTCTCGGTACCAACTGCATACCATATGGTATCTTCTTCGTTTTTAATTCGTTTTTGAAAACGTTTGCACAGCAGCGATGAGTTCATCATGATCTACTGGATCTACAAATTTCTGGGTGAACAAATTACAGGACCAAAAAATACCACACAATACCATACAATACCACCCTGGTACGGGGTGGTATTGTATGGTATCTTCTTTGTTTTTAATTCGTTTTTGAAAACGTTTGCACAGAAGGGACGAGTTCATCATGATCTATTGGATCTACAAATTTCTGGGTGAACAAATTACAGGACCAAAAAATACCACACAATACCATGCAATACCACCCTGGTACGGGGTGGTATTGTGTGGTATACAATGTTAAAAGTTGTAAATTACAATTAATATACTTCTACTATCATGTATTCAACCATCCTACAGTATTGGTTTGTTCATACCACCATGGTACGTTTTTCAAAAAATAGGTATGCTTTTATTTCAATACCAGTCAATACCATATGGTATAGGCTGGTAAAAAATGGCTCAATTTTTTTTGTTCGAAAAATATATTAAAGTGGATATCATTTTGAAGAGCACAATTAATCTGATCTAACTGTGCAAAAAAAATTAAATTTCGACTTAAAATGAGCGAGAAATCGTCCGTCAAAGATTAAACAGGGAAAAATTAAAGGCTTTCCATGAGAGAGAGGATGCTGATGTCATGCTGATGTGAACGGGTTACTAATGGTTACTCACCATAAAGTTACTGACCTGATCCATTCCCGATGTTAGGATAGGATACATACGGGACGAGTTCCTAATAATTCCTAGCAAGTAAACACCCTCTCTTAACTGTGTATTTGTTTTCAGCATATGCATCCTCAACACGAAAAAGGTTCCTATCTTTTTCCCTATTTCTTTTTTTATAACGGTGAATCAATTTATTAGAGACATGGCAAGTTAAAAGTACAACTAATGGTTTTCTCAAAAATAAAAATAAAAAAGTACTACTAATATCGGGTGTCCAAAACCGGTTCCCCACGGTTCCACTAAACTATGGATAACTAGGTTATTGAAGTCAGTGGCCAAGAATTAGGGCTGGCTATTTGGACCGGGACCGGATGAAAAACCAGAAACCGGACCGAGACCAGATCGGGACCGGATAGTAAACAATAGGGGTGGCTATACGGTCCGGTCCGGTTAAATTGGCCCAAATTGATCCGGTCCAGTCCGGTTTTTTTGAAAATATAAGGACCGAAGATTGGATTGGATACAGTCCGGTCTTGATCCGGTCCGGTCTTGACCCGGTCCGGTCCCAATTTGGTCTTGATTTTATATTGAGATTGTGGGAATTTGAGTGGCCTAAGGCCTAAAAGGGTGAGGAGTTGGTTAAGTTTTGTACTAAGTGCAAAGGTTTGTGACCATTTATGCAAATTACCCTTAAGTTTTGGGTGTTGAGCTCTCTTATCCGGTTTTTTACCTAAAATCTAAGCCCAAAGATTGGATTGGATTGTTTACTAGGGGTGGCTATTTGGACCGGGACCGGATGAAAAACCGGAAACCGGACCGTATAACCCGGACCGAGACCGGACCGGGACCGGATAGTAAACAATCCAATCCAATCTTTGGGCTTAGAGTTGAGGTAAAAAACCGGATAAAGACCGGATAAGAGAGGTCAACACCCAAAACTTAAGGGTAATTTGCATAAACGGTCACAAACCTTTGCACTTAGTACAAAACTTAACCAACTCCTCACCCTTTTAGGCCTTAGGCCACTCAAATTCCCACAATCTCAATATAAAATCAAGACCAAATTGGGACCGGACCGGATCAAGACCGGACCGTATCAAGACCGGACCGTATCCAATCCAATCTTCGGTCTTTATATTTTCAATTGATTTATTATGGAACCTCTCCCAACAACTCGAGTTATTGAGACCAATTGATTTATCATATGGTATCAGAGCCTTCTATTACCGAAAGGTCCTATGTCCGATTCCCGCTCACCCCTACTTGTGAATCACATGGTATTCTTGTGTTTAGACCTGTGCAAACTTCAACCTCTTATGAGTGACTTTCGGGACCAACTGGTTTGTGATCCACGCCACCGCACCATCAAAATTCAGGCGTTGCTCTTCGCCTGTTTCCGAGGAATCCCCGGTCGAACCAGAAAATGATGTCGCCGGCCGGTGTATGAGTGATAGAATGTTGGATGCCGGTAGCCTGGAATTCACGTTGTATATCTTTCTCGACGTCACCGTCTCCCCCACCTAACCGTGCATGCATGCAACGTTCACGTTAGCCAATTAAATACCGTTTGGAGGTTCATGAATATATATACCAGAAGATCACCGTTTGAATATATACCAAAATGTGAGTGTAGCGGTTTTTTGGCTGCATATCGCTACTCACTCCAGCAATAAGTCCTACTTAATTTGCTTGTGTGGCGAGCGATTAATACAAATCGTGTTTGATTTCGGTGATATATTATACCTGATCGTTTTGAATACCAGTAAACTGCACCAAACTCTAGTAGTTCGACAAATTTTGATGTGTGTATTTGTATGTTGGGAATTAGTTTTTGTTAACCTTTCGGAGAGAAAATTAGCATGGTGATCCAAAGCTCCTGCGTCATCACAAACGCCACTGTGGTGATGAGGAAACGACATCCTAATTAAGGCTTGGTGATGAAGAACAAGCGACAAAGTACTATAGATGTCATTGTTCTGGAATGAAGGGAGTATGTGCATGTCCCCAGTCTCCCCAACAAGAACGTCAAAAAATAATCTTGTTTTATGTAGTATGATGCATACTGGTTGGGGTTAGACATGCTCCGACGAGAGGGCCCCGTCCCCCGGAAATTTTAAAAGACCACTACAAGAAAAATGAGAATTAACGGCAAAGTCTATTTGCCACAATAAGTAAGGCTGGCAGACGGTTTTGTGGTTAGCAGTTAACCGGACGGTTTCAACCGAACCGACCGGTTTTGGCTAACCGAAAAATCGAACCTGAAGAGCACGGTCGGTTGGCGGTAGAGGAAATCAGGGGGCCGGTTAGTCGACTAACCGGGGTCGGAAACTGGAGGTTAACCGGCTAACCGACCCCCTGCCCTTTCCTTAAACGACGCCGCATCCAAAGCCCTATCAACCGACCCCTAATCCCAAATCCATTCCCCATTTCCCCTTCCCCCTAGAGGCCCGACCCTCTTCTCTTCCAACTCTCGTCGCGACCCCAGAAGAAATGGATCTGACAAATGATTTCACAAACTCCTTTTCCCCATTCTTATTGTCGTTAGCAGAAGACGAAGAAGAAGCGGCTGCCAATTACGGTACAGAAACAGAGCTTTCCAATGGCGATTGATCGAAGATGCGACGGGTGAAGAATCTGGGGCTGGGTAAGTCACGACGTATCAATTTTGCAGAGGCAGAGTCGTTGCAATCACTAATTTTGCAGAGGAAGACTCGGCCCAAATTTCCGGCGCCAAGGAGGCGGAGCAGCTTGAGGTGGCTGAGGTGGAGGCGCCTGTCGGAGGAGAGGTTCGTGGCGGTTCTAATCGCCGACCAGTGATGGTCGGATCTGCGGTGGTGCAGCGAGTCGAAGGAGTTGTAGGAAGAAAAAGTGGCGGCGGCGGCGGCGGAGGAGGATGTGGTGGAGAGGCGGTCGTTGAAGCTGAGGGTTAAGCTGGAGCGAGCGAGGCTAGAGCGGGCACTGGAGGAGGCGAAAGTGCGATCGGTGACGGTGGAGTTGAAGCTGAAATCGAGGTCGGTGTTGCAGGGGGAGGAAGTATTGCCATTGTTGTTGCTGTTCTGGTCGTAGTAGTAATTATCCAACACCAGCAGAATCGAGAGAGAGAATCGAGGGAGGAGGCGATTTCGGGATCTCGAGAGATTCGAGGGAGTTGGTTTTTCGATTTTCCTTCCAGAGGAAGAAGAGAATCGAGAGAGAGAGTAGGGATAGAGATAGTCTGGGAAGAAGAATCGAGAAAACGGAGGGGAAGAAGAATCGAGAAACGGAGGGGTTAGGTTAGGAGTGAGTGGTGCAGATTTTTTGTTGCTTTTAATTTTTTTTTTTTTTGTAGAAAAGGTAGTTTCCGGTTGGCCGGCTAACGGAGTCGAAACTGGAAACCAGTCAGTCGGTTTGCGGCTAACCGAGGCTCACGGACGGTCGGTTGACGGCAACTCTGGTCGAGGTCTCGGTTTGACCGATAACCGACAATTCGGTTTTCGGTTAAACCGAAACCGACCGAGTGACAGCCCTAACAATAAGTGATTTATGTGCCGCGAGAGCTGTATAGCGGCACACAATTGTGTGCTGTCAATACTGCTGCCGCTAAATCTTTTTAGCGGCAGATGTTAGCGGCAAATAATGTCTGTCTCTAATTCATAAATTCCCAACAGATAGTTTTGTTGCCAATTTGACTTTTTAATTACTATTTATTGTGTTCTTTTCTCAATTTAGCAACAAAAGTATTTGTCACTAAAATTTACTTTAGCGGCAGATATATATGCTTCCATAATACATTTTAGAGTCACTTGTATTAGCCTTCAAATTGATCTATAAAATCAAACAAAGTGCCGCTAAAGGAAAAAGATTTGTCGCTAATTTCACATTTACATAGCATTTTTCTACTTTTTGAGACATATTAATAGCCTCTAATTCGTATATTCTAGACAAATCTATTTGTTGGTAATTCTACCCTTTTAGCCGCACAAACACTTGCTGGTTATTAGATTTTTTTCTCGGTAATTAATTAGATTTTTTTCCGTTGCATATATGAGAGGCTCGCATATTAATATTAAATTGGACTCCAAAATCTTAATAATTATGATATTTTAAATAAAAGAAAAATGAAATTTAAAGTGAGGGCTATTATATAAAGCATAAACACAATCTCTTTACAAACCGCTCAAGGAAATAACTAAGCCAAATGTGAAGGGGCAAAAAAATAAACAATGCTTCACGTCCAGGTTCTTGCTAACTAAATATACTATAATCTAAATACTACCCGCCAATACCATAACACATATACACGAAGTCCAACTTCATCACGAACTTTTGTGCAGGAGAAGTATTCAAACGTATTCAACCTGCATTTAAAACCATATTTCAATTTAAGTTCCCAATTGATTTGAACAAAATAGTAACAATGAATCAAGCGATAGTAGATGAATTGACTTACAAAACTAGATGGCCATGCAATACTTTGTGCTACCACATCCCCAATAAACTGATAACTTCCATATAGTCGTATTAAAGGCTCATCACGCTTGATTGGTAATATGATAAATACTTCAACAAATCCAACCCCTAGTTCTTCCCCGCCTACCAATTTCTTTGGATCTTTACTGCACACACTGGCTCTAGCTACATCAACACCAGGACTCCATAAACTCTTCAATAACACATCTGTTAATCCCTGTATATGTAAAGAAGTATCATTTAGTAATTGCAAGTAAAACACCACAAAATCAGTATCAAATATGAAAAGAAGAAAAACTTGAAACAATTTCTAAAGTTCGTTACGGAACTAATCAGAGAGGAAGGAGAAAAAAACAAGTTTAGGTGCTATATAACAACGATATCAATATCAATTAATGATGTAAGGCATAACTCAAAATAAATGAACACATAATGGGGAAGAATGGGGTTGCAACACGGTCGGCCCTTGGTGGCGGTGTCTTGTGCATTACAGGCTAAAGACAATATATATACATTACCTGGCTACAAGGATCAACAAATCCACCATCATTATGGTCAAACTCATTCCCTTGAGATGAAATCAAATTCTATAAAATGTAAATAGTGCATGATTAATTTGGTTTGGTTCTCATGGAAAACTTTAAAAAAGGACAAAATACAATTACTAACTAGTCTTGCTTCAGAATTT
This sequence comes from Linum tenue, assembly GCA_946122785.1. Taxonomy (NCBI): domain Eukaryota; kingdom Viridiplantae; phylum Streptophyta; class Magnoliopsida; order Malpighiales; family Linaceae; genus Linum; species Linum tenue. The sequence goes on from CAMGYJ010000006.1 coordinate 8,320,704, forward strand.
GTCCAAGTATAAAACTTTGATCGTGAAGCCTACTTTGGAGCTCAATTCACGGAGCATGGATCGGATTCGGTTTAAGAGGCTTCTACCACATGAAATTAGGTATTTTGTTTTACAAAGGGAAGGCATTAGCTAAAGGAATGGATAGCTAGAAGGCTTCGAAAAAAGGATCAAAGATTGTACGAAGTCACAAAAATCTGCCTTTGAGAAACAAAATTTCGTTTTCCTAATTCAACTAGGATTTCATTTAATTGTTAGATATTGATTGCTTTTTGAGTTGCATTGTGTTTAGAATTCCTTATTAGTTTGTTAGACGTAGATAGGTTTATTTAAACTCGTCTTACGCAATGTAACAGTGAGACTTTGATTAATAGAAAAGAAATCATTTGGTTTATTCAAGTTTGCGAACTTGTTTTGGGTTTGGTGGATGGGTAGTGGATATCATATCACCGATTCGCTGGTCGCTAAGAACAAGATTTGTTTTGTGGATGGTACCCTTCCGGAGGCTGCGAATTCAGCTGAGAGAGAAGCCTTGAGTCGTTGTAATGCCATGGTCAAAGGCTGGTTGAAAACAGCTATGTCGAAGGAGGTCCGTAATAGTGTGCGCTTTGATCATACAGCTCGTGAGATTTGGGTGGACTTGCAGTCGCGATTTGGCCAAGGAAGCTCTTCTCGGCTTTATGATCTTAAGCGAAAAATCAACAGTCTTCAGCAAGAGAAGATGTCGGTGTCAGCTTTCTATACTCGTTTGCACGGGTACTGGGATGAAGTTCACGCGATTATGCCTTTGCTTGACTGTACTTGTGCTGGTTGTCATTGGGATGTTAAACGTCGTCAACGTGAGGAACAAGAAGGAGAACGCGTCTTTGAATTTCTGATGGGATTGGATGATGCATTCAGCACCGTGAAGTCTCAGATTCTAGCGATGAAGCCTGCACCTTCTCTCGCAAAAGCCTATTAGCTCGTTATTAATGATGAGCAACAGAGGCAAACTTCTCAAAGCAAGAGGCCGCGAGCTCAGGCGGGTGTCTTTCAGGCTCAGGGGGAGCGACAAGGAGATCGTCGTTGGGATCGTCCAGGTTCCCAAGGTGATCGTGATCGCGATAGAGATAGGGAAAGGGAGCGTGACTCCGATGGCAAAGTGCGGTGCACCCACTGTCAGCGTGCTGGACACCTGAAGGAGACATGCTATCGTCTCATAGGGTTTCCTCCAAAGAGTGGCGACAAGGGTGATTAGCCTCGGCGTCGTAATGGGAAGGGAAGCCGGCCCCAGGCAGCACAAGTGGATGCTACATCGAGTCCCCTTCCCAGTCTTTCCTCGTCCCAGTTTGCGCAACTCAAAGAATTGTTGATCAACGATTTGCGCCTGTCCTCTCAATCTCCTCTTGGACCTTCTTCCAATATGGCAGGTACGTTCGTTGGTAATTCCTCCACTTGGTTGATTGATTCTGGCTGTACGGAACATATTGTTAATGATGCTTCATTGTTTGATGATGAGTTGGATTCATCACCAACTCTACAAGTCAAAATTCCTAGTGGGACAGGAGTTAAAGTTAGTCGTATTGGGACAAGCAAATTATCTAATGAATTGAATTTGCGTCGAGTTCTGCATGTCCCTGAGTTTCAGTGCAATCTACTCTCTGTATATAGATTAACGGCAGATCTTCCTGTAGCATTAATCTTCTTAAGTGACTTATGTGTGATCCGGGACTTACCATCCAAGTGGCTGATTGGGATGGGTAAGCATGTGAACGAGCTGTACTATCTTAAGCTGTTTGATGGGGAGCATCCAGTTGCACATTCGGTTCATCGGTCTTTGAGCATGGCGGATACTTGGCATGCTAGGTTTGGTCATCCATCTTCAGCAAAGCTTAGTACCCTGGAGAAGTTAATTGATTATCCTTTAATTCAGTCTCGAGACTCTTGTCGATCTTGTTTACGAGCTAAACAGACTTGGAATTCTTTTGAGTCCAGCACAATTAAAACCAAGTAAGTTTTTGATCTTATTCATATTAATATTTTGGGCTAGGGGTGGGCAACGGGAAACGGGTATTTGGGTTTACCCGTACCAGTCCCTTTTTTAAGGGTTACTGGTACCCAAATACCCGTAATATTTATTATGGGATGAGACTTGGGATTAAGAATTTCAATATTGGGTACCTGTGGGTTACCCACTAATACCCGTTTGGGTAATACGGGTACCCGTAATATCATTACGATTTATTTCCTAAACAAATACATTATCAATACATATAATCAATTACAAATAACTTTAATATACTTTCAATAATAATATATTATTATTGCTCTATGCTTCAACAACAGTTCCAGTAGGCGACCATATGTTGCCATTGCCGACGTGGGGATTTAAGAACTAGGGTATTCAAGGCTGGAAAAGGTACCAATTTGCTGTTGCTGTTTGTTTGTTTCTCTTCACCATCACGCTGCAGCTTGTCTTGAGAGATATTTGTGTTAGTCCATAGATATGGTACCGGTTCTAAAGAAATACTTAAATACCTTGACAAATCTGGCATCAAATTATTGACCATATTTAATGAAAAACAGTGAAATTCTCAAGTTCAATCCACCTTAACGTGACACGGCTATTTAGACCATCAACTTATACTACCAAGTACCAAACTTCAAATTGTTCCTTGTTCATCAGTCTGCTAATTGCATTTTAAACGGGACGGGTATCCCGTCCCGTCCTGTTGCCCACCCTATCTGGGGCAGTTATAAGACAACATCTACTACTGGTCACATTATTTTTTTGACTGTGGTTGATGATTATTCTCGTGCAGTCTGGGTTTTTCTGATGCGTCATAAGTCAGATGTTGGTCGCTACTTAATATATTTTTGCAACATGGTTCGTACACAGTTTGACAAGCAGGTTCGACACATTTAGGCTGATAATGGGCCTGAGTTTGCCACCACAGTGTTATTGTATTATTAAAAAGAAAATGACATTGTTCTCCTTCTTCTGCGTTGCGGGATGTTTCCAGTCCAGGTGCCTATCCCCTGTCTTTGTCCTCTCCTTCTCCTGATACTCACGAGAATTCTCCAAAGCTAGCCGCATCTTCGCCTCTTACAATAGCTCCACCTCCTCATCGGGGTGATCGCACACGAGTTACTTCCACACGTTTGCGTGGGTTTGACGTGAACTTACTAGGTTTTGGGGGTTCGGTTGAAGTTGAGTACCCTCTTGCGCATATTCTTCGCTATGATTGTCTTTCTTTGGCGCATCATGCTTTTGTCGCCGCTGTTACTTCAGCTGAAGAGCCAAACTATTTTTATCAAGCGGTGCGTCATAAGCATTGGCGTGACGCCATGCAAAAGGAAATCGACGCTTTGATTGCCAACGGTACCTGGTCTTTAGTTCATCTCCCTCCTGGCAAGAAGAGCATTGCGTGTCGTTGGGTATTCAAGGTCAAATTTAATCCCGATGGCACAGTCAAGCGTTATAAAGTTCATCTTGTTGCGAAAGGCTACACTCAAGTTGAGGACATCGATTATCATGACACGTTTGCTCTGGTGGCTAAGCTTGTCACAGTTCGTTGTCTCCTGGTTGTTGCAGTTACTCATAATTAGCATATTCACCAGCTAGATGTGAATAATGCTTTTCTCCATGGTGATCTTGATGAAGAGGTGTACATGACAGTTCTGCAAGGTTTTGCTCCGCTCGGTGATACTCGTGTGTGTCGTCTACACAAATCCTTATATGGGCCCCGTCAGGCCTCGCGTAATTGGTATAAGAAATTCACTCAGGCTCTTCTTGCTCTTAGTTTTGTTCATAGCCGCGCGGATCATGCCCTTTTTGTCCACCAGCATGCGTCCATTTATGTGAATGCACTCATTTACGTTGATGATGTGATCCTAGCTGGCACGGACTTGTCTTTCATTGCGCGAGTTAAGGACTCCCTTCATGCGCAGTTTACCATCAAGGATCTTGGACCCCTAAAGTATTTCTTGGGCATTGAGGTTGCTCGTTCACCTAAAGGGATTGTTTTGAATTAGCGAAAATATGTCTTGGACATCCTCGCTGACTCCGGTCTTACTGCGGCTTGACCCAGCCCCACTCCTATTGAGCAACAACATCATTTGGGGAGTCTTGAGTCTCCTCCCACTGCAGATGCTAATGTGTATCACAGGCTTGTTGGTCGCTTGTTATATCACACAGTAACGCGCCTGTATATCACCTATTCTGTGAATTTGCTTAGCCAAGCTATGAAGGCACCTACATGAGCGCATGAGGAAGCTGCAGTACATGTTCTTCGGTACCTCAAGTCGACTCCTGGATGTGGGCTTTTCTTCCTGGAGTCTACTCCTCTTGTTCTCACCACCTTCTGTGATGCTGACTGGGGCGGTTGTCCTCATTCCCGACGTTCTACTTCGGGCTACTTTATCACTCTTGGTGCATCTTTGATTTTTTGGCGCACGAAGAAACAAACAGTCGTGGCGTATTCTTCGGCAGAGGCAGAGTATCCGTCTATGACTAGTACAGTTAGCGAAGTTCTGTGGTTGCGCTGGTTACTCCGTGATTTGGGTGTTTACATATCCCGTCCTACTCCGCTATTTTGTGACAATCAGGCTGCACTTCACATTGCAGCTAACCCGGTTTTTCATGAGCCGACCAAGCACGTGGAGATGGACGGCTACATTGTGTGCGAACGAGTTCAGTCACGTGATATTGCCCCTCGAAAGATCGCCACCTCGGAGCAACCTGCTGATTTATTCACCAAGGGTCTGAGCGTGATAAGTTCGATCATCTTCTTGGCAAGCTCGGACTTCTTGATATTCACTCCTTCGCTTGAGAGGGAGTATTGGGATCCCTAGTGTTACAAGTTGTTTAATTAGGGATCAGTTTGTAATTTGGTATTTTCCCATGCTGTTTGTTTATTCTGGGAAGACTATTTAAGTCTCTTCTTGACTGTAAACCCTAAGCAAGGGAAAACTCACGTATTAAGTTTTTCAGCAGAGAGCTCTTAGCTCTACGTGGAGTAGTCTCGTTCATCTTGAACGAGAAAACCACGTAAACCCTGGTGTCGTACGCTTTCTTTTTTTCCGCGTTCATCGTATTTTACAGAAAATAAAACAATCGTTATCTTTCCATTTCACAAAATTAAATGATACATATTAATATATTATCCACATACAAATATATAGTGGTTCTATTAATTCATATTATAAATCAGTACAATAATTAAACAAACTTTACTAAGAAATACCTACACTTCCGAGGTTGGAAGTAAGATATGCAAGGACAGCGAAAGGCAAAGATTTGATAAGCAATTCAACAACTAATCAATGTTTCAATCCTCAAAACTATGCAGTTATATTAGTAGGGGCTTCTCGGTTCTCTTATCGGTTAACCACTAACTGATTAGTCGGTTAGCGGTTAACCACTAAGTAAAATGCTACTAACCAAAACCGAATCAATAAGAAATTATCGGTTATCAATTAATCATGAACGACCTTTGTCGGTTTGGTTGCCGATTAAAACAGATAACCGACTAACCATTATTGTATATGTAGGAGTTCTCTCCTCATAAATATCAAGCCATATACATTAACTACTACTTCTCTCACTAAGTCTTTATATGTTTCTTTATTTTATCTTCTCTCAAACCCCTCCAGGAACATGTGAGGAGCAGGAGGATATATCTAACCCCTTAAGTATCTTGGACCCAACCGACATTTCATTTTAAGGGCTCAAACAATTAGCGTACTCCATAAGTGGGTTTTGAATACATGGAGTCTACCCCAGCAAAGGTGCGGAATGAAAGGCGTTGTAGGGAGTAGCACCCTACACCGGCACACAGCGAATCAACCAATGAAACTTACGCTTTTAAGACAGCTGCGATGTGGAAATTCCGGCAGCCAGCGAGAGAGGCGGTGAGGTTCAGTCCGGCCGGTAGCGAGAGAGTTGGGGGACGCCAAAGACAAGCTCCGCGGTGAGATTCCATTTCCGGTAGCTACAGAGGCTGGAGACGGGAGCGGTGAGTTGGGCGGTGAGGTTCGATTTCCGATAGCTACAGACGCGAGCTGTAATGAGCTTCGACGGAGGGGAACAATGGGTTTCTATGGAGGGAAACAACTGACTGGCGGTGCAGTTCAGTCTACCGGCCAATGAGCTGTAATTGACTTCGATGGAGGGGAAACAATTAATTGGCGGCCCTGTTGATTGACAAAATTCTCCTTCCGTGGATTGCACACAGCGCTGGAAAAGTGAACCTAAGGGGGTTCTGCCAAAGAAACTCCTTATAGTGATGTTAGGGGCTCAAGATAGGGTGCATAACCATGGGTTATGCACCCATCAATAACCAAATCTGGACTCTTCATTTAGAAAATCCATATCTAAGGATAGAGAATTAAAGACTATTTTTATTTTCACTAGCTTTCTTAATTGACTCATATCTTTTTCGTTTTAACTCGGATTTTTTTTTTTTTTGCACAGATGGAACGAGTTCACCGTGCTCTACAAAATGAGATCAATTTTCATTATTTTTTTAGGAAAAAAAAAATTCTGGCCTCTCGGTACCAACTGCATACCATATGGTATCTTCTTCGTTTTTAATTCGTTTTTGAAAACGTTTGCACAGCAGCGATGAGTTCATCATGATCTACTGGATCTACAAATTTCTGGGTGAACAAATTACAGGACCAAAAAATACCACACAATACCATACAATACCACCCTGGTACGGGGTGGTATTGTATGGTATCTTCTTTGTTTTTAATTCGTTTTTGAAAACGTTTGCACAGAAGGGACGAGTTCATCATGATCTATTGGATCTACAAATTTCTGGGTGAACAAATTACAGGACCAAAAAATACCACACAATACCATGCAATACCACCCTGGTACGGGGTGGTATTGTGTGGTATACAATGTTAAAAGTTGTAAATTACAATTAATATACTTCTACTATCATGTATTCAACCATCCTACAGTATTGGTTTGTTCATACCACCATGGTACGTTTTTCAAAAAATAGGTATGCTTTTATTTCAATACCAGTCAATACCATATGGTATAGGCTGGTAAAAAATGGCTCAATTTTTTTTGTTCGAAAAATATATTAAAGTGGATATCATTTTGAAGAGCACAATTAATCTGATCTAACTGTGCAAAAAAAATTAAATTTCGACTTAAAATGAGCGAGAAATCGTCCGTCAAAGATTAAACAGGGAAAAATTAAAGGCTTTCCATGAGAGAGAGGATGCTGATGTCATGCTGATGTGAACGGGTTACTAATGGTTACTCACCATAAAGTTACTGACCTGATCCATTCCCGATGTTAGGATAGGATACATACGGGACGAGTTCCTAATAATTCCTAGCAAGTAAACACCCTCTCTTAACTGTGTATTTGTTTTCAGCATATGCATCCTCAACACGAAAAAGGTTCCTATCTTTTTCCCTATTTCTTTTTTTATAACGGTGAATCAATTTATTAGAGACATGGCAAGTTAAAAGTACAACTAATGGTTTTCTCAAAAATAAAAATAAAAAAGTACTACTAATATCGGGTGTCCAAAACCGGTTCCCCACGGTTCCACTAAACTATGGATAACTAGGTTATTGAAGTCAGTGGCCAAGAATTAGGGCTGGCTATTTGGACCGGGACCGGATGAAAAACCAGAAACCGGACCGAGACCAGATCGGGACCGGATAGTAAACATTAAACAATCCAATCCAATCTTTGGGCTTAGATTTTAGGTAAAAAACCGGATAAGAGAGCTCAACACCCAAAACTTAAGGGTAATTTGCATAAATGGTCACAAACCTTTGCACTTAGTACAAAACTTAACCAACTCCTCACCCTTTTAGGCCTTAGGCCACTCAAATTCCCACAATCTCAATATAAAATCAAGACCGAATTGGGACCGGACCGGATCAAGACCGGACCGTATCAAGACCGGACCGTATCCAATCCAATCTTCGGTCTTTATATTTTCAATTGATTTATTATGGAACCTCTCCCAACAACTCGAGTTATTGAGACCAATTGATTTATCATATGGTATCAGAGCCTTCTATTACCGAAAGGTCCTATATCCGATTCCCGCTCACCCCTACTTGTGAATCACATGGTATTCTTGTGTTTAGACCTGTGCAAACTTCAACCTCTTATGAGTGACTTTCGGGACCAACTGGTTTGTGATCCACGCCACCGCACCATCAAAATTCAGGCGTTGCTCTTCGCCTGTTTCCGAGGAATCCCCGGTCGAACCAGAAAATGATGTCGCCGGCCGGTGTATGAGTGATAGAATGTTGGATGCCGGTAGCCTGGAATTCACGTTGTATATCTTTCTCGACGTCACCGTCTCCCCCACCTAACCGTGCATGCATGCAACGTTCACGTTAGCCAATTAAATACCGTTTGGAGGTTCATGAATATATATACCAGAAGATCACCGTTTGAATATATACCAAAATGTGAGTGTAGCGGTTTTTTGGCTGCATATCGCTACTCACTCCAGCAATAAGTCCTACTTAATTTGCTTGTGTGGCGAGCGATTAATACAAATCGTGTTTGATTTCGGTGATATATTATACCTGATCGTTTTGAATACCAGTAAACTGCACCAAACTCTAGTAGTTCGACAAATTTTGATGTGTGTATTTGTATGTTGGGAATTAGTTTTTGTTAACCTTTCGGAGAGAAAATTAGCATGGTGATCCAAAGCTCCTGCGTCATCACAAACGCCACTGTGGTGATGAGGAAACGACATCCTAATTAAGGCTTGGTGATGAAGAACAAGCGACAAAGTACTATAGATGTCATTGTTCTGGAATGAAGGGAGTATGTGCATGTCCCCAGTCTCCCCAACAAGAACGTCAAAAAATAATCTTGTTTTATGTAGTATGATGCATACTGGTTGGGGTTAGACATGCTCCGACGAGAGGGCCCCGTCCCCCGGAAATTTTAAAAGACCACTACAAGAAAAATGAGAATTAACGGCAAAGTCTATTTGCCACAATAAGTAAGGCTGGCAGACGGTTTTGTGGTTAGCAGTTAACCGGACGGTTTCAACCGAACCGACCGGTTTTGGCTAACCGAAAAATCGAACCTGAAGAGCACGGTCGGTTGGCGGTAGAGGAAATCAGGGGGCCGGTTAGTCGACTAACCGGGGTCGGAAACTGGAGGTTAACCGGCTAACCGACCCCCTGCCCTTTCCTTAAACGACGCCGCATCCAAAGCCCTATCAACCGACCCCTAATCCCAAATCCATTCCCCATTTCCCCTTCCCCCTAGAGGCCCGACCCTCTTCTCTTCCAACTCTCGTCGCGACCCCAGAAGAAATGGATCTGACAAATGATTTCACAAACTCCTTTTCCCCATTCTTATTGTCGTTAGCAGAAGACGAAGAAGAAGCGGCTGCCAATGACGGTACAGAAACAGAGCTTTCCAATGGCGATTGATCGAAGATGCGACGGGTGAAGATTCTGGGGCTGGGTAAGTCACGACGTATCAATTTTGCAGAGGCAGAGTCGTTGCAATCACTAATTTTGCAGAGGAAGACTCGGCCCAAATTTCCGGCGCCAAGGAGGCGGAGCAGCTTGAGGTGGCTGAGGTGGAGGCGCCTGTCGGAGGAGAGGTTCGTGGCGGTTCTAATCGCCGACCAGTGATGGTCGGATCTGCGGTGGTGCAGCGAGTCGAAGGAGTTGTAGGGAGAAAAAGTGGCGGCGGCGGCGGCGGAGGAGGATGTGGTGGAGAGGCGGTCGTTGAAGCTGAGGGTTAAGCTGGAGCGAGCGAGGCTAGAGCGGGCACTGGAGGAGGCGAAAGTGCGATCGGTGACGGTGGAGTTGAAGCTGAAATCGAGGTCGGTGTTGCAGGGGGAGGAAGTATTGCCATTGTTGTTGCTGTTCTGGTCGTAGTAGTAATTATCCAACACCAGCAGAATCGAGAGAGAGAATCGAGGGAGGAGGCGATTTCGGGATCTCGAGAGATTCGAGGGAGTTGGTTTTTCGATTTTCCTTCCAGAGGAAGAAGAGAATCGAGAGAGAGAGTAGGGATAGAGATAGTCTGGGAAGAAGAATCGAGAAAACGGAGGGGAAGAAGAATCGAGAAACGGAGGGGTTAGGTTAGGAGTGAGTGGTGCAGATTTTTTGTTGCTTTTAATTTTTTTTTTTTTGTAGAAAAGGTAGTTTCCGGTTGGCCGGCTAACGGAGTCGAAACTGGAAACCAGTCAGTCGGTTTGCGGCTAACCGAGGCTCACGGACGGTCGGTTGACGGCAACTCTGGTCGAGGTCTCGGTTTGACCGATAACCGACAATTCGGTTTTCGGTTAAACCGAAACCGACCGAGTGACAGCCCTAACAATAAGTGATTTATGTGCCGCGAGAGCTGTATAGCGGCACACAATTGTGTGCTGTCAATACTGCTGCCGCTAAATCTTTTTAGCGGCAGATGTTAGCGGCAAATAATGTCTGTCTCTAATTCATAAATTCCCAACAGATAGTTTTGTTGCCAATTTGACTTTTTAATTACTATTTATTGTGTTCTTTTCTCAATTTAGCAACAAAAGTATTTGTCACTAAAATTTACTTTAGCGGCAGATATATATGCTTCCATAATACATTTTAGAGTCACTTGTATTAGCCTTCAAATTGATCTATAAAATCAAACAAAGTGCCGCTAAAGGAAAAAGATTTGTCGCTAATTTCACATTTACATAGCATTTTTCTACTTTTTGAGACATATTAATAGCCTCTAATTCGTATATTCTAGACAAATCTATTTGTTGGTAATTCTACCCTTTTAGCCGCACAAACACTTGCTGGTTATTAGATTTTTTTCTCGGTAATTAATTAGATTTTTTTTCCGTTGCATATATGAGAGGCTCGCATATTAATATTAAATTGGACTCCAAAATCTTAATAATTATGATATTTTAAATAAAAGAAAAATGAAATTTAAAGTGAGGGCTATTATATAAAGCATAAACACAATCTCTTTACAAACCGCTCAAGGAAATAACTAAGCCAAATGTGAAGGGGCAAAAAAATAAACAATGCTTCACGTCCAGGTTCTTGCTAACTAAATATACTATAATCTAAATACTACCCGCCAATACCATAACACATATACACGAAGTCCAACTTCATCACGAACTTTTGTGCAGGAGAAGTATTCAAACGTATTCAACCTGCATTTAAAACCATATTTCAATTTAAGTTCCCAATTGATTTGAACAAAATAGTAACAATGAATCAAGCGATAGTAGATGAATTGACTTACAAAACTAGATGGCCATGCAATACTTTGTGCTACCACATCCCCAATAAACTGATAACTTCCATATAGTCGTATTAAAGGCTCATCACGCTTGATTGGTAATATGATAAATACTTCAACAAATCCAACCCCTAGTTCTTCCCCGCCTACCAATTTCTTTGGATCTTTACTGCACACACTGGCTCTAGCTACATCAACACCAGGACTCCATAAACTCTTCAATAACACATCTGTTAATCCCTGTATATGTAAAGAAGTATCATTTAGTAATTGCAAGTAAAACACCACAAAATCAGTATCAAATATGAAAAGAAGAAAAACTTGAAACAATTTCTAAAGTTCGTTACGGAACTAATCAGAGAGGAAGGAGAAAAAAACAAGTTTAGGTGCTATATAAAAACGATATCAATATCAATTAATGATGTAAGGCATAACTCAAAATAAATGAACACATAATGGGGAAGAATGGGGTTGCAACACGGTCGGCCCTTGGTGGCGGTGTCTTGTGCATTACAGGCTAAAGACAATATATATACATTACCTGGCTACAAGGATCAACAAATCCACCATCATTATGGTCAAACTCATTCCCTTGAGATGAAATCAAATTCTATAAAATGTAAATAGTGCATGATTAATTTGGTTTGGTTCTCATGGAAAACTTTAAAAAAGGACAAAATACAATTACTAACTAGTCTTGCTTCAGAATTTGTCCAAGTATAAAACTTTGATCGTGAAGCCTACTTTGGAGCTCAATTCACGGAGCATGGATCGGATTCGGTTTAAGAGGCTTCTACCACATGAAATTAGGTATTTTGTTTTACAAAGGGAAGGCATTAGCTAAAGGAATGGATAGCTAGAAGGCTTCGAAAAAAGGATCAAAGATTGTACGAAGTCACAAAAATCTGCCTTTGAGAAACAAAATTTCGTTTTCCTAATTCAACTAGGATTTCATTTAATTGTTAGATATTGATTGCTTTTTGAGTTGCATTGTGTTTAGAATTCCTTATTAGTTTGTTAGACGTAGATAGGTTTATTTAAACTCGTCTTACGCAATGTAACAGTGAGACTTTGATTAATAGAAAAGAAATCATTTGGTTTATTCAAGTTTGCGAACTTGTTTTGGGTTTGGTGGATTCCAAACTTGCTGAGCTTGTGTATCGATTGAATAGTCCCTTCAATCGTGGTCGAGAAACTACCCTTATATACCATACGAGCTTTCCCCAGGTGCAGAATTGTCCATTCGTTCCGTTTTATCCAAATTTTGTATTAAGAACGCGTTGTTCTTGATTCGAGTTCAATCAATCTTATTGTTTTTTTATGGATCCCTACTTTTCAATAAGCTTATTGTTGACCACTAACAAGGATCAATTAATTATAAGGTGGACCAACTCTCAAATAATATACCTTGCTTTAATTATTTTTTAGTTTAAATCATATTTGTCAAACCTGCTATTTGAAACTAATTACCATATAAATATCACATGTCATATTTTTCATTTTTTATGATATTATGCATGAATTAGATATATTATGGCGCATTCTTCAGAAAACATTGCATCTTCCACGTTGGAATCTGATAATTAAGATTTTGAGTAAGTGTTTACATAGTCTTCTTTTTCCCTACAAAGAGCCACCATTGATATCGACGCATCTGAGATTGTCAAATGTTCAGGAGTTCGCCTAGTCAACCCTTTTCCTTCTTCTTGTTACTGGATATCCTGAAAGCACACACTAGAATAGGAGGTAAATACCTCTTAGTTGCATACTCTGTCAAACGAGTCATTTTCTCGCTTACGAGCTATCCTATACTATCCTTCATAAATGAAATCCATAATTATATTTTTAATAAGATTCCTGCTAGAAGCATACAAGTATTGTAATGCACTTCTTCATGGATGTCTGGTAACCATGTATGAAAGGGTATACTAGGCAATTTGACAGCAAAAGCAATAAGAACTACTATATTTTTTTTTTTATGAATAAGAACTACAATATAGAATAATTCCAGAGCCACATGCATGATATGATTGATTAGCTGATGTTTCAAAATTAAATGTTGGCTGATTGGAACCATATAAAGTGCTCGTATTAATAAAAATAATAATTTATACGAAATATAACGTGTGTGCAAATTATAAGTTGGTGTATTTTATGTGATATTTGCACTCAAATTTTTATTAAACCGACGATATATATTACGCGGCGGTAGTGCCGCGCAACGTCAGTACTAATAAACAAAGATATGACGGATGCTGCCTTTTTTAGGGTATAGACGTATTATGCTTCTTGTTTGATTTCACCGGTAAACCGCTGACTTCGAGGAACAAAGTATATATGACAAAACAATGTTTTATTTGTTATTCGCGCCCGTTAAGTTATTTTCCAAAATTGTATAATCGTAATGGTTCGACCGGAATAATTTTCTACTAGATGTTAAATTGGTATACGGTAGTTGGCGATATAAAATGATTGAATCACAATTAAATTACGGTTCCAAAATAAATATTCTAATGCAGAAATTTTCGATACAACTTCTAATACAATTTTACAATCCTAGATATTTACATAAACAGAGCAATCCTTGGCGCATGATTGTTCTCTCTAAAATTTCCTCTTTTTTCCTTTGCTTCTCAAATCTCAATTCATTGTTCAATTTTTTTTGTACATTGATAAACTCGTTGAATATGAATTGGAGATGACAAAGAACTTATATGTTATGTAATTACGTCAATGTCGTTATTGGTGATGCTTTTGTAACTCGATAGAAGAGTTGGCTATTTTTTTGCAAGAATAACCACTCCATACCACCCTAGTATAGGAATGATATCTTGTGCTACAAAATGTTTGAAAGTTGTAAATAACCGTTAGTATATTTCTATTATTATGTATTCAATCATTCTACTGTTTGCTGTCTGGTATGTTCATACCACTATGATATATTTGCATGCTACGTGGTAAGCTCTTATGTAGTACCAAACAATGTCACCATGGTATAGACTGGTACTAAATGTCTCGATTTCTTTATTCCGAAAATATATCAAAATGAATATCATTTTAAAGAGCACAAATAATCCAATTTATTTGTGCAAAAAATTAAATTTTGACTAAAAACGAAAGAAAGATAATCTATTAAAATTTAGAGGAGAAAATGTTAGAATCCTTCAATAAATTATCATGCGGAAGATTTTGCATTATAGCTAACCAACATCCGTCCCAAAAAAAAACCATGATCCATGAAACCATACCGTACCGGCGGTTCAACCACGAAATACCAGTATTGGAGGCTAAATCGGTAAGCGGTATTTAACGGTCTAAAAGTTGAACTACGGTTAAACCACGATTTTATCATAAAATATCAGACCGCTAACTTTTTTGATACGATATTCGGTACGGTTTCATGTACGATGCAAAACACACAAGGTTTGTTCGTTTCTTAATTTAAAAATTAAAATGTCTGACTGTTTTATTTTCTTGTATTATTACATTATTTTTGTCTCGTTAATGAGGCAAATGTGTATACATGTAACATGTGGACGGGGTTCGTGCTTACGTGTTTCCGGTGACATCATTTCATACCTATAAGATTAGAGTGGAGAATGACTATAATTTTATAACTTCATAAAGTGATTGGCTATTTAAATATCACTTTAAAAATTTTAATTATTATTTTCAATAAATAAAATGTAAATTTTTATCCTATTAATCAATTTATTTCAAAGAAAGAACACTTCCTTTTAGACTTCGAAGGAGGGATGACAAAAATATCCATAATGGTGTATACATTAGTGTTATCAAAACCGAACCAAACATCTATCCGGAATCACGAGAGGTTTAAGGTTTATCGAGTAACTGTTGATTAACCGGTATTAAGAACCGATCATAAACCGATAATTTGCTCCATATAACTATTTTTCTTCATTTTAGTAATAAGTTATCGTACTTTTTTCCCTTTATATAATGTCAGTATACGTGTAAATGTTAATATGTTAGGTTGAAGTTGTAAAGGAAATCTGGATACCCAAAACCATATAGAATATGGACATAAATTAAAACTTTATCTAATTTTTATGTGAGTATATATAAGTATGGGTAAGAATGAAAGACAACGGAACTAACTGTGAAACGGCCGGCAGTAATTTAATTAGTCAACTAACGAAACACTTAAAAATTTTCAAAATAGAACCAAGGATTTGGACGTATACATGGCTGCTTATATATCATCCGTATTTGCCAAAAACAATATGTTCCAAATCCCCGGCATGCTGACGACACTTCGTAAAAGCGGCATGAATAAGTAACCACTTAACTGTCAATTTGACTATATGTGCATAAAAGCAAAAAAAATTGTTAGCTAGATCCTGATTAATTATTACCACAACAATCCAAATGGCTTCACTATTGCTCTTCCTCCTCCTAGCTCTCGTCGCCGTCCGCCCTGCCAACGGGTTCCGCCGCAGTGTCCACACCGCCGCCGCTACCACGGACCCTCGTCCTCCGCCGTGGCGCCACCACGTCTTCCTCAGCCACCGGGGGCCCGATGGCCGCCACACATTCACCGACCACCTCGACTCCGCCCTCCAACGCAAAAGAATCAAGGTTTTCCGGGACGACCACGACCTCCCCCGGGGAGAAAACGTGACCGAGGCCATCTCACGCGCCATCGAGGAGTCCATGCTGTCCGTCGTCGTGCTGTCCCGAGGGTACGCCTCGTCGGAGTACTGCCTCGACGAGCTGGTCAAGATCATGCACTGCAGGAAGGAGAACGGGCACCAGGTTTTCCCCGTTTACTACAAAGTGTCCCCGGACGACGACGTCGCCGATCCGTCGTCGTCTGGGGTTTACAAGGCCGACTTGGACCGTCACAAGAGAAGGCATTCCTACGATAGAGTGGCTACCTGGATCCACGCTCTCCGATCCATCTCCCATATTTCATGATGGGTTGTCGTCCCCAATAATTGGTTCCCTATACTCCTGTCCTCTATTCTTTTGGGGACGACAAAAATCTAGGTCGTCCCCATTAATAAGGACGACTGTCGTCCCAAAAACTCGTAAGTCGTCGTCTCGTTTTTTTCCATGAAAGACAACATGTCGTCCCTATAACTTTAGTGACAATAAATCGTCCTCTAAAAATCATTTCCAGGGACAAACTGTTGTCCCACATGATCAATTTCATGATTGTGTTGGGCTTATATGGGGATAATATATTGTCCCCTTTTCTTTTTATAGGGTGACATGTCGTTCCTATAGGTATAAAATTGGAGTCTAAAAATCGTCCTCAAAATCTTTATTCAAGGACTACAAGTGGTCTCTTATACTATATCTTTAGAGACGACAAGTTATTACTTATGACTTTTGGGGACTAATAGTTGTCTTTTAACTTGAATATTGGGGGACGACGAGTTGTCACTTATGCACCTATTGGGAAAGACTAGTTGTCCCCTATGTAACTCGTATAAATGACCTGTATATATTTTCAAATAAAAAATATATATACACAAAATATACTAAGATACATAGTCTTTATAGCAATAATTGAAAAAATAGAGTTAGGGTACATCTGAATATATATATTTTACAAGTAATAGAACATTGCACTAATTCATTCATCCAAATCAGAAGCTCCTCTAGTCTTAAATCACTCACTTCTAACTTGTTGATCGACCTCTCTGTCTTCACTTGGCACAATATTTGCTCGGCTTGATTTCTGATCATCGTGTTAAGATGATTTGCTGAACTTGATCTTCCCGTTTTTCAATAGTTATTTCAGCGTCAAATTATGCATATCCTGCTATGAAAAATGAATAGAAAAAGATAATGAAGTCACTAGTAAGGAATAGTTAAAATAACTCAAGTAGCATGTAATACGAATGACTGAAAGATTATCTTCTTTCTATAGAGGGTGTTACATTATTAACTAACTTGACTTAGGGTGGGAATGATGAGATAACCCACAATACCCAAAGCAACATTCATGAAGTAGATATCAATCAAGAATCAGTAGATGAATAATAGAAACCATGTTTCCTGTATAAGCATCAACTTTTGGCTTCTCTTCATTCCACTTTTAGGTTCGATTAGTATGTATGCATTGCATAATAAATCATATTCCTAAATTTACTTGAATAATT
Source organism: Linum tenue (assembly GCA_946122785.1). NCBI lineage: Eukaryota > Viridiplantae > Streptophyta > Magnoliopsida > Malpighiales > Linaceae > Linum > Linum tenue. Next base: position 8,338,075 of record CAMGYJ010000006.1, read on the forward strand.
CCCTCTCTAATAAGACATCGCATGAAAGACAGCAGACTGAGAGAGGAATTTGAAGGCCATTTACCAACGTGAGGAAAGACATGGTATTGAAATCTGCCTAGCTCTACCAATTCTATGTTCAATCGGTTCCCTTGAATCTATGTAACCCAATCCTATCAAAACAAGATATTGTTGGTTGGATTATAGAAATACCAACAACAGAACCTTCCCCACGCCCGAAAGTAAAACAAACAATTACAACCAAACAGATTACAAAATTTTATTGTTAAATGTAGAACAGAGACCTAAAACCCTAAACAAAGATAATTTGAAAAGAGAAACAAACAAATCATATGGTCTTAATACCTTATAATTCCAGCGACAGGTTCAATTACCCCCTCGTCAATTAGGTCGTTCTTGCCGTCAAGCGCCATTAACAGGATGAGTTAGAAGAACCCTAACCGAAAATTGAGTTGTTATTGCCGACAAATATCTTTCTCGCCCTTACATAGTATTCCTCAATCGGGTTACACTGCAATAAGAAGTAAAGCATGGGTGTTAGAGGAAGGACAACCACATAGAGAAAGATGAGGAAAGAGGGCTTGGAGAAGAAGGGGAGTTGAGATCGTAGAGTTCCCTCTGTTGCCTAGGAAGAAGATGGACAGGAGGAAAAATAGAAGACTAAACCCTAGGAAGCTATCATTCTAATTTTAATTAATATATAAAACTCATCCAGACTCCAGAGGCTAGAAGTTAAAGAGAAAAATCCTAAAAAGGAAAACGAGGCGGCACATTCCAATTACTCAACTAAGTAGGGCTGGGCATGCGGGCGGATCATCCGCGGGTTTGGGCCGACCCATCCGCATTTGACCCGAATTTCGTTAAGTGGGTGGGTCTATGGGTGGGTGACGGGTTGCGCTGGGAGCCATCCGCCGGGTGATGGGTGGGTTGTGGGTGAGTGTGCGGGTGACCCGCTCAACCCAACAGCAAAAAGATCAAAGTCGTTGGAGCTAGAGAGAGGAGAGTGGAGACGTTAGATATAAACTCGGATTGCTCCTGGAGTTTGAACCTCAAAGCCAACCTTCCAAATAGAGATCCCCTCTTCTTCCCTTTACTTTTTCCTCTAATTCTTGTGCCTAGATCACCGCTCTTTCCTTAGTTCCTTGCACCTAATAATCGTCTCAATATGTAGAAAACTCTTTCATAATAGAATTTCTATCCAATTTAAGAACTAATTCGACATTTTTCGCCCTAATTCAACTTCTTGTTTCCCTCGATGATTCTCTTCACCTATTATCATGTCAAGTTGACTCATTTATATTATATACATTGTGATGTGGGTGAACCCACAAACCCACCCGCATCATCCACCATCCGCCCGACCCAACCCGAGACTAAATGTGGATGGGTGGTGGGTTAAATTTTATCAATCCGTTTAAGCGCGGGTGGGTGCATTTTATGGTCAAAATCCACCCGACCCACCCAATGCCCACCCCTACAACTAAGGATAGTTAATTTTGTTCCGCCTTTGGCTATGGGGACGATAAAAAATAGCGCGTCAATATGATTTTCGGCCGCCTTGCATCTATAGAGACGATTTTATGATATTGTCCCCTATGTCACTAAGACTTGCATCTCCAAGGACAAACTCATTTAATCGTCCCCTATTTTGGTTCCCAAAGCTTCCTAGTTTTGTAGTGCTAGTTGCAACTACAAGTGTTGAGAGAGCCTTTTCAGTTTTGGGTTACATCAAGAACAAGTTTCAGAATCGAAATAAGCGATCAGTATGTGAGAATCAATAATGATGGTCTAGTATGATATACTGGCAGATATTATTTTAGCACTCTACGCAGCGAGTATAGTTTACAATTCTTTCAGAATATGTAAATACATAGTGGCTTTTGTTGTAACTTGTACTAATAAGATATTTTCTTATTGATTTTTTAATTTAATAGTTGGAAAGGAACACTCTTATAAAAAATGGATGATCTTCCACTGATTTGGTCAGAGAGCGGTTCTCATTCATAAATTAAGGGTACATAACTATTCATAACCCTGTACTTACCATAGTACCATTTATAGGAGGGTATTAACTATCCCTCCAATAAATTTTAGCGAGATATATATCTTTCGTTTTAAGTAGAAATTAAAAAATAAAAAAAACAGATTAAGTGTGCTCTTCAAAATTACATCAGTTTTGATATATTTTGAAAAAAATTTGAGAATTTATTATCAGCCTATACTATGTAATACTACTTGGTATATACCAATGTAGTCAAAAGCGAGTTTCTAGGTAGAAACGTTTTGGTGATTTAGAAGCGTAAAATCTTAACTGTTTAAGTTTTAAAGCGGAGTTCTTACCTACATAAGTTATAAAAACTGAGATTTTGTGTGACCTAGAAACGTAAAATCGTAAGTTTTTAAGTTTTAGAGCGCGATTTTGACTACATTGGTATATACATAAGATTATACCACCTTCTATGGAAAGTGTATCATGATGGATTGAATAAACCAGAGTGTAGAATGATTTCATGCATGATTGTAAAAATATATTCACCGTTATTTACCATCTTTTATCAACGTAAACCACCAGTTACCACTTACCACCATGCACTAGGGTGGTACTTTTTTCCTGAAAATATTTTTCCAAAAAAATTGTATATCTAATAGATTATGAAGAACTCGTTCCTTCTGGACAAAACTTTTAAAATACGAGTTAAAAACGAAGATTGTACCAAGGGTGATAACGAGTAGTATGAGATTTTTTTGCTCAAAATACATTGAAAATTGATATAATTTTATAATTAACAACGAACATATTCCATATGTATAAAAAAAATTGAAGTCCAAGGTAACGAAGAAGATGAAAATTGCACAGTAAGTTCATGTTATAACTTGATGTTAATTAGTAATATTTTTATTTTTTAATTTAACTTTTGGAAAACGAACACTCTTATATAAAGTTCATATGTCAGCCACCGATTTGGCCTCTTATCTTCAATTATAAATGATAATCGTATCATAAGAGAAAAGCAAGCTTATAGTACCTACTACGGTACGATTTCTAAATCATTGTCAAAGAGGCAAGTATTAAAAAAAATCATCAGTACACCAGATACAATGTATATACAACCGAGAGAATTCCATCTGTCATAATTAAGACATACTTTATATTATTATAAAAAAAAATTGCCCGAATCTATTCGCTAGATTGATAGGTCTGCAACTTGTATTTATCTTTATTTCTTTTGGTGCTTTTCTCAATTAAAAAAAAATGACATTAACATTATAGATTAAAAAAATCCCTCAGACACAGCGGCGGCAAAAGCGACATTGTACAAAAATGTGACAGGAATTTTTTTTTATGGTTATGTAACAAAAAATTTATTAAACAAAAATCCACGCGACTCTTCGATATGGTTTTGTTTTTTTTTTTCACAATGACTCTTCGATATGTTGAAGGAGATAAAATATTAGTTTATATAGATAAAATAATATGTTTGTGGGGATAACATAGGACTACTTTCTATCTAGAAGATCAGGACAAAGCGTGTTTCTGTATATTAAATAGTTTCCAGGTAATACAGGCAGGAGATCCTTAGTCTGTTTAGTCAAATAACCAATTCTCTATTGGTAATTAGATTAAGAATTATCAATTCAATTATGAAAATTAAGAGATAAAACAAATTCCCGCTATACAACACACACACCAAAATGTTCCAAACAATTGGAGTCAAAAGGCAATTTGTATTAATCACCGATAATATAATTGCAGTCAAAGCCATGGGACGGTTTCCCAACTCCTGCCCAGTTTCGACTTTCGACCTCTTCACATAATCCTCAATCCAATCTTTAGTGGCCACTCGATGGTTACTTCACGATTGTTAGTAAATGGTATAAGGTTGATTATGGAACCTCTCCCAACAACTCGAGTTATTAGGACCAATTGATTTATCATATGGTATCAGAGCCTTCTATTACCGAAAGGTCCTATGTCCGATTCCCGCTCACCCCTACTTGTGAATCACATGGTATTCTTGTGTTTAGACCTGTGCAAACTTCAACCTCTTATGAGTGACTTTCGGGACCAACTGGTTTGTGATCCACGCCACCGCACCATCAAAATTCAGGCTTTGCTCTTCGCCTGTTTCCGAGGAATCCCCGGTCGAACCAGAAAATGATGTCGCCGGCCGGTGTATGAGTGATAGAATGTTGGATGCCGGTAGCCTGGAATTCACGTTGTATATCTTTCTCGACGTCACCGTCTCCCCCACCTAACCGTGCATGCATGCAACGTTCACGTTAGCCAATTAAATACCGTTTGGAGGTTCATGAATATATATACCAGAAGATCACCGTTTGAATATATACCATAATGTGAGTGTAGCGGCCGGTTTTTTGGCTGCATATCGCTACTCACTCCAGCAATCAGTCCTACTTTGCTTGTGTGGCGAGCGATTAATACAAATCGTGTTTGATTTCGGTGATATATTATACCTGATCGTTTTGAATACCAGTAAACTGCACCAAACTCTAGTAGTTTGAGAAATTTTGATGTATGTATTTGTATGTTGGGAATTAGTTTTTGTTAACCTTTCGGAGATAAAATTAGCATGGTGATCCAAAGCTCCTGCGTCATCACAAACGCCACTGTGGTGATGAGCAAACGACATCCTAATTACGGCTTGGTGATGAAGAACAAGCGACAAAGTACTATAGATGTCATTGTTCTGGAATGAAGGGAGTATGTGCATGTCCCCCGTCTCCCCAACAAGAACGTCAAAAAATAATCTTGTTTTATGTAGTATGATGCATACTGGTTGGGGCTAGACATGCTCCGAGGAGAGGGCCCCGTCCCCCGGAAATTTTAAAAAACCACTACAAGAAAAATAAGAATTAACGGCAAAGTCTATTTGCCACAATAAGTGATTTATGTGCCGCGAGATAGAGCTGTATAGCGGCACACAATTGTGTGCTGTCAATACTGCTGTCGCTAAATCTTTTTAGCGGCAGATGTTAGCGGCAAATAATGTCTGTCTCTAATTCATAAATTCCCAACAGATAGTTTTGTTGCCAATTTGACTTTTTAATTACTATTTATTGTGTTCTTTTCTCAATTTAGCAACAAAAGTATTTGTCACTAAAATTTACTTTAGCGGCAGATATACATGCTTCCATAATACGTTTTAGAGTCACTTGTATTAGCCTTCAAATTGATCTATAAAATCAAACTAAGTGCCGCTAAAGGAAAAAAATTTGTCGCTAATTTCACATTTACATAGCATTTTTCTACTTTTTGAGACATATTAATAGCCTCTAATTCGTATATTCTAGACAAATCTATTTGTTGGTAATTCTACCTTTTAGCCGCACAAACACTTGCTGGTTATTAGATTTTTTTCTCGGTAATTAATTAGATTTTTTTCCGTTGCATATATGAGAGGCTCGCATATTGTTACGTGCACTTTTTTCGGATAATAGAATTTAGGAAGAAAGATCAGAATTGGAAGAATAAGAATTGAGGAAAGATAGATAGATTGGAAGAAGAGAAGTGTTCTTCTTAATGGCGACAACGGAACCCCTAAACTTTTTCGAGGAAAGCCAACCTTCCAAATTAACACGTAGGTGTGTAAAACCCTTTTCTGATTATACTTGATTCCCTATTGCATCTATCCATCTGCTACCTTAAATACATAATAATTAACTACTAATCCTACAAACTAGAAAAACCAAAAGAAAACACCTAACTAAGGGGTCGTTTGCTTGTTGGATTTGAAAAATGAGGGTTTTGGCCAACAAAAACCTTGGGATTTATATTGGATTTATTGGATTATGGATTTGAAGAGTCTAATGTTTGCATGATAGATTTGATGATGGATTTGTGATGGATTTTTTAATTAAATAACTAACCATCAAGGATTTGCAATTCCCAAATGAATATGTGGGATTTACAAGTCCGTGGGGTCCACGGATTTGGTTCCAAAATAAAGACCAAATCCGTGGACCCCACGGATTTAGCACCCTTCAACAAACAATGGACTTATGTTAAATCCATCAAGCTTGGGATTTGGGTACCAAATCCATGACCCAAATCCAACAAGCAAACGACCCCTAAGTCCCCCAATTCTAGGCCATCACTAACCCCACTAATCACATCCTGATCATCTCTAACAACCCATAATTAATTAACAATTATAAATTAATAAATGCACATGACACATATTAATATTAAATTGGACTCCAAAATCTTAATAATTATGATATTTTAAATAAAATAAAAATGAAATTGAAAGTGAGGGCTATTATATAAAGCATAAACACAATCTCTTTACAAACCGCTCAAGGAAATAACTAAGCCAAATGTGAAGGGGCAAAAAAATAAACAATGCTTCACGTCCAGGTTCTTGCTAACTAAATATACTATAATCTAAATACTACCCGCCAATACCATAACACATATACACGAAGTCCAACTTCATCACGAACTTTTGTGCAGGAGAAGTATTCAAACGTATTCAACCTGCATTTAAAACCATATTTCAATTTAAGTTCCCAATTGATTTGAACAAAACAGTAACAATGAATCAAGCGATAGTAGACGAATTGACTTACAAAACTAGATGGCCATGCAATACTTTGTGCTACCACATCCCCAATAAACTGATAACTTCCATATGGTCGTATTAAAGGCTCATCACGCTTGATTGGTAATATGATAAATACCTCAACAAATCCAACCCCTAGTTCTTCCCCGCCTACCAATTTCTTTGGATCTTTGCTGCACACACCGGCTCTAGCTACATCAACACCAGGACTCCGTAAACTCTTCAATAACACATCTGTTAATCCCTGTATATGTAAAGAAGTATCATTTAGTAATTGCAAGTAAAACACCACAAAATCAGTATCAAATATGAAAAGAAGAAAAACTTCAAACAATTTCTAAAGTTCGCTACGGAACTAATCAGAGCGGAAGGAGAAAAAAAAACAAGTTTAGGTGCTATATAACAACGATATCAATATCAAAATAAATGAACACATAATGGGGAAGAATGGGGTTGCAACACGGTCGGCCCTTGGTGGCTGTGTCTTGTGCATTACAGGTAGATTTATGACAAACTCTTCTCTTCAAATTTATAGGCTAAAGACAATATACATTACCTGGCTACAAGGATCAACAAGTCCACCATCATTATGGTCAAACTCATTCCCTTGAGATGAAATCAAATTCTATAAAATGTAAATAGTGCATGATTAATTTGGTTTGGTTCTCATGGAAAACCTTAAAAAGGACAAAATACAATTACTAACTAGTCTTGCTTCAGAAATGTGCACTCCACCAACATCTGACATTCCCATTGATCTTCCTATGGAAAGTGCATTTGGAACCGATGGAGAGGGATGCATCGGTGAATTAGTACGACTATCAATCCTATTCTGTACCTATACATGTAAACAAATGAATTCAGTTCACTTGCACAAATAAACCTCCATAGAATTTAAACATTATATATACTTTTTGCAAGCAGCTGTCTTTTCGAGAAGTACTCCCATTTGAAGCTAAAGCACGATACTGGGGTATATATGTCTCGAGAATCACATTTGGCAGGACCTGAGACTAACAAAACAAATCATTTATTTAATAACGCAAAACAAGAGCATATATCACTCAAAGAAACAAAAGAGAGAACTCCATAATAAGACAACAAAGCCTAATAAGATGGCAAAACAAGAGCATAGACCATGCAAAGAAACAGAAGAGTGAACTTCAGGAAGAAGCAGAGTTGCATAGACAAACAGAGGCCACGCAAAGAACTGTGTAGACAAACAACACTATAATAAGACAGTAAAACAAGAGTAGACCATATTTACATAAGGAAGAAGCAGAGAAAGCGGAAGGCAAGACAAAAGTGATCTCCTTTTCACTAAAAGAGTAAGCTTACTAACAGAAAGCATCCCAATCCGACTTAGAAAAATTGTTGGCCAATGGGAAGCTAAGTCTACAAAGAGAAAAACAGGTTCTTGTATATACGGGCTTACATTTCTTGGTGTAGTCTCGACTCTTCTAGGTGGAGATTGTAACATTGGGAGGAATGGACCAGTGCCTAAATTGTATTCATCCTACAACGGAATCAAAGCCGTAGATATCATTCTTAATGGAAAATGGAATTTTGTGCGGTACTTTGAATGAAGACAACTAACCTGGGTAGATGAGTCATCATATTGAATGCATTCATCATCCACATGTCTTGTGTGACTTGAAAGGGATTTTGGTAGACTTGGATTCCGATGAACCAGTTGGATCACTCGATGTATTTTGCCACCTATCAGCTTTACATATCACACACTTGGACGCATTGATATGCTCTTTCCAAAATAACATGCAGTCATTCTGACAAGCGTCATAAGTTTTCTGACTCAACCCCAATTCTGACATAACTTTCTTCAATACATAGTGAGATTTGGGTAAAGTTTCTCCTGCAGGAAGTACTTCTCGCAATAACTCTAACAACATATCAAGCGATTTGACGGACCATTTCCCAACACACTTCACGTGAAATAATATGATGATGAAGGAAAGCTTGGTATGACTAGTACAACCAGGAAATAGTGGAGTTTGATGTGCTTCTACCAACCTCAAAATTTTACGAACCTCCGCGTTTGTTTCATCTTCTTCTATTCCTGACTGAATGTCGTTCTCCAGATCACCAAGCATGTCATCGATGTCATTGTCAGAATCCTCATAATTTGTTGTTGTATCCACATAATCTTGATTTGTTGCGCCCGTAGAAGGCGATGCATGGAAAGAACTTTCTCCATGTAAACCCCAATTTGTGTAATTGGGGAAGAATCCGAAGCATACCAAGTGATTGTGCACATCTGGACGAGATAACCATGACCGATTGCAACATTTCTTGCACGAACATAAAATTTGTGCATCGCGACAACACGGAGAAGCATAAGCGAAATCCAAAAATTTGTTTAACCCCTGTATATATTCCTCCGTACTTCTTGACTTGTTCATCCAACTTTTATCCATCTGCAACAAAAACACATTCATAATAAAACAGGTTAATAAATAATTTGCAATTAAGGAGCGATTATAGCCTTTTTCATTCAACGAGAAAAAAAAAATATAACCTTTGTCGCTGTAGATTTGATCTCCGAAGAATGGTATGAACTGACCGGAGAATGGTCTTCCAAAAAAGTACACCGAAGGCGAAATTCCGTTACCCCTGTCCGCTTAGACACTCTCCGAGACACTTGTGAGTGACCCTCAAATATGTGGCCTCCAGCTTCTGGACTCCTAGGATGCCTACAGCTCCTAGTCCAACGTGTGTCGCTCTTAGAAATTGATAGCAACAAATAACTTGAAGTTCCAATTTATAGACAATCATTATATACTTTGTCCTTGTCCATATCATATTCGTCTTCCTTATATGGCACGCATTTTTTTTTTTTTTAACTAAATCTTAGAAATTGATTGCCACATTCTCATTTATAATATTAGTTAATTAATACCAATTTACGAGTTGGACAATTAAATAAGGAGTCACTTTATATGCCACGCCTCTCTTGATCATTCTATGCCAGCTGTTGCCACCATGAGTAGTTATTTTTTGTTGTTCCAGACCACATGTGATTAGTTTATTATAATGGCTAGTTAGAGTGCAATGAAAAAGATGGCTCTTGCCTCGGATAAATAATATTTGTTCTTTTTTTAGAGAAAATAAAACAATTTACTTGTTATTTAAATCATAAACGGAGTGGGAATTATAATAATTATATCATTTAATTGGGGGCACATATGGGTTCTGTGGGGACAATCCTATTTGATGGTATTTCAATTAAAATGAAAAGATTGTTTTTCTATTTTCCTACAAGGTTTTCGTTTTAGATAATAATAGGACAACTATTAGCGATAATAGGAGTAGCCTCTAAAATTATTTATATGGCGGCAGAATATTTTCAGCCTCCAAAAGTATTAAATATAATTATAATAATAAAATTCGTTTTTCATAGATAACAAGGCAAAACTTTAAAAGACAGGTACACAAAATGTGCCCCTATATGCAAGATTTTAATTAAGTTAAAATAAATTGTAAAAATATAATCATTTTAGAGGCACATAATTTTAATTTTAGAGGCAGAAAACATATTGGTAGTGTAAAATGTATTTTAGGAAACAATTACTTTATGTGCCGCCAAATCTTGCCGTTAAAGGTGATTTTCTTGTAGTGAACATATACAAATCTATAGCAAGTTCCTCAAATTCTGTATGAACCAGGGATAATTTTAATTAAATTTATAAACAACTTGTTTCCATTATTGTTGCGATCGGGTTTGTTTTGCAAGGCCCACAAAAAATCCCAACTCCTCTCGCCCTGGCTGTCTGTCTCACGACGCAACCTCTGTCTAGCCGTCTCTCTCCCAACCCCTCGGAGGAGAAAATCCTTCCTCCTCTCTCTGGCTCTATCAGTACATCTCGCACCCCAGCAATCTCGCCGTCGTGGAATCCGTGCATTCTCCTGCGTAAGTTCCCTTAGTGAAGTCGCTTTCTATTTTGAATTTGCATAGGTTGTATGTGCAATGTCCCTCTCTTTTTTTTCCAATGACCAATCTATCTATTAGCTACTACCCGTTCCAATCATTTGTGCTTCAGTCCCATGTATGTCACTCTCTGCCTTTTGCCTATCTTTAGTTGCTATGACATTTCCTTACATGAGTTATACATCATTAGTGATTAATTCATCAGATTGCTCTGTCGAAAACTTTTGTGATATTTTTCTTATAACGAAGTTCTAATTTCTAAGAATGGTACAAGTAATGAAGCAGTCCACTTTATGATCAGCAAAAGCATGATTGAGAGGGCTATGAGAACACGAATGATTAGAGTGGTATATGGAAATGTATAATGTGTCCATTTGTAATGTCAATTGGGGTTTTATGGTAATGTCAATTGGGGTTTTAGATTTCAAATGGTTGATTTCCTGTAATTACTTATCGTGTTTTGGCTTGAATTCTACAGCTGGGGTTTTGTTACGAATCAGTTCTTTGTTGTGTGATGGACAACGACGAACATAGGTTAAGGGGAGGTGTGTCAAGCGACACAACCCTGCTCGAGATTTTGACAGAAAATTTATGTTTCGGCATTAAAAATATTTGAAACTAGAATCTATCACACACTTTTAAAAGTTGTAATTGGCATATTGTTGTAATTCCAAGCATTGAAATGAATTTTTTTACCACAAAGTACATAACAAATTATATTCGGAATCAGATTAGTAACCAATTTAAATGATTGTTATAATAAGAAGTGTGTAACGTATTTTAGGGTATAACTTTTTTTTTATAGAATTTTAGGGTATAACTTGAGGCAGCGTGAGTCCTCACTGTTAGACTGTCTGCTTTGGGTTACAAAATTTATTTGCAGCTGCTCTTCCTATTGAACTGTAGAATCCAGTTTTCTTCAAAACAAAATAGGTGTAGTAAATAAGGTTTAGAATGAAGTTCCTTTCCATATTGGACCTGGTCTATTTGATATTAGTCCTAATGATGTAGTAAGTTTATTTGAATTGTCATTAACACAAGTCCTGGCATAATGCGAGCACGAATTTATTAGAGTCTTTTAATTATCTTTTCATGGGATGTCAATTTTTTTTTTTTTTTTGGTTATTTCTTTCCTTTCAATTTGTTTCTGTTGTATAAAAGTTGTTGGCCCAAGCTCATTATAAAATCATTTTATCATTGCATTGTAGGGAAATCATTCTCAATGCACCTGTTTTGATTGCTGAGGTGCCAACTATTGAGATTCCAAAATTTCCACTGCTCAGCTCAATCAATTCAAAATCAGGGACGACCAGAATGTATAGGGTCTTCCAGCACAATTGGCAGCCTATTAGCACCTCTAATTTATCTAACATCAAGTTATTTTTTAGTGAATTTCAGGAAAAAGGTGTTTGTGAAGGAAGGGCAAGTGAGTCAAGTACGTCCTAATTGGTGCTACCTAATTGGTGCTATATGGGGTGTGTGCTATGCCCTCGCAAAGTGGAAAAGGACCTGTAAGGGTACTTATGTGGACACTGAAAGACAACATCTACCATTGTTCCAAGTAAGCTGATAATCTGATTCTTGCTTTCTACATCCTCTACTCTACACATTTGTTGTTCCAATTTTATAGGAAATTATGAGATCATTGCACAACATGGAAGAGTCATAAAGTGCTCTTATTGTTCTAATTTGATTGCAGCCACGGACTGGGCACCAAGTCTTAAGGTCCTTGGAGAGACATTCTTAATCAGGTTGAAAAGGAAATATGTTGTCGAATGTGATCTTAAAGAGGATAAGTAGTTTTGCTGGAAACTTTGTGGAGTTAATGGCCACAATGTGAAGCTATTGTTTAGTATCATGTTGTCATCTATGCGATGGTTCGTATTCTATTTTTCGTTGAGGTTGATATCGGAACATTGTTTCTAGGTTTTCCCCTTATGAATTGACGTCTTTTGTTCAGTTTCAATTGTGGATTGTCTCATTTGATAGATAGTTGGTGTTTTGTTTTTTCTGTTTTGTCTTTTTTGTCGGTAACTGTATCATCTCTTTGCATATCATTTTGGAAAATTGGACATAATTATTATTTTTAACCATGTATTTATGGGTTACTATACCCTTCATCGAATTGAAATCTAAAATGGAAGTTTGTGTGGTCTATTTGCATATCAATTCGGAGGATTGCACTTTATGATTCTTTTTAACCAATTAATTCTTGGTTATTATTATGCTTCATCGAATTGAAAACTAAAATGGATATATTTATTAGCTGATAGTGTTGTTATATAGGTTCTATTAGAGTTTGCTGTTTCACAAGTAAGCAAACAATTTGGTTAACCATAACCATTAGCTACAGGTTGTATACAACACCGGCCAATGGGCCGGGCCCAATGCTAGTAATATAATACGTCGAAGGGAAAAACGGGAGCCCCATTTAAAATTTCCTGCAACGAGAGTGAAAGTAGGAAGGACATTTTGGTCTTCACAATTACTTTTTTTTTATTCATTAAAAAGACAAGTACTGGGATTCAAACCATGACCATTTTAAAGAAAAACAAGGATCATAACCAATCACACTAAGTACATTTGTTGTATCTTTTTAAATTAAAAACATATAATAGCTGGGAGAAAAAAACCCTTCCCCAATTTCAAATTCCCTGCTCCAGGAGCATTTGTAGGAAAGGTAGAATAGGGAGTGTCAATTTTTTTCTCTGTCCTCTGTGGAACGGGCCAACTTATCGTACACATGCGGATTTGAACGGGTCCAGGACTGTCAATTTTTTTCTTTAAGCCCTTTTATTTCTCCGTGGTGATAAAATATATATGAAAAGGCAAAAATAATACTTCTTTTTATTGCTAAAAATAAAAGATTTAACAATAAACTAATGCATGGTATCTAATGGGCTAACCGCTAACCGTAAAATAAAAGAGTTGAATGAGCCTGACCTACACGGGATTTGTCAATCAAGTAAAACAAATAAACATCATTGGTTTGACATTCTAAAACAAGCTATTTTCTCTTACATAATATATATATATTATGCTATTATTTTATATCTTAGTGGCTAAAATATATGTATTTTAAAGTTATTCAATGGTTCAACCTCGACCAACCCAATTAGTCCAATTTTTATCATTTCAAATATATATTATATAATTATTTGATATCATAAGGATCAAATTATAGTGTATTTTATGGGGAATCGTTTGATATTTGTTAGTAAAAAAATAAATAGAAAGATCTATTTGGGTATTTTAAACATTAAAACGATCCTAAACAGTTTCAGTTTTTTTTTTTTAATTTCTATGATTTTATTCCCGAATAAGTGATGTGCAAATGGCGAATTGCAGCCATTTCTTTTCTTTCACTATTTTTTATTTTCAAATAGAAAGTTTAAAAGTAAAGAATAATTAGAATTTGGCATGGGTCGGTCAAACAGGCTGAATTTCAAGTTTTGGCCCGTTTTGATCAAGTCTAATTTATAATCACATGGTTCCCTGATACCCGATAAAAATCTCAATCCAAACCAGTTTGGCAGGTGAGTCCGTGTTTACCGCCATTTTCTAGGGATACGACAACGGCGGTTCCTATCCCAAATCGTGTTGTTCGTTCTTGATTTCCTTAAATTTTATCATGGCCTTACAAAAACCAGAAAGAACAATGACGACAAGATGAAATTTTTATAAAGCAAATTAATCGACCAACGGGCCGAGTAAAAGCTAGCAGATGCTCATTTCCCGAAAACCGACGGGATAGGCGATTTTTTATTTGATTTTCTGGAATTCGATTTCTATAAAACTTACTCCACCTCATCATATTACCAGAAACAATATTGTTTCACAAGGTAACATGTACTTGATTTTGGTTCATAAGGCCGATTTTTTATTCGGTGCATCATTCATGTCTCTTTCCTTCTAAAATTCACTATTTTTATCATGTGTTTCCCAAAAAAAAACTATACAACAATAAAAGCTATACACCCCACTACTGAAGTAAATTCGGTACAGAATAATGAATTGGCTCCTCGATTAAAGTCGCCAATTCACTACCTTCAACTAAGGTTGCTCTGTCAACCTAGGCAGATATTCTCTTTCTAGGTTAAAGCAGAAACAACAGGAATTTGATCAGGATTCAAGTCATTCAATCATTCAAACCTCAATCGAATATAATCAATTCATAAACTCTGTACTTGGGTTCATACAATCAGACCTAACATACAAATCTAGGGTTCCCCATACCCAGATGAATGGGGAAACTACTCCATGGAGAGAGAAGCAAAAGCAGATTCAGACGCGGAAATCATACTGTGAAGGATGGGTTTCTGCTCCTGGTTGTCAATCAGCACTTCTCCAAGCTCAAGCCGGGCTCCAATGGTGATGAAGATCAAGCTATGACACTTGGGAACTCTGGTTCGTCGCTTTCTCTCTCTAGGAATCGCTCTGTCTCTCTAAAACTCGGAACCCTTGATTTTCAGTCTTCTTTTCCCTTAAAACTGTTGCCTGTCGCGATACCCGGTCGAAATACCCGGTCGGGCATTTTGGGTCTCGACCGGGTATTATTAAAACGTGCGTTTTGCTTCAGGGAAAAATCCCCGGTCATGTCCAATAATCCCGATGGGGGATTTAAGCTCCACGACCGGGACCCTCTCTGTTTCTCAGACGCCCAAAATAGCAAATACCCGGTCTCCTCAAAATAATACCCGGCCGGGTATTTCTGGTCATGGCCGGGTATTTTCGTCCTCCAGCACACTTCAAGCCTCACTTGCTCCTTTCGACCCGAATCTCGTTCCTTCGCCTCGATTCCAATGCCAAGTCCTGAAATATGACATAAACGTACAACCTCGCGTGAAATCGGCTTAAAACACGAGAATCAACATCTCAAACGGCTCCAGAATAGGGGTGAAAACATGTGTAATTATCGGTCTATCAAATTCCCCCACACTTAACCGTTTGCTTGTCCCCAAGCAAACCTAACTCAAACCAATGCAACTCTCCAGACCTCTATAGCAACAAACAACCTCGATCGTAGGTAGAGGACTTCCTAGATCATTCAGCAGCTTACGAGGTCAACCGACGCACAAGTCATCTCATAGCTTCCTCGGCGAGAACGCTAGTCTCGAGTCGGCATCATGGCAAATAGTGAACAGAAGACAAATGAATCATGAATGAAGAGACTCTAAAAAACAAAAGATCATGGACTCACATTTTTCAAGGTGCTCTGTTTTCTTCTTGAAGATGGTTGGAATCCCTTTCCTTTCCTTTTTGCTTGTTTTTTTTTCAAAGGTTCCAACCTGTTTTTCAGAAAATGGGGGCTCCCACCTAGCAGAGGTTTTGCGGGAGCCCGGCTCTTACCGGCCATGTCAGGAGCGGATGTCTCGAGCCTCGTGCGGGGGAAAGACATGTAAGGGGGCTGGAGGTAGTAGGTAGAAATTGGGAACGGATTCCCGTCTCCCCTTACACACTTTCGCCCTATTCGCACGTGAGACGTTAATTTAAAGCACATTTTCGAGCAACTGTTATTTCCAAAACATGATACAAGAGTCCATGACAGGTAGAGAGTCCACAACACCACACAATTCAAGGGTCCTAAGATCACTAATTCACACAATCAACCAACACAATATGATGAAGAAAGGAGACTTCTTAAATGCATCAACATCCTCCATAGTGCTACACTACCTCCCTAGGTTGCATATTACTATAAAGACTGTCAATTCAAAGCATACTGAGCAGGAAATTGCAAGGAACACGTACTTGGAGCCCTCAAATTAAAAATTTGGACAGTGGACTAGGCTCCAAGCACAAAAACAGATCTAATGCAGTTAAAAGATAAACATCCCCCCACACTTAAGATCGACATTGCCCTCAATGGAGAAGAGGGAAGGAAAGGGGAACGATGTTACCGGTGTGTACGGACTGCAGGGGACTGGAAATGGACCAGTCGGAATGTAGCAGACTGGAGAGAGGACCAGTCGGGAAGAACCACAGCTAAAGGAAACCAAAGAGCTCAAACACAATACGTTAGGTCCAATGGTCAGCCCAATAGTACAACATCCAAAATGAAAAGAAAGAAACTAAACCGACACAAGACAGTTTGCATGCTGACAAAGACAAAAACACTCAAAATATGCCACTAGGGCCCTCCGAGACCGGTGAAGTCGATCTGGTTCATAAGGTCGTCGTCGCCATCCTCCGGTGGTGGGTGTGGTGGTGAATGATCCCACCGGGTGGTCCAGTGGTGCTCCTCTGGGGGGTGACAAGCCTGGAGCAGGTGCTCCGAGTACTCCATCAATCGTCGGCCTCGATCTCTCTCCCGCTCTATGAGAGCACTAGTGACTCCCATATGGGTCTCTAAGCGGCCAAGGCGCTCGTCAACACCCGCCAGCCTGGACTGGTACTCGGCCTGGTGGGTCGAATACTGCTGATAGAACTGGACCTGATGGTCCATGAGCTGCTAGTTCTGAAGACCAAGCTGCTGGAACTGGAGCCCCATTTGCTGGAACTGCTCTGTGAAGAAATCCATCGACGGTCCAGAGGCCATCGACGGACCAGAAGGACAAGAGGAGGACTCGCCTCTCTCTGATCTCCGTCGAGGCTCAAGGTCCCCTGGTGGAGAGAGCGGGGGATCCGGCTCATCGGCATCCATGGCCCCGTCATCATCATCATCCTCATCCTCCTCCTCACCGGAGTAGTCAGCGTCCTCCTCGTCTTCATCGAGATCAACAACCTCCTCAGGAGGCAGGGAAAGCCCATCGACCCAAGTGCGGGTGCCATCAGTGACCAGGAGGAGTGCATTGTGGAGCACATTCCGGCTGAGGGGGGTGGAGCCGCCCAGTGCAGAAGAATCACGGAGTCCCTGGAAGCTGATTTCGAAATGGCGCACCAGACGAGTGATCAGGGGACCACAGTAGAGATGCTTGGGCTTCCCGTGGCACCGGGAGAAGGTGGTGGCCACGAAAGAACCCAAGTGCAGCATATGCTCCGGGTCCCACATCGAGTACATAGCATAGAGCACCCGCTTCGGAATCTTGTGCGAGCCGGTGACGTTGGGGACTATGGAGCGGGTGATGAGCAGGTTCAGGATGTGCCACGCCGGCTTGAGAGAGCGAACATATGTCTGGCCAGGGTCGAAGTAGTCCTGGGCATAGTCGAGGCGGGGTATCCGGCGGTAGAACTCATCCTGGTTCCAGTCCGTCGGGTGTGCAACCTCCACCTCGTGGCGGTCGAACGGGTGGTACTTGATCCCCAAAGCATGAGCCAACCCGTCAATGGTCAGCTCCCGGGGGTATCCGCCCAGCCTAAACTTCACTGCATATGAGTCCCGGGCCGCCTTGTTGTAGTACTGGAATGTGGTGTAGAACTCCCACACCAGCTCAGTGAAGGTGGGCTCGTCTATAGTCAGGAGCGTCCGCCAATCGCGGTGGCTGATGGCGGCGGTGAGGTCCGGCATGCAGTGGAGCTGCTCGAACACGGCCCACTCGAGATGGTGGTGGCGCTCCAATTTCCGCCGAATCACCTTCCGGAACTGCGTAATCCGGGTGCAGGCGCAGATCCTGCACAAACGGATGGTCAAGGGACATGTTCCTGCAAAATCAACAAACCAAAGGTGGAGCCAAGAAAAAACTTGTCAGGACCAACAGCATGGGTTCATCACTTCCCCCACACTTAAGGACCACCTAGGCTAACAGTTATAAGCACAGCCGATTGAATCGCAAGCAACTCAACCGGAATCAAGGCAAGACCACAGAATCAACCACATTAAGTACACGGGCAGCACACACACCATATCTAGAACCATGCATACTCAAGACATCCCTCACCCTACACTAAATCAGGCATGCAAACACAGTTCTCGGTCCTACAATCTACTGTTCGATTTTCCAGAAAAAGAGCAATTAACAAGAAACACACCTGAAAACGCAAGTAGAACTGTAGATAGGGCTCTAGAAGTGGGTGGGGGACACGAGAGGGAGCCAAAAATTGTCCGGGAGGCTCGCCGGAAAATGGCCGGGAAGTCGCCGGAGGGTCGCTGGAAAATGACCGGCGGCGGCCAACGAATAGAGAGGGGAGAGGATTTGGAAAGAAGAGGAGAGGGAAAATTTTGGAAAAATGAGGGTAGAGAGAGAAACTGACCGGGGGTTTGCTTTAAATAGCAAAAATCCCCGGTCGGGTACTTTTGATCCCACGACCGGGGTTCTGAAACGCAGCGTTTTCAAGTGCAATAATATACCCGACCTTGAGCCAAAAATACCCGGTCGGGTAATTTTAGGTCAAGGTCGGGTATTTTTGAAAACGCTGCGTTCCAGTCCTGGAAAATCCCCGGCCTTGAACCAAAAATACCCCGTCGGGTATTTTTGGGAGGAGGTCGGGGGTTCTCTTTTTTTCACCCCGAGAAACAGAAGGGGGCCCGGCCGTGAACCAAAAATACCCGGTCATGTATTTTGGCCAACGACCGGGTATTTTCCCCCTTCCGGCCAAAAATCTCCTTCGCCCAAAATTTCAACCTCTCCTGCACGAAAACACCAAATCGAGGCATCACAGACGACCGAACTTCACCACAGACATGCAACTGACTCGACACGATGCAAAAACTCAGAAAAAAGGAAAAAAGAAATGCAAACCGTGGTGGGGTTGCCCCCCACAAGCGCTTCTTTACCGTCTTTTAGCTGGACGCCCATGGCGGAACTAAGGGTCCGCGAGAACAGGTGCCTCCAAGAGCGGATCCACGTCACTCTTGAGGTACAGCTTCAGGTGGTGACCGTGCACCCGACGAGTGCAACCAACAGCATTAGTTAGCTCGACCTGGCCATCTGGCAGAATGCAAGCAAGTGAGTACGCGGATGGCCAGGGTGATCATGATGCAGGAGGTGGGACCAGCTCATAGTGGTCTCCACCTTTCTTCCGAGTGGGCTTAGGCACCTGCTGCTTCGGCCGCCACTCCTCTTTGAGCTTTTTATTCGGCGGTGAGGCTGGAGGGAGCGGCGGCGAAGGAGTGAGAGGGGGATCCTGCAAAATGAGAGGTGTAGAAGGATACACGACAGGCTCGTGTACCTGGTCAGAAATAGCATGCACAGGTGTGACAGCAATCATAGCACAGTGATCGAATTCAGTCACAGAAAAAGTAGCTTGTTCATTCCCAGCACGCAGGATCAGTTTACCATCATGCACATCAATAAGTGCCTTGGCAGTGGCAAGAAATGATCTACCCAAAATCAAAGGTACATCCACATCCTCATGTATATCCAGAATAACAAAGTCAACAGGATATGTGAATGCACCCACATTAACAAGCAGATCCTCTATGATACCCCTAGGATGCACAACGGAACGATCAGCTAGCTGAATGCTCATCCTAGTAGGGCTAAGTTCACCTAAGTCTAGCTTTTTGAACAATTTATATGGCATGACATTTATGCTAGCGCCTAGGTCCGCCAAGGACTTGCCTACATGCATGCTGCCAATAGTAAGAGGGATAGTAAGACTCCCTGGGTCCTTGCGCTTTTCGGGCAGCTTGTTCTGCAGGATAGCAGAGCACTCCTTGCTTAGCAGCACTGTCGAGAGATCCCCAAGTTTCTTCTTGTTGGTGAGGATATCTTTCATGAACTTTGCGTACTTGGGCATCTTCGACAGTGCCTCCACAAATGGTATGCTGATGTTGAGCTGCTTCAACATTGCCATGAACTTGGCAAACTCAGTCTCCAGCTTATCTTTATGTAGGCGAGTGGGGAAGGGAAGCTGGGGCACATGTTCCTTGACCACTGGTTGTGGCTGGGGAGCAGGGGCTTCCTTCTCCACCCCCGCTTTTGCATCGTCGGCTGGAAGTGCTAAAGCAGGTAGAGGTTCCTCCTGCCTGGCCGGGGCAGGATCAGCAGTGATGGTCTTGCGGCTCCTGGTAAAAATGGCATCCAGCTGCTGGTGCGGCTCACGTGGATTGGGGACGGTGGTGGCGGGTAGAGTCCCCAGGGCCCGGGTCGTAATTTGGCGAGCTATGGCACCAACTTGGTTCTGTAAATCTTGCAGAATGGCACCCTGGTTCCTCTGTCCTGCCTCCAGAGAGGCTATGCTCTGGTCCACCCTCGTGAAATTCGCCTGGCTGGTGGTCATGAATGCCGCCAAAATATTCTTCAGCTCGGTCATCTAGTTATCGGGAGCTGGGGCTGCTGCTGGCTCGGCATACTGACGCTGGGGCTGCTGGAATGGCTGCCCCTGCCTAGGCTGGTAGGGCTGCTGCTGCTGAGGTGGTGGCCCCTGCCTAGCCTGGAAGGGCTGCCTCTGCTGAAAACCACCCCCTGGTGCTGGGAAACCAGGTGGTTTAGTGGTGTTGTTACCCCAAGCGAAGTTGGGATGCTGGCCCCACCCTTTGTTGTATGTATTGCTGTATGGGTCAAGGCGCCGAGCATTGGCGATGAAGTCCACCTGCTCTTGGGGAGTAGAGGACTCCCTCATAGCCTGACAGTCCTCCACAAGATGATTCGGGCTCTCACACCACTAACACTGGGCTACTAGAGGCGTAGCTGTACCTCGGCCCGGAATAATACTGTTGGGCTGCTTCAATGTCTGCACCAACTCAGCCACCTGCTGCTCTAACCCAGACCTGGCCTCCATAGCGTGCACACCACGGTCCCGGAAATTTCTGCTTCTGCTGTTCTGCCCCCAGGAATGATCTCGGGCAGCCAAGGTACTAATCATCTGGTTCAGCTCGGGTGGAGTCTTAGTGAGAATATCCCCTCCTGGACATAGAGACTCAATCACCCTCTGGCTGTCCAGGGAGAGAGCACTGTAGAAGTTCCCCACTGTGAATGCATAATTGAAGCCATGATGGGGACAATGCCAGAAATATCCCATGTACCGCTCCCATGCATCACGAAGTGACTCATCTGGCTCTTGGCGAAAGTGAGTGATCTCCCGCTGAATCTCTGTGGTCTTCAATGCCGGATAGTACCTGTGCACGAACTTTTCTGCCAGATCGTCCCAAGAAGTGATGGACAATGGGGGCTGGGTCTCCAACCACCTCTTAGCATTCCCCGCGAGAGAATGGGGGAAGAGGTGAAGGCGGATTGTGTCATCCGGGACACCGTTCAGCTTGAACCCGTTCGTCAGCTGCAGAAAACGGGAAAGATGCACCCGGGCCTCCTCATCCTTCAAGCCATGGAACTGGATAGAGGATGTTATGAGTTGAATCCAGCATGGCTTGATCTAGAAGTTGTTTGCTGGAATGGGCGGATAGAGGATGACCGGGCGGATGTCAGCAATCTGTGGAGTGTAGTAGTACTCCAAGGTTGGACCCTGTGGCGGTGCCTGGGGTTTGGGGTCGTTCCCCAAGAGATGATTCACCGGAGGTGGATTGTGATCTCCGTCCATCTCGTATTCGTCCTCGGACTCACTGCTCAAATGGCCGTCTATGCACTCCTCCGTAGCCAGTCTAGCTCGCTGGTGTCTCCTAAGTTGGCGGCAGGTGCATTCAAGCTCTGGATCCAACGGCAGTAAACCTCCCGACTGGCTACGGGTCATGCAATGTCTGCACACACTCAAGAAAGGCAAACCCGTGAAGGCACAAGTGGGAAAGAGCAACCAATCAATACGAAAAAGGAAAATGCTAAAGTAACAGAAATCACTTATCTTCAACAACCTAGCCGTCCCCGGCAACGGCGCCAAAAACTTGACTCACTCCTACTGTCACTCTAGAAAATGACCAAGTGTAACCACTTCCTAAAGCGTAGTATAGCGGGTTTGGGTTTTAATGTCAACCCGGGTCCTAGATTTGATGGCTACTCGGTGAATTCTTGTTATCTAGCAATGAAACTTTAGTGCAAGTCCAAATTAACAAACAAACAAAGCAAGTTAAACGGTTATTTTCAAGTCGAGAGAGGTCACCCGAATATGGTTCCCCCTAGACTGTAGTTAAGCCGGATTGTGATTTACCAAGTTCAGTTTTCATGAAAATTATACTGCGGAAGGTTCTTAAACAGTCTGAAGTCTCGACTAAAAGTCTCCAGACCCTCTCAATCTGAGTCTCCAGCGGGTGACTAACCTCCACCGGAGTAAACAGATTGAGGCCCTAACGAACCAAACCTCCACTATCAAAGTAAATTCGGTACAGAATAATGAATTGGCTCCTCGATTAAAGTCACCAATTCACTACCTTCAACTAAGGGTGCTCTATCCACCTAGACAGATATTCTCTTTCTAGGTCAAAGCAGAAACAACAGGAATTTGATCAGGATTCAAGTAATTCAATCATTCAAACCTCAATCGAATATAATCAATTCATAAACTCTGTACTTGGGTTCATACAATCAGACCTAACATACAAATCTAGGGTTCCCCATACCCAGATGAATGGGGAAACTACTCCATGGAGAGAGAAGCAAAAGCAGATTCAGACGCGGAAATCATACTGTGAAGGAGGAGTTTCTGCTCCTGATTGTCAATCGGCACTTCTCCAAGCTCAAGCCGGGCTCCAATGGTGATGAAGATCAAGCTATGGCACTTGGAAACTCTGGTTCGTCACTTTCTCTCTCTAGGAATCACTCTGTCTCTCTAAAATTCGGAACCCTTGATTTCCAGCCTTCTTTTCCCTTAAAACTGCTGCCTGTCGCGATACCCGGTCGGGTATTTTGGGTCTCGACCGGGTATTATTAAAACGTGCGTTTTGCTTTAGGGAAAAATCCCCGGTCATGTCCAATAATCCCCGACCGAGGATTTAAGCTTCACGACCGGGACCCTCTCTGTTTCTCAGACGCCCGAAACAGCAAATACCCGGTCTCCTCAAAATAATACCCGGCCGGGTATTTCTGGTCATGGCCGGGTATTTTCGTCCTCCAGCACACTTCAAGCCTCACTTGCTCCTTTCGACCCGACTCTCGTTCCTTCGCCTCGATTCCAATGCCAAGTCCTGAAATATGACATAAACGTACAACCTCACGTGAAATCGGCTTAAAACACGAGAATCAACATCTCAAACGGCTCCAGAATAGGGGTGAAAACATGTGTAATTATCGGTCTATCAGCCGTCGCATCCTTCACCAGTCCGAGAGTCCCAACAATCTGTTTGTGGGAGAGCTGCTCACGGACGTTAATTACGGCAAATGGGTAGTGGATATCATATCACCGATTCGCTGGTCGCTAAGAACAAGATTTATTTTGTGGATGGTACCCTTCCGGAGGGTGCAAATTCAGCTGAGAGAGAAGCCTTGATGCGTTGTAATGCCATGGCTAAAAGCTGGTTGAAAACAACTATGTCGAAGGAGGTCCGTAATAGTGTGCGCTTTGCTCATACAGCTCGTGAGATTTGGGTGGACTTGCAGTCGCGATTTGGCCAAGGAAGCTCGTCTCGGCTTTATGATCTTAAGCGAAAAATCAATAGTCTTCAGCAAGAGAAGATGTTGGTGTCAACTTTCTATACTTGTTTGCACGGGTACTGGGATGAAGTTCACGCGATTATGCCTTCGCTTGACTGTACTTGTGCTGGTTTTCATTGGGATGTTAAACGTCGTCAACGCGAGGAACAAGAAGGAGAACACCTCTTTGAATTTCTGACGAGATTGGATAATGCATTCAGCACCGTGAAGTCTCAGATTCTAGCGATGAAGCCTGCACCTTCTCTCGCAAAAGCCTATCAGCTCGTTATTAATGATGAGCAACAGAGGCAAACTTCTCAAAGCAAGAGGCCGCGAGCTCAGGCGGGTGTCTTTCAGGCTCAGGGGGAGCGACAAGGAGATCGTCGTTGGGATCGTCCGGGTTCCCAAGGTGATCGTGATCGCAATAGAGATAGGGAAAGGGAGCGTGACTCCGATGGCAAAGTGCGGTGCACCCACTGTCAGCGCGCTGGACACCTGAAGGAGACATGCTATCGTCTCATAGGGTTTCCGTCAAAGAGTGGCGAGAAGGGTGATTAGCCTCGGCGTCGTAATGGGAAGGGAAGCCGGCCCCAGGCAGCACAAGTGGATGCTACATCGAGTCCCCTTCCCAGCCTTTCCTCGTCCCAGTTTGCGCAACTCAAAGAATTGTTGATCAGCGATTTGCGCCTGTCCTCTCAATCTCCTCTTGGACCTTCTTCCAACATGGCAGGTACGTTCGTTGGTAATTCTCCACTTGGTTGATTGATACTGACTGTACGGAACATATTGTTAATGATGCTTCATTGTTGGATGATGAGTTGGATTCATCACCAACTCTACAAGTCAAAATTCCTAGTGGGACAGGAGTTAAAGTTAGTTGTATTGGGACAAGCAAATTATCTAATGAATTGAATTTGCGTCGAGTTCTGCAAGTCCCTGAGTTTCAGTGCAATCTACTCTCTGTATGTAGATTAACGGCAGATCTGCCGGTAGCATTAATCTTCTTAAGTGACTTATGTGTGATCCAGAACTTACCATCCAAGTGGCTGATTGGGATGGGTAAGTATGTGAACGAGCTGTACTATCGTAAGCTGTTTGATGGGGAGCATCCAGTTGCACATTCGGTTCATTGGTCTTTGAGCATGGCGGATACTTGGCATGCTAGGTTTGGTAATCCATCTTCAGCAAAGCTTAGTACCTTGGAGAAGTTAATTGATTATCCTTTAATTCAGTCTCGAGACGCTTGTCGATCTTGTTTACGAGCTAAACAGACTAGGAATTCTTTTGAGTCCAGCACAATTAAAACCAAGTCAGTTTTTGATCTTATTCATATTAATATTTTGGGCTAGGGGTGGGCAACGGGAAACGGGTATTTGGGTTCACCCGTACCAGTCCCTTTTTTAAGGGTTACTGGTACCCAAATACCCGTAATATTTATTATGGGATGGGACTTGGGATTAAGAATTTCAATATTGGGTACCTGTGGGTTACCCACTAATACCTGTTTGGGTAATACGGGTACCCGTAATACCATTACGATTTATTTCCTAAACAAATACATTATCAATACATATAATCAATTACAAATAACTTTAATATACTTTCAATAATAATATATTATTATTGCTCTATGCTTCAATAGCAGTTCCAGTAGGCGACCATATGTTGCCATTGCCGACGTGGGGATTTAAGAACTAGGGTATTCAAGGCTGGAAAAGGTACCAATTTGCTGTTGCTGTTTGTTTGTTTCTCTTCACCATCACGCAACAGCTTGTCTTGAGAGATATTTGTGTTAGTCCATAGACATGGTACCGGTTCTAAAGAAATACTTAAATACCTTGACAAATCTGGCATCAAATTATTGACCATATTTAATGAAAAACAGTGAAATTCTCAAGTTCAATCCACCTTAACGTGACACGGCTATTTAGACCATCAACTTAAACTACCAAGTACCAAACTTCAAATTGTTCCTTGTTCATCAGTCTGCTAATTGCATTTCAAACAGGCTGGGTATCCCGTCCCGTCCTGTTGCCCACCCCTATCTGGGGCAGTTATAAGACAGCATCTACTACTGGTGCACATTATTTTTTTGACTGTGGTTGATGATTATTCTCGTGCAGTCTGGGTTTTTCTGATGCGACATAAGTCAGATGTTGGTCGCTACTTAATATATTTTTGCAACATGGTTCGTACACAGTTTGAAAAGCAGGTTCGACACATTTAGGCTGATAATGGGCCTGAGTTTGCCACCACAGTGTTATTGTATTATTAAAAAGAAAATGACATTGTTCTGCAAACTTCGTGCACTGACACTCCACAGCAGAATGGTGTGGTGGAGCGTAATCACAGATATTTACTTCACACTGCCCGAGCCTTGCGTTTCCATGCTAATCTTTCACTTAATTTCTAGGGCGAGTGCGTGTTGACCGCTGCTTACCTGATCAATAGAATGCCTCTTGTAAGTATTGAGAACAAGTCTCCGTATCAAGTCTTATTCGGTAGCGATCCTTCGTACAATCATCTTCGATCTTTCAGCCGTCTGGCATATGCCAATCAGCGTGGCATATCGTATTTATGATCTTGAAAAGCATGTTATTTATACTTCCCGAGATGTTAAATTCTTGGAAGGCATCTATCCCTTTCATGTAGTTGATAATGAGATTCTTTTGACTCCGGGAGCAGTGTCACGGCCGAACTTTGGTGGTGCACCGAAGTTACTTGATGATGACCCTTTGCTCGGTTCTTCCTCTCCCTCGGTAGTGACACCACCTCTGGAGTTCCCCGCTAATTCTCCTCCTTCGAGTCCTGTCACAGAGGACTCTCCTTCTTCTGCGTTGCGGGATGTTTCCAGTCCAGGTGCCTATCCCCAGTCTTCGTCCTCTCCTTCTCCTGATACTCACGAGAATTCTCCAGAGCTAGCCGCATCTTCGCCTCCTACAATAGCTCCACCTCCTCGTCGGGGTGATCGCACACGAGTTACTTCCACACGTTTGCGTGGGTTTGACGTGGACTTACTAGGTTTTGGGGGTTCGGTTGAAGTTGAGTACCCTCTTGCGCATATTCTTCGCTATGATTGTCTTTCTTTGGCGCATCATGCTTTTGTCGCCGCTGTTACTTCAGCTGAAGAGCCAAACTATTTTTATCAAGCGGTGCGTCATAAGCATTGGCGTGACGCCATGCAAAAGGAAATCGACGCTTTGATTGCCAACGGTACCGGGTCTTTATTTCATCTCCCTCCTGGCAAGAAGAGCATTGCGTGTCGTTGGGTATTCAAGGTCAAATTTAATCCCGATGGCACATTCAAGCGTTATATAGTTCATCTTGTTGCGAAAGGCTACACTCAAGTTGAGGACATCGATGATCATGACACGTTTGCTCTGGTGGCTAAGCTTGTCACAGTTCGTTGTCTCCTGGCTGTTGCAGTTACTAATAATTAGCATATTCACCAGCTAGATGTGAATAATGCTTTTCTCCATGGTGATCTTGATGAAGAGGTGTACATGACAGTTCCGCAAGGTTTTGCTCCGCTCGGTGATACTCGTTTGTGTCGTCTACACAAATCCATATATGGGCCCCGTCAGGCCTCGCGTAATTGGTATAAGAAATTCACTCAGGCTCTTCTTGCTCTTAGTTTTGTTCATAGCCGCGCGGATCATGCCCTTTTTGTCCACCAGCATGCGTCCATTTATGTGAATGCACTCATTTACGTTGATGATATGATCCTAGTTGGCACGGACTTGTCTTTCATTGCGCGAGTTAAGGACTCCCTTCATGCGCAGTTTACCATCAAGGATCTTGGACCCCTAAAGTATTTCTTGGGCATTGAGGTTGCTCGTTCACCTAAAGGGATTGTTTTGAATTAGCGCAAATATGTCTTGGACATCCTCGCTGACTCCGGTCTTACTGCGGCTTGACCCAGCCCCACTCCTATTGAGCAACAGCATCATTTGGGGCGTCTTGAGTCTCCTCCCACTGCAGATGCTAATGTGTATCACAGGCTTGTTGGTCGCTTGTTATATCATACAGTAACGCGCCCGTATATCACCTATTCTGTGAATTTGCTTAGCCAAGCTATGAAGGCACCTGCATGAGCGCATGAGGAAGCTGCAGTACATGTTCTTCGGTACCTCAAGTCGAGACCTGGACGTGGGCTTTTCTTCCCGGAGTCTACTCCTCTTGTTCTCACCACCTTCTGTGATGCTGACTGGGGCGGTTGTCCTCATTCCCGACGTTCTACTTCGGGCTACTTTATCACTCTTGGTGCATCTTCGATTTTTTGACGCACGAAGAAACAAACAGTCGTGGCGCATTCTTCGACAGAGGCAGAGTATCCGTCTATGACTAGTACAGTTAGCGAAGTTCTATGGCTGCGCTGGTTACTCCGTGATTTGGGTGTTTACATATCCGGTCCTACTCCGCTATTTTGCGACAATCAGGCTGCACTTCACATTGCAGCTAACCCGGTTTTTCATGAGCCGACCAAGCACGTGGAGATGGACTGCTACATTGTGTGCGAACGAGTTCAGTCACGTGATATTGCCCCTCGAAAGACCGCCTCCTCGGAGCAACCTGCTGATTTATTCACCAAGGGTCGTGATCAGTTCGATCTTCTTCTTGGCAAGCTCGGACTTCTTGATATTCATTCCTTCGCTTGAGGGGGAGTATTGGGATCCCTAGTGTTACAAGTTGTTTAATTAGGGATCAGTTTGTAATTTGGTATTTTCCCACGCTGCTTGTTTATTCTGGGAAGACTATTTAAGTCTCTGCCGGTAGCGAGAGAGTTGGGGGACGCGAAAGACAAGCTCCGCGGTGAGGTTCCATTTCCGGTAGCTACAGAGGCTGGAGACGGGAGCGGTGAGTTGGGCGGTGAGGTTCGATTTCCGATAGCTACATACGCGAGCTGTAATGAGGTTCGACGGAGGGGAACAATGGGCTTCTATGGAGGGAAACAACTAACTGGCGGTGCAGTTCAGTCTACCGCCCAATGAGCTGTAATGGACTTCGATGGAGGGGAAACAATTAATTGGCGGCTCTGTTGATTGACAAAATTCTCCTTCCATGGATTGCACACAGCGCTGGAAAAGTGAACCTAAGGGGGTTCTGCCAAAGAAACTCCTTATAGTGATGTTAGGATAGGATGCAGACGGGACGAGTTCCTAATAATTCCTAGCAAGTAAACACCCTCTCTTAACTGTGTATTTGTTTTCAGCATATGCATCCTCAACACGAAAAAGGTTCCTATCTTTTTCCCTATTTCTTTTTTTATAACGGTGAATCAATTTATTAAAGACATGGCAAGTTAAAAGTACAACTAATGGTTTTCTCAAAAATAAAAAAATAAAAAGTACTACTAATATCGGGTGTCCAAAACCGGTTCCCCACGGTTCCACTAAACTATGGATAACTAGGTTATTGAAGTCAGTGGCCAAGAATTCTACTAGACTTTGGTACTATTAATCAAAATCAAATTTTCCTTTGTATTAAAATTCTCGTTTAATAAAAATTAGGCTTTTGATTGAATATTAGAGGTGGCAAATGAATTGTATTGGTGGATCCGTGGATCCGTTGATCAAATGGATTTGATTAATTGTATATTTTTAATGGACTGATGAATTGGATTGAAATTGCCACCTCTATTGAATTTTTTTTTATGGTTATTGAATATTATTCTGCCTACTTGTATTGCTGTTTTTGTTGTTGAGATTATTATCCTTGTGAAGTTTTGCCTTTGATTTGAGGGGGGAAGACCACAAGAATTTGTTCACAAAGTTTGCTTGCTCATTGACTGATTGAAGGTTTGGCTTGAGTATACCATGCATTGCTCGATCGATCTTTTGTTCTTCGGCATCCAATTTTTTCATGTAAACCAATTTTCTAGGAACCCAAAATCACCATGTCTATTTCCATGATGAGCCAATATTTATTTATTTATTTATTTAAAGAGAATGACTCATATACAAATAAACAGAAAATTAACCACACCTAGATTGTCGAAGAGATACACCGCAGATGAAGAGTAGGCCAAACGACGAATACGTGAGAAAGAAGAAATCTTTCGGGGCTGAATCATTTGCTTCTAGTTCTCGGTAGAATTTTGAAAGGATTTCACCCTCACCACCTTAGATAAAATTCTAATTTGGGCCCTGCCGATCTCAATCGTCCTCTTCATCCCTATCGTTTTACTTCTTGCGGCGTGTTCTCGTCACCGGCTTTGTAGGGCGCTGGAGATAAATTCACATCCTCCGATCCACTAACGAACAAGGCATGCATGGATTAAGTAATGGTTAGCCAATAACAAAAGGTATAAAATTGATATCTGAATTTGAAATTCTATACCCAAAGAAACATAAATAGGTGGTGGAAAAAAGACAAAAGGTCGGTTTAGGATGACGGGTGGCGGGCGGCCATCGTACTATAAGCCAAAATATTTGTTTACGTGAGTGCTTATGCCATCTGCTTACGCATGCAATCTGCTGCATCATGCATGCATAGGATGTTTTCATTTTTTTCATTAGTGAAATTAAAAAGAAATAATGTGCGTTTGTGCTAACACTGGCTAGAATTAATAGGAATATTTTATTTGAATGATTTTTATTTATTTATTAGAATTGACCACATCTAATTGCAGATTTACAAAAGGAAGACTCCAACCCAATGATCGACAAAACCTTTACCACTAAAATATAACTTTATACCACGTTGACCCTGCAAGCACCCTACTACTCACCGTTCAACCTCAAGCATGACACATACCCAACTGTCAAAGTATGTCGGGCCGCTCACTGCTCACCATTAGGGTGTCAGCCGTCAGGCATGAAATGACTCGAAACAAACCTTAATGTGGGCTCGAAATAATACCATTTTGGATGTTATCAAGCACCAAACAGTTTCTTACCATAAAGTTCATTCATAAGCCAGTTCTGGGGTCACATAAGTGTTAGTGAACGGCATATGAATGATTCACGATTGAACATCTTCCAACAACGTAACTCGAGTTATTGGGACCAACTGGTTCTTGACATGGTATCAGATCCTTATGTGACCGAGAAGTCTTGTGTTCGAATCCCGGTGACCCCATTTGTGAAGCACATGTATTCTCGTGTTCAAGACATGTGCAAACGAAAGCCCTTATGAGGTGACTGGCTTTCGTTTAAGGGGGTGTGTAGTGAACGGTGTATGATCCATGATTGAACCTCTCCCAACAACTCGAGTTATTGGGACCAACTGGTTCTTGACACTGTAAGAATTCTATTAACACTGTAATTGTCAGAATATCCTTGGCGATCAACCTGATAGTTGAATATTGTAGGTCATGGTTATTCCACCAAGATAAAATGTTGAACTCTTCGCTTATTGGGATCACATCGTCTCACAAGTATTTTTCCAACTCTTTTTAAACATTCCCTATTAGATCCAGTACTATCAACATAAGAATCAAAGCTGGAAAGAAACTAAGAACTTGCATGTTGATGAGGCATTGGAGAAGAAGAAGAATGGCAAACATGAAACATATTAGTAAATTTAGTGACCAAACATGTAATTCACCCGAAAAGTAGGAGAAGATAAAAACATTGAAAGAGGTCTATATCATGACGTCCTAGAGTGTGAAAAAGGTATCATGACGTTCTACAGTGTGAAAGAGGTATCATGACGTCCTAGGACTGCTGCTCCGATTCGTCCCACGACCTTTTTTCGGTGGAGGATAATATTGCAGGCCGTGCCCATATTATATATGCCATAAAGAAACTAGGAAACTATTATGAATAGATAAAAAGCTTTTTTTGGCAAAGTTTAGCTTGTCACTTCCTTTCCATACTAGCTAGATCCTAATTTACGGCCATAATTTTGAATCCGCGCGAATGGCTTCAGTTGTGCTCATCCTCCTCCTCCTCCTCTTACTATTTCTGGGCGCCCTATGCCACACCGCCGCTACTACGAACCCTCGTCCTCCGCCGTGGCGCCACCACGTCTTCCTCAACCACCGGGGGCCCGATGGCCGCCACACATTCGCCGACCACCTCGACTACGCCCTCCGACGCAAAAGAATCAAGGTTTTCCGGGACGACCACGACCTCCCCCGGGGAGAAAACGTGACCGAGGCCATCTCACGCGCCATCGAGGAGTCCATGCATGCTGTCCATCGTCGTGCTGAGCGGAGGGTACGCCTCGTCGGAGTACTGCCTCGACGAGCTGGTCAAGATCATGAACTGCAGGAAGGAGAACGGACACCGGGTTTTCCCCGTTTACTACAAAGTGTCCCCGGACGACGACGTCGCCGATCCGGCGTCGTCTGGGGTTTACAAGGCCGACTTGGACCGTCACAAGAGAAGGCATTCCTACGATAGAGTGGCTACCTGGATCCACGCTCTCCGATCCATCTCCCATATTTCAGGATGGGTTGTGACCGATCACACGTAAGTTTTGAACTACGTCCGAACATAACATACTATGTTATATCATTCTTTGAGGGTGGTTTGTTCTTGTTTCAATTTACTAGTACTAGCAGTTTCTTTTGCATCTGCCTTGCTGTCAGCCTGTCACTGGAATCAACTGAATTAAGTTATTGGGATAAAGTGATTTTTTATCAAATTATTGGAATTAACTGGTTCTTGCCATGATATCGGAGACATAGCTTATGTGATCCAGAGACTCATATTTTTTATTCAGTACATGATATCCGGATCTGTGCGAACTTCAATCTCATATGAGACAATTTTGTTTGAGATAGTATGTTTATAGGTTATAGGTATAATATGCTCATCTATTATGTCGGTTTATCAAACATGCCCCATCTATTATTTTTTACATGAAACATGCATCTACTTTGGCAAAATGATCAAACACGCTCTTCTGTTAAACTTTCTATTGGGAAAAAAAGTCAACTATGATTGTTAATTTATTTTTCTTCTTATTTATTCAAAATGTTATTTGTACTAAACTCAGTCAAAATCATGACTTGTCAAGGTCTCTCTACATAGTCTAAGGTGTCGGGGTAATAATTTACAATTTGATCAAGGTAAGCAAATTTTTATGTTGCTTCTCGTCAACATGTTACTCTATATCATCGTTTTTACTTGATCATGTCATAGTTTATCTTCTCACATTGAGATTATTTGTCATTCCAATATATCCAAATAGATGTTACTTGATTTCATTATTATGATTAATCTGTTACTTGATTTCATTATTATGATTAATATTATTTGGATTAATATGTTAGGTTGTGTAGTTGGATTTACATTATTATATGATTTTACAACATATATATCAAGCTCTGTCAGAACAGAAGCGTGCAATCGATGATCCAAACCAACAAGAACGAACACAAATTTAACGTGGTTCACTAACACAATTTGTGCTAGCTAATCCACGGGCAGAGGAGAACAAATTTCACTGATTTTGAGGAGAGTACAGGTTACAAACCAAATTCCAAACCGACAAACCAAACAAACTAACCTGACTGACCTTACTACAGACTAGGGTGATGAAGAGTATTTATAGAACTCTTCTCCTAATCCCAAACAAAAAACCAAACACCTTTTTCCAAACTTACAAGGAAAAGGTCAAAACAAAACTCAATCCCAAACCCAAACAGAATAGGCCTAAAACACAAAACAAACCCAATCAAATTCAAGTCATATTCTAACAATCTCCACCTTGACTTGAATTCTCTCTCAAATACCAGATGTACCATACGCAACAAAAGTTGCCAGATGTACCAGATACGATCCATATCGCCAAATTTACCCATATGCGATCGTAATCGCTAGATATCCAGATGTGATCGAAATCACCAAACTCAAACGCGATGCAAATCGCCAAACTCATATGCAATCAGAATTGTCAGACGTACTAACTCCTCCAAATCAGCTGTACCAGAATCTCCCATGCCTCCAAATGCCCCTAAGGCGGTCAACAACTCAAACCATTCGGCAAATCCAACCCATGTTGAGACTTGCCATTCAGAACCAACTTGGTGCACTTATCACCAATAGAGCATGTCAAAACAGAACCTTGTAGATTATACAAGGCACCCCGCTTGACACCTTTCAAAATCACCTTAGAACCCTTGTAGACAGACAACACTCCACCTTCACCTTTGAAACTGAAACCCTTGCTATCGAGTAGACTCAAAGATATCAGATTCTTAGTCATCTCTGGAATATGTCTAACATTGTTCAAGGTGCGAGCAGAACCATTATGTGTCCTCATCCGGATGGAGCTCTTCCAACAATCTTACAGATAGCATCATTGGCCATAGAAACATGTCCTCCATCTATCTGCTCATAAGTTGAAAACCACTCCCTGCTTGGACACATATGATAATCAGCTGCAGTATCCAAATACCACACATCTTGATGATGTACCAGTTCATTCACTGCTAAGGCTAAACCATCTTCAGAATCAGAGTTAGTTTCTTCCGCCACATGAGCAGATGATTCCTTCTTCTCCTGATATTTCTTCAGTTTAGGACAATCGAATTTCCAATGTCCTTTCTCCTTCCAGTAATGACATATATCATCCTTCAAACCAGCAGAATTCGAATTTGTATTCGCCTTCCTATTACCAGATTGTTGTCTCCTACTACTCGTAGCAGCCAACCCAGATGCCTGATTTTCCGAACCTGAACCAGATGCCTTATGTCGAACCTCTCTAATATGTAGAGCAGATCTGACATCTTCCAAAAACAAACTATCTTTCCCAGCAATAAGAGAATCCACAAAATTCTCATACGACCGTGGCAAAGATACTAACAGAATTAAGGCAGCATCCTCATCATCTATTTTAACATCAATATTCCGCAAATCTAACAAGATGGTATTGAGTTGATCTAGATGATTCCTGAGAGATGTACCTTCCTCCATACGCAAACTGAACAAACGTTGCTTCATATGCAACTTGTTGGTTAAAGACTTTGTCATGTATAGACTTTCAAGCTTCAACCACAAGCCTGCGGCAGTCTTCTCAGCAGCAACCTCAGTGATGATGTCATCAGCCAAACAAAGCAAGATTGTAGAGTGAGCTTTCTCCTCCAAAGTAATCCACTCTTCTTCACCTATGCTTTCCTTCTTCGATTTTCCAGACAACGAAGCCCACAAACCCTGTTGTTTCAACAGTGCTTGCATCTTGATCTGCCACAAACTGAAACTGTTTCTTCTGGTAAATTTCTCAATCTTCATACTGATAGCAGCCATTCTTACTATCAAACAAACTCCAACCAAACTTCTCACCAAACAAGCGAGACCAAAACAAAACTACCCAAATTCAACTTCAAAGCGATTCCTCCACCGAACCAAGCTAAAGAATCGAAAGCTACCTCCACAAAGCAAAACTTCAGTCCAACGCCAATTCCCAAAACCGCAACCAAAGGCTCTGATACCACTTGTCAGAACAGAAGCGTGCAATCGATAATCCAAACCAACACTAACGAACACAAATTTAACGTGGTTCACTAACACAATTTGTGCTAGCTAATCCACGGGCAGAGGAGAACAAATTTCACTGATTTTGAGGAGAGTACAGGTTACAAACCAAATTCCAAACGGACAAACCAAACAAACTAACCGGCCTGACTGACCTTACTACAGACTAGGGTGATGAAGAGTATTTATAGAACTCTTCTCCTAATCCCAAACAAAAAACCAAACACCTTTTTCCAAACTTACAAGGAAAAGGTCAAAACAAAACTCAATCCCAAACCCAAACAGAATAGGCCTAAAACACAAAACAAACCCAATCAAATTCAAGTCATATTCTAACAAGCTCGTAAAAAAATCTGTGTTTTATCACAAACAAAAAAGTGTTCCTGTAGTAAGAACAACAAGAAATGAGCCATATAAGTTAAAATTGATTTCTTGACTTTTCGGTGTCATTCTATTCTTATCAATTTCTACAATGACAATTTGACATATAGAGAGATGAAAGTTCCAAGAGCTAAAATATTTTCCAAAACTGAAAATTGAAAAAAATAGAGAAAATGGGAGAAGTTAACATGAAGAAAATATTGGGAAGTTATGATATCATTTTAATGGAAAATATGTTTGTCTCGTACCTATTGTATGTCAAAGACTTTATCCAGTCAATTATTAAAGGGAAAAATAAATTCACATATGCTCATTTAATAACAATATTATTAACAAATTTTATATATTATAAGCTGATGCAATTTATTATATAAATGGGTAGGCTTTATTCATCTAATTAATAAGATCAGCAGATTGTGGGAACTACATGGGAACCCCTATCCAACTAACCTAAAAAGATACAACAACAACAAAAAAAAAGAATGGCTTTAACAGTAAAATCTATCTACTCAACCAATATCGATCTGAACTATCTGCTTCATCATCTTGACTCTTCATACCACAGGCGCTAAATGGCAGGAGATTCTGCAAATTTTGGCCCCCCTGTTCTTTTGCC
This sequence comes from Linum tenue, assembly GCA_946122785.1. Classification (NCBI taxonomy): domain Eukaryota; kingdom Viridiplantae; phylum Streptophyta; class Magnoliopsida; order Malpighiales; family Linaceae; genus Linum; species Linum tenue. Next base: position 8,374,365 of record CAMGYJ010000006.1, read on the forward strand.
TCCACCACTCCCTGCATCTTTTTGACTAAGACTTCCACTGTCATCTACTTCCCTGCAAATTTTGGCTGAGATGGTATGTCTGAGGAATAAAACAAACACCACAATACGTACTCTCCCTACTTACATGAGAAAACTGTTTTCCATACGTCCTGTACGTAAATGCACACAAAGGGAATTATTATAGAATGATGAGTTATTTCATGGAATAAAAGGAATTGATGAGTTCGCTGGATTGATGGTGAAATTGTATTGATTTACTAGTTACAATTACAAGTGTTGAGAGAGCCTTTTCAGCTTTGGGTTACGTCAAGAACAAGTTTTCAGAATCGAAATAAGCGATGAGTTTGTGAGAATCAAGAATGATTGTCTAGTATGATATATTGGCAGATATTATTTTAGCACAGTACACAGCGAGCGTAGTTTACAATTCTTCATACATAGTGGCTTTTGTTGTAACTTGTACTAATAAGATATTTTCTTATTGATTTTCTGATTAAATTTTTAATTTAATAGTTGGAAAGGAACACTCTTATAAAAAATGCATGATCTTCCACTGATTTGGCCGAGAGCGGTTCTCATGCATAACCTAAGGGTGCATTACCATTCATAACCCTATACTAACCATAATACCATTTTATAGGAGGGTATTAACTCTCCCTCCAATAAATTTTAACGAGATATATCTCTTTCGTTTCAATTAAAAATTAAAAAAATGCAAAGAAAAATTAGATTAATTGTGCTCTTCAAAATTACATCTATTTTTATATATTTTGAAAAACAATTGAGACTTTATTATCAGTCCATACCATGTGCTACTACTTGATATATATATGAGATTATATCACCTTCTATGGAAGTGTATCATGATGGATTGAAACACAAGAGTGTAGAATGGCTGCATGCATGATAGTAGAAATATATTCACCGTTATTTACCATTTTTCATCAACGTAAACCACCAGTTACCACCATGTACTAGGGTGGTACTTTTTAAATATTCTTCCCAAAAAATTGTATATCTAATAGATTACGACGAGCTCGTACCTTCTGGACAAAAAATTTCAAAATTCGAGTTAAAAACGAAGATGGTACCAAGGGTGATAACGAGTGGTATGGGTGGTATGAAAATTGTTTTCTTGAAATATATTGAAAATTGATATTTGTAATTAACAACGAACATGTTCCATCTGTCAAAAATAATTAGAATCAAAGGTATAACAAAGAAGATGAAAAATGTGCAGCGAGCTTTTGTTATAACTTTATGTTAATTAGTAATTTTTTATTTTTTTAATTTAATTTTTGGAACACGAACACTCTTATATAAAGTTCATATGTCGCCCACCGATTTGGCCCCTTATATTCAATTATAAATAATAATTGTATCATATGAGGAAAGCAAGCATATAGTACCTACTACGGTACGAATTCTAAATCATTGTAAAAGAGCCAAGTATTAAAAGAAATAATCACTACACCAGATCCAATGTATATACTATATACAACGGAGAGAATTCCATCTGTCATAGCTCCCGTATTCGCACGTACTTAATATTTTTTTTTATGAATGGGTGAAATTTTATTTCATCAAATACAATCTGTATACAGTCTCACGAGGTACAAAACTCACAACCCAGCTTCACTATAGATACAAAGCAGAAGAAAGGAAATGACTCAACAGCACAACTACAAAACTTGCTTCGGGACTGTTCTTTGTACCACAAAAATCGAACCATAGCCAAATCTGCAAAATTAGGGTCCCCTGCTTCTTTTGCTTCCATCACTTCCTGCAGTTTCCTAACAAGACCTGCCACTGCCAATTGCTTTCCACCAAAATCTCTCCTGCATCATTCACGCCAAATCTCGCTCAGTACTAAGCACCAAAGGATCCTGTCCACCAAACATTTGTTAAAGCTTCGGATTACTTAATATATTATTATAAAAAGAATGTCCCAAATCTATTCGCTAGAGCAACTTGTATTTATCTGTATTTCTTTTGGTCATTTCCTTAGTTAATAAAATAAAATGACATAAACATTATAGATTAAAAAAATCCCGCAGACACAGTGGCGGAAAAAGCGACAGTGTACAAAAATGTAACAGGATTTTTGTTACATAATTAAAAAAAAAAAATCCACCTGACTCTTCGATATGTTTTTTCTTTATACAATGACTCTTCGGTATCTTGAAGGGGATAAAATATTAGTTTATACATATAAAATAATATGTTTTTTTATACAAAGATTAAGAATTATAAATTCGATTATTATGAAATAAAGAGACAAAACAAATTCCCGCTTATGCAACACATACTCCAAAATGTTTCCAAAATATTGGAGTGTGGTACAGTTTGTTTGTGTCAAAAGTGAACATGCATATTATATTACCGAAGTCAAAGACAATTTTATATTAATAGCCGGCAACATAATGGATCGCGGATCACTCTAGCGAACCAGCCAGGCCAGAAACGCAATAAACTGATAAGATCTAAAGGCTTGGTTGACTTGAATGAACAAGAGCAGGTTGCACAAAACACTAAAGGAAAGGAAAAGCTGCAAATTCATTCACTTGAAGAACTCTGGATTTGAAGGACGTTTCGGAGAAGAAGGGAAGAAGAAAACGTTTCGTTTCATTTACTCGTTTTACATTTATGCATCGTCGTTTTAAGTAGTGGGAGTTAGTTTTGTTTTAAGCAAATGGCAGGCTGCCACGTATGTCTTACCGTTGTGTAAACAGTAAATTCTGAACCATTTAAATACAGAAACCCAGCGATCGGATAAGCTGAGGGTTTCCCATTTCTTCTCCTCCTTTCAATTTCAGCAAACCTTCCTTTGGAAGTTTTCATAAACAGCAGAAAGCACGCACTTGGTTTAATATCAGGATAGGTGACCAATGCGAGTCGTTACTTCAGCACAGAAAATGGAAAGGGGAATTTGAAAGAATTATACTTTAATTTATGTAATTCCCCGGAATCCATCATCTTGTTACATTATCAAAGGTTGATAGAGTTATCTGATTTCATGATGTAGATCGTCTGGATACTTGATGTGGAATAGGGGTGACAGTCGGTCAGTTTCGGTTTAACCATGGTTCATGGGCAACCATGGGCGCTTTCGCAACTCCTGTCCAGCAGTTTCGACCTCTTCACATATTCCTCAATTCAACCTTTAGTGTCCACTCGTTACTTCACGCCACCGCATCATCAAAATTCAGGCTTTGCTCTTCCCCTGATTCTTCCGTGGAATCCCCGCTCGAACCAGCAAATGACGTTGCCGCCGACGTACGAGTGTGGGACGCCGGGGAGCCTGAGATTCACGTTGTATATCTTTCTGGACGTCACCGGCTCCACTACCTGTTCATGCATGCATGCATGCAACGTTCACGTTACCCAATCAACGTTCACGTCATCCCAAAGCTTGTTGATGAAGATGTCATTGTTTTGGAATGAAGGGGCCATGTCCCCCGTCTCCCCAACAAGAACGTCAGAAAATAATCTTGTTTTATGTAGACATGCTCCGACAGGGCCCTGTCCCCTGGATAATTTTAAAAACTATATACAAATCTATAGCAAGTTCCTCAAATTCTGTATGAACCAGGGATAATTTATAAACAACCTTGTTTCCATCATATATTATAAGTTCTATACTTCTCTTGGCAGCCACCAGTTGTCAAGGTTTTGTTGGGGGGAAAAAAACAATCGATATCTTTGCATTTCACAAAATTAAATGATACATTATCCACATACAAATATATAGTGGTCCTATTAATTCTTATTACAAATCAGTACAATAAGTAAACAAATAAGAAATACCCAAATTTTGTACGCCAAAAAAACATAGATTTGATAAGCAATTGAACAACTTATCAATTTTTCATTCCTGGACAATTTATACGCCTTGACTAATAAGTAATAAAAGTTAAATTGTATTTCTGAAGACAATATATAGTAGTTGTCCCTTAATACTTGCCTCATTTATCTTTTTTTTTTTTTAGTGATAAGGGATAAGACTCAAAATTCAAAACATGTGGAAAACCATAAGAGGAAGTCCCGGCAAAATCAAGGGACAAATTCGAGAAGTTATCACTATGGAAGGAATAAGGGAGCAAAAGTATACAGTAATGTGAGGTACCTTTTTGGTGCCCGGCCATAACATTAATGGTCTGACATGCTCGTAACGCACTTACACATTAACCAACGTGTATATGTAGGAGTTCTCTCCTCATAAATACCAAGTCATGCATATACATTAACTACTACTTCTCTCCCTAGGTCTTTATATGTTTCTTTATTTTCTCTTCTCACAGTCACAGATCCCTCTAGGAACACATGAGGTGTAAGCTGATAGAAGGATATCTAACCCCTGAGGTATCTTGGACCCAACCGACGTTTCATTTTAAGGGCTCAAAGTTCAAAGAGCGCTTCACTTTGAAGAAGGCACAAGAGAAGGTCTACCCCCAACCAGTGGCATAGCCAGGATTTTGGTTAAGGGGGTGCCAATTTAAAAAAAAATGACTATCAAGTTTTTATAGTGACCCATGACGAGTTTTCATATTTTGAAAAGTCTTTAAAATACTTTCATCATTTAGACTATCAACAATGTCACTCTCAATGTATCCTGCCAAAAAATCATTCATGAGATCATCACTCATTCGACTCCGAAGAGTATTCTTCACGTAGTTCATTGCCGAAAATACTCTTTCAACACTTGCAGTGGCGACTGGTAGAAGCAATGCTAACTTCACAAGAAGATACATAGATGGAAATCCCAGATGAAGGGTGGGACTAGGTCTGGGAAGAGTCTTGCTTGTTACTTCTAAAGTCCTATAAATTCACGATTCTAATAGTGGTATCAGAGCGTAGGGCTCCCGGGGAACGGTAGCAACTGGAAAGCTACGCACACGGTACGATCTCCAGGGAGAAAACATGGGTTCCCGAATCGGGGGCAGGCTGGTACACTGATCCACGCGCTGGCGGTAACGGCATTGGCAAGTATGGCAGTTATGGATATAATTATGAGGGTGATAATGAGCTGGTATTTAGGGCCAAACCACCAGTCATTGAGTTTCCCAAATTCAACGGCCGAGAGGACGCTAGCGTATGGTTCTATGCAGCGGATCGTTGGTTCAAGAACCACCCAGTTCCGGAAGAGATGAAGGTGCAGCTAGCGTCGTTCTATCTGGAGGGAGATGCGCTGCAATGGTGGGAAAGGATGGAGCGATCCTATGCAAAGGCGGAGACCCCGATTACGTGGTCCCATTTCCAGGTGGAGTTACGCTATCAGTTCGGGCGATCAAAGGAGTGGGCTCCAGAGCAGTTGGCAAACCTGAACAGACCGGGACAATGGCCGACTACCGAGCAGAGTTTCTCAAGTTGGGAAAGATGTGCAAGGGGGTGCTAGAAGAGACCTTGGTTGGCATGTGTATGGCCGGACTACTTCCAGAGATCGCAGCTGCAGTGAAGGTATTCGAGCCTGACTCCTTGAGGACGGCCTTTCTCATTGCAGAGCGTTAGGAGGAAGAAATTTCTAGCTGACGGAGTACAGTAGGGTGCTTACAAAAGGCTAGTGGAGGGGCTAGTGGAAGCGCTTCGGGTGGGATTGGAGGAGGAGTCGGACGGTGGCCGGGGTAGTGGTCACGATGACATCGGCGACGACGTCAGGAGTTACTCGGCTGGGACATCGGACGATCCCGAAAGGGTTCGTCAGGTTATCTCCTGCAGAAATTGATCAGAAGAGGCGGCAATGAAAGTCTTTCAATGCGATGAGAGGTTCACCATTGATCATCCGTGCGCTAAGCCGGAGTGGACGATGCTGGTGGGACGCTGGAAAGACGAGGCCGAGGAGTGGGCAGTCCTGGAGCGAGAGGAGCAGAAGGATGAGTCGGGGTAACCTTGACGATAAGGTCGTTTCGAAGTGGGGAGGGATGATAGAAACATAATTATTTATTGTTTGTTAATCGGGATTATTTGTTGCTTACTTATATTTCGGATAGTTGAGGGATTAATTGAGGGATTTTAGGCATTATGGGCCTATTCGGGTTAGGATTTATTCTTTAGGTATTAATGGGTAATTATTTCGGGATTATATTCTGTAAACCGAAGATTATTTTCATTAAGGATATTATTAGAAAAAACCTTAACCTAAACCTACTCTCTTGTCTCTGCCTCTCCCAAGTCCGAACTCCCTCTTCTTCTCAAGAGCTGCGGCTCCCTTCTTCTCCCCACCTGCGTCTGTTTCTTTCCAATTCCCCAAACTCCATTCCCAAAATTTGGTTCTTGCCCTACTTCTAAAGTCCTAGAAATTCACGGTTCTAACAAAAAGCAACAAACGATTGCCAGCATTTTCCTTAGGAGAAAGTGCAAAATGATCTGGATGCTTACTATGTCGGCCAAGGAGAGTTGTGCAGGGTTTACTTAAGAGTCAGCTCCATTTGGCAATCTTATATAAAGTTATTGACGTCATGAAAAGTGTCAGATCTATAGCTCTACAAGGTGATGATACTTCCAAGTTTTTCAATCTCCTAATTTTCGAAGTTGCGTTTTCCACTATTCAAGGTTGAACATTTTAACTTTTGCTATATCATGATTATTTTTATCCAATAAGGTTATCTCAGTTGTCTAATCATGTATTGAAAACCTAGGTAAAATCTTTTACGAGCAAGGAGATCTTGATAAGTCAGAATAGATGTTTGATGTTGCCAAAAAGACCTTACTAAATCACACTCTCCTTGGGTGTGCAAAGTGCCAAGTATTGTTGCGGGTCTCAGTAGAGTTGGTCGTTGGACGTTAGTGTTCGATTGATAGGTCCATCTACTCGGAGTGGGACAAAGATATCAACAAACTTGACAAAAAAGTAGCTCTGGAATCTAGCAAGCAGAACAAGACATGTATCTGCAGCAACAATCAGGGCTGTTAGATTTGTTTATGGAAATAAATAAAAGATGGTAGGGTGTTAAGTCAGGTAATTACGATGAGCTGGGAAATTTTTGAAAGATGGTATTTGGTGAGGATCGGTCAAGAGGGTTCGTCAAATCTATCAACCCTCGTTAGCCCCAGCTCAGTCATGTTGAAAATCCCATTCAACATGAGAATAACGAAGTTTTATAAGAGAACATTCGCCATTGACATTGTAGATGTTCTTTACAATATGAGTTATGATAACTTGCAATATGAAAGGTATTTGTTTGAGAATCACATTTGTTCTCAAACACGTTGGTCTTTGGTGAGAGGTACCAAGCCTTTAATAGAAGGTGATAAGTCAAATGCGAAGTGCTATCTTGGTTGAGACAGGCGTTTGTTCTTTTATGAGAGGTACCAAACCTTTTACAGAAGGTGATAAGTCAGATATGTTGTTCTTTGATTATGATGATCTGCTTCATTCCTTGTCTTAGCAAACTACAAGTGAATGTTGATTGCAGTTTCCATTTTGTAGCCAATTAAAACTCATATCTTACTTTATGCTTGGGCAAGATTTTCTAGACAATAAGAAACCTAATATAAGCAATCCCAAACCAAATGAATGTCATTCTATAAAAAGAATCTTCTTTTAAAAAAAGATTATATATAGGTCTTCCTCCAACTTACCCTATTTTGGAGTTTGTCCTCAATAGTAGTACCAAGGAGCATTGGTTTCTTTTTCATATCAGCTGCCTTTTTTACAATCACAATACCTTTCAACTCTTTAAGAAAGCAACAACAACTTTCCATCCTCATCCATTACTATCACAAACATTTTCTTTCTTATGCTCTTGAATTTCAAAACTTTCAAAATTATTTTACCTGACTGCATATCCAACTCTCGCACTGACGTGGTATCATTTGGGACCTTTTTATAGAATTCAAAAATGAGTTCTCTCTTTGAAATCACAAATGATGCTTCATCACGTGACTTGGCCTCGTGTGAAATATTCATTGTTTCTTTATCAACTTCAGATATAGTTGTGTCACATGGCCAAAAACCGCAAGAACTTTGGTATGACAACACTAGGTTCATATAGCTGATGTCCATCCATGGCATCAGCAGTTGCCTTCCCTGTCATTGTTTCTTAAGGGACTAACCTATCTTTTCTTTTCATAGCCCTCTCATATTTAGTTACACCATGGCTGTAAACAGTCCCAGCAACAAAAAACTTGATGAACTTTATAAAATTGCATGTTAGAGTCCTTGTTTTGTTTGAGAGTGGGTGTCGACTTCTCCAATTTCCTCATTCAAATTTGAAATGTGCATGTGTCAGTTTATCTGTCTTCTCATAATTCATGTGAACATCTTGATTGATGAAGATGATTTGAAGAACTTTCACTGCTTCTATGGAGACATAAGTGAGATAGGGATGAAATAGCTATACATCATTACACTAGTTGGGAAGTGAAGGAGTGTTGAAACTATTGCTCTTCTATGGCGAAAGAAGATTTCAGTTTCAGAGTCATTCATTTTAATATACCACCTCTTCAGTCTTTTCTCTTTCAAGCCATCCCTAGTCCAAATTCCGATAAACATACCCAATCATTTCCTTTTAAAACCCTATGCAAAATATAATCTGTTGACATTTTCTTCCATTTGTCATATTCTGTTGTATTCTTCCATAAACCAGTTGTCTCTACCTTGTTGCACCAACGAACTGCAGGCAAGCCATTGGGCTTCTTACTTTCATCAAGCTTCATTTGACACTACCTTCCAATTTTACCATGTTTCGGGCGAGTACCTGAAGAATGAGTCTCATCGTTGTAACACCATGAATTTGGATTTTGGTCTGAGCAATAATAAAGGAAATGGTCAGTTTGAGAATTGGGTAAGGTATCATCCATCACTTATGAGATTTTAAAATTTCAATTAAGTTTACATTAATTGTATTTAAAAAAAAAAAGAGAAAACCTCATAATAAGGAATAATTAGGGAATAAAAATTTCTTAATTACCTTCTCGGCTCCTCATCCCCTCTAGTAATTTATTTTTCCCATTATAAACGACATTATTCCCCCACCCTTAAATACCCCAATTTCCCCATCCAATTGCTAGCCTAGGGCCCGACCTATTGGCCGGGGGGAGTTCTACATCGACATTCTAACTTGTCATTATTTTTTTTATTACTCGAATGTTATAATAATAACTATCCTATTATAAGTACGTAACAATATTTTTCTTGTGATAAAATGATTGAGCGATACATTATATAGATCAAATGTGGAGTGTATGATTCCTCGAGTAAAAGGACTACTATCATATCAACATTTCATCATATAGTTGTTCAAAATCCCCTCAACAAATAACCCTATTTTCCTCATTCAATTATTAACCCCCCAGCATTCCACCCTTCTTCCAGCGGCAAAACGAAAGAAAGAAGAAAAAAACAAAGGTATTAATTTGAGAATTTTTATTTTAAGTAATGACAGTTTACTGTAAGTATTTGTTAAAGTTATTTATGAGAAGTTTCCACCATTTTTTCAAGTCTTTTGATTATTGTTTTGGTTAAAGAATTATTAAGGGCATTTTAATAAAATAGTATTCGGCCGAACTAGGGTGTTACAATCATGTTCAGGGTTATCCAACAAGTAGCATGAAAAACACATACAAATTGCATAAGTTTCATTTGTTCCTATGCAAAATTCTACCTTTTCAATATCCTCGTGTTGCAGGGTTCCACCAACGTTTGAAAAGTTGTACTCTTGTGTCTACACTTTTTTTAAGGAGTATTCTCATCAACTTGTGATATGTGTAGCCATGATAGGGGACCGACCGTGTATCTTTTTTACTATAAGAAATAATGAAATATCATATGCCTATTCATGCATGGCTGCTTCTCTCACCGTAGAATTCCAACAATCAACCTACTGTGGCTCTTTTGCCTGTTTGCTCTCTCTTTGAACTTACGTTGTTTGGTATTTGCAGAAAAATTCATCACTTTGTATTGTTTGTGAACTCTATTACTAACTTCATATAATGGTGGTGTTGAACATATTTTTGAACTTAAGCCCTCAGAATAGGAGTGTGGCTGGGATACTTCAGTTGTTGATAAGGTAGCTCCAGCATTCAGAGATTAATGGATGAAACTTATTATGCACCCATATGCCATGTGGTGGTGATAAAGAGCAACCATTAAAAAAAACTAAACAAGCAGTTTATAAAATTTATGAAGTATTACTTCTACTGCGTATATGTTTTCACTACTACTTGCAAGTTTCATGCTCTACTATATATATGGTGATGTATATTTTACAGTATATATATTTGTATTGGTCTTGGACATTCGGGTTTGGCAACTCTATGTTTGAGGGTTTTGTAACGTGATATTTATTTCTTCATGTAGGAACTTTGAGAAGAGGCTTCGGTCTTTGGAGGATTCTTTTAGCAAATGAACGTTGGTGCTCTCCTACTCATAAATCTGTCTCCCTGAAATTATAATAGATAGTTTGTCGAAAAGGTTGTCAGAATATTTGAAATATCAGTGCAACTTGAGTATTGATACAACTATAATGAAGATTATAATTGTAATAAAAATAGTTTAAACTTAGCAACATTACTTCGCCAATTGAGACATGGGTGCATAATTGGTGATCCTTATGGTCTTAAAGTTGTTGATACTGATCTAGAATATATGCCTATTGATGAGAGGTTGCTGAAAATAGCTTAGGAAGAGACTAGGAAGTTGAAAGGCCCTATACAACCACCAATTTTTGTGCTGAATTTAGAAATACATATATACACTACTGTTTTTAACTTTATTGATTACTTTCTACTTCTCTTCTTATCCTTGTTGCTTACTTGCTACTTCTATTTTAACTCTAGTTTTTACTTGTTACTCGTCTTTTTGCCTATGTTTAGATGCTTTCATGGGAAAAACCTCTCAAAATTGATAAATCATGAGGTTTACCGTTTGCCGACCGTTTACAGTATCTTTTGAATACTTTCCAAATATTTCAAATGTCAAGTAGTAGGAATACTTAGAGCCTACTTCTAATTTCTGTCTTCCATCTTTCATGTCATCCATTGAGATTTTATTTTATTTGTCATATTATGTTGTATTGTTATATTTTCAATGCTTTCCATAGGAAGTTCACTTATTAAGTGGACTGGTTATGAACAAGTCTCTAGGATGCTTTCCACCTTGTAAATACTTTATGTATCCATAAAACAATTGTCTCTACCTTGCTGCACTAACAAACTGCAGGCAAGTCATTGGGCTTCATACTTTTATCAGGGTTCAATTAGCACTACCTTCCAATCTTATCACGTTTCAGGCGAGTACCTGAAAAACAAATCTCATCATGTTCAAGGTTATCCAACAAGTGGCATGAAAAAGACATACAACTTACATAAGTTGCTCTTTCACCTTTGTTGTTGAAAGTTTTCTTACTTATTTTAAGGTTCCTTTGTTTCTATGCATATTCTTACTTTTTCAATATCCTCATGTTGCAGGGTACCACCAACGGTTGAAAAATTGGACACTATGTCTAATTTTTTTTTTCAGAAGCGTGATGATCAACTTGTAATATGTCTAGCCATGATAGGGGACTCGGTAGCTTCTTTACAACAAGAAGTAATGAAATACCCTATGTCTATTCATGTATAGTTTCTTCTCTCATGTCGAAATTTCAACAAGCAACACATTTTTGGCTCTTTTAGCTGTTTGCTCTCTCTTTGAACGTATATTGCTTGTTATTTGTTGTAAAACTTATCACTTTGTACTGTTTGTGAACTTTATTGCTAACTTTAGATAATGTTGTTAAAGTTAAGGCCTCATAATGGGAGTGGTTTGGGTACTTCAGTTATTGATGAAGTAGCTCCATCATTCATAGAATTCATGGAGAAAACTTATTATGCTCACATCTGCTCTAATGGTGGTGATAAAAAGCAACAATTAGAAAAACTAAACAAACAGTTTGTAAAATTTATGAGGTATTATTACTACTATGTGTGTTTTCACTATTACAAACAAGTTTCATGCTCTTCTAGTTGTGTCTCATTACCAAACTCCATTTATCTAGATGTTATCCCGGGTGGCTGTTTAATTTATCCAATTTTTTATATATGTATTTCTGGATTAGTCTGAGACATTTAGGTTTGGCAGCTCTGTGCTAAAGGGTTTGTAAAGTGATATTTATTTCATGTAGCAACTTCGAGAAAGAGTGTTTTGGTCCTTGGAGGATTCTTTTAGCACAGGAACGTTGGTGCCCTCTTACTCAAGAATCTGTCTCCCCTTAAATCACAATAGATGGTTTGTCGAATAGGTTGTCAAAAGATTTGAAAGATCTGAAATCAAATTACTTCGCCAATCGAAGCATGGTAGCATAATTGGTGACCCTCATGGTCTTAGGGTTGATGATACTGATTCTGAATCCATTTCTATTGCTCAGAGGTTGTTGAAAAGGGCTCAGTAAGAGGCTAAGAAGTTGAAAGACCCTGTCCAACCACCAATATTGGTTCTGGATTTAGAAATCCAAGTATACTCGACTCTTTTTAACTTTTTTACTTACTTGTATAGATTCTTCCATGGGGAAGTCTGCCAAAGATTATAAAACAGGAGGTACCTTCCTAAATGTCAAGTAGTAGAAATGGATGACTCTGTTTGCCTTTTTAAGGACTCCTTTAATGCTTACTGAGTTCTGGATCTCGATTGTGACTCGAAGAGTAAACAGACGTATTACAAGAAATACGTAGAGCCTAGTTCTAACTTTCAAGTTAAAATGCACTCTTTCTTTCAAGAGTTCATGCAATGTTTGCTCTTTCGTTCCCTGGCAGTATTCTCTAATACAGGGCATCTATGGATGCACTCCGTTAGCCAAAGAGTTTGGTAACCTCTTTGAAAAATTCAATATTAATTAATATTTGCGTCATGGAGATGATAAAGTTACTCTCTAAGTTATTTATTTATTAATGGTTTGAAGTTAGACAAATAACATTACTAGGGTTACCAATGGATAAGTTTTGATTACTATGAAAGAGTTGTCATCAATAGTCTATCAAGTTGCGAGATATGTTTTCTGATATGCTGCAATTGTGTTCTAAGGGGCAATTTGCTGGACCTCATCATTGCGGACTTATCATTTGTGGTGGGTAGTTTCTGGCAAGTATTTGGGTCTCAGATGTGTTGGTTCCACAATACCTCATATTGAATTATTCACCATTGAGCTTGCAGATATTCTTTACAAATTCAGTTATAAAAACTTAAATTATGAAAGAAAAGTATATCAAATACTAAAGACTGCAAAAATGATTTATTTGAATCCAATTCTCACAATATAATATGGTAGTTACACTTATGAAATATAAAATAATTTAGACAACATTAATGTAATTCAAATACGGATATTAAGTTTCATGCCTTAACCATGCTATGGGATGTGACATGTCTTCCAAAATATTAATTTTGTGTAGCAAATATGTATTATTATAAAAAAAATCCGTCATTTCTAAAAAAAAACTAAGATGTCATTGGATGATGGAGAAAAAATGAAAATAATTAATTAAAGAAAAAATCCACTTAATAATAAAAAATTAAATATATTTTCACCCTTGCTTATCATATTTTATCCAATTTATGGTGAATTTGAAGTTTTTTAAATAAAAAAGTAAACAAAGTATACCATATTCTATTGAAGGATATATGTGTTGAAAATTTGGAAATTTGGAAAATAATCTTTGTTGTTTTCTTCCATTGATGGATGGAAAACTTATTTATGCAAGATAGAGTACATGAATTCATAGAATATAGAGGAAGTAGACTAAATGGATGAGAATTAATTGTCTTTTAGTTTCTAGACTGATTGATGATTGGATGAATTTGTTGAATTATTCGTTAGTTGAATTGTATCATTATTACACTCTCACAAGATGGGGAAGTAACAATTATGTCGATCTTAGATCACAGAATATTGAAGGAAGGGATTCCAAGTGAGGCACTACACCATTATCTTTCTATTGTTTATTGATTTGATGCACTTCTACCCTATGAATTTCAGGAAAAGGTGATGCACTACTCTTCCCAGTTGGACACAAGCATTTTGTACCATTTTACTTTGGTAAATTAACAAACGTACCTCTATACTAATTTTTTGCACAAATAGACCCTTATAATATTAAATCGTAATAAATTTACCCTTTCATCTAATTATCCGTTAAATGAGTTGGGAAATGCTCCAATTACCCTTCTAATTTAAGTTTTAATTATTTTATTATTTATGTCCAAAATCAATTAATTAGAAAAACAAAACCCTAAATTAATTTAGATGCACCTAATTGAACGAGACCGCCGGGAGAATTCGTGTACAGCAGCCGATCTTGATTCTTGCGGCGAATCTCCGCCACCCGCTCCATAATGTAATCGAGGTAGTAGTCGAGGAATAAGGTTTTTTCGTTCTTCTGGATGCGGAGGGTGAATCCGCGCTTCTCGTCGGGCAAGGGGTTCCAGGAGAAGGTCTGGGAGTGGCGGTGTGAGACGACGTGCTCCCAGAGGACGACGGCGCCGTTGAAGGAGTCGGCGATGGATTCGTTGTTGGCGAGGCTGAAGGTGACGGCATAGGAGTTGACGGAGCGGGTGAGGGAGAGGAGGGTGTCGGAGTTGGAGACGGAGGAGGAGAGGTAGAGCTAGACGGCATTATAGAGCTCGTTGGTGTTGACGCCGTCGGTCTCACTGATGTCGAAGTAGGCTGAGAGGTGGCCGGTGAGCTTGAGGACGGTGAAGCGGAGCTCCGGTGGGATGATGGAGTTGACGATGCCCTAGCAGGCGGCAGGGGAGACGGGTGCTTCTGATTTCTGAATTAGTTAGGGATTTCGTTTTCTAATTATTTGATTTTGGACATAAATAATAAAATAATTAAATAAACTGAAATTAGGACTAAATGAGGTGTAATTAGATTTTTTTAGCCCATTTAACGATCACTTAACGGATAATTAGAAGGATGGGTAAACTTGTTACGATTTAATATTAGAAGGGTAAGTTTGTACATAAATTTAGTAGAGGGGTAAGTTTGTTAATTTACTAAAGTAGAGAGGTACAAAATGCTATTAACCCATTATTAGGGCTGACAGTCGATCGGTTTTGGTTTAACTAAAAACCAATTTCTTGGTTATCGGTTAAACCGAGAAACCACACATGCCTACCGCCAACCGACCGTGAGAGAGCCACGGCTAGCCGACCATTGACCGGTTGGTTATCGGTTTTTAGTTCGGTTAGCCGTGGTAACCGGACTTATGGTTGTCGGTTTGGATTTCTGAATAGGGGATGAGAGGGGCAGAGACAGGGCAAGGTACCAGGGGGTCGGGGATGAGAGGTCGCACGGCGCCGGTGAGGTACTAGGATGAGAGGGGGCGAAATCGCTACAGAGGGGCGGTGACGCTAGGTCAGGGGCGTGGCGATTGGCGACGAGGAAAAGAAGAAGAAGGGGAGGAGCGGGGTCGTTGGAGGGCCGACCTCTGTTCTGTCTCTCGTCGTTGCAGCTGGAAAAGAAGAGGAAGGAGGTCGTCGTAGAGGGTCGGTGGTCGGGGAGGGGAGAGTCGATGGATGGAGGAGGGTGGAGGTGGCCGAATTGATGATTTAATTTTAAGGTTAGGACGTTAGGTTATGTTTTTATTTGGGGAGATTCGGTGTTTTATGGCAAGAATTGGGCGGAGGTTGGTTAGCCGGGTAACCTCGGTTAGCCACTCCATTTACTCGGCTAACCGAACAGCCCCTCTCCCTTGTCGACCACCGACCGAGGCATGTTAGCTGACGGTTTTCGGTTAGCCGCTAACCAGCGGTTTCGATTAAACCGGACGGTTAGCCGCTAACCGGAAACCGAACTGCCACCCCTACCCATTATTAAACTAAGAACACAGTTTGTAGGATTGTTGCTCAGGCATTACTGTTCTGTTGGAGACTACAATGGTGCGACGAACTGCCTCTACACATATGTGGATCCAATATTTTGGCAACTTTGGGAGGACATAGTCCGACTCGAAGATGCTATCAGGGCGGCGGTGGCCCCATCGCAGCTCTGGATTGTTTGTTAGAGAACATATTTCCTCCATGGTTTTTTGTGTTGATGTTAAAAGTAGCTAGTTAAAGTGAGAGACCTATATGTCTTTTGTGTTATTTCTTTTGCAAGTAGTACCACAATGTCTTTGTAGCGACCATCAAAACTACTTCTAACTTGCAGCAACCAATAACATGCAATTTATAGGGGAAATATCTATCTAACACTCTCAACTCCATGTGAGTGGTCAAGTGCACGAGGTAAATGTTAACTTAGTTAACTATTAATTGTTTTGTAACATATCTTAACTTGTTAATTAGCTCCTGCAAGTCCTGCTAATAGTTTTTTTTATCTGAGAACATCAAAGTTAGTGTTGGGCCTTGCCTCGTCTCTTTCACTCAACCAAAAGGCCCAGTTGCACATAAGCCCACCTAACCAAGTTGCTACATCACCTCATACCTCGACAAGAGCCCAGTTGCGCGTCATCGCCTTTACCACTGTCATCAGCATCGTCAAAGACAAGTCGATCACTTGAACTTGAGTCATCGATGCATCGATCGTCACCACCATCAATTCTGCTTAACGGAAACCAGCATTGAAGAAGAGAGACAGAAGACCAGCACAATCTGGTGCTATATAAAGATCTCCCCAGGAAGAAGAAAGGCAACGGTTTCCTGATACTCAGTAAGAACGGGTTTGGTTCTAGGGAGTCTATGGTTTGGGTTCATTGTTTGTGTCTGGATAGCTTGAGTTGGGGCTTTGAGCCAGGAACTCAAGCTTATCTGGGCGTGGCTTCTTCTTGTGTTCTTTCAGTCCTTGTTTGTCTTGAATTTAGGTTTGAATTATGTTTTCAGAACCCTTGATCGAGTTTGTTAGGTCTTCATTCTTAATCATCTCTGTCTAATTGAGATTGTTCCCTTGTTGGATAGAATCATCGATTCTGGAATCTGATTACTCCAGGCAAGTTAATGGAATTGAATACATAGCTTTTTAACAATTGGTATCAGAGCCTCCTTCTCATAAGAACTAAGTGTTGCTGAGAAGGAGATCCTCTGTCTGGCTATGTCTTCAAACTCATTTCCATCCAGCTCAAACCCTCCCTGGTTTTCTGGTTCTAATTACTCTATATGGAAAAAAAGAATGTGCCTTTTCCTCCGAGGAATCGACTGTGATTTGTGGGCAATTGTCCGAAATGGACCAATTGACATGAAAGAAGATGATGAGGAGGAATGGTAAGATGAACAAAAGAAAAGTGCTCAACTAGACTCTAGGGCTATGCACATATTGCTTTCTGCTATATCTGAAGATGAGGGTGAAAGAGTGAACAAATGTGAATCTGCTAAAGAAATATGGTCAATTCTAGAAACTACTCACGAAGGAACATGAGAAGTTAAAGAAACCAGAATTGATTTGTTGCTAAAAGAATATGAAACCATTGACATGATCTCTGGTGAATCCATTTCAGAAATGGATAAGATATTTTCCACCTTAGTCAATCGACTCAAGGGATTAGGAAAAACATTCACAAGCAAGGAGCTTGTTAGAAAAGTACTTAGGTCTCGTCCCCTTGAATGGATGGCTAAAAGAACAGCCATTGAGGAAGCCAAGGACCTCAATGTCCTCTCACTTGAAAATCTCATTGGATCTCTTCTTAGTCATGAAGAAGTTCTCAAACAAATGAACTCTCTTCATGATAAGAAAAACAAAACAATTGCTTTTCAATCTGTATGCACTGTAGAAGAAGAAAAATTAGATGAAGAATTTGAAAATGAACTTGCCCTCACCAGCAAGAAACTTCAAAGAATGATGAAATTTAAACATGATCTCAATGCAAAAAGGGGAAGTAATTCTTACTCTTCCAGATCTCCTGGAAACATAGCACATAATGCCCCTAGATCTTCTGGACATCATTCTGGTGGAGCAAATGACAAAAATACATTTGTGTCCAACAGATCAGACTCTGGTCCTAGAGACTTTAAGAATTCAAATGACAAATCTGACTCAACTATTTGTTTTAAATGTGGGAAAACAGAACATATTAGAGCAAATTACCCACTGAACAAAAAGAGAGAACAAGCAATGACTGCCTCATGGAGCGACTACAGCTCTGAAGATGAACCTGAAGTGGTTGCTTACATGGGACTCAATTCCAGCCTAGGAGAGGACACAACAACTGAAAAGGTATGGTCTGATTCCTTCTCATACTCAGTCTCAGAAACGTGCGATGAAGACTTCTTTCTTCATGCCTTATCAAATCTTCAAAATGAATGCAACTTACTAAAGAGCAAGTTTTGTCTCACTGTTACTCAACTGCATGAGAAGGAAACTGAAATTTGTAGACTTAACAAGCTTGTTGATAATCAACAAGCTGCTCAAATCACTCAAGACACTCAAGTAGCAAATCTCATAGTTGAAAACAAAGAGCTCAAGAGGCAAATTAACCAATGTCACAAAGTGTGGAATAAAAACACTAGAAGGTTCTATCCAGATCATAGATTTCACACCTTTGATGGACCTTATAAATATCTGAACTCCAAGAACATTTCTTACTCTAGGAGATATCCACTGTTCTGCTCTAATTGTAATATGTCTCGTCACAATCACTCTCATTGTCTTTACAAGAAACCAAAACCCAAACTTGTTTGGGTTGTTAAAACTTCTAATTAAATTCTTTTCCTTTCAGAACAATAATGGTGGTAACATCTGGTACTTATTCTGGATGCTCTCACCACATGACAGGTAACAAAGACCTGTTTTCTTTTTTAAACCCAAAAAGAGGAGGTAAAGTTTTCTATGGCAATAATAATTGTGCTTCTGTTGTTGGGAAAGGAACTGTTAGCAACAATTCTTCCCTAATAATTGAGGACGTTCTCTATGTTGATGGCTTAAAGCACCATTTGCTTTCAATTAGTCAAATTTGTGGGTCTACCTATCGTGTTACATTTGATCCATTTTGTTGCATCATTGAACGCGTCTCTGACAATGCTGTTATATTCAGAGGAAAGAAAATTAACAATGTATATACATTAGATTTATCCACTCTAGACCTCTCTGAGGACATATGTTTGAGCTCCATATCTGACTCAGTGATCAACTGGCATAGAAAACTAGGACACATGGGCATGTCTAGACTTTCTAAACTCTCTAAACTCAACATTGTTAGAGGTCTGCCTTTAATCAAAGCATCAGACTAATTCACCTGTGAAGCTTGCATTCTAGGAAAACACTGTAAAAAATCCTTCAAAAGTAAACAGGATGTTACATCTAAAACTTCCTTTGAACTTTTGCATATGGATCTGTTTGGTCCCACCAATGTCCAGAGTCTTGGTGGTAAGTCTTATGTTCTTGTCATAGTTGATGACTATTCTAGATTCACTTGGGTATTTTTCTTGTCATCCAAAGATGAAGCCTTCTCCAAGTTTAAGTCCTTTGTCACTTTAGTTCAAAATCAATATAACTGTGTAGTCAAGAGCATCAGGAGTGATAATGGTGGTGAATTCATTGATGATAACTTTAATTGCTTCTGTGATGAAGTAGGAATATTACATACTTTCTCAGCTCCCAGAACTCCACAACAGAATGGTGTTGTGGAGAGGAAAAACATATCCCTCATTGAAACTGCTCAAACCATGCTTTTGGAATTTGACTGTCCTAAGTTTCTCTGGGGAGAAGCAGTCAATACTGCTTGCTATGTTTTAAACAGGTCTATAGTTCGAAAAAGTAATCAACAAAACTCCCTATGAAATTCTAAAAGGAAAAACCCCTAAACTATCCTATTTTCATCCATTTGGAACAAAATGTTTCATTTTAAATACAAAAGACTCAATTGGAAAATTTGATGCAAAGTCAGATATAGGGATCTTTATTGGATACTCTAGTAAAGGTCAAGCCTATAGCGTTTTCAATAGAAGATCTAGAAAAGTTGAGAGTGCATGTTTGCTTTGACTCTTCACATCCATCCCTGCCCTTACACTCTGATATAAATAACTATGATTTTCTGCCTCTTAGCACCTCTATTGAGACAGGTAATAAGCCAGACAGTGAAGAACCTCTTGATACCGAGTCAAACAACTCAGTACCACCTGTGCTCGAATCAACTGCACACCAGGACAATGTGGAAGCTCCAGCTCACATCAGAAAAAGACATACACCCTCTCTAATCATAGGTAACCTAACTGACCCTGTTCAAACCAGAGGTAAACACATCCCAGATCAGTATGCCTTTGTCTCTATGCTTGAACCTAAAAACTTTAAGGAAGCCATCATGGATGAAGAGTGTTTACTTGCTATGCAAGAAGAACTGTCTCACTTTATTAGACTAAACGTTTGGGAACTAGTACCCCGACCTTCTAACATCTCTATTATAGGCACTAAATGGATTTTCAGAAACAAATCTGATGACCTTGGATACATAATTAAAAATAAGGCTAGACTAGTTGCCCAAGGTTACAACCAGGAGGAAGGGATAGATTATGATGAAACTTTTGCACCTGTAGCTAGACTTGAATCAATTCGTCTTCTCTGTGCTTACGCAAGCTATATGAATATCAAACTATTTCAAATGGATGTGAAAAGCGCTTTTCTAAATGGTGAAATCAAGGAGGATGTTTATGTTGAACAACCCCTTGGATTCACTGACTGTGAATTTCCTGATCATGTTTACAAACTGTCTAAAGCTTTATATGGTCTTAAATAGGCTCCTAGAGCCTGGTATGATAAATTGACTTCATTTCTGATATCCCAAGGTTTTTGTCAGAGTGGAGTAGACAAAACATTGTTCATAAAACGCAAAAAATCTCACTCATTAATAGTTCAAGTGTACATGGATGATATTGTGTTTGGTAGCACTGATCCTGCAATGTGTGATGAGTTCTGTTCTAGTATGAAAAGCAAATTTGAGATGAGTCTCATGGGAGAATTGAATTATTTTCTTGGCCTACAAATACATCAAACTGACCTAGGGATCTTTATTCATCAGACTAAGTATCTACAATCCATGCTGTCTAAATTTGAATTAACTAAAGTAAATCCCTGCAAGACTCCCCTGGCCTCTAATGCTCATCTAGATTATGACTTGGTAGGGATTCCTGTATGTGAGAAAAGGTATAGAGGAATGATTGGATCCCTGCTTTATTTAACAGCAAGTAGACCTGACATTCAGTTTAGTGTCTGTCTATGTGCCAGGTTCCAACATCAACCTAAAGAAAGCCACTTAACTACTGTGAAACGAATATTTAGATACTTAAAAGGAACTAGTGATCTTGGTCTGTGGTACCCCAGGTCTGATTCTCCTTCACTGATAGGGTACTAAGACTCAGACTTTGCTGGAAGTATAACTGACAGAAAGAGTACCAGTGGTACATGTCAGTTCTTTGGGCAATCTCTTGTATCTTGGTCTAGTAAAAAACAAGGGTCTGTTGCACTGTCTACTGCAGAAGCAGAATATGTGGCTGCAGGAAGCTGCTGCACCCAAATTTTGTGGTTGAAATCCCAACTTCTAGACTATGGTCTTAACTTTGAACACATTCCTATTCTTTGTGATAATACTAGTGCAATTTGCATGTCAAAAAACCATGTCCATCATAGTAGAACTAAACACATAGAAGTAAAACACCACTTTATCAGAGATGTAATACAAGCTGGACACATAGAACTAAATTTCATATCCACTGAATTCCAAATTGCGGATATATTTACAAAACCCTTGTCTTCTGAATGATTTATTCGACTTTGTGGGGAACTTGGTCTGCAATCACTTCACTCAGTTCAAGATAGTCACTAAATCAGGTTCTGCTCTTCCTTTAGTACTGTACTTGCTTCTAGTTTATTAATTGCTTAATATCTGTCCTCTGAATTGTAGTATTAATTCTCAGTGCATGCATTTGATGTTTGGTTTTTCTATGATACGTGGTTTTCATCCTCAAAATTTATTACTGCATCTCTTCCCCTTCTGTCGTGCCTTTATAATTCTGCCTCCCTGCCTCCGTTCCTCTCACTTCAGTCAAGCCTCATCAGTGATTTCATCATGACCGAGTTATTCACCTCGTCCAACATTCCTGGTGCCATTGTTACATATGTTGGGAGAACCTTCAATGAGCCCATTGACTTCAATCTTCCCCGATTCAAAGAATTCTATGCTTCCCGCCCTCTTTCTGACCCCATCACACTCGACCTGTTTGAATTCAAATCCCATGGTATTGACATCACTCCATTCATCCGAAACCTGGGGTGGGAATTCCTTCTTCACTACCCACCTTTTGCTGCTTGTCCTCTGCCAGTCCGCACTTTCTATGCTAATCTAGACTGCCAGGGAATCACCACTCGGAAGCTCACCACCCTGGTTAATGGCTACTTTATCTCACTCACATCAGAAGCTCTTGGCCTTTTTCTGAATCTCCCCACTGGAGGACCCCTTCCCTTGGCTCATGAAGATGAATTTATTTTTTATGATTTTGACCATGTGATTGAGTATTCAAGGATCACTCAACGACCAGTAGGGGCCCATGAAGTAATAACCTCAGATGATCTGAATCCCACCCTACGCACTCTTCACTATTTCATCACCCACCTTTTTCTACCCCGAAATCATGGCCTTCACATTGTCACCAAGATCGATCTCTGGGTTCTTTCAAATGCCCTCACTGGTAGAAAGATTGACTACTCTCAGCTGCTGTTCGGTTCAATGGTTCGAAGTGCTGATGCTCACCTTGGGGGGCGCCTTCCCTATGGAGGGTTCATTACCCTTCTGCTTTCCAATCTAGGCATCTCCCTTGATGGTTACTCCACTATAGAAACATCAGTCTCAGTCCCAGCCCTCGCTGTTCTCCAGTTTGTTAACATGGACCAGCATTAAAGAAATCAAAACCCTTGTCCAAGTCAATCTCCAAATCAATGATTATTGGTGAAACTTCCTATTATGCAAAAACCTTATCATCTCCTTTGAAGAAGAAGAGGCTGAACTCGAACCTGAAACCATATCTGAGAAAGAGATCAAATTGTTTGCTGAAGACCTTGAGAGAGAATTAATGGAAGGAGCTGTTGGCACTCAAATGGAAAATGAGATGGAGGAAGAAGCTGGAACTCAGGGGGAGACTCAGGACATTCATCCTGAGGATGGAGAAACTTAGGAATCTGAATCTCAGGGGGAGTCAGGGGAATTCTTGATCATAAACTATCTTCTAAGAAAAATGATCTTAGAAAAATAAATGATTTCAGTAGTGTTCTATGTTTTGTTTTTGGTGATTATCCATAAGACCATAATGGTCTATCTGTGTGCTCTGATTATCAAAGACCATAAGGGTCTAAGTATGGTTCCTTTGCTGTGTCATTAAGTATGATCTAAATAAATTGCTGATTCTCGTTGTTTTTGCAAGACAATGTGTACTGTGCAATATATCTTAAGATTCATGCCTACCTTAAGTTTATGCTTGTATGACTGCAGAACTCTTGGCTTCTGCAGTGCCTTGACTGATGACAGGATTAAAGACTTGAACGCAGGGGGAGATTGTTGGGCCTTGCCTCGTCTCTTTCACTCAACCAAAAGGCCCAGTTGCACATAATCCCACCTAACCAAGTTGCTACATCACCTCAGACCTCGACAAGAGCCCAATTGCGCGTCATTGCCTTTACCACTGTCATCAGCATCGTCAAAGACAAGTCGATCACTTGAACTTGAGTCATCGATGCATCGATCGTCACCACCATCAATTCTGCTTAACGGAAACCAGCATTGATAAAGAGAGACAGAAGACCAGCACAATCTGGTGATATATAAAGATCTCCCCAGGAAGAAGAAAGGTAACGGTTTCCTGATACTCAGTAAGAACGGGTTTGGTTCTAGGGAGTCTCTGGTTTGGGTTCAGTGTTTGTGTCTGGATAGCTTGAGTAGGGGCTTTGAGCCAGGAACTCAAGCTTATCTGGGCGTGGCTTCTTCTTATGTTCTTTCAGTCCTTGTTTGTCTTGAATTTAGGTTTGAATTCTGTTTTCATAACCCTTGATCGAGTTTGTTAGGTATTCATTCTTAATCACCACTGTCTAATTGAGATTGTTCCCTTGCTAGATAGAATCATCGATTCTGTAATCTGATTACTCCAGTCTAGTTAATGGAATTGATACATAGCTATTTAACAATGTTAGGACGTTGTTACGGTGACATGCACTTTTAGGTCGACCTTATATAGGATTAAGTCGACCTAATCTGCACTTTTAGGTCGACCTTATATAGGATTAGGTCGACATAATATGCCGTTTAAGTTTTGTGAGGTTCAACGACGCGGTTGACCTTTTATAGCAAATGGTCGACCTCTTTGGGAAGCGATGTGGGTGGTTCTTTTGCTCGAATAAATTACGTTTCAAACCAACAGAATCAGACATAAATAATGATAACAATGACTCATAACTTCATAACATAACAACTAAACAAACTAACAAGAAATACAATAAAACACAAATAATAATTGTTCACACATAACTAAAATCTAACAATCACACATGTTATATCCTTTTTTCTTTTAGAATTTCATAAATTATACATAGGTTTTCCTCACTAATTAAGGCTTTGAAATCATATAAAATATAACAAAAAGGAGATACATTTTGAGGTAAAATAAAAAATATGTTCCAATTAAAAATAGTACGAAATGAAGCTGAGAAGAGAACACATTAGAAGCTATGGATGACAAAGCAAAATGAAAACATAAAATTAAAGAAAATGAAACCTCCCCTTACCAAAAAAAAAAATTACATATTCTTTTTTATTTTTATTACTGTATTGCTTCCAAATTTAAGAACAAGTTAATGATTTTGAAATAGAAAAGTAGACAATAGTATATCATATATTATTAAAGGATATATTGCATTGAAAATTAGATAGAATTTGGAGAATGATCTTTGTGACTTGTTTTCATTGATAGATTATAAATAATACTAGAAAGGAGGCCGCACTTCGTTGCGGTTGAAATGTAGCGAGTGGCAAGTTGACTTGAAAGTCCGTGTTTCAACCGATATTTGCAAGTAATCTGTATCCTTGAACCAAATGTCTTTCAAGTTAAATATATTAGGTCAAATAACTCAAAGGTTGTGAGTTGTTTATATGGAGTACTTATTATGCCAAATAGGAAAGGTTGTGAGTTGTTTATATGGAGTACTTATTATGCCAAATAGGAAATAATTGAATAAAATTTTAGCAGATAATGGACAAATCTAT
Source organism: Linum tenue (assembly GCA_946122785.1). NCBI lineage: Eukaryota > Viridiplantae > Streptophyta > Magnoliopsida > Malpighiales > Linaceae > Linum > Linum tenue. Next base: position 8,399,511 of record CAMGYJ010000006.1, read on the forward strand.
TACGGATAAGGAAAAAGAGTACAATACCCAAACTCTCGAGCATAACCCTTCTCCTTCTTTACATAATGAGGTTCAAAATATTTAAACTCATCATCATCATGCTCTTACTAATCTCAATATCTCAATACCTAAATAAGTGCGGGTAAGAGATTTATCAATTTGCAATCACCTAGCCACTGCGGTCCATGTTATTTGTGTGTGGATTGATATCAAATCGTGGATTAATTACTCATGTGCCATCCCCTAGTGTTTATCGCTAATTCATGGAGCTAATTGATGATGTATGCATGTGAGGGTGGCTAGTAACTTTAATAAAAATTTCGGAAACACGAAGTAGAAGAAATGTCCAATTTATTGATCGAGATACAAACTAAGGAGAAAGAGAAGAGGTTAAACATTATGATTTAAGTTTAATTTATACTTCGAAGCACCATTTTTTTTAAAGCTAAAATATAATAGAAAGACTCATAAAATAAAGTATAAAAATAACTACGATAAAACAAAAAAAACCCATAGCTCGAATTGTACTCCCAAAATACGATCTCAATTTTAATGAGATTATTATATATTTTATATATGTACCTCAAGTCACCATTGCTTTAAAATTAAAGTATAGTAGTGCTCTTGTGGAAAGTATAACAAATAATATTATTACTTTTTTTTTTTTGACAAAAGATATTCATATAATGAATCCAAAAAAAGAGATAGTTACATCCTGGTATTCAGCCAGGTCTGAAAATTAAAGACACGACTAATGGCCAGGTACAAAGAAAGGGCCTTCCTAGCCACTAAATGGGCTACCCTATTATTACACCGACCTACAAATCGCGCACTAAAACCCGGATTGAGGCGAAAGTAATGCAAAATCTCTTCAAGAACAGCCCCCACCCGGTTATCGCTGGCATTAGCCTGATTGATCTTGTCTATAAGCACCTTGGCATCGCCTTCAAAATGAACAACTGTGAAGTTATTAGCCAAGCACCATAAAATTGCCTCCCTGAGCACTATCATCTCAACTACCAGCGGATCCTCCAAGAAATTTAGTTGGAACCCTTTCACCATAATCACTGCCCTGGCTGGGGTTAGCAGAACAATCCCACCAGCCGAATGCGACCCCGGCCGAACAGCCCCATCCCACATACAAAAGACCCCACCATCTCCTGCCGGTCCTAACTGGACCTGCCTGGGGAGGGGAAGCGAGAGATTCTTATCTACTGGGAGCCTAGCCCATTCCTCTCACTGCTGATGATACTGACGCATCAGAGCGGGAAACCCAAACTGCTTGCCCTCAAAGACAACCCAGTTCTGAGATCGCCAGATCCGCCAAAGTACTCCAACAACTGCCATGAATAACGGAGGCTGGTGTATTAAAGCCATCATTTTCTTGAGAAACAACGGGAACGTGTGCCGAGGCAATCCTTCACCCACATAATCCAACCCTGCCAACTCCCACGGCGCCCTAGCCACCGGGCAATCGAGAAACAAATGCTCCATCGATTCGGAGCCCTCCCAGCAGACGGGGCATCTAGGAGAGACAGGCACGTGCTTACCAATCAGGGCCTCAGTAATTGGGAGGATTCGATTAAAAATCTGCCAGACAAAGACTTTCAGCTTAGGCGGAATATTCGCTTCCCATAGTCGAATCCAACTAGTCTTATCCATCCAGCTGACTGTAGCCTTCCATCTATCACCGCGCTTATCCAAAGCCACCGCCAAATGATAGGCCGATTTGACAGTAAAAACCCCATCAGATGTCCCATGCCAAATTAATTTATCCTCCACATACTGACGAGGAAGAGGAATTTTAAGGATGGCCCGACAAGTCTGAGGGTCAAACCACTGGCTTAGCTTCTGGGCATCCCAACGGCCTTCCCCCTGAACAATGAACTCAGCAACCCTAGGCTCCCCCTCCGCAGTCAAGACCATGGGGTTATAAACGGGGGAATCTGGCTGAATTAAAGGAATCCAATTGGAATGCAACAAGGATACCGAGTGGCCATTACCAATTTGCCACCTGAGCCCTTTTTCTAACAGCTGGCGACCAAACAGAATGCTTTGCCAGCCCCAAGATGGACGAGAGCGGGCTGTAGCTGATAAGAACGTCCCAGTTGGGAAATATTTACCTTTGTACACCTGGGCAAGAAGAGAGGTTGGCTCAGCAAGGATACGCCACCCAATTTTGGCAAGAAGCGCTTGGTTAAACTGCTCAAACCGCCTGAACCCCATTCCCCCCCTCATGCTTACTTTTACACATATCTCGCCAGGACATCCACCGAATCCGATGATGACCCTCATCATCCCCCCACCAAAACCTCACCACATGCTTATCCAAAAGACGGCATAGGGACACAGGAAGCTTGAAACAAGACATGACATGCAGTGGCAGGGCCAAAGCAATTGACTTAATTAGCGTTTCCTTAGCAGCCCATGATAGCGTCCGCTGCTTCCAACCCTTGAGCCGATCCAACAATTTCTCCTCCAAGTATCGGAAAGTTGCCATTTTGGATCTAGCGAAAAGCGTCGGGAGCCCCAAATACTTGTCATGAACCCCAACCGCGCCAACCCCCAGAATTGCAGCCAGGAATTCTTGATCAGCCCGAACAATATTTTTACTGAAGCAGACTGTCGATTTAGCCAGATTCACCTTTTGTCCACTCAGTTCCTCATATTCGTTCAAGACCACAATCAAGTTCTCGCACTCCTGAAGCGTTCCTCTAAGGAATAAATACGAATCATCCGCAAAAAACAAGTGCGAGATCCGAGGGGCACGAGGAGCCACTTTGACACCCTCTAATCTCTTCTCAGTAATCGCCTTTCGCAGGAGGGCTGAAAAGCCTTCAGAACAAATCACAAAGAGGAGCAGGGAGAGGGGGTCCCCTTGTCTGAGCCCTCTAGACGGGGAAAAAAATCCGGAAGGTGTACCATTCATCAGAACCGAGAAAGACGAAGATTTAAGACATTCGAGGACCCATCCTTGCCAGACGGAGTTAAAACCCATTTTATCCAACACAGCGAGAAGAAAGGGCCATTCAACCCTGTCATAGGCCTTTTCCATGTCAACCTTCAGGGCCATGTACCCTTTCTTCCCTCGCGTTTTGATTTTCAAATAGTGCATTAACTCGTGGCCTAGGAGGATATTATCCACAATCTGGCGATCCCGGATGAAGGCATTCTGTCCATGATCTGAGGCATGATGCAAGCTAGCCGTTCAGCCATGATCTTAGCTATAATTTTATAGACAAATTGGCACAAGCTGATTGGCCGCAACTGCCGCATATTTTCCACCTTATCCACCTTAGGGATCAGTGTGAGCCAGGTATGGTTGAAACTACGCAGCATCCTACTTGTCTCAAAGAAGGAACATACGGCATCGACAACCGACTCCCCCGCAACATCCCAAAAGGCTTTAAAGAACTTCCCAGTAAACCCATCCGACCCAGGGGCCTGTTTAGAGCCCATAGCAAACACCGTTCTACGCACTTCAACAGGAAGCACCTCAGCCGTCAGACTATCATTCATCTCCGGCGTAACATTATGCGCAATTGGCAAAGCAGCCACTCGCTCTGCCATGTTTGCAATATGGTTCTCCGAGGAGAAAAGCTGCTGATAAAAGGAAGTCGCCACACCGGCCTTCCCTGGCTCATCTGTCACCCACTCCCCATCCTCACTCCGGAGACCTTCCACAAAGTTCTTTCTACGCCGGGTTCTAGTGACTGTATGAAAATACGAAGTATTTTTGTCTCCTTTCTTTAGTCAGTGAACCCTGGACTTTTGTTGCCAGTAAACTTCCTCTGCTTCCCACTGCCGATTCAACTCCATTTCTAGTTCCCGTATGGAATCCCAGTCAATTGGAAAGGAGGCCTTGATTCGTTCAATTTCACTCTGGAGCATTTTAATATTCCGTAACGAGTTCGTAGTTCCGCTCTACTCCAGTCATATAACAGGTGGCGCAGCCTTTTCAGACGCTCCCACAGGCGAAACATAGGCGTACCCTGGATGTCCTCTATCTAGACATAGTTAACCATAGCCCTAACCTCCGGATTTTCTGCCCATCGGGCATCAAAACGAAAGAGAGGACGACAATTTATAGCGTAGGGCCGATCAGAGAGTAAGAGAGCTCGGTGATCAGAGCCTTGATCTGTAAAATGCTTAACCAAAGTCTCGGGAAAGCAGTCCATCCAGGTCTGGGAGCAAAGGGCCCTATCCAAACGTTCACGAATGCAAGCAGCACCCATCCTTCTATTAGTCCAGGTGAATTGATCCCCCATGAAATCAGGGTCATGGAGACCCAACTCATGCACAAGATCACGCAGACTGCTTGATCGCGGAGCGTTCCAAGGGTTACCTCCATCCTTTTCACTCGCATGGAGAATGGCATTAAAATCACCAATCACAACAAAGGGAAGGTGGAAGGCAGAGCAAATTTCCTGGAGCTGAGCCAATTGGGAGGCTCGAATCTCCGAATGACAGCTCAAGTAAACAGAAACAACAATATAAGAAAAATCCACTTCATTAATCCGGGAACAGATACAAAAACTGGAATGGAAAAACACCAAAGCATCAACTCCGGAAGACCAAGCTACAACTAACCCACCCGATGCATCAATCGCATCAACGAAAAAACAATTGGAAAGAACAAAGCCTAAGCCCCGCATACGACGGGAGACAACACGCCGACTCGAACGAGTTTCCGAAAAAAACACAAGATCAGGATTATTGGAGCGGACTAGACCAACAGCAGTTTGGAACGTGAGGGACGGCCCAATTCCTCTCACATTCCAGGCGATCATCCTCATTTATCCGATTGGGGCCAATTTAGGCTGGCTTCCTCCACCTGATCCAGATTATCCGCAATTTCCACAAATTATTTTTTCGGCGTGGGGGTATCCCCCAAATCTCCCTCCACATCATCAAGCGGGCGTTTATGCGACCCAATTTCTGGGTTCGCTAAGTTCGATCCATACTCATTCAGCTCCGACTTCTCTTGATGGGTTTCCTCCTGGTCATCCTGCCCAATCACCACCTCCCCAACCTGGGTCTTCGATTTAAGCTGCACATCAGAGTTGATGGAAAGCCCTGCTTCAAAAGTGGCTACTACTTGGCATACACGCCCCTTTGTCGTAGCACCGGTTTCTTTTAGCCTAGAGGAGGGGATCCGCTTTTTGATTTCAAAGCATCGGGGCTCCTCCTCAGTATCCGAATCATCAGACACTAGATCCCTCACCACCTCTTTATTTGGGCCAGATTTAAATTTTTGGACTGATGGGCCATGAATACCCACGTGGGGTGAATGCTCTGGCCGTCCCTTCCTATCTCTCGCTGGGCCTCTGGCCTGGTGGGGAGAATCCCCCAAAGATAGCTCAGCCTTCCTCAACTTCCCCCTCCTACCACTCTGGGCCGGCTTATTCAATTTATGGGTCGCCCCTTCATCCAGAATTGGCCCATCCGTCACTGAGGGGAGAGTGCCGCTACCATGTGAGCTCGACATCTTCCCCTGTATTTTTTGTACAGCAGGATGCCCTCCCCGCCCTTTCACCTCCACTTCCCTGGGACCTCCCAACCTGCGAGTACCAGCTGGCATCCCTCCCTCGCCTTTCTTTTGCACTTGAATCGGGATATCCATACATTGAACACTAAACTCGTCCTCCGATTCATCCTCCAGAATGAGTCGTCGATGGCAAGCTAGTTTCAGTTCATCTTGACTACTGGCCGCCACAGGATTTGAAGCAGACGGACCCTTTCTTTGGCGCGATTCCCGCTGCCTCGGCGGCTGTTTCCTCTCAGCGTCCCTTATGCCAGTTTTGCGAGGGTTTTTGCTTTTCCCCGGATGTGATTCATCCAGCTGATCGCCATCAACCTCCATCGGACACACACCCTCCTCTTTCCTGGGCTTGCCGCGGCGACTGTGGCGGCCAAGATTGATCTTCGGAGCCTTCGGCATTGGGAACCGGCGAGGGCTCCTCCCTGGCTGATTCGCCGGCTCAGTCGTCAAGAAAGGGTTTGCCGATGTTCCCATCCAGAGTGGGCTTGCCGACATGACCGGGTTTTTCACCTTTGCTTGTTCCCTTTTTCCCCTGATTTAGGACCATAGCTCGAAGGAGCAGGCAGCACCTGTTCGTTGCGGACGTTTTTGTTGATCCAAACCGAATGGGGATGACGGCGATACTGCTGGTCCGCAATCTCACCATCAAAGATTTTCCTCCCCATCTTCTTCGTGGTCATGTGTGGGCCAAATTTCTCCTTCCTGGAAGGAGGGTCGAATGAACAGCCCTGTCGGAAGTGGCCTACACGTCCACAATTATAGCAGAAGCTCGGGAGATGTTCGTACTTGAAACGAATCCAGAACCCCCCCCCCCCCCCCCCGTTTCGTCATTGGTAGCCATGATTTGAGATCTCAATGGTTTAGAGAATTATTACAATCTCAATTTAACTATAAAAATCATGCCTGAATTTTTTTCTCATTATATATCAAGTTAGTGAATAGTAACCTTGCTCTACCTCTCTTAATTAAGGCAATCGAAAAAGTCTATTATTGCCTTTAAGGCTATCAACCAGTGAGACGACTTGGATTGGTGAGAAAAATAGGTGTTACATGCCTGTGGGTCGGCCAGCAGCAAGGTTCCCGGGTTGGAGGTCACACGACGTTGTTTTTCTTTTTGGTTTGTGAAATGCGCATCTTTTCCATATTTTACCTTTTGCTAACCCTATCTTTAAAATTCCAAATTGAACATATGAATATTTATATAATATGAGTGTGTTCGAATTTTCACTATATGTTGAATTCAAGTACGAACTTACATTTTAGTATATAGTTATATATTATTATTTATATATGAGACGAGATTTAATATAATTTATAAATGTATAAATAATATAATAACTTTTCTAATTTATTGTAGCCAAAATATGAAAATTGCATGAGATAAGTTTCTCTCATTATTGCCACTTGTTGATAAGGAATTGGTCTGTTATAAAGTAAAATAACAGTAAGGCATGGTAGTAGAATTCTTAAGGTAACAGTAATTATGTTTTAGCTTTATATATAGTAATTTATATATAATGTGGAGTATATGAATCTGTGGATGAATGATTGATCAATGGAGGAGTAATACTAATAACCAACTGGGCATACAATTGGCTGTAGGGCTAGGCCCATGGTCTAACGTGATTAACCAACTGGACCTACGAAAGGTCCATTAAATATTATTTGTCATGTAATCCCCCGGCCCAATTACATCCGTTCTCCTTTTTCTAATGGCTGTCGTTTTCGTCTAGCGGTTTTTCTGTTTTCGCTTTTGGCGCTCATAAACCCTACCAGTTGAACTTGCTGAAGAAGGTAAACTTCTGCGGAAGGAAGAGAGGAATTTGAGTGACAGAATCAGAAGATGAGGAAGAAGGTGGACGAACGAATAAGAACCCTAATCGATAATGGTGTCAGATTGAGGCACCGTTCTCTGTTCGTCATAATCGGAGACAAATCGCGGGAACAGGCAAGCAGAATCTCTCCTCTCTTTCTTTCACGAAATTGTTGGTGAAAAGGTAGGCGTTAATCCATGTACTCTAGGGGCTGAAAGTTGGTGGAGTTGTGTTTTTACTTGTAGATTGTTAACCTGCATTACATGCTGAGCAAGGCAGTGGTGAAGTCCAGGCCAACGGTTTTGTGGTGCTACAAGGATAAACTTGAACTCAGCAGGTATTTGAATTGAACATTCCTAGCCTCAGATGAAGATGGTTTCTTTTTTCTTTTCATTTTGTAATGTCAATTATTTGTGACTGGGTTCCATTCTATGATGTAGTCACAAGAAAAAGAGAGCCAAGCAGATTAAGAAGTATATGCAGAGAGGGTTGTTGGACCCTGAGAAGGTTGATCCGTTCCAGCTTTTTGTTGAAACTGGAGGATTAACTTATTGTTTGTACAAGGACTCCGAGAGAATACTCGGAAATACTTTTGGAATGTGCATATTACAGGTTAGACTACACTTCCCTTTTGTCTTCTCAAGTATATATATGGTTTGCTGAAATCAAAGTTGTCCCCTTTTCGCCTATTTGTTTCCCCCTGGTTATAGTGTGGTTTGTTTTGACTCTACTGATTTTGCAAGCTTTGTTTCAGGACTTTGAGGCATTGACACCGAATCTCTTGGCCAGGACAATAGAAACAGTAGAAGGTGGTGGAATTATCGTATTGCTTCTGCGTTCTCTCTCATCATTGACCAGTCTGTACACCATGGTTATGGTAGGATTGCTTGTCCATTGTGTGTCTTATATATTGTTAAAAAGAGACGCGATTGGGAAAGTTATTTAATGAAGGCTATCTGAATCTGCCTTAGGCTTTGAGTTTAACCTTTACCAGTCCTTTATTTTATCCCCTCCATTTGTTACTAATAAATTAGTGGACTCCAGAGGCATGGTAACTTGATTTGTCATTTTGTATAAACAATGAGTATGGTGGCAGAATTTGACGCTGTTAGAGAGCTAATCTAGCATATGCTTGTGTATGAATAACATCGGAATGTTTTGCAATTTCCAATCTTCATTCTTCTTGGCAAAACACAGCCTGTTTTGCATAGTTTAAATCCTTGGAATTCTTACTTGAAGTTCTTGATTTCAGGATGTCCATGAAAGGTTCCGTACGGAGTCCCATTCTATGTCTACTGCGCGGTTCAATGAGCGATTTTTGTTGTCGATTTCCTCATGCAAGGCATGTGTAGTCATGGATGATGAACTGAATATTTTGCCAATATCCTCTCATATAAGGGCAATTACTCCTGCACCAGCAAAAGAGGTGATAGTTTCTCTCCAACTTCAGTGCAAACATTTCACCTAAGTCTTGTTTGCTGCAACCTGCCTTCTGTTCCGGTCCTTTGCTAAATAATTTTCTGACTGGTGATTAAAGGACTCCGAAGGCCTTTCAGAAGCAGAGCGAGACTTGAAGAATTTAAAAGACGAGCTGCATGATGAATTTCCTGTTGGACCTTTGGTTAAGAAGTGTTGTACATTAGATCAGGTAGCATCTGATTCTCTAATTATGCAAATTTGCTAATTTATGAACACAAAATAATGGATAGCCAACCTGAATGAAAGCTTCATACATGACAGGGAAAAGCTGTAATTACGTTTTTTGATTCAATATTGGAGAAGACCCTACGTAGCACAGTGGCTCTACTTGCTGCACGTGGACGTGGGAAGTCAGCAGCACTTGGTTTGGCAGTGGCAGGGGCCGTTGCAGCCGGGTAAGGCAAATATTGCAGCTATTTCCTGTGTTCATAAAACGTGTGTGGGCACTGTGCACAAGCTGTAATTGTAATTAAAATCTTATCTTTCAGGTATTCCAACATATTCGTAACAGCACCAAGCCCGGAAAACTTAAGAACACTGTTTGAATTCATATGCAAGGGCTTTGATGCCCTCGATTACAAGGTGATGCTATACTCCTTCCTTGGATTGATATATCAATACCTATCTCTAGCTCTCCGTCTTTTAGGTTCATTATAAGACTTTAGAGAGCAAGTGCTTCTTTCAGGGGTTTATTTTGGAAAATCTACATGCTGTCTTAACTTTTCTTTAGAAGAAGATTTTTTTTTTTGGTGGAGATGCGGGTACATGCTGTCTTAACTTGCTCAGTTAGCTGTATATTTTCGGCTTTTTAATCGTATCTACGATTCCTGATATTATGCTAGAATTTCTTTATTTACTATACATTCATTGATAACTTTAGCTTTTTATTGAAAGTACATTATGGTTTTTCCCCCAGGAACATATGGATTACGATGTTGCTAAAAGTGTTAATCCTGAATTCAAGAAGTCAATTGTCCGTATAAATATCTACAAGCAACACAGACAAACAATTCAGGTTCTCTGAAGTTGTTGAATGTTTTATTTGAAATCATTTCTCCGGATTCGTTCATTTGACAGCGTTCTTTTTTGTCTTCTGTTTCCTTACAGTACATACAACCTCATGAATATGCAAAGTTGTCCCAAGTTGAATTACTGATCATAGATGAAGCTGCTGCTATCCCATTGCCAGTTGTGAAGTGCTTGCTGGGTCCTTATCTTGTCTTTCTTTCATCTACCGTGAATGGGTATATGATGCTTTAGCTTTCTGGTCCAACTGCATTTTTCAGATTGATTTGCCTAACTGCTTTATCTATCACGGGCTCAAACATCTGCTTTATCATTTTGGATATCTGCCAAAAGGTATGAAGGAACCGGCCGATCTTTGTCACTAAAACTGCTGAATCAATTACAACAACAAAGTCAATCACATGATAAAAGTGCAGAGGGGTCTCTTTCTGGTAAGCAGAGTGTCGTATGTTGTTAATAGGCAAAACATAATAATATTTTGGAATTTCACTCCTCTTGGAAAAGAAGTCACCTGTCTTCTGCATTATTAATCAATATCGTTCATAATTAGCTTATTTTAACTGGATCAACTTGCATCAAAACCTTAGTCGGTCAACACTGAAGAGAAGCAGAGTAATAATTCTTTTCTAAATAAACTTGATGAAGAGCCACATTCTGTTAGACATTTACTGTAATAGCCAGTTTGTGCAAACCATGTAGCCGAGGTTCTGTAGAAGATGGGCACTTTGTGCAAGCTCACAAATTTATAATATCATTTGCTCTTTTTTTTTTTGTAGGCCGCCTTTTCAAGAAAATTGAGCTCAACGAGTCTATAAGATATGCCCTTGGTGACCCAATAGAATCCTGGCTTAATGAATTACTTTGCCTGGATGTAACAAACTCCATACCTAAAATTAGCAGGTCGGATGCAGCACATCTATGGGGAAAGAATTGCCTGGTGCTTTAACATCTTTATTGAACCAGCCTTTATTCTATGCACTGATTGTTGACTGCTTTCCGTAATCTTTTTGCCCCAACCAGGGAACCTCCTCCTGATGATTGTGTTCTGTATTACGTAAATCGTGATACACTTTTCTCATATCACAAAGATAGCGAAGAGTTTTTGCAGGTGAAATTGCCCTCGTTTCATTTATTTATACCATCTTAATGTAACCTTGTCTAATGGTCTATTACCTAATACAAGGGATGGATTGGTGTGTACAGAGAATGATGGCGTTGTATGTTTCATCACATTATAAAAACTCTCCTAATGACTTACAGTTGATGGCTGATGCTCCTGCCCACCATTTATTTGTGCTTCTTGGTATGCTGCTTGTTTTTGAACCTATTTACATATCATGTTTAAGCTTGGGATAGTTGTCCACTGATATATTATCTGCAGGCCCGGTTGATGAGTCAAAAAATCAGCTTCCTGATATTTTATGCGTTATTCAGGTAAAATTTCTGAGGCCAGATGTTTTATTGTTATTAGTTTCACCGTGTAAATGATTTGCTTAATTAGGAAGCATATTACTTTGTTCATGTTTACTATCGTTCGTTCCATTTGTTTTGCTGCTTGTATTTATTTTAGGCTGAGCAAATATTCAGTCCACACCGAACTGGGTCAATATTTGGATCAAATTGGTCCTGGTTGAATACGAGAGGATTCGATATCGATCCTGATTTAGTCTTTTTTGGTTTCGATTTTGTGATCTAAAAGGAAGGAAAATGTGGATAGACCCTTCAATGCACGTCCCGTTTCATCTTACCAGGGGAATAGCTATGCTTATTTATTCAGATTCCTATGTTTGAGTGTGTCACACAGGTCTTTGTTCTTCTGATATTCAATCTATCTTTAGGTTGACAAAGGTGTGTATTTACAGTTCTATTTGTACGAAATAACAGTACAAAGGGTTTAAATTTGTTGTTGCTTGTCTGGGGTTTCTGTGCAAGTTCTATTTGTGTGTAACTACTGTGGTTGTTCTTCTGAGCAATCTATTTCTCACAGTATCTTATGTTCTTACCTGATAGGTCTGCCTTGAGGGCCATATATCTCGTAGATCTGCAATGAAAAGCTTAAGTGAAGGTCACCAACCTTACGGGGACCAAATCCCTTGGAAATTCTCTGAGCAGTTCAGGGATACCACATTCCCTAGCCTCTCTGGAGCTCGTATTGTAAGAATTGCCACCCATCCAAGTGCCATGAAGGTAGTTTCCCCGTCCTAGACATGCATGTTTTTGGGGTTCATTTTTTCCCCTTTCAGAAGTTTCATAACACGTTGGTTTCATATTTGCAGCATGGATATGGATCTGCTGCCGTGAATCTCTTGACAAGGTATGGAATCTATTTTACTTATGTAAGCAACATATTGCATCCTGGTATTGCCCGTTTTCCTACTTGAGGGTCTATCTTTTGTTCAACTTTACAAAGAAACTAGGATATTCTGCAGCAGAAATCCTGTGAGTCTGTGTTGCTCCATTTCTTTTGGGACAGACTTTGCTCCTTAGTGTTTCTCTTCCTGGACTTCCAACCGAGAAATCCTTGGGTTATGTGTTTCTCCATTTCCTTTGGGATAGGCTTGGATCCTTAAGGTTTCACGTCCTGGACTTCCATTATTTGCAACAGAGAAGTGCCTACAGAACCACCACATTGGAGAAGCCATTAACGAAGGATGATCTGTGCTTTGTAGACTTCCAACTGATAGATGCCCTGCATGGATACCTCTATTCAAAAGAGTGAAATAAGAAATACTATATTACATGGAAGAACTGAATATAACAATTTGGATGAATAAATTTTGGCTGAAAGCACTCAGGTCGTTTGGGATGGAATGGGAAAATGCATGGAGTGTAAATTTCTTCCATTTTTTGGAGGACTAAATTTCTCTGTTTGGATGCACATTTTGTTGGTGGAATGTAGGTGATGAAATTTATCTTGAAAAGGATAAAACATTTTTGCCATTGGCCTTTATTTTTATCGTCATTTTTTGTCTTTGGCTTTCTTCCACTCGGGTCAACAATGTCCTTGGGAGAAGAGGAATCAATCCATGACAAAAAATGAGTATTGCTGGTGTGACATTAACTTGCCTAGTATAGTGGGAAGATTCCAGATTGTAAATTGTATATTTTTCCAGCGGTTTATGGATTATAGGGATAATTGAATGATCAGAATCCTATCCTCTACTTTCCCTCATTTGATGGAATTAAATTCGATCTAACACTCTTGCTCGCTCTGCTGTCACGATTTACTCTTGAGGTACTGTTGAGATAAATATTTTGCCTCTTCAAGCACGAGGTTTTGAATATGCTGAAAATTTTCTGCAGGTATTACGAGGGTGAGCTGACTGGTATTTCTGAATTAGATGCTGATGATGATTCGGAGGAGACTCCTAAAGTTAGAGTTACAGAAGCTGCAGAGAAGGTTGGTTACGTCATTATTAGAATTTCATTCTTTATGTGCTCAGCAAGAGCTTAGCTGTTCTGATACTTATTTATGCAGGCTTCACTACTTGAAGAAAATATAAAACCAAGAACAAACCTTCCACCTCTGTTAGTACGTCCTGAGAAGCTCGACTACCTTGGTGTCTCCTTCGGGCTTACTTTGGACCTTCTTAACTTTTGGAGGAAACAGAAATTTGCTCCATTCTACATTGGTCAAATTCCAGTTGAGTTGTGATTCTCTCATATTTGTCAGTTTGGAATTCTTCCTTCACAAATTGTGTAACCTAAAATATCTGAGTTTTCTTTTGACAGAGTGTTGTTACTGGTGAAAACACATGCATGATCCTCAAACCACTAAAAAATGGTGCTGTTGAAGTTGATAAGTCGGATGACTGGGGCTTTTTTGGTCCTTTCTACCAAGGTTAGTTTCTGTTTTGTAATTTACCTTACCCGCTTTTATTATCATTAGTACCATTTATGGCTCATGCTTGATATGGTATAATTGTCAGATTTCAGGCTAAGGTTTCTTAGACTGTTGAGTTCCAGCTTTCGATCAATGGAATGCCGTCTTGCTATGAGGTTAGTAATGAAATGATCATGGTCTTAAAAATTGTGATTTTGTGTAAACCCTGAAAGTCGCTAGTGTCCTATGAAAATAACCATGAATATCGAATAGGTGTACGTGAACAAAATAACCATGACTAGTCTTCACACTTGAATCTTGAAAGACAAGTGGAATACAAATTGTTTTCTGTGCGGAAATATAGTGAATAGTAATATTTTACCAGGCAAGATATTTCTTCTATAGACTGAAAAAATATAAATTCAAAAGATGATAATTAATGTAACTTCTGAATAAGATTTACAAGTAAACTTGTAACTTCTGAATTTCTTTTTTTCCTGAAAGCGTGTTAGATTGTTATAGGTTTTAACATCAGTAATGGCGATGACAATTCAGTTTTCATGTTCGGATCCTCTTTATATCATATTCTTCATCGTACAGGGTCCTTGATCCTAAAACCAACTTTACGGATTTGGAGGCGAAACAGAAAAAATCTCTCCCAGAAGAATTCTGGAAGTCACTCACTGAAGATCTATCTCCTTATGACATGGAACGTCTAAGGGCTTACACTGATAGTCTTGTCGATTTTCATTTGGTAAGATTTTGATTCTTTTCTGAATTTTCCCCATGCAATGCAACTACTCCGAATAGTTGATGAAAACTATGTCTTTACATGAGCATGAAAATAACTGCATTTTCTCATTTTGTTCTAGATTTTAGACATTGTTCCTGTGCTTGCTCGCCTGTACTTCAGAGGAAAGCTTCCAGTCACATTGTCTTCCGATGAGGCGGATGTTTTACTCTGCATTGGCTTGCAGCAGCAGAATTTTACTCATGTTGAGGTAAGTTTCTCAACTGCAGAAGATGCTAATTTTAGTTTGCTGACTCGTGAAATCGGTCAGGTGCTTAAATGGTTATTTGTGCATCTCGAAGATTTTTTGAAGCTATATGATAGCAAGCTCTTTTGTGCTTTGCAGGAACAACTGAAGTCGGAAAGAACTGCAATTTTATCACGATTCATGAAGGCCATGAAGAGGATCCATCATTACCTCCAGGGTGTTGCATCCCATGAAATCCAATCAACTCTTCCCCGATTAAAAGAGGTAAGACTGCGACACAACACCATTAATAGAGTAGAAAGAACATTACATCCAATAAGTATCTATGATCATCTCTAGTGCGTGGGCTGATGAGCTTCTTTTAACCCGGTTATTATGATTTCACCTTTTTCAGAGAGTACTGGAACCGCTAACCATTTCGGTGGATGATGAACTCAATGAAGCAGCAAAGCAAGTCAAGGTGTGTGTGTGTGTGTTTATCTTTTTAACCAAATCAGCTCATTTTTCACAATATGTAGCCATGTCTGAATGTGCCGCGTAAACCTGAGTGCGCAGGATAAGATGAAAACCAAGGCTGAGAAGAAACATGGGAAAGGGGACAGAGACAAGTCCGGGAAGAAGAGAGGTAAAGAAGATGGTAACAAGGGATCCAAGTCCAGTAAAAAGAGAAGATCATAGGAGAGATGTTTGTGTTTGTCGAAGTGCATGAAAGATGAGGGGGTCTCTTACCAAAAAAAAAAAGATGAGGGGTCAAGATGCAACTTCTGAATGATTTCAGGTGGTAAATAGTGAATAAATGATTCCAAGTTTCTAACTTGTGAATTGTGATCCCTTATTAACATGAGCAATTTTTTTGAGAGGTCGTCCAATTTTGTCGCTGCCAATAGCCTAGTGTTTGTATTTAGTAGCAAATTTTGGCAATCATTGCAGGGTTATTCGTATTGTATATAATGTGTTTTTCAGAAAGTCATAAACTATGATAATCAGCAAAGTGATTTTTCACGCAGTGTCTCTGAAAACCATTATCTCTTTCTTTGCAGTATTCCCCACGTTATGTAATTTTCTTTGAACATTCACTATCTTGTCAGATTAGCTCCTCCCCAATCGATTCAAAGTTAGCCCCTTTCAATTCTCATTTAGATTTCTTGTTTCGCCGCTTAATTACATCAATGAAAACAGAGTAACCTGCAATGGAGCACACCTTAGCTAGACAAGTCTCCCACTAGCGATGTCTCTGATAGACATACAACTTACTAAACAATCGCTCCACTCTATTCCTTGGTCACCCGTGATTCCGTGATATATGTTCCAAGTATGCAGAATCTTTGAGATAGGGTGCATAATATAATAGGAGATTTATCGACCATAGAGCTTCGGATCCCATTGTTACATGGACAAATAAACAGAAGGATTACTCATTTGGGCAGAAGGTATTCATCCGAAGATGCCAAATATGTTTGTCTGTTGTGCTAAAACCGACCTTTTTAGTACGTAATTGGTTTTGCATCCTTACTTATCGCTCTCGCAATTGAGTTCGAATGAGATTCTTGCAAACATCAGGAATATTCATCCAATGAAACCAAATGTGTGTGTTTGTTGTGATAAAACTGACCTCGTAGTTTGTATTTTTGTATCGTTACTCGTCTCTCTCTCTCTTCCTCGATCTCGAATAGGAAGACAATGGAGAAATCTCTCACTATCGAAGATTAGGCCTCGGAACCAACAAAACCAGATGCTATGTTCTCTCGTCTTTCCCCTCTATCGCCGTTGATTTTTTCATACTCTCTATTTCTCTTCTATTTTCCACTCAGTTGATAGTCCAGTGTAATTTCCGTTTTTTTTCTTCTTTTTAGGCTGTAAGATACGCATAATCAGTTATCTCTTATAGTTTATATTCTATTAATTCTTTCATCCAACACATTTATAATACTATCTTACTCTCATCGCGAAGCGCAAACAAACAGACCGGTTAGGGATGACAATTGTACTCATACTCAAGGGTATTTTACTATCCAACCCAATTGAGTTGTGTATGAAATCCGAATAAATGCTAGATGGGTAGAGTTAGATGAGTTTGTACTCATACCACTTTACTTGGGTTGGCTTGGGTTGGGTTTTTAGCATATGAATTTGGGATTGTACTCATGCCCAAATGCAAATTACAGTTTGATACCTAGACTTAATAGATATATACATATTTAGTACTTAAATTATTTTTTTTACATATAAGCCATCAAAATGTCGATGAAAAATTTCATTTTATTACCTAATTTTTTGGTCTTATATTTTGGTACCTAAACTTTTCAAGTTTTACAAATAGGTCCATTTTTGTATGTGTAGTTAAAACACTTTCAAGTAAATGGGTATCCATACCCATTTAGATTATGAAAGTAATATCCATACCTATTTACAAACCCCGAAACCTATATATGCATCATCCATATCCTACCTATTATCAATGGGTCTACTTGGATTTGGGTATAATTACCCATGGATGGGTAGTTGCCATCCCTAACACCGGTACCTATAAAATTTGGGAAGAAATTGATTACAATATGAATTTTGGATAAGTAAACTCATTTAGTTCCAGCAAGCTAGCAGCTAGCGGAAAAATAATTAAATAATAATATTAAACATTTCAAAATTCGTATGCAACTATATGATTCATATGCATTTTAGTTTTTGCACTAATAAATCATGAATAATGATATTAGTATACTACGTAATACATGTAATGCATTTGGATAGTGGCAGAGATTAGACCAATTTTATGGATGATTACTAGCTAGCTTCATACTAGGTCATTTGATACAGTTAGCTGAACACGTTTTTCATTCACGTGTTATTTTCTAAAGCATAAGTTGTACTTTGAGTTGAAACTACTAAATTCGTTAAGTCATAATAAAGATTTGGATGCCATTTAAGTGACCCATGTTCTACACAAAAAAAAAAACTCATTAATTCAACCACGAAAATCCACAGAGCCACGTCAGTAGCAAAAACAGAATCCACAATTATTGTAAGATTAGTTCTATTAACAAATTTTTTTATCATACTTTAGTTTTATACTATTATTGACATAGGCGCATATCGTGGATGATACGATGGGAGGATATGATAACAAACTTACTAGATAGATATTTTGGTTGAATTTATCCACCATTATATACATTAAATTCGCTATAAAATCGAACAAAGCAAATCTCAGATTCAATTTAGTTTTTCTACCACACCGACGACTCGCCGTACGTTTCGAAATGAGAAATTTGCTTCGATTCACGGCCGCTATCTTCATAATGGGCACGTGCATTATCAGCGACGGCGATAAATTCGTCGCCGTCGTTACTGCTTGGGAGTTCTCATTCCCAGATTACCACTGCAGCGACCTTCCGATTCAAGAATGGAGCGGGCTAGGGAAAGCGCGGGCCGAGCTGCTCTCGGACCTGGTCAAGCTCCACTGGCAGCCGCGGTACCGGTTCAAGCACTTGACGTGCATCAGGGAGACGAGGGAGAAGGCTACAATGTGGGCTCGAGTCGACTGCAACGTCGATCCGTCGTCCGATTACTGCAACAAATGTCTCATCGCGGCGAAGAACTTCTTGGACGGCAACTGCAAGTACTTCACCGGCGGCCGTGCTGTGGAGATATACAACACTTGTGTCATGTCTTTTGCTGATTACGACGTTTGTGCTAGCTAGTAATTGGTTGGTGATTATGTGTAGCTTAATTGTCTTGTTGATTTATTAGAGTGTGAAATAATTTTATGTCGATTAACGAATGTATTGAATTTAGTGCATGGGATTAAGTGGTACTGATAAACAAAAAAAAAAAATGATGATGCACGATTTTTTTGGAAAATGTAGTGCAAAATTTTAGTATCAACATGATGAGATGTTGTTTCACCCATTTAAGACACTACGTCAATGATATGGATAGATATTTTTTTATTATTATTATTATATACCAATTGAATAAGATGTATTGCACAAGTTTTCCATTATATAGGTTTGAACGAAAAATTGTTTCGGATTAACTTAAAAATTACCATATTATTAGTTTACATTATCCAAGGGTATGTAGGTTAGTTACCAATTGCATAATATTTAATCAAATTTGATACTTTTATAACTTAATTAATTCATTAATAGCTGAAAATTAACAATAGAATCAAATTTGCTTTACATAGAGGTTATGTAACATCAATCTAACTTTTAATCTTTTACACAATAGTTTAATCAATTTATTGTTAGACCACACATTATGAAAGATTTCATTAACATCGTTTTGTAACAGCTATATAAATTATAAATACATTACGTAAACTTAATGAAGGGGTAGTGAGCCAATCTCTCTACTAAGCTGGGCTTTTCAAAGACGCTTTTTGCTAAAAGAAACAGCTGGCTCGCTAGCCCGCTCTTCCCTCTCCCTTTTAGTCAGTCGAGCGTTTTCTTATGCATTACGTAAAGATCAGGAAGGGATAGCTTATGGATGTATCATACCATAATGGTTTTGTGAATTATTTGATTTCAACAAAACTATTAAATGAGTGAATTATATTTTAAATATAATTAGTTTCTTACCGTAGCTAAGCGCGGGTCTAAAAACTAGTATACCCATTACGCTGCAAGTACAGTAGGAAATAGCCAGTCTCGATAACACCATAATTGGGCCGTTCAGACTCACTTGGTAGGCCAATGGATCGAAGATTTTGGGACCCAATTGCAAGATCAGAGAAGTGGAGAGTTGACAGAAATGGGGTAGGAGGACCAACAAAAAACCAAAAACCCAGCAACAAGAAACACAACGCAGAATTGAGGGCCTCCTTAAGAAGATCAAGGATTTGGATGATGCTGAAGAAAGGGATCAACTGTCTGAGCTTGCCATTATTGAAAGAAGTCTTCTAAAGTGTGATCTGGATCGGGTGCTTCTGATGGAAGAAATCTCGTGGCGGCAAAAATCTCGAGAGATATGGCTGAAATCGGGGGACAAAAATTCGGGTTACTTCCATCGAGTTGCGAATAATAATCGCAGGAAAAATTTTGTGTTTGAAATCAAGGTTGATGGAGTTCGTGTTCAAGGCAAGGAAGCGCTGAAGAGGGTCTTTATCAACCATTTTCAAAACAGATTTCATGAAGATAATGAGCAGCGTCCTTTTCCTGAAGACTTCAAAAGGAACCTGTTTAGTCTGGATGAGAACTATCAGCTTACAGTTCCGTTTTCAGAGCCTGAAATTTGGAAAGCTATTTGCTCGTGTGGTTGGGATAAGGCGCCAGGACCAGATGGTTTTACATTGGATTTCTTCAGGAAGGCTTGGAGCATCATTAAAGCAGATATTATCAAAGCTTTGGATGAGTTCTACATTACAGGTATCCTTCCTGATTCGGTGGCTCATTCTTTCTTGTGCCTGATTCCGAAGAGGGACGCAGCTGAAGAGGTTGGTGACTTCCGTCCGATCAGCCTTGTGGGTAGCCTCAATAAGATCATCTCGAAGCTCCTTTTCTTACGACTCCAGCCGTTCATGAGGAATTTAATCTCTAGGCAGCAGTTTTCGGGTATCAGAAGACAGCAGATTCATGAAGCAGGGCTCATTGCCAACGAGTTGATTGATAGCAGGCTAAGGAGTGGGCGCCCAGGCCTTGTTTTTAAACTTGATATTGAAAGGGCCTTTGATTCCGTGAACTGGGGGTGCCTTTTCAACGTGCTGTCTAACATGGGTCTTTCCCCGAGGTTCCAAAAATGGATTCGGGGTATTGTTTGCTCTTCCAAACTGTCTGTCTTAGTGAATGGTGAAGCTGGGGTTTTTTCGGTGTTCATAGAGGGCTGAAACAGGGAAATTCCCTATCTCCCTTCCTGTTTAATGTGGTCATGGACGTCCTCGCCTTCTGTCTTCACAAGCTGCAGGAGGCTGGTTTTCTTAAGGGTTTCCACATGGATGAGTCAAGTGGTCGTGGAGCGGTCAATCATTTGTTGTATGCGGATGATGCGATTATTTTTTGTGATGCAACCGAAGATGATGTTTTTTATCTTGCTGCTGTGCTTGTCTGCTTTCAGTGTATCACGGGATTGAGGGTGAACCTTGCGAAAAGCATGCTCTTCCCGGTTGAGGATGTAGAGGGTATGGACAGGCTGGCTGAGATTTTGGGCTGCAGCTGGAAATTTCTATCTTCGAACTACCTTGGCCTGCCCCTTGGGGCTTCTCCTAAGAGTGCCTCAAATTGGAATCAGGTTATTTGTAAGGTTGAGAATCGGCTTGAAGGGTGGCGGAGCAAGTACCTTTCCCTGGCGGGCAGGATTACTCTTTGCAATGCCGTCCTGGCTGCTATTCCGGTCTATATGCTAAGCTTATTCTCGGCTCCAGCATCAGTGATTGAAGCCCTTGAAAAAATTCAAAGAAATTTTATCTGGTCTGGTTCAAGTGGCGAGAGGAAACTTCACCTTGTGTCCTGGGATAGATGCAAAGCTCCGAAACGGCTTGGAGGGTTGGGGATTACTGACATTAGAACTCGAAATCAGTCTCTGCTTTGTAAATGGTGGTGGCGTTTTGAACAGGAGAGAGATTCTTGGTGGAGGGAAATGATCAATATTAAATTTCCTAATCCGATTTCAGAATGGATGCCGGGTGAACCCGGAGGCGGTGCAAGGCTTAGCCCTTGGAGACAGATCCTGAAACTGAAGAAAATCTTCTGGAATTTGGCGCACATTGATCCCGGTGCCGGGACCGGTACTTCTCTTTGGTTTGATGTGTGGTTGAAGGGTAGGACTCTGGCCAGTGACTTTCCTAGAGTGGTTGCTGCCGCGGAAGTGCCTGGATGCCGGATTTCTGATGCTGCAACTTTTGAAGAGGGGAGAGTTAATTGGGTCATTTCTCTGAAACATAGCTTGAGGGGGGGGGGGGGGCAGAGAGTGAGAGGGTGAGGTTGTATGAGCTTCTTAATCATCTTCCACCTAACATGTGTTTTGCAGGTCCTGCTAGAGTGGTTTGGCTGCCCTCTCCCTCCTCGGGATACTCGGCGCGGTCCTGTTACAGAGAACTATTGCGAGAGCGCTTCCCTGGTGTGGCGGATTTCCCCTATGATGTGGTGTGGCAGTCGTTTATTCCCCACAAAGTGTGTGTGTTCATGTGGATTGCTGTCCAGAAGAAGATCCTCACCCATGATGCTCTGAAGAGGAGAGGCTGGGTCTTTCCAAGTAGATGCTCGTTGTGTGAAGATTCCGAAGAAACCATCGATCATCTTTTCATCTCCTGCAAGTTCACCAAGGAAGTTTGGAGGATGTTGGCGGCCTTCGTGAAGTTTAATTCAAGGGTGTGTGACTTTTCTGATTTCAAGTCCCTTGTTGTCTCTTGGAGCAGAGTCAAGCCGAGCAACCCTACTGAGTGGTGCACTAAGGTGGCGCTACACGCTGTTTGTTGGAGAATTTGGCTCGAAAGGAATGCCAGAATTTTTCAGAATGAGAAGGTTACTACAAGAATCATTTGTTTTCGAATTGCCAGAGATATTGCTTGTTGGCTATCGGCGGGTGGCAAGGTGGATCGAGCGTTAGCGGATGGTTGGCTTCATCACCTGAAATTCCGCCTCCTTCCCAGATCGACGCAGAATCCGAATCTCTTGCAGCTCTAGCTTTGTTTCTCTACCGTTGCGTTCTTGGCGATGTTTGGCAATACCGCTGTTTGTTTTGGCTTTGTCTTGCTGTTTGTTTGTTTTTTGCTGTATCTTCTGTTGGCTCGTGGTCGCTGGGACCTTTCCACTCTTTGTTGTTTGCTGTTCTGGCCTGCGCTGCTTTGTTCCTTGTAAGGACTCCTTTTATTTCAATTTATTTCACCATTATCAAAAAAAAAAAAAAAAACACAACCCAAGTGGCCAAGTCCATTGCATGGGGTTTGGTTTTCCATCACCTCCCAAACCAAGCCCACCAAATGCAAAGAACAACTAACATAGAAAAGCCATCACTACAAGAAAGAGGAAATCAACAAAAGCCCTAAAATCCAAAACTCCCCCCCTCCTTTTTCTAATCTCATGAATGACCCATAAAAGGGATTCAAGAAACCCTCCCAAAACCCTTCTTCTGAAGGACAAACATCCCTTGGAAAGGGCCAACGAGAAAAAGGGCAAAAAGAAACTTGCTAAAAGAGGACACAAACACAAGAAAACGATGGAGGTAGGGTGAGCAGCTCTTTTCTTTGGACAAGATGGGCAGCTCTTTTCTCTGTTTTGGCTTTCAGAATTTTCCATGTGATACGTCATATGGGTTTTGGGTTGGCATCTTCAGGGAACCCATCCCTCTTGCTTCTTGCTTCCTCTCCTTTTTTTGAAACAAAGTAAGATGGTAGAAATGGAATGGAAGGAGCCATTTCAACTTTGTAGTGGAAGGAGCCATTCCATGTAATTACCAAAATTCTAATCGGAATAAATACATGATGTAACGACAAAACCCTTGCGATTAAGTATACTTATATTCATAATCTCTCATATCAAGATGTCGACTGAACTAGAAACGATATTTGCGATATAGATTTTAGAACAAGTTTATGGCTTGAATCATCCCGTAATTTATCGTCTCTTTGAAACGAGAATTTACATTGTTGTCCCCAAAACGGTCCCTCCCATTAGAGAAGACCTAGCCAGCCATTACCTCCATTGGCTTTGGGCCAACTCCTCTCATTGTTGTTGTCTGTGGTTTGGGCTACAAGGATCATGACCTTTCCCTCTCTTTCTCTTTCAGTCTTCACGTCCAGTTGTGTAATTTGTTTGGTTGTATTTATTTCTGTCTCAGCCACGGCTTAATTACTTAGCTTCCTTCCAACTTGCAAACGCCCCTATATATATGTTGCTTGGATTTCATAATTCAATGAAGGATTCCATCAATATGGAGAGAGAGAGGGTGTATTGAAGAGTGACACCTTGAATCATTTGGGTTCCTAAATATTACTAGTAAATTGTATAGATAAGGGCAGGAGACTTTATTTTGTATAAATTTCGTTATTGTAGAAATGATTTCCTTAACAAATTATAGAAATAGAGTAATCAAGTGACTTACACACAGAATTTTGAAACTTATTTTCTAAAAAGTCAATAAAACTTATTTTCCTGCAATGTTTGTCAATTTTGGTGATTTACATACAGAACTTTGAAATATGGGGCAAGTGTTACCCATTTGCACACAAGTTTTTCTTTTAAAAAACTCAACTCTACTTAGATGTTTATTTAATTACATCAAAATTATATCAAAATCCACCATCAATTTTGTATAAAGTTTCCTCATGATACCCTTAAGAAAATTAGATATTTATTGGAAAAAAGAGTTGAAAATTATCTCTAATGAAAATAAAAGTGAATCTATCATATTTGCTAGTCTATCTATGGACTTTAATTTACTAGTTGCAACTACAAGTTTTAATTGAACATTTTCAATTTCTAACTACATCTAGAACAAGCTCTGAATTAAAATAGGTAATCATTTCTTGAATGGCGAACTATATGAATGTATTGAAAATAAGAGTTGCTTAATGAGTGTATTTTAGAAAACGAAAAACACGCCGCACTAGCTTATGAAAGATGCATATTGTAGTTTAGTATTTTTTGAAAGTTTTTTTTTCCGTTGTAGTCCCATATAAAAATAAAATAACAAAAACACTCTTTAGTAGAATTTCCGAGGAATAAAATATTCTATCGATATTTGTTAGACAACTTGATAGATGCAAAAGCAGGGGTGGCAGTTCGGTTATCGGTTAACCGAAATAACCACTTCCTACCAAAAACCGCCAGAAATATGCTTTGGTTTCTCGATTATCTCAGTTATCGGTTAAACGAACCACTTTTAAGACTAAAAACCATTTCGTCCAACCTCCAATAACCGACCAAAATTCGGTTACCAGTTAGTGGATAACCGGTCGGTTAACCGATAACCGGTAATCAAACTACCACCCCTATGCAAAACATTCTATCTTCAAGTTATGCACGCAGCTATACTTACAAACCACTTCCATTCAAACACATATAGACAAACTCAATATCACATAATTGCATAAATCAAAACCTACCCATTGCCCCAAAAACAGTTGCATGCATAGTGCATTATTAATGATTATCTTATCCTCACGTTGTGTAGAGCTTGAATTGATAGATGGGCAGCATAAATGGGAAAATGATTGATTAAATTTTCCCCAAAACTATAATAATAATTTAAAGACGGAAAACAGAATTTGGGAAACAAAGGAATGGACCCCAAGGTGCCCAATTTTATTGCGAAAGCGAAAACCGCCATGCACACGATGACAGGAAGATCAATCTCAAGCCCTCTTGTTTTTATATTTTATTTTCTTAGAAATTTGGCTCATGGCTTGTCCAACAACTTCATTTCATTATGGTTTTGTGTACAGTGAAGTGGGTGAATTGATTTTCAGATTGAAGTTATCAAGTTCAGTTGGTTGTCATGATATTATAGTTTTTAGGGTGTTACGATATTAGAGTTTTATTGATTAGATTGTGTATATTTAAATTTTGATAATTTGGACTAAGGACTATAATACACAATTGAAGTCAGATTGTCATGATCAGTATGTGCAATGATCTAATAAATAAGTGGTCATTTTACTCGAGACAATGTGTAACAAATTGGTGTAAGATCTAATAACCGGTCTCTTCAGCAACCAATACACTAGTCCTCGACAAAATAAACTGTTTAGGATTCGTTTGCTTGTTGGATTTTTTTTTTTTTTTTTTGATGGTAAATCCTGGAAATTTATTAAGTAGCTAAAGCCTCTTTTACAACCAAGTCCATAATCATAATTGGAGGACGGTCGGCCCATATCTCTTGGGTCTCCCAATCACATCTTACATGGGCCAAAGTATGGGCTGCCTGGTTTCCTTCTCTTCGCCCGAACCGCCACTCAACCAAACCGAGTCGATTCGCCTTATCCTGAAGTTCCCTCACCCGCACACCTGTCTCCAGTATCGATTCCTCCTCCTTCTGAAGCTTGAGAATGGCATTTTGGCAGTCCGATTCCACCACCACAGCGGCGAATCCCGCCGTCTCCACCATTTCCAGACCAAATTCAATAGCTCGAAGCTCAGCCAGCTCCGGCGACCATGCAATTCGTTCTCTTCGGACTGCCGCCCTGACAAAATCGCCCGACGAATCACGCGCAATCGCTCCTAGTCCCGTTCCTCCTTCCTTGAAGACTGCCGCATCAACATTTATCTTGATCCAGCCTGGTGGCGGCCTTTCCCAGGTGAGTTTCTTCTCTTCTCTCTCAATGGTTTCCTGTCTATGATGATCAGTATACTCTTCCCAGAAATTCACCGCTTTTTGAACGATCTCCCATTCCTCCGCCTTCTTGTTGTTATACATTTGGTTGTTTCTCTCATTCCACATCGTCCAGAGCAGCATTCCCAATTGAGCCAGTATATCGTCATCTGCCTTTTCCATTACTTCACAAATCCAACTCCCAATCGATAGTTCAGGCTCCATCTCAAAGAGAGGCCGAAACATAGAAGGCCTCCAGACCCTTATTGCCCATTGGCATTCCCTGAAAACATGGTTCTGCGTTTCTTCTTGGTGACAAAAGGGGCACTCCGTAGCAGCCTCCTTTATTCGCCCTTCAATGTTTTTTCCAGTAGGTAAAATGTTATGTGCTGCTTTCCAGAGAAAAACCTTTACTTTGGGGGGAACCTTGAGGTTCCACATCCTTTTCCAGTTCATAGGATCATATATCTCGACTTCTACCGCTTCTCCTTCCAAATTCCCCTCTGTATCATCATTCTCATGGGTAATTCCAAGTCCTTTTGTAGCTATCCTGTAGGCTGACTTCACAGTATATAAACCACTCTTTTCCTCGCTCCAGACTTGTTTATCTGCGGCTGGTTGTACTGGAATTGGGATCCCAGCAATCCTCCTTCTATCCTCAGGGTTGAAAAAGTGTTGGAGTAGGTTGCTTCTCCAAACTCTGTTCTCATGGTCAATTAAGTCAGCCACTGTAGCTATCTCCCCTGTTGGTAGTGAAGGTGTTGTGACCCTAAAGTCTGAGTCCTCTCCACCTGCTATCCATCTTTCTCCCCAGATATTCACCTCTGATCCGTCCCCTATCCTCCATCTCAGCCCCTTTTTTACCAGTTGCTGCGCTGCCATAATGCTTCTCCACGTGTAGCTCGGGTTGTATCCCACTCTAGCCTGTAAAATGTTGGAATTGGGGTAGTACTTGGCCTTTAGCAATTTAGCTACCAGGGTTTCTGGCTTGACATAAAGATTCCAGACCTGTTTCCCTAGTAGAGCAAGGTTAAACGCTTTAAGGTCTCGAAAACCCATTCCACCTTCCTCCTTCGGTTTACACAATTTCCTCCACGCTTTCCATGGGATGCGCCTCTCTTCCTTTTGCTGTCCCCACCAGAAGCTTGAGATGGCCTTTCTTATCTCATCCAAAACTCCATTAGGCACCTGGAACACTGACATGGTGTAAGTAGCCTGAGATTGCGCTACTGCTTTTATCAAAACTGCCCTCGCAGCTGCAGAGAGAGTTTTCCCCTTCCAATGCTCAATCCTCTTTCTTACTTTGTCTATTAAGACATCGAAAACTGCTCTTTTTTCTCTACCTATCACTGTGGGCAGGCCTAGGTATTTGCTGTGATTCTCCACTTGTTTCATTCCTAGGCAGTTGGCCAATAGCAAACGGTGATCAGTTTTAACACTAGGACTGAAACTGATTTCCGATTTTTGAATGTTTACCATCTGGCCAGAGTCCTCTTCATACTGCTTTAGAATCTCTTTCAGCTGCTGGCATTCTTGAGTGGTTGCTCTCAGGAAAAAAATGCTGTCATCAGCAAAAAGTAAATGAGAGATAGAGGGTCCTCTCACCGAAACTTTTAGGCCATGTAGTTTTCCTTCATTTACTGCTTTATCTGTGAGAACTGATAGCCCTTCAGCACACATCAGAAAGAGGTAGGGAGATATGGGATCTCCCTGCCTCAAGCCTCTTCCAGGGGTAAAGGTTTCAGACTGGTGACCATTGACTAGCACCGAATAAGAGACAGTAGTGATGCACCTCATAATAAGCTTAATCCATCGATCCTCAAAACCCAATTTCTTCATCATCTCCTGTAAAAAAGACCACTCCACCCTGTCATAGGCTTTAGATATATCCAGTTTTACTGCCATTAGTCCCTTCTTTGCCTTCTTTTTCTGTTTCATTGCATGGAAACATTCAAAGGCAATCAGAATGTTATCCGTTATAAGTCTTCCAGGCACAAAAGCACTTTGTGCTTCTCCAATAATCTTGTCCAGCACTCTTTTTAGCCTGTTTGCAAGGACTTTTGACATAATCTTGTATAGGACCTTACACAGGCTAATAGGTCTGAATTCTGCAGGAGTCATGGGGCTTTTTGTCTTTGGGATCAAAGCTATTACAGTGTGATTTAGTTCAGATGGGAATTCCCCACTCTCTAAATAACTTTTTAGCTCCTCCTTCACTGCTGGCCCCACCACAGCCCAATTTTTCTGGAAAAACCTTGCCGGCAAACCATCTGATCCCGGAGCCTTGTTCGGTCCCATATGCTTCACTGCATACCATATTTCTTCATCAGTAAATGGCAAGAGGAGCTCCTGGTTCATCTCTGGAGTCACTCTTGCTGTTACTGCATCTAAAACTCGGCTGCCACTTGGTCTTGCCCCCGCTGTAAAGAGGTTTTTGAGGGAATTTACCAAACAGCCAGTTACCTCCTGTTGCCAAACACTTGGCCATTTTCATCCTTAAGTCTCCTGATTGTATTCCTTCGTCTCCTCTCGGATGCTCTCCTGTGAAAATAACCAGTATTTTGGTCCCCTTCTTTGAGCCAATCTTCTCTAGACCTTTGCTTCCACTTGATTTCCTCCTGTAGGATAATCTCGTTTAGTTCCTTTTCTATAACTCTTCTCTGCAGTAGTACAGCCTTCGATCGCTTTCTTTTTTCCAATATTCTCAATGCTTTCTCTGCTTGTTTTCTTCTTTTTTTCAGGGTTCCAAACGCCTCCGAGCTCCACGTCTGAAGTTTGTCTCGGCAGCTTTGCACCCTATCCATAACGCCTACAGGGCCCTGCGCATTCCAGCCCTCCTCAATTATAGCTTTGCAATCCTTATGCCTTTCCCAATAAGGCTCATATCGGAAGCTCCACCCCCAGGTAATTTCCTCTTCTTCAAGATCCAGCTTTACCTGAATCGGGATGTGATCAGATCCACAGCGGTCTAGATGGTACACCCTCATGTTTGGAAAAGCGTCCAACCAGTCTTTATTCCCCACTGCCCTGTCCAATCGTTCTTCAGTATAATCCCCATCGATTTTGTTGTTTTCCCATGTGAAAATTCTCCCAGAATAACCGCAATCCTCTAGCCCACAATAGTCGAGAGCTTGCCTGAACATGTCCATCTCCCTAGCCTCCGGGCCATGGTTTCCTTTTTTCTCCATGTAATCAGTTATGAGGTTGAAATCCCCAATCACCATCCAGGGCATTTGAACTCGGTGATAAAGATCTTTAAGCAGTTCACATGTCCTGTGCTTATTTTTCGCCTCTGGCCATCCATACAAACCAGTCAGACGCCATTCTCTTTGCGAGTCCCTCCATTTGATCTTTGCATCAATGTAATTTCTTGCATAATTCTTGACCTCCACAGTCACCTCCTCTTTCCACATTAGCAGGAGGCCTCCAGCTCTATTATCCCCTGCTTCTGCCCCTTGTCCATCGTAGTAGCCAAACTCCTTTATTTTCTTTCTCCATTCTTTCTCATACTGCCTTGTTTCCATCAAAAAAACCACCTCGGGATTGGTTTGACGTAGTAACGTCTTAACCTTTTCAACTGTCGGGGTATTCCCGAGCCCCCGACAGTTGTAGCTAAGAATGCTCATTGGGCTGGGCGGCCCTGAGTGCACTCAGGGTCCGCCTCACCGCCAACCATTTTTTTGCTATGTTCAAGTCTCTCTTCTTCTGTCAGTGTGGGGAAGCTAAGATTTTTCGCCTTTTTTTGGCTCTTCCTTTCATTTTCCCCTTGTGCATCATCCTCTTCTAGGGGGTTAATTCCCCTCTTTTGCGGGGTAAGCTGGGGGGGGTTTGTTCCCCTGTTTCTTCCCTGCTCCTGT
Source organism: Linum tenue (assembly GCA_946122785.1). NCBI lineage: Eukaryota > Viridiplantae > Streptophyta > Magnoliopsida > Malpighiales > Linaceae > Linum > Linum tenue. Next base: position 8,429,294 of record CAMGYJ010000006.1, read on the forward strand.
CTTCTCCATACCTTCCCTCCTGTTCTCCTCTGGGTTTGTCCTATCACGTGACTAGCAGTTAGCTGTTTCACTGCTCCCTCTCTGACCGGTCCAGGTCTTCGTTCCTTTATTGCCTTCTTTTCCACTGGTACATCATCTCTCCTTCTCTCTTCATTGTTTTGAAGAGAAGCAGTTGGCTCATGGTCCTGATTTTCGCCCTCCTGGCCTATTTCCATTGGTATCTTCTCATTCTTATTTTCCTGTTCAGCAGAACCCACCTCCCCTTGTTGTTCTTCTGGCTTTGCGGGGGTTTCCCTGCCTGAGTTCGAGCCCGAACTCTCAAGATCAAATTTTTGCCTAAGCTGTCGCCAAATATCCGCTTCTTCTTTGCGTGCTTTGTGTGACAGCCAATTCCTTGGGGCTGGGGGCGCAGTCCTCATCTCAAAACCATATGGGTCAACTTCTAACCCCGAGGGTTTTGGACACTTTGTCTTCACATGTCCAATTCTACCACACGAGTGACAGAAGATAGCCAACTTCTCGTACTGTATTTTGAATTCCATTAGTTCTCCCCCTACGTTAAGCTTGATTTTCTTTTTCAAAGGGTTATTGATGGATATACTAACTCTGATCCTTAGGAAATCATCCCACATACGTTCTGCACCATCATCATAGAAAACAAACTCACCAATCCTGTTTCCAACTTTTTCCGCCATGGATTGTGTTCTTAATTCAGCTGGGAAGTCCTTGATTTGAACCCATATTTCTGTTTTGTGCAGGTCTTCTGGCGCTGGCCTTTTGATCCACCAGCTAGCCATAAACAACATGGCATTGTTCTCATAGTGCCACGGGCCCCCGTAGCAGACTTTGTTGCGATCGTCCATCTCCAGAAACTGAAAGGCGAACAGGTTATTACCTAACTCCGTGATTTGGTAGCTCTTTTTCAATCCCCACGCCTTAGATAGCGCAATTTTCATGGACTGAATATTTGGTTCCTTTTCCGATAGGAGCCTCCCTACTAGTCCCAAGTGTCGTACAGCCTCCATCCGGACCACGTTCACGTCAGCATCCTCGACTTCAAGGGGTTCATCCTCCTCCTCCTCGAGGGTTATTCGATTGAGTTGATCCTCTATTCCCCCAGTTGGGGCAGTTTCCTTTCCCCTGTCCTTTGACAGGTTTTCTTCATCCACCTTTTGATTTGTGGACGCCATTGTGATTGCCCTCAGCTTGTGAGGGTGCGACTGATCCCGTTGCTTGTGTAGTACACCACAATCCGCTTCTGAGAACAGAAAATTTCCGCCAAAAGGAGACCTAGCAACACTTTTATCGCCGAAAGCTTTTCAAGACACCTTGGATCGATCACAGGAGCTTATTATAAGCGTTCTCTTAGTGTAGCACCGTTGTTTTCAGAGGTTGGGGAGGAAAACTCGCCTTGTACCAAACGGAAAACCTAGGGTTTCCGCCGCCAAAGAAAGCTCTCTACAAACGAGAGAGTTTTGCTTGTTGGATTTGAAAATGAGGGTTTTGGGTTTTAAAAATCTTTGGATTTATGATAGATTTGTTGCATTATCGATTTGGTAAAGTATACTGTTTGTTTAGTTAATTTTTATCATGGATTTATGATGAATTTGTCTCACAACTTGCCTTCTATTATCAAATCCCAAATAAATGCAGGATTTGCAAATCCGTGGGGTACACAGATTTGTGTTTTTTTTTAATAAGTCAAATTTGTGTTTCTCAGCAAACAATAGATTTTTACCAAGTCCTTGATGGTTGGGATTTGAGTGCCAAATCTATCACCCAAATCCCACAAACAAACGACCCTTAATCTTAGTATTTCTTTTTTATTTATTAATGATGTCGGACATACTTTTATTTCTTTCAATTTTTGTTATATGATTTGCATAACCTTGACAATCTTGACAATCAGTATCAAACACAACGAAATTCGTGACATTTTATTTTAATGATACAATTGTGGTTCAACTGAAGAGAGATTATTAATCTTTGCGGAAAGGGATAACGAAGAGAAGTTATTGATCTCCCCCCGCCCCAAATTATTGGTTATGCTTCTAGTAGTAACAACTAACAAGCATACCTTTAGTTTGATTCCATCTTAATTAAGTAGTAATTTGGAGTTGTTGAAAGATAGTTTCAATCCAATGACTTGAACTACACGAAACTAGTCAAATTTGGAAGTTCTTTATGGCCACCATATATTTAAAAATAATCATAGAAATTATCATACTTATGACACCCTTTAAAGTATTTCAAACAAATTTAGTAGAGATTAGAAAACCAACCTAGAATGTGACTTGAAGTATTGTGTTCATCTATATAAAGAGAAGTAGGATCAGTTAATTTTTCATGTATTGTATTCATAATTTATCTATTTTATCAACGATGGTTATTATTGAGGAGATGAAGAAGCCGACAAAGAAGTAATAACTAGTTAGACGTGATAATTATCCTTCCAAAATAAAAATAAAAACTTCTTTTTATGAATCGGAAGAACGAAAATTTTCCCCGTTGATTATCGTACCTTTCATGTCCTAACTACATCAACAAGATACCCTATGAACTGTTAAAAAATACTAGTTTATCCCCCATGCTATGCAATATCAAATACCATACGTACCTCACGCAAGAACCAATTGATCCTTTTAGTATGCAAGCATCCATGTTAAACTATCCCTCTAAATTGTTTATCCAAATACTTGCTAATTTTTTTCCTCCTGTTTGAAGAATAGGGAGTGGCAAACAGTACTGCCCTGCATTCTGACACCAGAATGAGTCATGTTACATGGAGAACTTTCTCTTTACTGCCACCATGACCATGGAGACTGTCTAATAAGAGCAAAAGAAAGCTCCAAGACGCCACACCACAACGTTACAATTATTCATCTTCAGCAAAGCAAATGACACTCCTCTTTCTGGGTTTTCCCCCATTTTGTGTGGGGATTCCAATTTTATCGTCCACAAAAACTCATTTTTTTGAGAGATGTGGGAAAAGAATAAGGGAAGAAAAGGGCTAGACAAGTAAGTACAAAAGTGGGTAGAGCCCCCAATTCCTCAATCTTTCATTTTCTATCAGTTTAGTCCATTTCTCCTCTTCTCTTCTAGTGTCATTCATTCATTCATTCATTCCCCCAATCTCTTTCATTCAAAAATTCTTATCCTCACTCCTCTCTCTCTCTCTCTCTCTCTCTCTTTCTCCCAAAACATTTTCTTTCTAGAGCTAGCTAAAATTCTCCCTTGCCAGAACCACCACATGAATTTAGGTATGGGGCATTGAGGGCATCCCACATGATCTTGGACCCACCCATCTCCTTCACCAAATGGGCTTTGGCCCACCTAGCCCTCTCTGCCTAGATGTTTTACTACCAATTGGTATAGTACACTCATCATCGCCAGCACCATGCCACGTTTTACCAGCTAGGATCGACGCTTTTATTTTTTTTTTTTTCCGAAAATCATCATGATTCGGTTGATCTTTCTTATCAATTTGTTTTTGAAGAAAACACTTCAAAATAGATTATGGGTCATTTGGATGCAGGTTTTGGGTGTGGGATTTGGGCACAATCCTACATAGTGTGGGATTTTATTAAAATCACTCGTTTGGAAAGCAATTATATGATGAGAGATTTTAAATATTAGAGATTTTAAAATCCCACACAAATTCCACAAATTAAAACCCTGAGTTTTTAAACCAGTAATTTGAGACAAAATCCCACAAATTAAAAACCTGGATTCAAATGACCCCTATCTATCTTGAAAGTTACACGACTCATCATGTATACTCTTTGAAGTTATAGCACATTTGATGTATTCTGACTTGATAAATAAAAAATTTCTCCATCCTAAAAGTGCTCCCCTCTAATTAAAATTTAGAGCAATCTTAATTACAGGCTGAGTTCATCTAAACAAATTGATCAAACACATGGGGGCAAGTGGGTCTGTGGGTGAGAGGGTATGTATAAACATGCATGCAATGCTTTTGAAGACCTAATTATGATGTTGGAACCAAACTTCAGGTGGAACCCTTTTGGTTTTGGAGACTGATCATTAGTATATATAGTTGGCCAATTGCATAAAAAATTGTCCCATGTGCATCCCAAGTAGCTAACATATGTACAATTCATATATGGATGGTTATATCGTGATTTTGAGTAAAATAAAAATTAAAACATAAGTCTTCATTTTTTTAAATATCATATACCAAGAACAATTTAACTAGAAACAAGTCATGATTCGTTGAAACATTCAGCAAATTATATGCACCACCTTAATATTTAGGGTTATTATTTTATAGGGTTATAGGTATAATATGCCTCTGTACTATAACATTTTATCAAACATGTCCTTTTACTATTTTTTACATCAAACATGCCCCTGTATTTTATAAAAATGATCAAGCATGCCCTTTTGTTAAAATTTTCATCCAAAAACCGTTAACCAAGACCGAACTTTAGTTTCGGAGACACAAATGACTAAAATATCTCTAATAAATTCACTTCAGAATTTTTTTGGTTCGTTTGTATAATCAAATCATTCAAATAATTTCACTTTGAAAAGACCTAGGGAAATAAAACAGGGGCAAAAAAGACATTTTTCCTCCCATTTATCGATGTCGGGTCGTCTAAATCTCGGCTCAACCATGATTGACGATTTTTTCAATGGAAATTTTAACAGAAGGGCATGTTTGATAATTTTTTCAAAGTTCAGGGACATATGTGATGTAAAAATAGTAAAGGGTCATGTTTGATAAAACGTCATAGTAGAGGGGCATATAATACCTATAACCCTATTTTATAATTAAGACTCGTGTTCACTCATCAAAGGACTATAATATCAATGCATGTCCCAATATCATTTATCTTTAAATCTAGATAGTGTTTTCTTACTAAGGATGTGTGGTATCCTAAATTTTACTCAAAATATGATAAATTGCATTTTCTTAGAAAAAAACAAATTGTTGGATATATGGCATACACATAGAATGAATCACATCACAAAATATATTATGACGATGACAATGAAGAAGAAGACGACTATGGAAGTCGATATTCACAATCTTTGTCATATGAATTTGTGGTCCGCACTCCACAAGGATTTGATGGTTCAATGTATATATATTGTAAAGACGACTGTGGTCCTTCCATCGATCTTTTTTTCATTCAGTCTTTGCCTGGGCAACTTTATTTACTAGCTATATAGCTTATCGTAACATGTTACATATAGATAATTGTGGTCCAGCAATAGCCCAATCTCAGTTTCGAAATCGACTGTCTATTTAGTTTGTGGGTTGGGACTCACCAAAATGGGTCTCTGCTGTCTCCATGGCATAAATTTCCATGCAATATGTATTCATAGAAAATGGAAATTTCGCTATTGGCTCGTTTTATTTGACTTATTTTGGACAAATGATATCCGCATTGTTGGTGAGGGGTGACGAACATGATACTCTCGTCGATCTTACCCATCTCAATTTCGACTCATTTTGTCTAAATTTTATGTAATTTTATTAAAATTACGTAGAATGTTATGTATCACATCATACTTTAGTTTTAATATAATAATTTAACTACATCTATCCTATCAAAATAATAAATCTCAATCTATGCTTATGCAAGGGGACGTCAAACTCACCATGTTGAGGTGGCTAGAACTTCTCCGGTAATTATGAATGATATGATGATTAATTGATTATAAATATTCTTTTTAACAAGGACTTTGACGCATAGGTCCGAGAACTATACTCTCTGGAAGAGAGTTACACTTTGTCGTTGCTTTGAGGTGAAATAACTACTTATCATTCAACGTTTACTCTAAACAAAAATCAGAGTGGCGCAGCAGAAGCGTGGCGGGCCCATAACCCACAGGTCTCTAGATTGAAACTAGGCTCTGATATAATTATTTTTACATTCTCGACCCGGCGACCAGGTGGTTAAATTCTTGTAATCCCAAATGTTAATTGACCAGTAACTTATGCTAAGTCACTAAGATTTTATGTATACATTGTAGTGATTCGACCTGTCTAGGACAAGGAACAATAAAGCTCAAACTAATAATGCGAGGCAAGTGACTCTATGAAAATTGAAATAAGTATTTTACTCATTCTCTAGCTATTTGAACATAAGGTAAAAAAAGACGTGTAAATAAACCTTAGCGTACTAAAATAAAACAGACTACCATCGACTTGCTTAATTAACTTATCATTATTATGAGTACCCAAAAAACAATATGCAGATTAATGCAGAGACTTATAATTGTTATTTTGATAATATTTTCGTCCCAAATAATCTCAAACTTTGATGGTATAACAATGAGAATGGAAATGTGTGAATTTATGGGAAATTTGTTTATAATCTGCTTGTGTTTTAAGTATATTTCTGATGTTCGCGATACAATTTCATAAATATATCTAATGGTCGTTCAAGAACAAATTTATGAGAAAATATGTGGATGAGTTTTAATTCTGGTCTATATGACTATATCAGATAAACAAATGATGTTAAGTAAAACTTCCAATTAGTTATTAGAATCTAGTTTTAAGACGATGCATTCAAGATCAATGGTGTACTGCCATTGGCGGACCTAATAATTAAAAAAAAATAATAAGAAAGGAAGGTGATTGCGAGAATGGACGATGAAGAACACGGAGTCGGGAACGGCTAAAATGAGACGAAAACTTTACATGATTTCTCTTCATGAAGGTCAACGGGAAGAGTTAAACATATATTTGGTTTTATTTTTAAGGTTTGGATGGAAAACTAGATATATTGGATTTAATTCAAATTTGTTTTTAATATTTAAAAATATAATTGAATTAATGTATTTAGGTGCTCATCTAATTGAGTTACTACAACACCAGAAGGGAAGAGATATGCAAGCTGAGATATGACTTCTCTTCCCTCCTTGTTAAGAAGTATTTTGCTTCCCACTTTGCTGGTTTTCGAATCTTGTGTGGATGTTCTCTTGTTTGGTGTTTGAGGTAGTCGATTTTTTCTGTTTACTTACTCCTTCCGGTTGTTCTTTCTATCTCCAAGTTTTTCATCCAAAACTGGGGATGATTCAGAGATATATGGGCAGTTGTTGTCTTGGATTGACTTTCATAGAGCTTGTGAGCAGGAAAGTCATGTTTTGACAACCTTTTAGGGTTGAGGAGGGTTGAGGAGAAAAGAGCTTAGTTCTGTTTCATTGATTTCCAGCTTATATAGCTGATAGTTTTGGGTTTACAGACAGATTGAGGAAGAAGACAAGACTTGTGTCTTAAGCAAGTACAATACCAAAATAGGAAGCAACAGAAATGAAAAGATCAGTGACTAAGTGGGAATATGCCAGAAACGACATCACTCCAGCTCCTAACTTTGCTCTTTGGAACGACAGCGTCGAGGGCAGCGGGGCTTCTCTGTTTGTTTGTTGGAACGACACCGTTGGGAGCAACGGTCGACTCTGCTTCTTCTGTTTGAACAGGTTGCCACGAAGAACCACTGTTCTTCCCTGATACCCCCCCGCAAGCTGGAGGGCAGAGATTGTGGACTCCAAGCTTGGAAAAAAGTGTTGCAAAGATCGCCGGTGGAAGTGGTTTGGTGAGGATGTCGGCCAGTTGGTGGCTGGAGGAGACATGGAGAATCTTGATTGTTCCTGCAAGAAGTTTTTCACGAACGAAATGGCAATCGAGTTCGATATGCTTAGTTCGTTCGTGAAATGTAGGGTTTTCGGCGATGTAAATCGCCGATTGATTGTCACAGTAGAGAGTGGCAGGCTGTGGGTGGGGAATTTTGAAGTCCCGAAGTAGATAGAGAATCCATTGGATCTCACATGTGGTGAAGGCCAGTGCTCTGTACTCTGCTTCGCAGGAGGACCGAGAAATTGTTGTTTGCTTCTTGCTTTTCCACGAAATCAGAGAGTCACCCAGATAGACACAGTATCCAGTTACAGAGCGACGTGTGTCAATGCAAGCAGCCCAATCTGAATCGCTGAATGCTTTGAGATGGAGACTGGATTTGGATGAAAAGAAGATGCCACTGGAAGGGGCAGTCTTGAGGTAACGCAGAATGCGAAGAACAGCCTTGTAATGAGCATTGCTGGGATTGGTCATATACTGGCTGACTTGTTGAGTGGCATAACTGATGTCGGGGCGAGTGGTGGTGAGGTAAATCAGCTTACCAACGAGGCGCCTGTATGATTCTGGGTCTGGAAATGGGTCATTGTGTGAAGCAGAAAGGTGGGTCTTGTAGTCAATTGGGGTGGAGGCTGGTTTGGAGTGCAGGAGGTCAGCATCTTCTAAGATTTCAAGAGTGTATTTCCTCTGTGAAATGTGGATGCCAGAGTTGCTTCGAGCAACTTCAATTCCCAGGAAGAACTTTAAGTTCCCAAGGTCTTTGATGCTGAAAGCCTGATGCAGAAAGGATTTGATGTTTTGGATCTCTTGTAAGTCATTGCCGCCAACAACTAAGTCATCAACATAGACTAGTATGCTTGTGTAAGAGCTGCCATTTGTCTTGAAGAAGAGTGAGTGGTCCACTTTGCTGGATTGGTAGCCTTGGTTGTGAAGCTTGTCTGCTAACTTAGAAAACCACTGTCGAGATGCTTGCTTGAGGCCATAGAGGGATTTTTTGAGTTTGCAGACTGGATGCTTGAAGCCAGGTGGAGGAGAATAGCCAGGTGGGAGCTTCATATAGACATCCTGGTCTAAATCACCATGTAAAAAAGCATTGTTGACGTCTAGGTGGTGAATAAACCAGGATTGAGATGCAGCAAGAGCCAGGAAGAGTCTGATTGTGGTCATCTTCACAACAGGGGCAAAGGTGTCTTGGTAATCGACTCCTTCCTGTTGAGTATAGCCTTTTGCAACAAGCCTGGCTTTTCTTCTTTCAAGGGAACCATCAGAATTGAATTTGAATTTGTATACCCATTTGTTGCCAATGATTCTGGTGTTGGGGGGTCTTTCAACAATGTCCCATGTGTTGTTGGCCTCCAATGCCTGAGTTTCAGATTTCATTGCAGCATTCCATTCATCAGATAGAAAAGCTTCCTGATATGTTTCTGGTTCCTTGAGAGTAGAGATGCTTAGAGCAAAATGTTTGTGTGAGGGTGAAAGATTTGAGTAATCAATCACAGAAGATAGGGGATAGGTAATACCTGGATGTTGCTGCATTGGAGGATGATTGGTTGAAGAAGTCTGCTGAAGCAGGTTGCAATGGTAAGATTGTAGGTGTTTTGGAGGTTTGACAGTTCTTGTTGATTTTCTGAGAGGAGGTTGTGTAGGTTGGGTGAGGGGAGGTGGTGATGGTGAATTTGGTGTAGAAGATGGGGATGGGGTTGATGAGTCAGATGGGTCATCAGAATCAGTCTCAAAGTGCAGGTCATTGAGGAATTGTTCTTGGTCAGGAGTGGGAGAGTTGGTAGGATGGTAGAGTGGGCTGAAGTCATCAAAGAGGGCTGGGTTGGAAGAAGGAGGGTAAGGGCTGTCAAGGGATGGAGAAGATGGAGTGGTTTGGAATGGGAAATTGTTTTCATAGAAGTGTACATCTCTGGATGTGAAAACCTCATTTGATGCCAGATCATAAAGTTTGTATCCCTTTATGCCAGTTGTGAATCCTAAGAAAACACATTTCCTAGCCCTAGGATCAAACTTGGTTCTGTTTCTGTTGAGTGTATTGGCATAGCACAAACAGCCAAACACTCTTAAATCTGTGAGATCAGGTGGCTTTTGAAAGAGTTTTTGGTAGGGGGTCAGGTTGTTTAGGACAATGGTGGGGACTCGATTGATGAGGTGGACTGCATGTTTAACACAGTCAGACCAAAAACCAGAAGGGAGGTTTGCTTGGAACTTGAGAGCTCTAGCAACATTGAGTATGTGTTGGTGTTTTCTTTCCACTTTGCTATTCTGTTGGGGTGTTTCTACACAGGATTGTTCATGTAGGATGCCAGTTGTGTTAAAGAAGTCATGCATTTGAAATTCTTGGCCCTGGTCACTCCTAATTTTCTGAACTGAGAGTTGGAACTGTTTGGCAACATGGTTGCAGAAGTGTTGAAGTTTGAGTCTGGTTTCAGATTTGGTTTGCAAGAGAATAATCCAAGTCATGCGAGTGAAATCATCAACAATTGTTAAAAAATATCTGAAACCATCATGACTTGGGACTGAGTTTGGACCCCAGAGATCAACATGAATAAGTTCAAAGGCTCTTGTGCAAACAGTGTTGCTACAAGGGAAAGGGAGCCTTTTCTGCCTAGCAAAATGACAAGTATCACAAGGTATAGAAGCATCTGTTTCTATGGATGTACAGATTTGCCTCAAAAGAGGGACTTTGGAGTGTGAAACATGACCTAGTCTATAGTGCCATAGGTCAAAAGTCTGTGTAGAGGTGGCAGCAAAATGAGGGGAGGGTTGATCTATGAGGTTCCTATCAAAAAAGTAAAGGCCATTGGTGAGCTTAGCAGAACCAATCATCCTCCTCAACTACAAATCCTGTATTAGACAGACAGTAGAGAAGAATGTTAAGTGAAGTGAGGGGTTTGTGGTGAGTTTGCTCACAGATATGAGATTGAAGTTGAATTGGGGAACAAATAAGACATTATCAAGAACAAGGTTGGCAACACAAGTAACTGTGCCAATGTGAGTAGCATGAACCTGGTCTCCTGTGGGTAGAGTAATGGGAATGTGTGATATAGGTTTTGGTTGAACAAGGTAAGTCAGAGAACACACTATGTGGTCTGAGGCACCTGTGTCCAAGATCCAGGCATGCTGAGATGTGGAACTAGGAGGAACAGTTAAACTGAATTTACCTGGTGCAGGGGGAGGCTGGTTGACCCAAGTAGCAGCAGAAAAGGAAGAACTGGAGGTGATGTTCTTCTTGTTCATGTCCTTTTCTTTCATGAGGTTCAAGAACTTCTCATATTCAGTCTTGGTGAGTCTGACATCATCATTTTCTGCAGAAGTGGTAGTGGCATTGGCAGAGACTCTGGCTTTGGAGTTTGGTCTGGATGGATAACCATGCTTTTGGAAGCATTTATCCTCAGTGTGCCCCTGCTTCTTGCAGTGAGAGCACTCAATTGATCTGTTTGATGCAGGTGAGGTTTTGGGGTTGGTCATGCCTGGTGGCCACCCATGTTTGTGGTAACATGTGTCTTCTGTGTGGCCAGTGAATTTGCAGAATGTGCAGTAGGGTCTGGGATTTTTGCCAAGATAGTTGGGGTTGCCATGAGCAGCAAAGGCCAGGCTTTCTGTGGTGAGGGTTTTGCTGGATGGAGAACTGGTAAGTTGTCTTTCATGTTGGAGCATTCGTTGGAAAACATGATCTATTGGTGGTAGAGCATCACCAAATAGAACTTGTGACCTCACAGTGGAAAAGTTGTCATTGAGACCTCTTAGGAACTGAATGACATAGTTAGTGTCTCTGTAACCTAAGACCAGCAACATGGCTCGACAGGTGTTGTGACTAGTGGTGGAGCAGGCACAGGGCTCAAGGGGTTGGTAGTTGTCGAGTTCGTCCCTTAATGCTATGAGATTTCCATAGTATTCAGTGACAGAGAGGTTACCTTGCTTCAGTGTGCAGATTTGCTCAATCAGCTCTGCAATGCGAACCATATCCCCTTGGCCATACCTGTCACGTAGGCTTCTCCAGGCTTCAAGGGCTGTCTTAGAAGACATGATTGTCTTGCGTATGCCAGGATCCACTGCTTGTTGGATCCATGAAAGCACCATGATGTTGTTCCTGGTCCATGCCCAAGAAGTGGGTTGGCCAGGCCCTGGATCTGGAATGGAACCATCCACAAATCCAAGTTTGTTTTTGGCTCCAAGGGCGTTGTGAAAAGCTTTGCTCCAGTCTATGTAGTTTGTGGGAGTGAGCTTCTCTGCAACGAGCTGGGTGCCAGGTTGTTCAGATCCATGTAGGTAGAAGGGGTCAGACATTGGGTCGACATTGGGTGGGGTGGATGGCTCAGTTTGAGTGTCAGCCATTGTTGATGGTGGTGGTGGCGGCTAGGGTTGAGGCTCTGATACCATGACAACCTTTTAGGGTTGAGGAGAAAAGAGCTTAGTTCTGTTTCATTGATTTCCAGCTTATATAGCTGATAGTTTTGGGTTTACAGACAGATTGAGGAAGAAGACAAGACTTGTGTCTTAAGCAAGTACAATACCAAAATAGGAAGCAACAGAAATGAAAAGATCAGTGACTAAGTGGGAATATGCCAGAAACGACATCACTCCAGCTCCTAACTTTGCTCTTTGGAACGACAGCGTCGAGGGCAGCGGGGCTTCTCTGTTTGTTTGTTGGAACGACACCGTTGGGAGCAACGGTCGACTCTGCTTCTTCTGTTTGAACAGGTTGCCGCGAAGAACCACTGTTCTTCCCTGATATGTTTGTGATGGGTTCTTGCCGATATGCTCAGATCAGTGGAGGATTTGTCACTTCTCTATCCATGCTTTGGGTTTGCTCCTTGGTTTATTTTGTTGATGCAGATGGACTATGAAGCCGCTCTGGGTTTGGTCCTACCCGACATTTCTTACTGCCATCTTCTTCTTGCCAATACCGCTCCATCTGCGTTGGTGATTGTCTTCCCGACGTTTGACGTTTGTGGTGGCAGGAGATGGTGGGGGCGAGTTTCGGGGGTGGGGGGATGCATTCGGATTTCGGAGGCCTCCACTTATTGAGTGGGCCTATTGTTTTAGGGTTTCTAGGGTCGACTTTGGGGGCTCCATGCAATTGTTCGAATCAAGTTTTGGACCTTGTTAGATTTGGGATAATTCCCTAAATACATATAAAAGTAAAACAAATTCCTAAACTACCACATTTATAAAACAAATTCCCAAAATGCCTAAGTTTGGAGTGGTTCGAGTTTGAGGAACTCGAACTACTAACCGGTTCGAGTGTAGGAGACTCGATCTAGTCGTAGATCGATGATATAAGCCTCGAACCATGTGGGGCTGAAGTGGTTCGAGTCCAGTGAACTCGAACCACTCCTTTGAAATTTCCAACAACCTTAACTTTGTGCTCGGTTATCCGATCGTAGCAAACGTTTTTTTCATTTCGCATAACTTTTCGAGGACTACAACTTTTATAATAGAAATATTTTCAGAATAAATATGAAAATGTGAAAATTAAAGTTAAAGTTACTCCCAAAATCCCTTATATTAAAAACTGTTCCTATTTTGAAAATTTATTCATAGTAAAATCCGAACATCGCAAAGTTTTTTTTTATTTTGCATTATTTTTTGAGTACTACAACATTTACTAGGAATAAATTTTCAAAATAGGAAAAGTTTTTAATATAAGGGATTTTGGGAGTAACTTTAACTTTAATTTTCACATTTTCATATTTATTCTGAAAATATTTCTATTATAAAAGTTGTAGTCCTCGAAAAGTTATGCGAAATGAAAAAAACGTTTGCTACGATCGGATAACCGAGCACAAAGTTAAGGTTGTTGGAAATTTCAAATGAGTGGTTCGAGTTCAGCCCCACATGGTTCGAGGCTTATATCATCAATCTACGACTAGATCGAGTCTCCTACACTCGAACTGGTTAGTAGTTCGAGTTCCTCAAACTCGAACCACTCCAAACTTACGTATTTTGGGAATTTTTTTTATAAGTGTGGTAGTTTAGGAATTTGTTTGACTTTTATGTATATTTAAAGAATTATTCCGTTGAATTTTGGGTTTTCTAAACCTATATTTGAATTCTATTTCAGTAAGCATTTTTCTTCCTTTCACTGTTGTATCAACTGATCAGTACGCCATGTTTTGTATTAACCAAACGACCAATTCTCTTTAAAAAAATAATTCATTTACTAAAACGCTTCTATTAGCAACTAGCTTCAACCCTGCCAGTTGGGCAGGTATTCTTTATATATATTTTTTGTAATATCCCATAATCTTTTGGTAACATGAAATTAGGCATCATAAAAAATTATAAACTGATTCTTTGTTATTGATTATGGTGGTTCTTACTTCTTAGTTATTCTTAGTTATGGAGGGAAAGTTCGTATGGTCAAGATTTATAAGAACCGTTTGAGGAGGTGTATTATTATGTTCTTATAGAGGCCATATTGAGCCTTTATGATTTAGTGCTCAAAACTTAATTAATCAATAACATTTTGCTTTTCATGCCTGATTGATGTCTATATGTTTTTTTTTTTCCGCCATGATTTGTTAATGGTCTTATATACTCACCTTAACGGTAAGGAGAAAAGAAAAGAAAAGAAAAAACAAAACGGCCTTTCATACTTACATTGATAAAAATTTCAAATCTTCTCAACCACTCATCTTAATATCTTTTTGTAGAAGATCATATCATAACTAATGCCAAAGCTCAATAAATGATGAGTTTGGATCTTTGACTTATATTTTTATTGTAAATTATAATTCTCAAGCTATGAAAAACATATGAAAATATCTCTTAAATATCCTTAATTTAGGAAAATGTATTTGAATAAATTAGTTTTGCCTCAAATCTATACTCAAGAGAATCAGTCAGAATATAATAACAACACCTTGAAAGCATCACTTCAATCAAAAGCAAATGGCTAATCTCATGAAAGCCTAGTCAAATTTGCAATAAAATGTTAAGAAATATATGTCAATTTTCCACATTCTTAGCATTAAGGAAAGGAAAAGAAACTTAGATCAAGCGATTAAGGGAAAATATATAAACAAAAAGTCAAAGATAAACTGCAAGCGGCAACAACGAACCTTAACTGGGTAGTGAAGAAGCAACAGGTACAATACTCAATAATCATTATGCCATAAAACAATGTTCAGGCCTATGATTACTGAGAAACCGAAAAATAAGAGAGGGAAACAACTAAATGATGCAAACAAAGTGCAGCAGTGAAATCGACGTTGCAGATGGGTTTCGCTATTAGTGGGCAAATCTGCGGAGGCAAATACCAACAATACTGGTCCAACACAGTGAAGAAAGAAGGAACCTGGGTAAGAAATTCAATTGAATACAATGGAAGTTGGATTAGGAGGTAGGTTTTCCGGGTCTGAATTGCGGCCTCTGACTGGGAGACTAACAGCCTGTTTGAATTGACAAAAAAGTAAGGAATTGGAATTCCATTTTCAATTCCATTTCCATATATTATGTTTAGAATAATAGAAAGGTTGAGAATTGAATTTCAATGGGTCTAAAATATGGGAATTACAATTCCTATCAAAAGTGATAGGAATTGAGAGAATGAAGATGTAATTAGTGGGACCCATCAATACTTTTTATTATTTTGTTGACCCACTATCATTTTACTCTCTTTCTCTCTCATTCATATTTCATTTCCCAAAATAAAACAAACATATTACATTATTCATTATGGTTAAAAGTGCAATTCATTTCCATAGTTGTATGAATTATACCAAACACTAGAATTGGAAATGGAATTCTATAAAAATAAAAAATTGATTTCCATTTCCATTTTCATTTCTTCCGGAATTGTATCCAAACAGGCTGTAAAGGGAGAATTCAACACAGAATTGGGTAATGGATTAAAAGTTGAGGCCTAACCAATTTGAGTGATTTCTCCGAGTTTGTCGGAGGAAAACCTAAAAACCGCGAGTTCTCTAGGGTTTCGCTTCTGTCATGGCGACGGGGGCGCCGGCGGTGACGTCGACGGGGAAAGACAAGCCTCCAGACTTAGCTGGGGGTATTCGACGACCAGCTGAAGCCTCCTCATCACCAAACGGAAGATCGGCAAAGGAAGCAACGCAAGCAAAGAAGAGAGCTAGGGCTCTGGACTTTTCGACAGGACCAGTGGAAGTGGAAGATGTAACAGAGGAAGAGATGGAGACGGAGCAGACTGTCGAAACGGAACAGAAGGGGTGGCCAGCTTGGACGAGACCGCTCTTTAGTGAGATTCTTAAACAGGACCAATGGTACGTAGAAAACTCTGATACCGAGGACGTAGAGCAACGTGAGAAAGAAGAAGATGACTTCGTAGATGAGGAGGCTGAGGATCCAAAGTGCCCTACAATATGCTTTACCGCTACTGAGAAAGCTAAATGGAGGCGGGAATGGCGATCGGCTTTGGTTGTCAAAGGGCTAGGGAGAAGAGTAGCATACGTACCACTTGCGAAACGTCTGAACTACCTGTGGGGACGGCATGGGGAGCTCCAAATCTCGGATATGGAAAACGGCTGTTACTTAGTTCGATTTCGAAATCAGAAGGATTATGATATTGCGACGATGGGGGGACCTTGGCTATTAGGTGACACGTACTTGACAGTTCACAGGTGGTTCAAGGGATTTAATCCATGGAAATCAACCGTGACATCAACAATGGTCTGGGTTCAACTACCGGAGTTACCCATTGAATTCATTAACAAAGAGGCTGTATTGTGTATAGCGGAGGCCATTGGACGACCGATAAGGGTGGATAGGGCTACGGAGCTCGGGGCTAGAGGGAAATATGGTAGAGTCTGTGTGGAAGTAGATCTGACAAGACCCCTCCTATCACAGTACAAGATTGAGGGGATAACCTATCTTATACAATATGAGGGGCTCGAAAAGGTGTGCACAAACTGTGGGAAGTATGGAAAATCAACGGTTGACTGCCAATGCTTGGAGAGAATGAACGAGAGCTCCGATGAGGGTGGAGAGGGGGTTAGGGAGGCTAGTACAGACCCAACGAAGGGGAGGACCTATGGGGAGTGGATGGTAGTGAAGAAGAAGGAATGGAAGTCGGGACGCAGGGAAGGAACGGTGTCTCGCAACATACAAACAACCGACAAGACAAACCGCTTCCATGCACTCCATGAAGTCCCTAGCGATGTTAATATTAATGATGAAATGGGTGAAGTAACTGATCGTGAAAATGGAATGGAAAAAATGACTAAAAGAGGAGAGGAGCTGTTGACTAAGGTGACACAAGGCGGGAAGGAGAATATAGGCGACAAACAAGTTGAGGGGGGGAGCAAAGAAGAGGAAGGGGCGAAGACCCAGAAGGAGAGCAGTGGTATGAAGAAGAGTAATAAAGAAGAACAACAAAGAGGGGAGGGCAGAACCATGAATCCCACAGGCGAGGTCTCACAAAATGTGGTGGGAGGTAGGAAGGAGCTGGGGAAATCAAGGGAGACATCCGGGAAGATTGTAAATTCAGGGAAGAGCCCGGGGGTGGTTGCTGGAGGGAAGAAGAACGTAACGGGGCCTAAGATGTCGACAAATGCTGAGGGTGCGGGGAACCGATCCCCTTCAGTTCCCAAATGAAGCTCTTAAGCTATAACTGTCGCGGTCTGGGAAGTACGCGAGCAGTGAGATCCCTCAAGTCGCTTTTGCGACAAACTTCCCCACAGGTCGTGTTTCTGATGGAGACGCGTCAACTGTGTGATGAAAATGAAGCAACAAGGATGGAGCTAGGATATAAGAATGGAAAAAGTTGGCCAACTGATGTGTCAAATGGCGGAAGGGCAGGAGGTGTGAGTATTTGGTGGAATGATGAGACACAAATTACGGTGATGTCAAAAACGCAACACCATATTGATGTCAAAGTAATCGATGAACTAACAGGTGAGTGGCGGTTCACGGGGGTGTATGGCTGGCCTGGCGGGAGGGAGAAGGTACGTACATGGGACTTGCTTCGTCAGCTCGCAGAGCAATGGACGGGTCCTTGGCTTTGCGGGGGTGATCTAAACCAGGTGCTATCGGACTTTGAGAAAAGGGGAGGGAATCTTCCGGATGAAGAAGAGATGAGGGCTTTCTCGGAGTGCTTAGTCGATGTGGGATTGCAGGATATGGGTTTCTCCGGGTATCCATATACTTGGGAGAACAGAAGGAGTAGGGGCGGCTTCATAGAAGAAAGGCTGGACCGGTTCCTTGCTAATGAGGGGTGGCGGGAAAGGTGGCCGAATGCTAGAGTTTCACACCTGGGCAACACTAGATCTGATCACCGCCCTATCTTATGCGAAACGCTAGGCGAGGAGGATGAGGAATTGAAGTGGGGGTGGTCATTTCGGTTCGAACCGCACTGGCTACGATACGATGGGTGCAAACAGGTGATTGAGGAAGTGTGGAGTTCTGGAGTGGGGGACATATACAATAAGATGGGGCAGGTGAGTACCAAGCTGGATAATTGGAGTCAAGTGGCTATTCCAAACTTCAGAAGGCAAAAGGCAAAAATACAAAGGGCACTGAAGGCGCTGGAAAGAGGGGAGCAAACAGATATTGTTATTGACCAGCGCAAGAAGCTCTTAGCTGAGCTCGACGATGTGGAATGTGATGAGGAAATCTTTTGGAAACAACGATCCCGTGCGGATTGGCTGAAGGACGGGGACAAGAACACGAACTTCTTCCACAGGAAATCATCAGCAAGAAGGAAACGTAACACCATAAGAAAGTTGAAAGATGAGGCGGGAAACTGGTGGGCAGGGCAGGAACGTGTTATGGCTTGCCTAATGAGCTACTTTGGCAATCTATTCACAGCTGGTGAACGACCCTCAGCGACACCAGTTTTGGATTCCATAGGTGGGCGGGTAACAGAAGCGGCAAATGAGGAGTTAGTGAGGGAAATGACCCGGGACGAGATTTTTGAGGCCCTAAATCAAATGGGGAGGAGGAAAGCCCCGGGAGCAGATGGATTGTCGGTCCTATTCTTCATTAAGTTCTGGAATATCGTTGGCGATGAGGTAACAGAAGCTTTAATGCAGATAGTTGATCGTGGAGAAATACCGGAAGGACTTAATCATACTTTGATTGCTCTAATCCCAAAAGTTAAGGAACCGATGATGGGAAAGGACTTCCGTCCAATAAGTTTATGCAACGTCCTATATAAGATTCTGGCGAAGGTACTAGCGAATCGTTTGAAAGTACTGCTGAACGAGATCATTTCCCCGGAACAGAGTGCCTTTGTCCCCGGACGCTTCATAGCAGATAACGTGATGACGGCGTTCGAGTGTTTTCATACTATGAAAGTCAAGTCGAAGAACAAGAAAGGATTCCTAGCAGCGAAAACGGATATGGCGAAAGCTTATGATCGCGTAGAATGGTGGTTTTTAGAAGGAGTAATGAGAAGAATGGGGTTCTCGGAGAGATGGATTAAGCTGATAATGATGTGTGTTCGCTCGGTCACGTACTCGATATTAGTTAATGGCCACAGATCGCCACAGTTTGCACCAAGCAGGGGATTACGGCAAGGAGACCCCCTATCCCCATATTTATTCTTTCTGGTGGCGGAAGGATTGAGCACATATATGGAGAAGGCGGTCCGGGAGAAGAAGATTCATGGGATATCGGTGGCTCGGGGAGCACCGGTGATCTCACACCTTTTTTTCGCTGACGATGCTATCTTTTTTGCCAGGGCCACAGTTCAGGAAAGCATGGAGCTGCGGAGAGTACTAAAGGATTACGAAATTGAATCAGGGCAACTTGTCAATCTGGACAAGTCCGAGGTGTCATTTGGTGGGAGTGTGAAGACTCATCAGCGACTAATGGTGAGTTCGGCGCTGGGAATGCGGGCGGTGGAGAAACACAACAAATATCTGGGTTTAGTCACCGAGGTTGGGAGATCGAAAAAGGCGCTGTTTACCTATCTAAAAGAAAGAGTAAGGAAGAAGCTTGCAGGATGGAAGGAGCGGGTGATGTCGGTGGCAGCCAGGGAAGTTCTCATTAAATCAGTGGCTCAAGCGCAGCTTACTTATACGATGTCGGTGTTCCGGGTCCCAGATGGTATAATCGATGACATACACGGTCTCATTACAAGATTTTGGTGGGGCCAGCGAGCGGAGGAGAAGCGTATTCCTTGGATTGCACGAGAAGAACTAATTCTACCAAAGGGCGAAGGCGGGATCGGTTTCCGAGACCTGCGAGGCTTCAACAAAGCTCTACTGGCACGGCAATTGTGGAGCATCCACAGCAGACCGGAATCTCTCATAGCAAGGGTGTTAAAGTACAAATATCATAAGCATGAAGATATCCTGGACGCTAGGGTGGGGTACCGGCCAAGCTACGTGTGGAGAAGCTTGATGAGTGCACAAGATTTTCTTGTTGATGGTTTGAGATGGCGCATAGGGAATGGAGCACGGGTACGAGTATGGGGTGATCGGTGGGTGCCTTCAACACCGGGGAATATCATTCAGTCGCCGCCAATGGGGATACCGGTGGACTCGGTGGTAAGAGAGCTGATCGATGAGGAGTATGAACAGTGGGACAGGGATCTCCTTGAAAGTTGTTTTCCAACGACGATGGTGGAAGCCATTTCCCGTATTCCGCTGCGTGGCTCCCATGAACAAGACCAGCTGATCTGGGCGGATAGCAAAAATGGGAATTATACGGCTCGAGAGGGTTATCGGCGATGGCTGAAGGAAACCCGATTGGAGAAAGGACATGTGGCGACGGGAGACCCAACGATGTGGAAGAAGATGTGGGGAATGATGGTGCCGCCGAAAGTGAAGCACTTTATGTGGCGCTTTGCTAGGGACTCTCTTGCTACGGGGGACCATGTGGTGAGGCGTAATGAAATGAGGGGAGACAAATGCCCTTTCTGTGATGGCCAGGAGACTCAGGTACATGCTTTCGATCAGTGTGCATGGGTTAGTGGTTTATGGAGGAAATCGCAGGTGGCTCATTGTTTTGAAATGAGAGGGGAGGCACAAAGCATGGAGTGGGTATTGAAAGTGGCGACGACGGTATCGGACAAGGAGTTTGAGGACTGGAGTATGCTGATGTGGATGCTATGGAAGGAGCGGAACGCCCATATGTTTAACGGGCCGAAGCTAGCAGAGGAGGATATTGTTCCACGAGCAGCAGCGTTGCTGGATGAATATAGATCACAACAGATTGCCTTACACCCACCGCAGCAGAGTACAGCGGGGAGGAATTGGACGAAGCCGAGTACGGGGAAGATCAAGCTGAATACGGATGCTGGAGTGTGAGAGGATGGATGCGGGCTAGGAGTGGTGGTAAGAGATGCTCAAGGCAGATTCCTAATGGCGGCGGCAAAGAGGGTGAGCGGAGAACAAAACCCGGAAATGGGTGAAGCTCTGGCGGCCGAATTAGGACTGCAGCTTGTGCGACAACACCAGCTTGGTGTGCCCATTCTCGAGATGGATTGTGAGACGATCCGGAAGCGTATCTGTGATGCGAACAGTGACCAGACAGAGCTTGGAGTGATATGCAGAAATATTAAGAGGCTTCTTCAGGAACTGGGTGATGGAGGTTGCAGACATGTATACCGAACGGCAAACGCGGCAGCACATATCATGGCACATACCAGGACAAGATGGAATGAAACTGAAATTTGGTTTGATAGGCCACCTATGAATGTAATCGACCAGCTGGAGCTGGACTCTGTAATGGCTACTCTTTCTTAATATAGCCTAGCGCAGATTTCCGTCAAAAAAAAAAAACACAGAATTGGGTAGCGCAATTGACGGAATTCGACTGGTAAGGACTCTTGGTGAAGGAGTCGGATCAGTGGCGGGATTTCTACCAGCGGCAACGAATTGAAGGAGTTCGTTAGAGGACCCGATAGCGACGGCAGCGGAGTGCTCGTGTGAGCAAAATTACCGCCGGAAGGAGGATATGGAGTGGTGGAGAAATAACGGTTATAAGAAAGTTCTTACCGTAGGGAATATGAGACTTTTCCAATTGCACATATAGAAGATAGAACGGCAAGGTAAGGGTGGAGGAAGGGGAGAAGGAACCGCCGTCGTGGTGGGTTATTGGGATTTTTCCCGGAAGTAAACAAACGGTGGAACCGGCGTCAACAAATAGAAGAAAGGGTTGCTGACGTGGATAGCTTCGGGTTTCAGTATGGATTACGTGGCATGGGGCCAAATCTAAAAGGCCTTTAATAATTTTATAGATAGATAGATATATGAGGAAATGAAAATGGGAAATGAAAAAACCTAAAAGAAAGACACGTGGGAGAATTTAATGCTAATTTAATAATGTGGCACAGCCCTCCCACGTGAGGGCGTATGTAGTAACTAGTAACCTGAAAGGCGCCTTGTTGTGACTTGTGGTCCATCCGTAGCGTCCGACGGCGTCGCTTTCGACAATTAACTTCAATTGGTATTTGGTATGTAGTATTAGGGTTGCAAATGAGTCAACTTGCTTTGGCAAAAAATTTGTTTTATATGCAGCATATCATTAATGAGTCAACTTTGAGCTAAGTCAGCTTGTAAGGCTCGCAAGTCAACTCGATTCGGTGGCTTGTTAAGCTCAATTTGTTGTGAATTATGAGCTGGCTCAACAATAGGACTACGAGGAGCCTCGATTAGCTACTTATGAGTGAATTATTAGTTAACAATTTGTTGATAATCATAAATATATAAATATAAATTGTTTTAAACATAAATAAATATATAAATAATAGTAAAGTTAACAATTTAATTCATTAAATACATATATTATACGTGTTATACGAGTTTCATACGTGTTTAGTACGGGAGCTATCAAATAAACGAAAAGAACTGAAATGGCTCGAACAATAATACGGATATGAAAGTTTTAAACGGATAAAATACATACGGGTACATATACGTGTATTAAACAGAGTATTTACTGACTATACCACATCGGATATACAAGGGAAGAAACCCTTGTATATAATTGTCTACCAAGCTCATTAGCACGAGACCTTTTGGGGAGGACACGTAAAAGTAAATCCATGCGGGTTTGGCCCAAAGCAGACAATATCGTACTAATGGAGCGACCCGATTTCGACATAACTTTATATAAACAATTAAATTTGTGAACTACATGATATTATGTATGAGCCAATCTCCGGAGCTCATTGATGAGCCGAGCTCGAGTAGAACTCTTGAGCTCATTATTTCGCCAAGCTCGAGATCGGGCTCGAGTCCAAAATGAGCCATGATTTTAGTAAATTAGTCGAGTTTAAACTCGACTCATTTAATAACAAGCTGAGTTCAAGTTATGTCAAAACTCGACTCCACTCGAATCATTTACAGTCTCATCCAGTATAATCTAAGCTGATGTGTCCATCAACACCGAGAATTTTTTTTTTTTGAAAGATATGATGTAATAACACGTTGACTTAATGCGCACATCCTAGTCACATGGTGGCCAACTTGTATGCTTTTGACGGGTGTTCCAATGTATGGACCATTTAGCTATATTAATTATATGTATACTATTTGTTATGGGACAATCCAAGTACCACATCGGTAATATAAGGGAATAAACTCTTGTATATTGGTGTCCACCTAACCCAATTAGTACGAGGTCTTTTCGGGAGGACACCCAAGAGTAAAACTGTGCGGACTTGGCCCAAAGCGGACAATATCGTACTAATTGAGCACCCCCCCCGGATTATGATAAATGGTATCAGAGCCTGGTTTGGCGAATCCGGCGGGGTGGACGTTAGTTTGGTGGACCCTCATTCGGTGACCTCGGGATTTGAGATCTGCGTCTGGTTTGGTGGATCTATGAGAGATCCACGTTTGAGCTACATCTGGTTTGACGGATCAAGGGAGGTCCGCGTCTGTCTGGTGGATCTAGGAGAGATCCACGTCTGTTTGGCGGATCAAAGAGAGTTTCGCGTCTGGGAAAATCCTTGTACCGAGAAGCCCATCGATACAAGGTGTCTGGCGGATCAAAATAATAGCTGAGAAGAGGACACGAAGTTCGTGGACCTTGTCTTGAGGGGGGGGATTGTTATGGGACAATCCAAGTACCACATCGGTAATACAAGGGAATGAACCCTTGTATATTAGTGTCCACCTAGCCCAATTAGTACGAGGCCTTTTGGGGAGGACACCCAAGGGTAAAATCGTGCGGGCTTGGCCGAAAGCGGACAATATCGTACTAATTGAGCACCCCGGTATGACAAGTGGTATCAGAGCCTGGTTCGGTGGATCCGGCGCGGTGGATGTTAGTTTGGTAGACCCTCATTCGGTGACCTCAGGATTTGAGATCTGCGTTTGTCTGGCGGGTCAAAGGTGATTCGCGTCTGTTTGGTGGATCCAGGAGAGATCTTCGTTTGGGTTTGGCGGATCAAAGAGAGTTCCGTGTTTGGGAAAATCCTTGTAACGAGAAGCCCATCGATACAAGGTGTCTGGCAGATCAAGATAATCGCTAAGGTGAGGACACGAGGTTCGTGGTCCTTGTCTTGAGGGGAGGATTATTATTGGACTATCCAAGTACCACATCGGTAATACAAGGGAAGGAACCCTTGTATATTAGTGTCCACCTAGCCCAATTAGTACGAGTCCTTTTTGGGAGGACACCCAAAAGTAAATCCGTGCGGGCTTGGCCCAAAGCGGACAATATCGTACTAATGGGCTACCCAGTTATGACAAGTGGTATCAGAGCCTGGTTCGACGGATCCGGGGCGGTGGACGTCAGTTTGGTAGACCTTCATTCGGTGACCTCAGGATTTGAGATCTGCGTTTGTCTGGTGGGTCAAAGTTGATTTGCGTCTATTTGGTGGATCCAGGAGAGATCCACGTTTGGGATTGGCGGATCAAAGAGAGTTCCGCGTTTGGGAAAATCTTTGTAACGAGAAGCCCATCAATACAAGGTGTCTGGCAGATCAAGATAATCGATGAGGTGAGGACACGAGGTTCGTGGTTCTTATCTTGAGAGGAGGATTGTTATGGGACAATCCAAGTACCACATCGGAAATACAAGGGAAGGAACCCTTGTATATATAAGTGTCCACCTATCCCAATTAGTACGAGTTCTTTTGGGGAGGACACCCAAAAGTAAATCCGTGCGGGCTTGGCCCAAAGCGGACAATATCGTACTAATGGGCTACCCAGTTATGACACCATTTAATATTAAGTCTGCTACTATGAGTCAAATATAGATCATCTGTCATCATTGAAAAAATCACGATAGTACAAAATATAGTGAAATTGTTTTCTCCTATCCATGAAAATAATTAACACACATCATTTCCAGAGGCCAAAGGTGGATAGTTGGCATTTCCAAACGCAAAAGTTACGCAAGGTATGTTCCCTTCTATTGCTACAACGAAATCTCGATCGGGGGCTGCAGAATTAAACCTTTTGGGGAAGGGAAAAGAAATGGTTGATTTCATCGATGAGAATGTTGGTATCGCAGTAGTGGCAGCTCTTGGATTCACTCCGGCATTGAAAATAGTCAAAATTCATTGTGAGAATTCACAAACTACAAATGACATATTTGCTTGTCGATGCATATAATAAATCCGATTTCGAGCTATGTATCTGATGTTTTTTTCGAACTGTATGTGGTCTTGTTTACATTCCACCTTATGTAAATTAATATTAGTGTAAAGATAAACCTTAGAGAAAAGTAAGAGATAAGTTAGAGGAATTTGTGCAAATAAGAGATTTGATCAATTACTGAAAAAATAAATAAGAAATTGATCTGGTGATTTTATTGATGGTTTTCAATCTGGAGAGTAAAAATCCGAATCCTTTAAGTAATATCTAATAATAAAAATAAATTGATATCACCTTCGTAAAAAAAATCTAGATGAATTTGTATTGTACAACAGAGTTTCGATCTTTGAAGAATTAGGAAGTCGTTGAACCGTTGATTTGAACATCGATGCATTCAAACTCGAAAATTCTTATCATATTATTATATATATTGTGTTTTGGGTATAGGCAAAATGGTCAATTTTGTTAACGTTCCAATTCCTTTTATTATTACACTTCTTTCTACATACTCTGCTAAATTCATTCATGTGCATCCCCCATTTTCAATGGCTTGCTTAAAGAAAAGAACCAAGGGGTCATTTGGATGCAGGTTTTGGGTGTGGGATTTGGGCACAATCCTACATAGTGTGGGATTTTAATTAAAATCACTCATTTGGAAAGCAATTATATGATAAGAGATTTTAAATATTAGAGATTTCAGAAACCCACAATTGTGGGATTGTGAAATAGCTGATGGTGATCAGCTATTTTAAAATCCCACACAAATTCCACAAATTAAAAACCTGGGTTTTTAAACCAGTGATTTGAGCCAAAATCCCACAAATTAAAAACCTGGATCCAAATGACCCGCAAAGGCCAATTTCCCCTAAGCTTTTATCAATTAATTAGTTAGTTTCTTTTGCCTTTCTATTTGGTCCATAAAATAAGGAAATCACAGGAGGGCATTTTGGGCAAGCCAAGATTTTCACAAATACCAAATCATTAAGGGTTCGTTTGGATTAGTAATTTTAATAACAAGAAATTTGGGTCTAAATCTCTCATTTAAAATACTGGAAAATTTGTATGAGGGATTTGACTGAAATAACTCATTTGGATTAAAACGCAGAATTTTAATCTAAAATACCAAATTACTTTAGTGCCCCATCTTCTACTACCTCTTCGTCTTCTTCCTCTGTTCATTTTTGGACCAAACCCAGAACATAATTATGCGGGTTCTTCTTGGACGAAATCATCGTCGGCTTCCTCCTCTCCTTCGTCAAGTCTCTTCAAAGGCTCCTCTCCAACATCACACAAGCAATCATCCAAATTCCAAACCCAATATTCAAAGCAAGCCCAAACCCACAAATCACTCACCATCGTATAGATCCCAAACCCCTCTCTTCTCCTTCCGTCGGTGGATCCTGGTCTCTCGCCTATTTCCACTCCCCTTCCCGATGCCGCAAACCCGGATTTCATTAATTCCAGTCCTAGTCTCTCACCGCCGCTGCAACAATGAGCAATCGCACCTATCCCAAAGTAATAGAAATGACAAATGGAAGGCTTGTTCAATCGATGGGAGCATGAGTTGCTCACATAATCGATGTTGTTCGTCAGTACTCACAGTCGTCGGAAGGAAGAAGAGAGGCCGGAGGAGAAAGAAAAAAGAAGAGTTGCTGCAGCGGCTGACCTAAGTTGAAGGGTAAATATTGGAAAAATTAAAATAAAGATGAGGGATTTGGAAATAGCTGATAGCCATCAACTATTTCAAAAATCCTTATTTGAAGAATTTTGAAATTTTTAATTTTAAAATCTCTCATTTTGCCAAACAAGTGATTGTGTTAAAATCCTGCAGAATGAGTGATTGTTTTAAAATCTCTCATCACATTCCCTAATCCAAACGATTCCTAAGAAACATGAGTGTGTAGAGGTTTGTTCGGTCTAGGATTGGATATAATTCCGGATTCACCAAGAAGAAGAACAAAGAAAAGTTGAGAATAAGGTGACCAATTTTAGTGCATTTAATTCAATTCATTCTATTGTAAAAAAAATTTCAATTCATTCAGGATATAACAAAAGAAAAAGAAGAAATCAGGAGTTTCTTCTTTTCCATCAACCAGTAGCCTCGAACCCGGACCAACATCAAGAAAGGACTCGACTTATGCAAGCATAATCATTTCGCTAGCAGCTATGAGAGAGGATCCCATGACTAAGGGGAGTGCTTAGTCACTTGGCTAAGCCCCTCCTAGCCATTGGATCTAGAAGGATCAATCTAGCGGTGAAAATTAGGGAAGGGATTATTAAATACTGGGAGGGGCAATTCTGGTATTATAAAATTCATTAATTGGTTTTCCTTTTTATTCTGGGAAGGGAAAAATATATCTCGAAGATTTTCCTCCTGCGAACGGCGAGGGGGATTTCCTGGCGGCGTACACTCTCCTCCAGCGATCGGCGAAGGCTTCCGGCGATAGGCGAGGCAATTTTCCTCCAACGACGAGGGCGAGGTGCACTCTCCTCCAGCGATCGGCGAAGGCATTTTTCCAGCCAACGGCGAGGCGATTTTCCTCCCGCGACGGCGAGGTCCACTCTCCTCCAATGAACGGTGAGTCAATTTTCCAGAGAACGGCGAGGCAATTTTCCGGCAACTACTGTTGGCGAGACGATTTTCCAGCAACAAGGCTTTTTTCCAGCAACAGTAATCACCGAGGCAAATTTCTTTGCGTAATGGATTCTGCTCCAATAACAATGGATGAAGTGGTTGATGGAGCTAACGAACAAAAAACGGGAGAAACTGGAACTGAAACAGCAATGAATGTCGATATTCACGAAACAACAGTACAACGTGATCGATAATAAATCTTGTCTGATGTTTGTAATGATTTTGTTGCATATTTATCATAATTCTTTATATTTTGTATTGTAAGTCGAGAAATTTTACAATGCTATATAATATTGGTGCTATAGGGTTTTGCCTTTATGGTACAACTTAAAATTGTACATTTACGTTATAGTACAAATTCAGATTGTACCTATACTTTTTATACAAATTCTTTTATGGTACACTTGAACTTGTACCTTTATGTGATGGTACAACTTCAAGTTGTAAAGTTGTACCATAACATAATGGTACAAATTGCTTTATGGTACAAACTAAGCTTATACATTTAATGTTATGGTACAACTTTAAGTTGTACATTAAAGCACCAATACTATATAGCATAGTAGAAGTGCTCTTGTAAGTCTGTATATATGATGATTGTTATGTTTGTTATGAAAGTTAATTCTGTTTATAATGTTAGTATTGTTGTGCTTTTTGTTACAGTTTGTATTCTTAGTAAGTTTTTCTTTTTATGTTTGTATTCTTAGAATGATTTTCTGCTTTGTTCTATACATTTTGTATTGTAAGTCTGTATATATGATGATTGTTATGTTTGTTATGAAAGTTTATTTTGTTTGTAATGTTTTCCCCTCTAGGTTTGTAACTGTAGTGTTGATTGTTTGTACAAACGTATGGTTTATGCAGTTTGTACGAAATATCGTATGTCTTTATAGCTTTAGTGCATCATTTTGTATGGTTTAATTCTGTTTGTAATGTTAGTATTGTTGTGCTATATGTTGCTGTTTGTGTTCTTAGTATATTTTTCTGTTACAATTTGTATTCTTAGTATGTTTTTCTGCTATGTTCCGTTACTTTGTAATGTGGTTGTTCTGATATTGTAAACCGATTGTTTCTGCAGATGATGAGATCAAAATAATACCAAGCAATCATTACAACAAATTCGGCCTATTATGACGAGGAAAATTTGTCATATTAGATATTTTTTTTGTCATATTAGGTATAATATGACAAAAGGTGTTGTCACAAAGTTTTGTCATTTTATCGCCGTCAAGATAGGTCAAATGTGACAAAAAAATTAAAACAAGGTTGTCACATTTGCTTTCACTATAACTGAGGTTCTGGGTAGTCTATTGTGACAAACAGAGATCTTATGACGACATATTTTGTCATTACAGTTGTCATAATCTGGTGATTTTGAGAGAATTGTTCGTCATATTACAAGATTATATTTTGTCATAATTGTATATTGTGACTAGGGGTGGGCGTTTGGTCGGTTCGGTTCAAACCGAACCGAATTGGTACATGCCGAATTTCCGAAATTACATACATCCCAACCGAATTCGAACCGAGCTATAATTCGGTTCGGTTCACCCGAACCGAATTATAGATCGGTTCGGTTCGGTTTCAAGGGCCAAACCCGAAATTCTAGAACCCCCCAACCTTATCTCCCCAAAGAAAATCTCTGCCACACAACACATTATCCTTCCCCTCCTTATCTCCGCTCTCTTCCTCAAACCCTCGATCTCCGACTTCCATCTCCAGTCTCTCCCTCGATCTCCGACTCCCCCCAACTCTCCCTCTCAACTCGATCATCCTCTCCTCTCCCTCTCTCCCAGAATCCCCCAACTCGACCGATGACCATCGTCTCTTCTCCCCGACTCCGCTATTCCCCCAAGTCCCAACTCGACCGACGACCATCGTCTCTTCTCCCAGACTCCCCGACTCCGCTATTCCCCCAACTCGACCGACGATCATAGTCTTTCTCCCCGACTCCCCGATTCCCCCAATCTCAACCATCATCCTCTACCTATCAGACCCAGAACCCTCCAGGCCTGCACAAGTCCCGCCGCATGCAAAACCAAGACTCAGAGTGTCTTCTTCACTTGTTGTTGGCAAAGCGATTGAAGGCAGGCAGGTCGGAGATGACCGCTCAGGCCGCCACTGGTCACTGGATTTGATGAAGCAAAGTTTTGTGGTGGTTGGAGTCTTGGAGAAGGTTGGCTGGTGGACGGCAGTTGCTGAGAAGGTGAGAGGCGAGGGTTGAGTCAGAGGCTAGAGGGGAGAGGGGAGAGGGTTGTGGGCTGTAGGAGTTAGGGTTTTGGTTGGGCTTAGTGGGTTAGGTTTCTTTTGGGCTCAGTGGGTTTCATTTGGGCTTAGGGTGTTGGGGAATATGGATGGGTGTTGGGCTTATTTAGTATATTTCGGTTTTTCGGTCGGAATTTCGGAATCTCGGTTCGGTCGAAAGGACCCTGTTTTCCGAACAATCCAGATTTCCTTTCCGATTTCCGAACCGAATAGTAGTATTTCGGTTTCGGTTCGGTCGAGTTCGGTTTCGGTCCGGTTCGGTTCGGATTTACCGAACCGGATGCCCACCCCTAATTGTGACGACTACATTTTGTCACAAGTGTAGACAAGAATTTTTATTCTCCGTCGATTATGCCCATCTCGCAAATCCAAATTGATAAAAAGGAACTCACAAATCCAACAAAGCTTTGTTATCACAATTTGTTCTTCATTCACAATCCCACAAAAGTTTCACAAACCCAAAAGCTTCGGTAACCCAGCAATTACAACCCATCCAAACTAACCAAATCCATAATTGCTCCTTCTACTCCTCAAACCCAGAATTGGAACCCTAAAAAAAATAACAAACACAAGAAAAAAAATGCATACATCAGAATCCTTCTCCCACCGTGGTCGCTAGTCTCGCACCGGACCTTGTACTCGTCGATCTCCAACCGACCTTAACTCGTATTGCCATCGAGACCATCTCCTCCTACCTCCACCGCCTCACCCTCTGCCCCTACCCCGCTGAAACCCCTTCTTCCGCCGAAGCAAAACCTGCAAACAAACAAAAAGTCAAAGTAGTCAAATCGCTCTTGCTGGAATGCTCCGCCATCGCAACCTCTCGATCCACCCATCACCTCTCTTGAGCTCGACGCCATCTTCTCCTGTCGATCTCTCCATCTGTTTCATGTCGATCTATCTGATCGTCGCTTGTCGATCTCTCCGCCCCTCGCCTGTCAATCTCTCCGCCTCTTGTCTCTCGATCTCTCTGCCATCGTCGTCGGATTTCGACAATCGTTGTCGTCTCAATCTCTCCGCCACCGTCGCTGATTATCGCCAGAGGAGGCAGCTAGCAGTGATCTTTTTGAAGAGGAAGGAAGAGATGCAGACGTCGTTTTCTTTGAGAGTAAAGGAGCATGTGAAGGGTCGTATTTTGAAGAGAACGAAGAAGGGTGGAAAAGAAGGAAAGTTGAAAAGGGGAAGAAAGTAAATGGGGAGAGATAAAAGAGGGAAGAGGGGCGGACATCTCATTTGAAATTTAGGGTAAGGGGATTTTTTTTTTTCAAAGGGGACATTTTCAAATTTTTAGGGGGGCAAGTTTTGGCGCAATAGAAAATTTTTGGAGCCATAAATTTTGTTAAAAATTCAAAATCACTGAAATTGTGTCGGTTAGACTGAAAATTGGGGTCTAAAAATTGAGGGATTGATAAGTGGACAGTAAACATTGGGCGGGACTGAAATTTGGGTTTGTGGGCTGGACTGAACACAAGCAAATCTGACGAAAATGCCTTTTGTCAAAAACAAAATCGCTATATTATGACGAACATGCCCTTTTGTCAAAGCCGAAACCACTATATTATGACGAACATGCCCTTTTGTCAAAGCTGAAACCACTATATTATGACGAACATGCCCTTTTGTCAGCTTGTCATGGGATTATTGCTATCTATTGCGACAAAATACTTTGTCATTAAAAAAATTTAGGAAGACATAATATGACAAAAGATATTATGAGGATATAATTTGTCACTTTTGTGTATCTTACATCCCGATATGGGATGCATATTGTGACAAACTTAATTGTGAACACGAAATATTTGTCACATTACTCACTTTAAATGACGACTTATTCGGACAACTATTTTTTTGTCACATTAGGCATACAAAATAGGACATATATTATTTTTTTTCATATCACCGTACCAATTGTGACAAAAAAATGACAAAATAATTTTTTTGTCCTAATAGGCCGAATTTGTTGTAGTGAATGAAGAAACGTGGATGAACCTTCACTTTGACACAAAAGATCATGGATTGCTGTGGTACAAATGCTATGCACATTATAAGGGATTTTCTGTTAGAGAAACAGGAGGGGTTAAGCGAACAAGCAATAACAAACCGTGTGAAGTTGTAAGATATTTTGGGGGCAGATGAAATAAGGAAGGTTGGCGAAAAGGTAGTGCAAATAATCCAGCAAATGATGACCATGTTGACCAACAACCTAAAAGCAGAATCAGAAAAGAGGATAGATGGGATTGCAAAGCAGTGATACGCTTCCAGCTTGAAGATAGTTCCCAAAAATACTACATTTCAAGCTGGTTAGACGAGCATAATCACAAGATGATCCCACCCACCATCATCAAGACAATTCATGAGATCAAATAGAACGATGAATGAAGTGCAAAAGTTCTTGATTGACATGTATCACAAAGCTGGAATATCGATACAATCATCATTTCAAGCATTATGCTGCCGGAGGAAGAGAAAATGTGTGTTTCACACAAATGGACCACAAGAATTATATCCGTACTAAAAGGTGGGTTTTGCACATTTTATAAGCTTTTTGGATCTGTTTTGTATTGTTTATACTATTTTTCTTAGTATAGCCTGTTTGATCTCTGTACTTTGTATGTTTTGGTAATATTCTTTGTACTGTTTGTGTATTGTATGTTTTGGTCTAATCCTTTGTACTGTTTGTATACATGGGGACTAAAAGGCAAACGACAATGAAGTTTGGGGAGGCAACCTTGATTTATATATCATCATTTCAAAAGTGAAGCTTCAATGGACCCAACTTTCTTTTATGAGATCCAAGTTGACATCAATGAGGAAATTACAAGTATTTTCTGGGCGGATGGACGCATGAGAATGGACTATTTCTATTTTGGTGACACCATCAGCTTTGACACAACATACCGCACCAACAAGAATGCTCGCCCATTAGGTACTATAATTTTTTAACTTTCACTAACATGTATGCTTGAAATGATTTTCTTCCATATTTGTCATGATTCTGTACATTTTGTACTATAAGTCTCTATATATGATGATTGTTATGAAAGTTTATTTTGTTTGTAATGTTTTCCCCTCTAGGCTTGTAATTGTAGTGTTGTTTGTTTGTACAAACGTATGGTTTATACGTTTTGTACGAAATATCGTATGTCTTTATAACTTTAGTGTATCAGTTTATATGGTTTGTTTCTGTTTGTAATGTTAGTAATGTTGTGTTATCTGTTGTTGTTTGTATTCTTAGTATGTTTTTCTTTTACAGTCTGTATTCTTAGTATGTTTTTCTGCTCTGTTCTGTTACTTTGCAATATGTCAGTTTTGTTAAACCTCATTACTAATTTTAAACAAAATTTTCATTTTAGCTTTATTTGTGGGCTTCAATAACTATAGAGAAACATGTGTTTTTGGTGCTGCCCTACTCTATGATGAGACATCAGCCACATTTGATTGGCTCTTCAAACAATTTCTCATATGCATGAACGGGAAGGAACCGGGAGCTGTTTTTACCGATCAAGCAGCAGCAATTGATGCTGGTATGGGGACAACATTGTTGCGCACTTATCATGGGCTGTGCACATTCCATATAACAATGAATGCAAAGAGTAATGGGTTGTGGTGGTCACTATTTTTGGAAGAGCTTTCCTTCTTGATGTATGATTTGGAGACGGAGGATGAATTCGACTATTATTGGAAGAAGATGCATGATAATTGCTTCAATGAAGAAGGGAAGAAATTAACAAGTAAGATTGAGACATGGCTGCAAAACCTCCACAAAGTGAGTAGTAAATGGTCATCGGCATGCCTGAAAGATCATTTTGCATGTGGAATGAGAAGCTCACAACTCAGCGAGAGTTGCAACAGCCATTTGCGCAAGTATCTCAAGTCAAGACTTACTTTGTGGGAGTTTTTATACAATTCAACAACCTTCTTTAAGCCAAAAAGACATAAGGAGTTGAGAAGTGACTATGATGCATTGAACACTATTCCATACTTGGCTTTCACGAACAGTGAGATTCTTCAATAGCTTGTTACAAAATATACACAAAATATATTTGGGAACATGCAAGATGAATACTCCAAGTCAATCAAATACCATATACGACCAAACAACTCTAAGAATATAGATGAAATGTTTGTGTATCAAATAATAAGAGCCTCCACCACACTCCACTAATGATAGAAAAGCAAATATCCTCCTTAAGGATGCATTTTCCTTGACATATAATTTTTTTCTTAAATCATCTATTTGTTTTATTATATGATGTGCTTGCTAATTATAATATAGTTCATGACTCATCCACCGTTGTTATAACATATATCTCCCTTCTCCGATCTCAATAATTAAAATCTAAAATGATCCCATTAAATATATTTAAAGTCTAAAATGAGCTTCTCAGTCGCTCACATTATTAATAAACATATTTGCTTGACCACTGAAATGTACTTAACTTGGATATAACTTATGTAAATTATGTTATTGGAGCTATTAAAAAAGCCAATAATTGCAGGTATACATAATGATAATGTTAGGATCTTTATAAGTGAGTAAGGGCTAAATATAAATAAAAACAACAGATTTAAATCTTGAACTTAAATCTTGGAGTAGGGGCTAATATCGTTTATCATGTGATTTTTCAATATCTTCTCAACATATAAATATGCACATTATAATCTTAGAGCAGTTATTGAAAAGTACTTAACCCTCTCCTAGAGAATATAGGTCGCTCCACCATCGATACAAGTATTTTACAAACCCGCATACAAAGAGATCATTTTTTATGTGTACCAGAGTCTTAAGTTCAACATTGGTTAACTTTAAAAACTTACATTGTTTAAGCTTTCAAACGGTTTGGTTACCATGTTAATCGTTTTAACCAGTACTATTTGGATAATTTGGTTTGGTTAATTTGGATAATTGGTTTGGTTTGGTTAAAGTTTTTAGCTTGTTTGGTTTAGGTGGTTTGGTTTGGTTTCAGACACTCCTAACCAGTCAAACCAAATTAACCAGTTAAGTAATTAGTCATATATCTAACATATATTATATACACATACTTAATACTTTGCATAACCACTCAAGAGTTAACGTTCATCCCTTTTAGACTCATAAAATATAAAGCTCAATATTGCTCATATATTGTATATTTGTATATGTAAAATGTAGACCACAATATATGGACGCCTAATTTAGATAAATTTCATACATTATGATGGATGAAAACTTGAAAGGAAGGTCATTTCCAGCCTATGATAATTGCTAAGAGACTAAGTCAATTTACACAAACACAACAATTCATTAACCCATACCATTGTCATAAATTTTTGTTAGGTGAATACTTCTATACTAATCATAAGATAATTGTCTTACTTGCATGTATTTTTGTTAAGGGTCAACTATAACTACGTGTTGATTGTTATGTTTTATTCATTATATAAATTGCGAATTGTTGCATTAACCGGAAAATTTTCATCGTCAATGATAATGTGATTTTATATTGGTTAATCTGGTTAACCAATTAACCAAACCGATTAAACTTTAGTTTGGTTAATTTGGTTGTTGTATTAGTTTGGACAGTTTGCTTATGATATTGTATTCCATGGTTAATGGAATTTAGTCTTATTTGGTTTGGTTATAACCATGATAACCATTTGAACACCCCTAGTTTAAGCCCCAATCCACGTGTTATGTAATCGAGAAACTTTACAGGGAATGGAATCATACATTTTCTGTCAATGGATACATCAATGATATTCCTATATTAAAAGGGAAGGACAAATGAGTTGAGACGTAAAATTAAAATTGAATAACTCAAAGTTATCGTCATACCACTCGTATCGCTAAATCATTCCTATGATAGAACACATATGACACCTAGCATAACCAAATGACTAACTTTCATATTGAGTAATCCTAGATACACGTGTATAAACTAAAGCATGGACAATAACAAATACTTGCACCAATCTACAAGAACAATCAAAGGCAAACACTACACAGAACAGAACCCCAAAAAGGCCAAAACAAGGATTGAAACAGTAAAGAAAAAAACAGCAAGAAAAAAAAAAAACCCTAATTTACTCCTCCATTTAATCACTTTCTCTTCATATGTCTTTTTGCCCCCTTCTCGTCGCCTTATAATATAATAATAAATTTTCTCTCTTTTTTTTTTTCCCTTCCTTCCTTTTGATGCCTTGTTTCCCTCTTCCATGTCTGCCCTTCTTTTCCTGCCTGGTTTCAGAAACTCCTTTTAGCTAGAAACGATGGAGAAACCAAAACTTTTGGCATCTTATGGCTGCATGATCCTCATATAAGGCGGATGACAGCTCATCTCGAAAAATCATTGCTAAATTCTATAATCATCTCGGAAAACACCTCTTTCTCCCATCGAAAGTAATATCCTCGTTTCTTCAATCGTCATCTTTAGGTGTTGTCACTAATATACTTAACCATCCTTGCTAACATTTAGAGACGATGCACGGCCCGAATTTTCACAACCCAAGAAGAATGTAGTAAACGAGTGTAATTGGCAACGCTATCAACATTCCAAAGATAACCCTGCAAGATATATGAAAGTACGATTATAATTAAAGTCAAATGAATAATTAATCAACTTAATTGCGCAACTAATTCTTCTCTTAAAAATAATTTGCTTCTAATTTTGGAGGGGGTTTTGAATAACTTACGCGGTGCTGAGAATTGCAGGGTGAACGTTGTATTCCTTGGCAAAGACGAATGGTACAATCCCTTGTGGCAAGGCAGCCTGAAAAATTTTCATTAACAAATATAATTGATTATACTTCAATTCTTGTAAACAAATATTTTCCTACTAACAAGTAGGTCTTCTGAGTTAAGAACCCTAATTACTACCAAATACTGATATATCAAAGTACGAGTAGGAGGGTTGATAAGTACATATGAAGTAACTCTAGACTCTTGGATTAACCAATCCAGTTAGCATGCTCAGACGCTAGTGCGAAAGCACGATATACAATCGGATTTCCAAACTAACACTTGTTTGAAATGATTTAACATTATCCAAAAGGATTGTGGGCTGTGGCATTCTTCATTGTCTCAGGCCAAATTACGATATACATGATCAGAATCAGCCGCGTCATCACGCTCGCCGGCGGCATTTGCCTGTTCCTCCCCATGCCGGCGTCTCCTCCTCCGGCGGCTGCTGCCGCCGCCGCTTTCGGGTTCATCTCCGCCGATCCCATCTTGTTCAGCCCCATCAGCTGTTCTCCCAATTCTTTATCCTTCTCGTCTTCCCCTTCCTTGAAGGCGAAGCTGAAATCCTCGCCGCCGGGGAACTCCCCTGCTTCAGGTGACAACAGGGTATTCTCTAATTGGTAAGTAATGTTGGCCGGGAAATTGGGAATGAAATAAATAACGAAAAAATTCGTTACCTTTAGTTGTTTCTCCGTTCTGCGGATGATCGGAAACGAGCATCCTGATTTCTTTGGCACCCTGTTCGGACTCAGTCGATCCCCCGAGAACGTGGAGTCCGCCGCCGCCGGCGGCGGCTTCCGACACCGGAGAATTGCTCGAGCTCCAGACGAACATATGAAGCTCCTTGGCGTCGTGATTCGATTTTCCGCTGCCACCATTGTTACTACTCGGCTGCAATGTCGCCCCTGCTCCCATTGGAGGATTGCTCTTGGCGACCTTCGCCGGAGCTGCGGCGGCCGCGACGGAAGAGAATTCTGGGTTCGGAGCAGGGTAGTACCCAAACCTCGGAGAAACTCCGGTGGCGGCCGTGTTAGCGCAATTCTCCTCGAAATTGGACGGCCGGGGAGTCGGGCCGCGGGAGGACTGAACAGAGTACAAATCCGCCGCCCCGAAATTCGAAACCCTCGGGCCCTGACCCGACCCGAATCCCTGAACCCCCATCATCGAGTAGAAATCCGCCGGATTGAAATTCGAACCCCGGGGAGTCGGATTCCGCGACGAGCTCATGCTGTAAATCTCGGCGCCGGTCAAATTCGACGGGCGAGGAGTCAACCCGGAAAACGACCCGACTCCGAGTCCCAACCCGGAAACCGACCGCCTCGAGACATTCGACTTCCTCACTTTAACGTGAAGCTTCCCGTCGTCCCCAATCTCGGCGTCCGTCTCGAGAAACTCCCGCCCGTCGAGCGAAACGACGTCGGAGTCGACTTTAAACGACACGATCGAAGCCGCCGTTTCGGGGAACTGCTCCATGATCAAAATCTTGGCTCCCCTGTACTCGAACAGGAACAAAAGCAGAGTGTACCAGATTATACACTGCAAGACGACGACTTGGACCATCAAGCTCCCCGAGTAAGGTCCGTACATGGCAATTAACAGAGGGATTCCCATCACCAAGGTGTTGGGCAGAGTGGAGAGGGAGAAAATGGTAATCATCCACTCGAGGCTGCCGGATTTGGTGACGTTGGTCCAGATTCCGAGGGCGAAGAGCATGATGATTTTTTGCAGGGTGTCGGCGGCGATGAATCGGAGGTTCATGGCGTAAGGGTCGTTGGTGGAGATGAAGTGGAAGGAGAGCAGAGGGACGGCGAAGATGGCGACGAAGCGGTTGATCCCGGAGCATTGGTCCGGCGTGAAGATCTTCCACCACCGGACGGAGCCGTAGGCGAGGATCATGGCGACGTAGAGAGGGACCACCGCCGTCATCACGCTGTAGAGGTCCTTCCATGTGATCATGGCGGCGTCGGTGTTTTGGGATGTGGGTTTTGTTGGGGAGGGATGAAAGTTTGGACCTTTGAAGGTTTTTCAGAGGAAGAAGAGGGGAGACGGCATTGAAATGAAAGAAGAAGAAGAAGAAGAATTCCTCTTTTTGGGTGGAAATTGAGAGGTGGGTTTTCGAGGGGAGGGAAGAAAGAGTGGAGCTTTGGAGGGATTTCAGAGGAAGGAGATGGAGAAAGATGGCATTGAGATGGGAGAAGTTTTCTTCTTGAAGAAGAGGAAGAAGAAGAGGAGGAGAAGGGAAGGAGTTAGTTAGTTAACTACTTTCTTTTGGGGACTGTGGGATCTGTACTGAGTTCTTTCTTTTTTCTATTTGGCTCAGGGAGTGTTTGGTGATTGATGAATTCTAGAGAGAGAGAGAGAGAGTTGGGGAGAAGGGAGAGGGAAAGGTAGGGAGTGACTTTTGGTTATATAGAGAGAGTGGTGGGGGAGATGAGGAATATGGGAATTGGGGATGGGGGAGGGGCATGAGCAATAGGGATGGCAATGGGTAGGGTCGGGTGCGGGTTTACCCTATACCAACTCCTAACCCGCCGGATAGAGCCTTCTAAAATACCCAGCCAAATAACTACCGGGTATGAAAATTATATAACCATACCCTACCCACCGGGTAACCACGGGTATTCGGGTAACCATGGGTACGAATGTTAAACTATGAACTTATATACATATATGCACACACATATTGTTGTCCATTAAAAATTCTCAATACTTGTAATTGTTCTAGCTTCAACAATCCACACAAATAAAAATAGCAAACACATAATAATTATTCTTACTTCTACAATCCACACAAACATAATAATTGTCTACATCGACGAAGGAGATTAGAGAGGAGACACTAAATATATACAAGATACTTCTTACTTCTCCTTTAAGAGTTGGTGGCAATCTTGCATGAGGAGCTGGGCAAGGCTCAGAATGGAGGAGTTTTCTTTTGGTTGGGTGAAAACTTATACAAGTTTTTAGGGTAAATACAATATATTAGCCACAACTATTATGAAGCGGGGAATTATAGCCACAACTATTGAAATTCAAATTATTAGCCAAACGTTAACTATCTGTTAACAATTTCGTTAGTAATACTAAGTAAACTTTTATGTTTTGAAGTTATAAACTAAAAGCATTCCTACGTGGCCGCTGTCGTGGCCGATGACTTGACCTTCTCCGTCAAAAATTCAATAACATTAACAGACAGTTATCCATATCTTGACCTGCAACAATAGTTATGGCTAATAATTTGAATTTTCATAGTTATGGCTATAATTTCCCGTTTCATAATAGTTGTGGCTAATATATTGTATTAACCCAAGTTTTTATAGAAGTGTATTATTTATTTATGGGAAAAGAAATGGTCAAGGGAATGAGGATTTAGGGGTTTTGGTGTTAATTGTAGAGGGCGGATAATTTTAGCAAAAAAAAAAAAAAACTGTTATGGTTGCATTAGTTCACAAAGGTGTTTCATTTTATGTTTAAACCGATGCATGGGTGTATTTATATGTCTTGGCGTGAATGCATGCAAATATATGTTCTTCCTAGGATTTTGAGTAAATGAAAAGGCTCTAAGAACCGTGGGTTAGCAAAGAGGAGAAGCATTTCACGATGTGTGCATAAATGTATAATTGTGGCCATGAATTAAGATGAAAGGGGATTTGTTTATGCTTAAAGAATTGAGAGTAGGTAGGATCAAGATCGATAATAGTAGCTAAACTCAATTTCTCAAGCTAAACTAAATTTTTCAAGGGAAATTGACCATTTGGTTAGCGGGGCGGGTATAACGGGCGGGTATTATCGATTACCATACCCGTACCCTACCCTTTATTTTGAAACCGGATATTACCCGTACCCGCCCCTTAACCCGTCAAAGCGGGTAATTACCCTCGTTGACCGGTTACGGTCGGGTAGGGTACCCATGGTTACGGGTTGGATTGACATCCCTAATGAGCAAGTGTGGATGCATATGAATATGTGTGTTTTTTGAGAGGAGAGAATAATTGAAGTGATTGAGTTTTTAGTACTATTCTATCATGGAGGAGAGGAGGGAAAAGGTGGGGAAATTGGGGGAAAGTTTGGAAGAAAGGAAAGCGGTTTTTAGGGGGAAGATGATGGGACCAATTGGTAGTTAACACTAAACAAGAAGCAATGAGAATAGGGTCCATCTATGGTTTCTTGTGCTTTGAAATAGGGAGACTTAATTATTAGAAACAAATTAGAAATAGTTGAATTCTTGTTTACTTGAAATAAAGATGCTAGAATGTCTTAGTGCAAGTCAAGTCTAAGTTACTAGAGATAGAATATAAGATGAAGATATAATTTGCAAAAGGGAAGTAGATGATCAGAGATTCCGCTTAGTTGTCAAATGAATCTTCTCATTACGTATTAATGGAGGGAAAATATCATCTCAATAGGATTTGTTGTTATGACGATTTCAGGTATAATTTCCGTTTAAAGAGCATGTTGTTACTGACTGTCAACAACAACGCAGTGATCGTTAGCCATAGCAGGCACAAGCATCAAATTTCCCAAACCAAAAATTGTTGGGCTATTGATATAAATAGGTAACACTATGATCCCCGTCAATATTTATAGTAATGGTCTCCGTATAGCCACCCCTAAACACTAGACTTTTCACAATACTAATTCAACAACATTGTACCGGAGAAAATAAAATGAACTTTTTTTATAAGGGTGATACAGGTTTTTCTTTTGTTATTAAGGTACTACTTAAGATATTCTAACATGGGACCTCCAGGTTCTAGACTAGTGATATTACCACTAGACCAAGCCTTTTTTGTATGAAATCAAATCGGATAACATCTCAATAGAATACACCAACCATGTACAGTGAAAACTATCACCCATCCTACCACGACTTTTCTCTCATCAAACTAGGATCAAACTAATAACGTTATCTACAAGACTACAACAACAAACTTCAAAGTTTGGGAAAGGACAAGAGGATGTTCAAAGGGTGACTCATCTTGGCAATCAATTATTAGTTGAGATGTCACGCTTTGGTTGGATCAGTAAGCAGTACTTACTGTTTAACCATTCAACATAGTAGTACTACCACATTAATTGGATCAGACTAATTGACCAATGCTTAAGAACTGATTAAGAAGTCAATCCTCGTCCAATTTTAGTCCCGATAATTTCATCGAAGAGAATGTGAATAATAAGTCAATCCTCAATTACAAGAAATCAAGAATGGAACCCTAACTTTAGTAGTAGAACATAAATATTACTAATTGAATTGGGTGAGCCCAAAATTTTGAAATATGTTTGACCGAAGGAACGATGTAGTGAGCCCGAAAAGCGGGCGAAAGAACGAAGTTGCTCGACTGAAAAGAGAGGAAAAAATTCACTCATATATTTGAACAAAATCTAACTATAACATCTGTTCATCATCCATAAAATACAATAATACCAAAATGGAGAGTCGAAGTTTTGTTTATGGTTTAACAGCAAACAGCAGTGAACCACACGTTATTTGATTAATCACAACCATATTTTTAATTAATGGTGATGTAAATTAGTTGTTATATGTGACATAAAAGATTCGTATTTGATATCTTCAAGTTGAAGATAAATCATTATACCACTAGACCAAACTCTTATCATCGTGCACCGTCTGGAACTGACAGCAGTTTTTGTGTTCTGGTTTCCTATTTCTTTCTTTCTTGCAGGCTAGCTGCCGTCACAAGAAATCGAGTGAGCCAGCCGATCCGTTCGACATAAAATGGAAAAGCTTTGCATTTGACTTTCTGATGTACGTGCAGATCGATAAATATATATCTTGCATATATGTTATAGAACCAAAATATTTTGTATATGATGTTGTAAGATTATGTGATGGGAGAGCAATCTTATTTGATGTCACACATGTAAAAGTTCATTATTGTGTGACGAGACAAACTTCACCACACGTACGTACGTATGGCTTTCTTTCTAGGCAACCACATAAATTGCATAAGTGAAATAATGCAATTTTCGTCCACATTTGTTTCATAGCTAGATACGTTACCATATATCTTATGGAGTAATAGTAACGGTATATATCATGTCTACTATGTCTAGGGTGACGATACGCCTATAATTCGCGAGTCATATAAGAACGTCATCAACAAAGAACATCTCTCAATAACTTGCATGGGAATCAAAATGCTTATGGATATTAGACAAAGACATTCCATTACTTTAACCCTCACTCGCTTTCTCTCAATATCTCCATGTACCTCAACGAACCAAAAAAACCCTAGCATTAGATTAATTAATAAATAAAAGTCGTGAAAAAACAGCCGTGCAGCACACAAATACTCCTCATGATAATAATTAACTAGTAGTAGGTTGAAATAACAAGTTCTTTGTCGGGATTTAATTTGACTTGCGACTTCCAGAAGTCTGGTTTCTCATTATCATGAAATCTGGTTTTAATTGGAGGGAGTTAATTAGTTGGTTTATATTAGGGTTTAGTATTTGTTTTATTAACGAATCGCTTTCATCTAATAAATCCAAACGACAAAAATATAATTAATTAAAACGTTAAGCTAATGAGAATCTCAACCCTTTAGACGGCTGGTTCTTGCTAATTAATTGATTAACGTTGTAATTAATCTATTATAAGTAGTTGTTGAGTGTTTGCTGCTGTTGTTGTTGGTGATGCAATCGCAACGAACCATTGTCGTTGCCAATTTTCTCATCCTCATTCAGAGGAAATGGATATAGAAAAGCTGTCATCATCAGTTTAGAGAGGCTTACGTACGTGGTGATAGAGTTCATGTTTTGTCTTCAGATTCAGTTATTAAAACCATAGTTACATATTTTATTAAATGTCCCCCCTTGGATCCATATAGATTGCACTATTTGAAAAAAAAAAAGATGTGCAATGATAAACGTTAAGACGTTATACGAATCAAAAGGAGCTCAAACAGAGATTTTCAAAATATCATTGATTCGAATCGGGCAAGGGAAAAGATCGCAAAGTAACCTTCTTAATAATCCGAAGTTTAGTTTTGATATCATAATGACGTTAAGAATATTGTTCATAGAGTTGTCTATTTCGTGTCTATGTATGGTGATTGTTTAATTTGTGTACATAGTGGGTGATTGTTTAATTTCTTGGACTACAAGTAAGATAGTTTCTTTTTGGGGTAAATAGAATTGTTTCTGGTTTATCACAACATAATTAAGAGGAAAGAACACTCTCCAATGGGCTTTTCTTAGTGCAGTTCATAGGAAGAGAAAAGAAGTAAAGAACACTCCTTCGCTGACTAGTTCCCACTTCCTAGTGTCAAAAAAACCCAGTGCCATTGCTACTGTAAGAATGATCTACCAAACAATCAAACCTGTCACCATAACTTCAGAAAGGCAGCAGCATTTTGCACCTCGAGATAGCAGAAACCGGAGGATGAAAGTGTCCCGGAGATGCTGATTCTGAACCTGTGACAGCCAAATGTTACAGAAGCTCTTTGAATCAATCTAAATTTGCAGTCCTTTTCCAAGTTTATGGCCATTTCCAGACACCAAAACCTCCGGACGGTTTCAAACAATCATAGTATAGTTATGAATGCAGGGATGCAATTGGTGTGAAAGCCCACAAAGGAAACTGACACTTCCCCAAATCCTGAACTTGCTAGGTAAAAGCAGACGAAAGCAGGACGAATTGCAGGACGAAGATTCTCAGGAGTCCATCTTTCTGTGAGAAGAATTCTGAGCTCTTTATTAGACAACCCTTCTTCTAAAATAGAGAAGGGAGGCCAAGCAAATGATGACTTCTGTTAGGGTAAGACCCACCACGTCAAAGACAAATTTTGGAGCAAACAGCCCCCAGACCTGCAAA
Organism: Linum tenue; assembly: GCA_946122785.1. Taxonomy (NCBI): domain Eukaryota; kingdom Viridiplantae; phylum Streptophyta; class Magnoliopsida; order Malpighiales; family Linaceae; genus Linum; species Linum tenue. Next base: position 8,473,832 of record CAMGYJ010000006.1, read on the forward strand.
GGATGATGCAGCAGCCAATGTCAACAAGAGAACACAGCAAGTGCCACTAGGTTAAATACATCGATTCGATCATTTGGAGGCTGGCTACATTTGTGCAGTATGAATTACCATGAGATGCCTCCTCTGGATAGTAACGCATAATATAGTGGCTGTCACTGTGGTGGCTGTGATGTAGTCCATAAGCCATATACATCTGCCAATAAAATAGAAAAAAGTTGTAACAACTGAGACAACTGATTGAAAAGAACATTCATCCCAGGGTTAGTTTGTTTGCGACCCAGAATAAGAAATGGAAGCCCAATAACAGGAAGGATGAGGGAAAACCCAAATGTCTCCAAAGTAAGAAGGATTGCTTGACGGACAAGTACAAACTCGTCAAATCTGCAACATAAAGAAAAAATCAAAATTATCACAAAGGTTTATCAGTAGTAGACCGCTTGCTGGGAATTGAAGGAATACTTGTAAGCATTGCATATGATATGACTAACCCAATAAATGCAGCACCATAGCGAAGGCCATCAAAAGCACACCTGAGAAGAAGGATCTCTTAGACATGCTTGCTGTGTGAGAAATAGAGGGTGTCATTTTGTAAACAACAATGTCAATAGAGGGTAAGCATTCTTGCCAGTGCCCTGAGGCGAAAAACAGACATACGGCTAAAAGGTTCCATTGTGTCACAGCGAGAAGATTGAAGCTTGAGGTTCTAGATTTCCCACCATTTGCATCTTTTCCTGTATTCTGCAACCTTGTTATGCAGTACCCTGTCAATATGCAAAGTTCTTTTACACAATAAGAGATGGGACATTTTGGAGAGATAAACCTATTCTTCACTTCCTTTCAATCTAAGCAAAATGAACCCTATATTTGAACGCTTGTGAAGCATGAGAATCTAAGAGAGGATTTGCTATAAATAATGACATAAAATAACAAAGGTGAAGAATAGAACCTCCAACTATTGATGCCAACACAATCCAGGAACCTTGTTTCCCAGACAACAATATAATCGTTGGATTCCAGGCAGACAACATGGATAATGTCTTAATCATCAAGCTCTTTCTATTATCTGCAACTTTCTCTTCATTAAAAGCATGCTAAATGACAGAATCAGAAGTTGGGAAAACCCAATGGCATATACTGCTTGAGGGATGTAGTTCCTCCCAATTCCTTCGAACATAAGAGGCAAATTTTGTGCGTTGCTCTCGAGCACCCAGTGCAGTGCTATGAGAATATAGCTTGGAATTGTTAACATGACAATGCACTTCTGAATGCCTTGGAAGTTCCCAGTAATCACTTTGTAAACTATGCAAGACAGTACAACTAATACTAGGAGAGGCCCAACTTAAGCAGCATAAACCCACAAGGAATCACCAAGAGCAATCCCAGTTATCCAAGAAGAAGAAGCATGCATGAATGCTGAAGTGGCAGCCTGCTTTGACATCCCAATCTCAATTGTAAATCTGAGACCTAAGACCAATAGAAGGAATAAAATCGCCTGCAAAAAAAAAATCGAACCAACATATTTCAGTTCATTGGAGCAAAGAGCAATTGCTTGAAAGACTGTATATTGAATTCCGTGTACATAAACATAAAGGGGGAGCAGTACATACTTCAACTAGCATCTCCTTTCTCATGATTGAATAACGTAATTTGACCAATGCCAGTTGAGGCCAGCAAAAAACAAGCAACTTTCCCTTCTTCCACTGTTTCACATGGTTTAAGAGAAACAGAAATCAGTTGATGGGATGACAAGAAAGAATAGCTCTGCAACCAACCCAAGTTAAAATCCCACCACTTACATATAAAACTGTTTGAAAGGAAGCTGCATGCACGTATTAACACCACAAGAAAGGCAAATATTGACTCAAAGCCTATTCCAGAGACTGTAGGCATACTCCATATACCAAGACTTATTATCAACAGCGACAATATCATTGTCCCAAGACCAATGCCCATCATTTTCAAATTAAATTCAGTCCACTTGGAACGAGCTAGCTTTGAGACATGATAGGAAATCAAGATAAATATTAACTTGCTTGGTAATCTGGGCCATTACTAAGCTACAGCTCTCAGCTTGGCATGACATTAAGTTTCTTATAGAATGGGACCAATTATCCTCCAACTCCGCATATTTGTTAGATATGTGAGCCAAGTCTTCAGATGAGAATCCAATGATTGATGAAGCTGAATAAACATCAATATATCTTTTGACCTGCAAAGAAAATATACATGTGGTTGGTAGAGGGAAGACAGGTGGTTCTCATAGCATGCCACTATGAAAACAGTAAATAACAAAAATTTACCTGCCAAGAATTTGTGCAAAGTGTATTCACATAGTTTTTCATCCATTTTTCCATCACTGACTGATGTTGGTGATTGGCAGTGTCAAGATCCCTCCAGTTCCATGTGCCAGCAGCTAAAGCATATAGCTCAGCGTTCACAGACCCAATGCTGGAAAATAGCATCTCAATCTGATTAAGTAACAATCCCAATAGAGATTTACTATATTTCAAAGAGTAAAAAGTCAATTTCTATAACTTTGCATCATGCACTTCCGTCAACCACATTTCCATTCACCTTCACATCTCATTAGCTCAAATTGTTTGCAACCATTTAACATTTCCAAGCTTCACCTTTGAACTGTAAATGCATGTGGAATATGCATATAACCACTTTAAAGAATCATGATAGGGAAATCTAAAAAGTTTGTGCATTGTATCCTTGTCATCATAAATATATATCTCATTCAAACACAAGATCTAACAGACATAAAGAATTCAGATCATGGTATCTACACATTCCAAGAGATTTCAGATAGTGCAACTGTTGAGGATGCTTATGGAATACCTTCCAAAAGGAAAGGAAACACCAAGCAATGCCGAGACAGTCGCTGCAAAGTCGAGCTACATAAAGTCACAGATATAAGATTTTGATAAAGGCAATCATTAAAATATCCATCAGCTTATTCTTTTACCTAAATCAGATTATGTTCACCTGTTGAATAGAGCTTACACACTTCTTTCCATTCTGAAATTAGCAGGCACATTTTATGTATAAGGGTCAGCAATCCATACAAATTACGCTACTGGAAAACAAAAATTTGGACAAAGAACGAATGGATGAAGATACATTTGCTCAGAGGGAAGGATTACTGAATCTAATAGACAAGACGAGGAATCAAATTCGTGAGGGACCAAAGATGGAGGCTGCTTAAAACCCATAGCAAACAATGTTGTCTCGACCTGCATCATGATTCAAGTTTATGGTATGATAGAAACCAGAGAAAACTGAAACCCAAGCAGGGATACATAACATATACCTCTTCAGCACTCCCTCCTCCATGATCGCCATTTAGTGTTTGTCCATGGTCGCCCATAACAAGCAGAACTGTATTCTCGTGTAAGCCGCCAGGTCCAGATTGTCTGACCAGCGTTTCAATTACTTTATGAAGAAAACGTGTGGGCAAATGATTGAGACTACGATTCAAATTCGATTTATATAATAGTCCCAACTCCCAAGAAGTTTGCAAGTTTAGCAGATTTGATGGTGGTGTTCGTAGCATGCATGCTACAGCTATGTAAAACACCCTCCAATTGAGACAACTAAAATACAGCTTGGTTTATGCATATTACCTCCAAAATCTCATTATATTGCTCCAATTTTTCTATCATTTGCATGGAATCGACACCAAATATGTGACCAGCATGGTCCTGCATAAAATATCACAAAGGATAATTTTCAAGATAAAATGCATACAAGCTAGAGAACTGAAGTCAGAAAACACATCAGGTTCTAGGGAGAAGGGCAACGTCATGGGAAGAACACGGTACTATATTGCCGCCCCTTCCAAATTTTGTTTAGCACAGATACCTGATTCAACATTCTTTTGTTCTTATCGTTTGTTTTTCATCGTTTTTCCTTATTCTTCATCCACTCATTAAAGTGAAGTTTGAACAAGGTATCAGTTAAATAAACCTACCATCTCAGTTATTGCATAAAAAGAAAAAGATTTTTATCTGACCAGTAGTGGTGAATGGAATTTTTTACTTGCTTTCCTTTTCCTATATGTTTTCAGGTTTTAACTTGTGGACTGTTTTTTCCTTTATTCAATTACGGTACTTAGTTGCAACTTTGTCATAGGCACCGTGATAGAATGATTGATGTATTCTTACCACACCGAGAAAATGTGCAATAAGTACATCCCAGTCTTCTTCATGTAAGGATTCAAATATGTGTGTGTTGCATCCGTTGTCGACCTGGAGCGTTGAATAATTTGAGCCATGTAAGTACCAAATGATGATTAGAAAACAGCTTGAGGAATCTCCATTCATGCTGGGGAAGGATGAAAATGGTGAGATGACAAACCGTATCAAGATCTTTGACATTAAAAGATGGATAAGGATAAGATTTGTTAAAATGGTCTGGAAACAACTGAACCCATGTGTCGTCGCCCATCATCACCACACGCTTTCCATTTGACACCAACTGCAAATTGAATCCAACATGAGAATTACACCACATCAAGAACAGTGGATTGATCACACAGAACTAGAAAAATCAAATGGGAGTTGTGCTTAAGGACCATTTGCAAATGAAACAACCAAAAACTGAGCAAACCTGATGTATTAGGTTGTCCTCAACAATCGCTGGAGCACCAAAGCTATTTCCTACATCAACAAAAGTAGGCAGCCCACCAGTGGTCAAGCCCTGAATATTGCAATATGCCAGTGTATCTTGTTTGTGGAAGTCTCAATTATAAATGCCAGAAAGATAGGGGGGAAATTTTCATCTTGGTTACAGCAGAGAGTAAATGCTCAAGGATGAATGGTAAGACTGCAAGGAAAAAGAAATATGGGTAAATGAATGGCATCAAGATAGGGATAAGTTTAGACCTTCAAGCGCTGAAGACTAGTAGTTGGAGGATCTGCAATAGCCTTGAATATCTTGGCAGATGACCCCTCTGTGAAGGCCAGATTCAGTAATACTGGTAGTTTGTCCATCCATGGTTTTTTCTCTGAGCATCAAAATCCAGGTTATATGACAGATCCAAAACTAAAAGCAGTTTTAGTTAAACAAAAAAATATGTATATTTCCAGAGAGAAAGAGCAATAAGAGACTAAGATTCAGACTAACCTGGGGAAAACGCACTGGGAGCAACAAAATCAAACCTAACAGAAAAGGGATATATACTTCAGCATTTCTGTTTCAAATTATAGCCAACCGAAACCCCACCAGAGAACAAATATTACCTCAGGGCATCCAGAATAATGATGACCAAGCGGTCCACAGCAGGTTTGCTCCAACAACACTGGTCCTTCTTCGTATTTTCCGAATGACCACTACTATGATTATCAACATTATAAGCAAGGAGATGCAGAGATATCAGAGCAGTTGCTGTAGTAGGAAGCTCCGTTCAAGTTAGCAAGAACCCTTTAGTGAATGAGTATAGCAAAGCCATGAAGTAATAATACCCCCCAAGGACACCATTTTTTCCACCTTGCTTCCATCTCGGTTTCCCCCGTAGCAAGAAACAGTAACTAAGCCTATCCCGCAAGCAACCTGCGAAGGATGAGAAACTCAGCCTCCCCTAGCATACAATCCACCAAATATGAGAAAACGCACAAAACTTTCAATTTTTCAAACAGAACCAGATCAAATTTGAGGGCATGAAATCTGAAGATATCTATCTACCTAATCACCAAATGTAGGCTAAACAAAACGCTTCTGCTTCCAATATGCTCACTTTAAGTACACTAAGCTTAACAAACTAAGTCCCAAATCATCAATACAGCTGGAAATGGAAAACAGATAACACATCAGGTTTCACAATGACAGTCAATTGAGTCAAAATTGATCTAACGAAACGAACAGGTAACAAGAAAATGGAGAAGCGACATGGCTACTGTTCATACCTGGTGTCTACTCCTCCTTTATTGTCGACCGCCAGCAATCCGAGGGCGGCGGAGGGAATGACGAGCCGTCGCGGCAGCCGCTGAATGACTCGTCGGAGGGTGAACAGTATTGAAAACTGAAAAAGGAGCTACCTTTTCAGTGTTAGAGCATTGAGAAATTGGAGCTCTAGACTGTAGGGATTTGATCTCTAATGGGTTGCTTAGAAAAATGAGCGAAAGGAAGAGAACTGATAAGTGTTTCTTCCCGAGCCCAATTTTTCGCGCACTTTCTGCAAACGGACCTTTTTTCTTTGTTTATTTATTTATTTCTTTTTTGTTACTGTAATTTGTTTATTTCTTTGAGAGAACGTATTGTCCATGGCAGGTGATTGGAATGCATTTTATGAACCCTCCTCCTGTAATGAAGCTAGTTGAGATTAGTGCAGGGAGCAGACACGTCGGATGAGACGTTTCTTGCAACCAAGTCCTTGGCAGAAAGGTCAGTATTTGGACTCTCTGAAACAAGTGCAACCATATGTAAATTGCCCCAGTGTCACTGAACATTATAAACTGGAGAAATCAAACATTGAAGTACAGTTTTTGTGGTAACTCAACCATTAAACTTTTGAGGAATTTGCAGAGTCTAGTGGCACCAGCCATCAATGGTATTTAAGTCCAGTGGCATCTGATCAATGTCTGAAAAATGTCTGTAAATGGTCACAGATTCAAGAAGACGGTGATCTGCTCTCAGGACTTTGCAGGCTTCATAGTGAACAGAATCCTGATGCTGATGATCAACGAAGCATTCCACACTCTCTACACAGGAGTCGCGACAAAGGAGGATATCGACGCAGGGATGAAGCTAGGGACGAACCATCCAATGGGGCCACTGGAGCTCGCTGACTTCATCGGACTAGATGTCTGCCTGTCAATCATGAAGGTTCTTCACAACCCAGCTAAACGAGGACAACCGTCTGCACGGCTTTGAACTGAAGCCTGACATAGTGGAGGGAAGAGAGGCCTTTTTGTAAATAAGAGACAATGATGGAGCTGCTTAGCTTCTCCATCTTCGTGTGAAGACTTGTTAGAGGCCATAAAAGTGAGCCACTAATAAAGGGCAGTGTTTGCGTTAGAAAGGTTTAGTAGCATCCATCCTTGAACATTGGTACTGTGCAAGGTAATTGAAAAAACTTGTCATCTTTTCTTTCCAGATGGACGACAGATTACTTCCAGTCGGAGAATCATGAGCAAGATAGACCTGGGGAAAGGAGATAAAGAGTAGACAGAGAATTCTTTAAGCCTTAAGAATTGGGATTCCTTAATAAGAGAATGTGACCTCCTTGGATTGCAAGTGAATTAACACAGAGAAAACTCTCAAACTATATCTACTACTCAGTTGCAACAGTACTCCAAGAAAACAGAAGAGCCTTTCTTATTTTTCCAAGCAAAAACAGAGTTGAGGTATTCGTCACAATCTCAAACCAACATTGCAGCAGAGTCTCCTAGCTCGCCATCAGGCAGCTGCAACATTGAAGCAGCGGAAGAAATAAAGGGCACGTGAGAGCCTCAAATGAAGTTCCGGATATCCAAAGATTTCACATCTGGCACTTCCTCGTCCTTGAATTCCTCCCTGTAACAAAGATCAGATTACATAATTGTTACATCCAAGTAGAGAGGTTAGGCTTATCATGTCCGTGTGCTATTCTCGTAAATACCTTTTCTTTTGGGTGTCCATGGCCTCTTCAGCCTCCTTCTTCAGCTCCTCTAATTGTGCCTTGGCAATTTTGAGTTCCAACTGTTCTTCATACTTCGGTAGGTCTTCCCTTCTAACTCCAAGCCTGATTATGAATATCAGTATCACAGGATATGAGATCATTCTAGCTTAATATTCCTTCAGATTTCACTAAAGAATAATTAAAATCCTAAACATATGAGAAAAACTTTAGAAGCATTACGATATCAATATCAAACAGGCAATCAAATTGGCCAAGACCATGAAAAGCATCATGACACAATAGAACAAGTGCAACAGCTTAAAACAGATTACTTCTACTATTCTCTCTTCCACCTCAAGAACTCTGTTTTATTCTGTACAGTTTATGTGATTCAATTACTCAATTACAATATACTTCTGCAAATTTTCTCCATTTGACTTTAAGGGACAGAACACAGCAGGCAGCATGACTGAGGACATGGTACCCGACACAATAGTTTGATAACATATGCCCCAGAAGAAACCAGTGAACGAAAACGTTTGAGACTTACTTCTGATTGATCTTGTCAAACTCAGCCATGAGACTAGCCATATTTTTCTTATCATTCCTCATGAGAGGTTTCTTGAGTTCTTTCTCAATTTTTTCCAAGGCATCCATCATCATAGCTTCAGCACCAAGCTCGTCTTTGAGACCCTGCCTGCACAGAGAAGGATATTAGAAAAGATGCAAATAAACAAAAGCATGCTATCTAAAATATATTAGGATACATGCCAAGGTATGCAAGGATCACATTGAAATATGTGAGAAGTGAAAAAAGCAATGGCTGATCAATAGAAACCACTACAGATCACATCTAGCCAAGCTTTGTACATAACAAAACTCAACAAAGTAATGGAAAGAGCTGGAAACTGTAACAGACAAGAAATTGAAAGGAATGTAGAGTGCATCAACAACACAGTGGTGAAGAAAGGAGAAAAAATAGCAAATGACTTTTTAAAACTATATAGATGGAAGGATGGGTCTATACTTGATTCTCATGTCCTGCAATTTCAGCAAGTAACCACGAGCATCTGGGATATCTTTTGTTTCTGACTCAATGGCATGCTTGATAGTTTGAGATTCAGTCCACAAATCAGTCCTGCAAGAGACACAAGTATCAGCAGATGAAATATGAATACAGACAGTGCGGATCTACGGCGCCCAAAACAGGAGAACCATAGCATACTTCTCTCTGACAGTCTTCATGACCTTTGCATATTGAGCAACAGCAGCTGGATCTTCAGGTGCAATGGTTATCTTCTCCTTTCGAAGAATTCCCATTGCAGTCTCAAACTTTTTCTTCACATCCAGAAAGATGTTCTTGAGCATCGCTTTTTCATACAAGGAAAACATAAAAGGTTGAAGTCAGCACGGACACTTAGTAAATTTAATAAAATCTGATAAGCATACAGCTACAGAAAGCACCTATAGCCCGCAATTTCAGCGACATGTACTAAGAATTTGTCTATAATCTCCCATATAGGTGAAAGATAATGCGAATAACAAAATACAACAACATAGTAGTAGTGTGGGACCAGGTCTAGCCTTTCCCAGGATTAATCAATCATAGGACTTGCACCTGAGCAAGTTAGGGTGCATTATATAAACCCTACAGTTCTTGAATGCCTACCCTATTACATATAAGATAGGTTCCTATCTCAGGGAATGGCTCACAACCATAATAGCATCTCAGCGGAAGGGAATCATAACCTGAATTTACACACATTGGTCATAGTTCCATCCAAAAAGTACAGCTCTGAAAATATACTATTCTAGAAAACAGTTTAAGGCAATGGTGCTACCACTTTGTACTAATTTGTAGATTGATTAAGGTGGCTCTACAAAGCCTTTTTAAGACTCGGCAAGAAATAGCGCTATGACAAGCATACTTACCATCTCCCTTCAGTTCCGGCTCAGACTTGGCCGAAAAGTAACGAGCTGGAATGGCAGACTCATGCGGTAGAACAACCTGACTAGCATAGAGCTGCATAGTTCCAAAAACAAGAAAGATATCAGCAATAAAGTACAATAGATACTCGGCAAAATGGATAAAGATAGAAGGAAAGGATACCCAGAACTGAGGTATACATCCAGACAAGATGCCTCAATTCAATACCATCTTACAGAAACAGAACCTCGCATTCATACCCGCGATGTTTAATAAAATATCCTAAACTTCCAACACTAACCCATTATTCATTTCCTAAAAAATCAAGGACAAGTCACTAACTTTTCATCGCCCCTCCGGTTCATACACTCTCAATTACACGATCCCACCTAAATTCCACGAGCCCCTAATATACGACCAAAAGCCTACGCATCGACACACACCCGCCAACGATCAGCCGAAACGCCGCAAATGCCCGACTAATCGTAGAACTCGAAGGGGGGGAAAAACTCACCGCCCGACGATTTCGAAGACCAGGAAACAAAGGGTAAATTGATCGTCGCCAAATGTTTATCAGATAACATCCGCGATTCGAAACGCACGAAATGGAGAAGGTGAAGGGGAAATTTACCTGTCTGGATCTGGACAGGAGACGGGAAGCCATTGATAACTAGGGCAGAGCTCACTTTCTTTCTTCTTCTTCTTCCGGGAAGGGATTTTTCGCTGCAAGGGACTGCTAATTTGAGCTTCGGTCTCTGCTTTGTATATCGAACGAAAAAAAAGGTTCTGTGCGTCTGTGTTTCCTCTTAGGTCTGCGTTTTATTCTACGCCGTTGGATTTCCGGGTCATCCATGATGATTGATGCCCGCCCCGGGATTTTAATCGAACGGTCAGTATTCTGCTGCGAGTTGTTTTACCTTTTCTGTCCTTTCTTTTTTCTAAATTTTACACTTTTTTGGTAGGGGTGGCCAATGGGCGGGTTGGGTGGATTTTGGTCTAAAATTGACCCACCCGCTTACTAGCGGGTTGAAATAATTGTGACCCGCAATCCATCCATATACTTCTGCGGGTTGGGTGGGTGGCGGATGGGTGTGGTTGGGTCGCGGGTCAACCCGCAAAAGCAATTTTCCAACTAGCCATTAAGAAAATTGACTAACATTTATAATAAGTTCATAGAAAAATTAGTAAGATTGTATCAATAATTTGTGATTTTGATACAATTAATAATTTATAGTTTGCATCCCAATATTTAATGATTATTAACAATAATCTGCATACCATTATAAAAAAAAACAATAATCTGCATACCAATATCTAATATCTAAAGGATATTGCACAGCACAATGACCAATAAAAGTTTTTCACCTTTTGAAGTATATGGTCAGACTGTAGTGCAGTTCGAAAATATGATGAATATTCGATACTATAAGAAACAACATTTTTCATGTAAAAATGGGATGCAGGTCATATGGGTGACCCGCAATCCACCCACCATTCACCCACATAAATGTGGGTGGGAGATTTACCAATCCGCAATCCATCCATATCAATCACCCACTGCGTGCGGGTCAGGTTATTTGCTAGTGGATCGATATCAATCCGCGGATTAACCACCCACGCCTACTACCCCTACTTTTTGGTATGTTTCACATCAAATTTGTCCTTCTAATATTAAAGTGATACCAAATATGTTCTTCCGTTATATTTTTCATCTGTGGTCTGTAATTTCGATCAAACCATGGTTCACTAGATGGAAATATCATTTGATCATTTCTACCCTTAACAATTTGTCTACCGAGAAAAGAAAAATCAAAGATGAACGGCAAACAACTAGAGTGCAACGACAATCTTTTCCAGCAGTGAACGATGCAACAATAAGGAGCTTCTCTGATTGTGTTATTTGTGAAGTTGATCCCCGAATTTGATTACTAAAACTGCTTGAAAATTACTTCTACAGAAAAATTAACGCATTGCTGTGTTCAAAAACTTACAAGTCATTTTTCTCAAAAAAACAAAAAAAACAAAAAAAAAAAACTTACAAGTCATAGTGTTGGCTATTTGGTCCAAGTTTTTTGGTTTTATCCGAAATCGGATCGTATAACCCGAACCAAGAATGAACCGGGACCGGATAGCAAATAATCCAATTTCATTTTTATTTTTCGGACTTAGATTTGAGGTAAAATATCGTTTGGGACCGGATAGAAAACCGGATAAAGACGGAATAAGTGAGCCCAACACCCAAAACTTAACTAATTCCTCATCCTTCAGGCATCAGGCAACTCAAATCCACACAAGCTAAATCTAAAATCAAAACCAAATTGGGACCGGACCGGGTCAAGACCGGACTGTATCCAATCCAATCTTTGATCGTTACATTCCCGAAAAGACCGGACCAAAACCGAATCGATTCGGGCCAATTTAACCGGACTGGACCGTATAGCCACCCCTAAGTCTGATCACCAAATTTGTACATTCTCTATTCCTCTTTATCTTTGAGCCTCCCTCTTGTTTCCTCTCTTTTGCAGAATAGTCAATGTGAAATGAATCTATCAATTAGAGCAGATACATTCATCCAGAAGGTGACTTTAAGAATGTGGTTATGGAAAAAATTAGAATTTATTTAAGTGAACTTGATTATGTTTAACCTTTGATCACATACTAACTCATACATGAAAACTGAAAATTCTTATCAAAATGGTTCTTTCACGATTGGAGCTTTAAACATTCATATATTGGCTTTGCCTGCTCCATCTCATGTTTGGTCTCATGCACATTGACTTGGATTTTCCCTTCCAACCATGCTTGAACAATGGAGGTAATATGTGCATGCCACTAGTTATTGTTGTTGTTGTTGTTATTGTGTTTTGGAGGATGCGGTTTATCGACAAAAGTTAAGTTGAAAAATCCTAAAGTTACGAGATTGACATATTACGTCGTGTGAGATTTTTGTGATACTTCGTTATTGTTTGATGATACCTTGTTATAATCAAGGAGTAATGACCGATCACATATTTTAACACAATCTATTGTGAACTTCTTCTGTATGAAGGTATCAAACTGAGAGTTTTCCTAGCCTCGACAAATTAAAGGTTCTGCTCAAGAAGGAGGAACAAAATTCTGGGTTTCTTGGATTATAATGTCTTTACTAACACGACATTCAGAAATCCTTCAAGAACACACTTGAATTGGGATAATGTACAATTCGTCCAAAAAGATATCCTCTGTCCTAATTGATTTTACAGAGCATATAGCAACAGATTACAACAATGGAGAGAAGAAAGAAAAAAAAGAATACCATTTAATTTAACCACAATTAAACTCATCTATGTCATTGAAAAAATCCTGAAAAATGGTCATGTCGCTCATCAGATCGGCCAAATCCGGGATCGGCCCGGGGATCTCGAAATCCGCCAGGCACTGGAAAACCAGGACCCCTCCGCCGTTCAGATCTCCCCGGCCGTCGTCGACGAACGGCCGGTAGCAGCCAGCGGAGGAGGAAGAAGACGAGCAGGGGGTTGGGTTCGGGATCGATTTCCCGACTGGGCTTCCGCCCCCGCTGCCGCCGAGGGCGTCGGAGGCGCTCCTGGCCCTCTTGTTGTGCCAACGCGGTATGACCAGCCGCCGCCGGCCTCCCTTCTGCGGCGGCGGCGGCCGAGGGCGAAAGGGTCCTTCCTCGCCCCCCGCCCTGGAAATCGTGGCGGATTTCGACGACGATCGACGCTTCTTGCCGATGACTACGTTGATGCCGGCGGGATCGTCGGGTTTGGGATGCTTCCGCGGCCTCCCTCGGCCGCGACGCACTGGGGCGACGATCGTTTTCCCGATCATTGGCGGATCTGGGACCGGCGGAATTGTATGATCCGGCGAAGATTCGGATTTGTTTGTTTGTTTAAAAAAATGGGAAATTGTTTTCTTTTCGTTTTAGGGTTTATGGTGAATTTTTTTTAATGTTACAGATTTGAAAGGTTAAAATTGGGGTTAGAGTTTGTTATTTAGGAAGCAAAATTTTGATTTATTGTGTTTGCTTTTTAGATTTGATTGAGTAATTTGATATTATGTAATAATCTACCAAGTTTAGGATTCTATTTACAACAATTAGTTGGATTAATTCCAGTTGCGATGACGATTCACTCGAGACACTATTAAGGTATGGCTTTTAAACGTGTTGATTTCGTTGTAGAACGTGTAATGAATTCTATAAAAGAAATTTTGTTTTGTGAAATTTGTGTGTACGTGACACTTCTAATGAATAAGTTAAATGGAAAGTTGAATTATCCTAATAGATTGATAATGTGCTTATGTCCACAAAGTATATATACGTCGATAATGTGCGTATGTGACTGCGTGTTTATATCAAAATATTTTTCTCCTTAAAGCACCACGTGGACTATTTTGGACGGTTGGACCACTTTATATAGTTGGGTCCATTCATAGTAGATTGATTGTCTGGATGGGCGGTATATTGGTGGATAATAGTTGGGGCGATGTGACCATCTCGTACTTGATCACCAAGTGTTCAGTCCTAAGGTAACCATTCAGCCTCATAGTGGATGGTATACCATTCCACATCATAGATACTATCCAACCCTACGGTGGATGCCTAGATGGTACCATTCCAAATATCATGGATACCATCCCACTCACAAGGTGGATTATACCACCCCATATAGTGGACACTATCCAACCTCTTAGTGGATGGTGACACATCATGGATACCATCCAACCCTACGGTGGATGGTACCGTCTCAAATATCATGGACACCATCCAAAGTGCTAATTGGATGATACCATTCCATATCATGGATACCATCTAAAATAGTAGTTGGACGATTTCATCCATGAAATAGGATGACATAATGAGGTGTCTAGAGACTTCCTACGACGACAACTAACTTGCGTAGAGGCTAAACGAAGCTACTTTTGGAGGAGGAGAGAGAGACCAGTTGGACGACTCCGGGCAACAAAACTTAAAGCAACCTTCTAGAGCAAGACAGACAATCACAACCCAAGACACAAACAACTTGTCTCAACTGTCCATGTTATAAACGCGCTGCTACGGATCGGGAAATCGCTGGAATCGACAAAGCAAGAATACGAAAGCGAGAATCGAAAACACGACACACGATTTAAGTGGTTCACTAATATGATGTGTGTTAGCTACGTCCACGGGTGAGAGAGAGCCAATTTCACTATATCAAGGAGATTACAGATTACAGAAGAGTATGAGAAGTATTTATAGTACTTCTCCATGTGGGTCTAAACCTAATCCAATCTGACAAAGGAAACGGTTACAGACCAGGCCCAGAACCCATACACCGTGGGCGTTGCCCCCGCACCCCCACCGGGGCGTTGCCCCTGGACCCCACTCGCTGACAGGGCAGCGAGACCCCCGATTACCAGTCGTAGCGGCTGATAATCCGATTCAAGTCATATCAACAAATCTCCACCTTGACTTGAATCCTCTTCCTCTGAAATCTCTGATGTACTCTGCTGCTTCTCTCTCTCTCCCGCCATCAATGCCCCGTAGGGCGGAGTCACCCACTCAAGACATTCAGCGAGACCCCCGATTACCAGTCGTAGCGGCTGATAATCCGATTCAAGTCATATCAACATAAACTAACGTGAGAGTGATTAAATGTGACCAGTTTCAGTAATTCGAGTGACCAAAATTGATATTAAATTTTTCTGGTGCTAAACATGACACGATTTAGTAATCTCAATGACCAAATATGACATTTATCCTGTGATTATTAAGGAGTTTTTCAGTTTTTGACTTTTGTGATTCGTAAATTATAAACAAAAGGAATTTTCTATTTTTTTATTCAATTAAGAAAATATATTAAGAAAAAGTGTGGGTCGGTCTCGCGTTGAGGTTAGGTGCTAGGTAATGTGGGCTTCATGTCGGGCTTAATAAAAAATATGTCCATCGGTGGGTGGGCTTCTTTCCGGCGGGCTATGTCACGGCCTTACTCTTGGTCGTGTAGCCCTAGCTCTCAATTCCGTTAGAGATGCTAGGCAGCTCTCTCACAAGCTCTCAAACTCACTCAACTCATAAGAAGAAGACCCAAGAAGATGGGAGAAACTCTATAGTTGTATTGCTCACAAAAATAATGGATGATTACAAATGAGGAGGATGTGCTCCTTTTATAGGCGCTCCTCTCTTACAAGGTGTAAATACCTCTCATAATGCTCTCCCCATTAACACACGCTATTAAGTCTCCCTCATAATGTGGCTATTTATGTGCACCATTAAGCTCATCTTCAAGATGGGGAATCCTAGGAGCATCCTATGCTACTAGGTCTTCCTTAATGCCACACGTGCTTGACTTGGTCATGATCCGCCACATCACTCGTCATGTCGCCCGCCACGCGTGACGTCCTCCCCCACCTATTCTCGCGACGCCCTCGTCGCGACCTTGCTACGAAATGCCTCCATCGACCTCGAGCAGCCTCTCTCGACTCTTGAGCCTCGTTGGTGACATTCTCCTCCACACAATCCACGATGCCTTCGTCGTGGCTCTTTGGCAGACACCTCCCTTGCCTTAGCTTCATTGCTTGCAAGGTCTCGTTGGCCTTGGCTCGCTCTCGAGCCTTGGGCTCCCATAAAGTTGCGCACTCCTTCGCGGTCTTCTCCGTCGCGTCTTCAAGTGTCCCGCTTTCTCGATCATGGTGGCCTTTCCTTGCTTCTCTTGGCAAGTCGAGGACGGCTCCTCCTTGTCTTTCGTTACTCCACGCCTTGCCAAACACCCCTGGTTTGACTTGGGTTGCTCTCTTGTCATGGGAACCGATCTTGCCCGCCTCCAATCCAGAATCTGTTGGCGTAGGGGATCGGGAAAGCTTTCTCCCGCACCATGAATTCCATGCCAATGATGACCTGATAGTCATCTAACGACACAACCTCAAAGTCCGCCACCCCGATCTATCCTCCAAGCTTGAGTGGAACCTGGCGCGCTACTCCGTGAGTTCTTGTGTCCCTTGAGTTGGTAGTCTTCATCCACCCTCTTTGCTTATTCTCGTATGTGATGCCTAGCCTATGCGCTTCATCTATGTCGAGAAGGTTGCAGCTTTCCCCAGTATCAACCAAGACTTTTGTCTTCCTTTGGTTGAGCTTCGCCTCTATGAAGGATTGGCCGTGTTGCTCGAGATGGGGAGGCTCTTTCGTCCGCTTGATGGCGCTCAATCTCTTCATGCAACCCATCTTCGCGACATGGGGCTCCACTCTTGGAGTCGCCTCCGCTTCCTCTTTCGAGCTTGAGCACTCTACTAGTGAGACCTTCATCGCCGACAGCTTGTGCTTTTTTGGGCAATCTCTCACACGATGCAGACCATCACAAAGGAAGCAAGGATGTGGTTTCTCAACCTTATGACTACCTCCTTGTTCCAGTCTACCACGCCTTCGTGGGTCTCTGTCATAGTCGCGTCCACCTCCATTACCTCCGAACTCCACACGTTCCTCCGGCTCGTGGTACTCGACTAGGGACTCGGCAATTGTCATTGCCTCGGCAAGACTTTGCACACCTCGCCGTTGTAGCTCCAACTTCGCCCATGGTTGAAGGCCGTCAAGGAAGGTGAACATATCCTCCTTGTCGGTGTAGTTGGAGATCTCGAGCCACAATTCAGAAAACTCCTTCACATACCCTCGAATCTCTCCTTCACATTCTCGGGGTAGAATTGCCTCTTGATCTCCCTTTTGAAGTCATTCCATGACTCCATCACGCACGTCCCTCTATCGATATCGCCTTGGTCCCTTCTCCACCACAACATAGCAACATCACTCAAGTAAAGAGGTGCAGTTTTTACCTTGGTATGCTCATCTTGAATACCCGAAGCTTCGAAGTATTGCTCCAAGCTCCGTAGGAAGTTCTCTAAGTCCCTTGCATTCCTCGATCATTGAAAGCTCTTTGGTCTTGGAATCTCCATGGTTGAGGTAAGTTGTGTTATGGTAGGTCCTTTAGCCATAGCCCTCTTCACAAGCGTCACCTCACTTTTGAGCTCCACAACTTCCTCCTTCAAGACTGTCATGTCAGCAGCAACCGCATCCTTTATTACCTCAATGGCATTGTTCATGGCGGTGGAGATGGTGTCTTTAACGAGGGCCATGAGCTCTTCTCGAAACCCTTCATTACCAACCTCCAAACTCGTCACTCTAGTCGCCACACCTTGAACACCGGTTTGGAGTTGGGTAAAGTTAGCTCCCAAATCCTCTATGGTGGTGACATCTTCAACCATCTTCATCTATACTCTAGAGACACGCTTCTCTAGAACCGCCATAGGATCACGAGTGTTGGACGAGTTCTTTGGCTTGGAGTGCTTTGTGGAATCTCTTCCACGTTGCTTCTCCTTCTCAGCATCATCATGAACTTCTGATCCAGCCATCGTTGGTGAGGCTCTTGCTCTTTCTTCTCTTCCTTCTTTGGGAGTGCGAACATTGGTTCTTCTCTTCAAAACCAGGCTCTGATACCAACTGTCACGGCCTTACTCTTGGTCGTGCGGCCCTAGCTCTCAATTCTGTTCAAGATGCTAGGCAGCCCTCTCACAAGCTCTCAAACTCACTCAACTCACAAGAAGAAGACACAAGAAGATGGGAGAAACTCTATAATTGTATTGCTCACAAAAATTATGGATGATTACAAATGAGGAGGTGCTCCTTTTATAGGCCCTCCTCTCTTACAAGGTGTAAATACCTCTCATAAAGCTCTCCCCATTAATACACCCTATTAAGTCTCCCCCATAATGTTACACCATTATACCACCTCATGATGTGGCTCTTTATGTGCACCATTAAGCTCATCTTCAAGATGGGGAATCCTAGGAGCATCCTATGCTACTAGGTCTTCCTTAATGCCACACGTGCTTGACTTGGTCATGATCCGCCACATCACTCGCCATGTCGCCCGCCACGCGTGACAGCTAGGTCAGAGATTTTTTTTGTCACGATATGATATGATGGTATTGTTGATGCCTATTGTTGGAGAGTTTAGCATTGTGAGATTGTTTTCAAGAGTGTAGGAGAAGTGGGTTATTGAATATCTCTCTGTGTGTCAATATTAGACTGCTTTAAATAGTCTCATTATTAAATTTTAATCGTTACGGAATAGTATCCACAAGTGCAGGGATTATGATAAACAAGGATGTAAAGACGAGCAACTTACAGGGATTCAGATTCTTTCGGATTAAGTTCAACGTAGTAGTCTACATTTTGTTAGTAGAGATGATAATAAGACGCTTTATTTTATGGTTCGAAAGGCTCAGTGTTCTTTGCCGCACTAGCGAGGTTCGATTTTGTTGCTTGATTATATATTAGGTAGGACAAATTGTAAAACACTTGATCTTTTCTCAATTTCAGAGTGATCTAATTAGGAGAGAAAAAACATTGCCAGTATTTCGGTAAAATTTCAACCTTTTTTTTATAAAAATATTGTATGTTATGGCTCTAGGCTAGCACAACTTTGATTTAGGGCACATCATATTGGCTTCTCAAGAGGTAACTCATTTTTGCACTACTTCACACGAAACACGTTTAACTATACAGTTCTTACAAGATCTTCTTCATTTCTAACCAAAACAAGATTGGTCATTAAGGTTGGATTGTTTCTTGCGCCCATGGATCTCTCACATACTTTGTTGATATGGAATTTTCTAAGTTCTTCTCTTTGCTTGTTCTTTTTCTCTAGGGTTAATATTTTCATATGGCCTGAACTTTGACCAAAATAAACATCCTGGCCAATCTTTTTGATGTATAACATCCTGGCCCGAACTATACACCAAAATAAACAATTTGGCCAGATCCGACTTTTGACCGTTAACTTGGACGGTCAAACGCGTTGACCGTTAGTCAACGCGCTATGTCACTGCCAAGTCAACATAAAATATTTAAAATAATTCACAATTTACACACATTTCCTAATTTTAAATTATTATAAATTAAAAAAATCATCTAATACCTTAGTTAAACAAAAAGTAAAAAACGAAAAAATAAATGAATATTTATCAGATCTTCTGACTTGGCAGTGACGAGGCAGTGATGTGGCGAGTTGACCGTTAGTCAACGCGGTTGACCATCCAAGTTAATGGTCAAACATCGGTTTTGCCAAATTGTTTATTTTGGTGTATAGTTCGGGCCAAGATGTTATAGATCGAAAAGATTGGCCAGGATGTTTATTTTGGTCAAAGTTCAGACCATACGAAAATATTAACCCTTTTCTCTAAGACTTCTAAGATGCCGAGTCGAGGAGAGCACAAGATAAACACCTGCTTTTAAGATGCCGAGCCGAGGAGAGCACAAGAGAGAGACATGGAGAAGGAGAATTAAATGAGGATGAAAGTGAGAGAGAAAGGGGCTGATGAGCAACACTAATGAGGCTTGTTTGCTTGATGGATTAAGTGAAGGATTTGGTGATGGATTTGGATCCATGATGAACTTTGTCCAAAATCAATTGTTTGCTTCAAGTATTTAGAGGTAACAAATTCGTAGGACCCATGAACTTTAAGGGTCCAAAACTGTGGGTCCCACAGACTTGAAAATTCCACCTCTTTAGGTGAGAATTGATCATGGAGTTTGAAGTCCATCATTTTTTACCAACCTACCCCTCATTTTTTTTCTCTTCTTATATCATTGAGGGCAATAAAGGTAAATTTTACTTCATACATACAAATCTAATTAACAAAGTCCATCATGAAATTCATGAAACAAACAATAGTGTTTATCAAATCCATAATGAACCAAAAACCCTCATACATCCATGATTTTCCAAAATCCAAATTGTATCAAAACCTTGATTTTTCAAATCCACAAAGCAAACCACTCCTAAATTTTCTGCCAAATCTTTCAAAACACCAAAAAGCAAGCTCGTGGAGCCGGCTTTTGTAGTGGGTGGCATGGCTAAATGAGCTTTTTCAGCCATATTACCCTTCCTCAAGCCATCCATTTTCATCCATTGAGATCAACTACACTCGTGAGGAGAGATACTTACCCTTTGGGTATGTATTCACAACTATGACCGTGAATATAATAACTAAATTTATCAAAATTCATCTAGATAAATTTTGAGTTATGGGAAGAAAACCATGAATTATTTTCCAAGTAGGGTGATGTAGAAGGCCATTGAACATTTTTAACTTTATAGTCTAAGTTAAGTTGGATTCACTTCATAACTCTCACAAAGTCTTGTTTTACTATCATCTCTCTTAATATGAGAGATGTATGATTTATAATTGACCTTCTTTCGACAACTCGAGATATTTGGAGGTTTATGAAATTGTATCGAAGCTGGTTTGTCCTTGATGATGTGCTCAAGTCGTCACGACCCCCCAATATTCATTGTTGTTTAAAATACATGGTATGACTGGCCTGTGCATACTCTTCAAACCCATGAGTTTACTTTCTTTTCAGGGAGCGTGTAAGAAAGTAGTCAAGTACCAGCTGGTGAGTACCTCATTTGTTAAGTACATGGTATTTTGATGCCCGTACAAACTTCAGGTCCTTCCGAGTTAACTTTCGTGTAAAGAAATGTGTTTGTGTGATCCACAACTGAACCTCGAGAAACTCAAATTATTGGCACCAAACTAGTTTTTAACCATCTCAATCTATCTATCTACTTAACATTTATTTAAGGTAGAGTTTCATCTTTGGTGGCAAAGGAAGAGAGAAAGATTAGCTTTGGTTGGGCACATTATCATGGGCAACCCGTGGTGCCGAAATCTACCAACTCTGCTAACCAACCCACACGATCAGACTTAGCTCATCATCACAAAAAGGGAGGAAAGTAGATGCAAGCACGATCCCCCGCCGATCCCGTTTGAATATTGAAGTCAACTAATAACAAAAAGGGATTGGAAAGAGAAGATCAGCTGTGAACTGTTTTTGAAACAGAGATGATTGAATGAAGCAGAGCTTCGCTGGCGCCTAATCAAGCAACCATTTTTTGTTCAAAACAGAGGCTGGCTATTCTCTTTCAGGTTGGCAAGGGGATCACATGCATTCTCCCTCTCTCCATTTCTTGCTTTCTGTTGTTAGTTAGTTGATGGTTTGGTCATAATTACTTGTTTTCAGTCGGCAAAGAGCTCCAAAACTGAATTTTATTTCATTGATGTAGCTATACATCTTGAGAGAAAAGTTCATTATATTGATCACATTTGGGTTTAAAGTTTGCACCAATCATCAAGTTCATTACGTTCTTTTCGAGCTATTAAAGTGTAAGGTTACAAATGAAATCTCTAATACTTGAATTATTTTATACTCCTTGTTTTGCTTTCGGATTTGTTGTCCAAATAGACTAAACATAGTTTCTTTTCTCGGATGCAATGCACAAAATGTTCTGACTATACCACACAGTTTCGTTCATTAACTATGCACAACACACATAAAACACAAGGTTATTCTGACACAAAATCAGCCAAACTTATCATAACGACTTGAAGACGAAAACATATTGCAACGAGGGATACTTAGCATGAATAATATGGTGTGTCATTATACATATCAAGATGATTGACAATGTCTGTCACATATCAAGATAATTAATAATATTCAGGTTGCTATTCAAAAAAAAAAAATTCATCATAATAAACACATTTTCGACGAAAAACAACGATTTATTTGTGTCAATAACTCGAAGCTATTAGAAAAGTTTCATAAACGAGTTTTTATCTTCCTCAAAATTTCAAAACTAAAACATTGCCACTAAACCTTTGGTTGCTACCACATCATTACACCTAGGCTTCTACATCATCATTATTAATTATTATTCAATGGAAAGAGAAGTAGTTGGAGAAGAGACAGATACCCATTTGGAGATAAAACATTAGAAGAATCAAGAACTTGTTTGAGTTGGAGTTGGGGAGGAGAGAAAGAAGAAACAAAGGAATAACCACTTTGAGAAAAGGCCCTTCCCTTTTGATTAATTGTTCTTCTCTCTATATATAAACCCACACATCATATTCTGCTGCTCACCCTCTCTCTCTCTCACCCTCTCTTTCTCTCTTCTCCTAATCTTTTCTTGTCTTTCTATACACAAGCTTCTTCTTCTGCAGCTCTCTTGTGAAAATTTTCCCATTATATGAGCATCATTGATCATACCACAACACAAGCCACAAACTTCTGTTGTCATCCTAGTTAGTCCCTTGAGTTCTAAATACTCTCCTTTTCATCCCAAATTGGTTAGTTTCTATTCTGTTCCCATCCAATTCAATGGAATTTTCCAGCAGAAGAAGGGCTCTGCTCAAAGTCATCGTCCTTGGGGATAGTGGGTATGTCTCTGCTTTTGACTTTGCTCCATATCTCTAGTTTCAACTTTTCTTCATCTCTGGGTTTGACAATCATTCACCAATATTAATCTATCTTGAAGCTAAAAGAAAGTTTGAAGCTTTCCACATGGGTTTGCATTATTTTGAAGATTTGATTGATGGGTTTGGTTTCTTTCTTTGTGATTGGTTTTCGTTTTCAGGGTGGGGAAGACATCCTTAATGAATCGGTATCCTCTCGTAATTTGTCGCAAACCATATTTTCTTTATATCATATAATGATAAACGAGAAAATACATATGAGAACTTTTTATTGAGTTGGATTTGGCTTTCTGAGAAATTATATAAATTTGATCACCTAGTTATATGCTATGTCATGTCTTCACTTTGCCTTGTACTATTCAAATGGGGCAATGTTATGTCTGGAAAAAATGAGGCACATTATATTGGGCATTGGGGCATCTGGCCCCCAATTATTTTTCTCATATGCTGCTGAGTGACTGGTGATGGATCACATTCACATGGCATCTATGAGTTGTCATAAAAAGAAATTGTTGGCTTGCATATCTATCCATTATGTGTCTAGTTAGTGCCAAATTTGTGAAAGTGTTGCCAGGTTGGTTCCCTTGAAATTAATGGTTTTCAAACTCAATGGAATTAGTAGTACTGAGATCCCAAATTCTACCATTGTCTCTTAAACTGAGCCTAAGTCGTATGACCTTGTAACGAACTAATTAACGCCTGTTATATGGGATTAAGACTATCTTACATGCTACCATATCCTTAACCACTATAGTATCCTACGAATAAGTGATTGAATATCTTGTGTTCCTTTACAAAATCGACTTAGATATGTCTACAAGAAGTTCAGCCAACAATACAAAGCAACGATAGGTGCTGATTTTGTGACGAAAGAGCTCCAAGTAGATGACAAAGATGTCACTTTACAAGTGAGTATAACATTCCTATTAAAAATATGATCATGTCGCGTTTTTTTATTTTACATTAATTACTTTTGTGTAACCAAAATTAGCCGTGTGTATGTAAAGATATGGGACACGGCAGGGCAGGAGAGGTTTCAGAGCCTTGGATCGGCGTTTTACAGAGGGTCGGATTGTTGTGTTCTGGTATTCGATGTCAACGTGCTTAGAACATTCGAGACGCTAACTAACTGGCACGATGAGTTCCTTAAACAGGTATCTTTTTGTTTTTGTTTTTTTTTTTTGTGTTTGATCAGCTCTACTCAAGCATGATGATGGATTAATGGATATGGTGAGTTGGATTTAATTTGATCTAAGTGATTTATAACATGTATTATTTCTCAGGCAGATCCAGTACATCCAGATGTATTCCCTTTTGTGCTACTAGGGAATAAGATTGACATTGATGGTGGAAACAGCAGAGTGGTGGGTATATTTATATAGCTTGGAAATTAAGCACACAAATAGAGATGGATTTTTTTTTTTTGCCATTTCTTTTGGTCAGTTACTTAAATGGTCACTGAACTTTGATGACATTTAACAATCGGTCACAAACATTTGTTTTTACAGGTTTCAGAGAAGAAAGCAAGAGAATGGTGTAGTAGTAAAGGAGACATTCCTTACTTCGAGACATCAGCCAAAGAGGATTACAATGTTGATGATGCCTTCCTATCTGTAGCCAAAGTTGCCCTTCAAACTGACCACCAACATGATATGTAAGCAACCTTTTAATTCTGCGAATGGATACAATACATCAAATAGATTTGAAAACATGATCCATCGTGAACTATAGTTTTGTAATCCTTATTGCTTTCAAATGTCAGTTAATTTTTTGTTTAATGAATAACTAAAATTTTCCGTTGGTGTGCAGTTACTACCAAGGTATATCAGAAGCTGTTTCCGAAGTTGATCAAAGAGGGAATTGTGCATGCTAAAGCTCTAGCAAAATGAGAAGCTTTTAATAGGTTGAATTATGCTTTTTTGCGTAATTTCATCAGTCGTATCCATTACACTCGATAATATGTTTACGACTGAGATGATGAGGAGGCAAGATCCGAATCTACATTCTCTTCTCTTTGGTTGATTCTATTCATTGTTGTCATTCTGCTTGCAAAGTGACAAATGCTTGATTGATCCCAAATCATTGGTGCCGTTTTGAGTATAAGTTATTTGTACATCAGCATTAATTTCCTTTGGGTAGCAGGAGATATATATTTGTATATTGTGTGAAGTTTTTGTGATTTTGTCTTTGAAAATTTATAAATAAATATAAATATTTGTGTTATGTCGATTAGCTGATCGTTTTAAAAGTTTATGTCTAAATTCGTTAAAATGTAGATGATCTACATTCAGTTAGAATTTTTGTGATGATTACATATTTACATGCTATATATATGTTAGAAATCACTATTTTGCTTCTGAAAACCAAATAAATGACATAGTACACCAACGTTTGTAATAAAAAATGGTATAATTCATACTCTGTGTACATATTTGTGAAAGCTGCAATATGATACATTGTTGTAGGCTTTTGAGCAGGGGGTGAGCACGGTCCGGTTCGATCTAGAATCCAATAAAATCAGGGTGATACCCAACCAATAATAGAGAGGTCGAGAATGAGGATCAGAGTGGAACCCAAAGTACATTTGATCATATCTCATTTCAATTATGATCCATGTTTCCTTGATATGTAAGAAAATTCACAAAATCGAACTCTATGAACTTTCGGTTGTTTTCAATCCAATTTGATTTGGTACCGGTTTGACACGATTTGAATCGGTAAGAACCAAATCGATACCCACCCCTCACTTAGTCACTTGGGAGTTGGGACGATATCCAAATCAAGACTCAAAGAGTCAAGGATCCTGGTTTACCCAACCCTTTAATCGGAACGCAAGGCGCGTAAATGGGCTACAAGGCCCAAACCGCGAACGCGGAAGAAAGGTTGGACTAACAACGAAGTAGCGGCCCATAAAGCCTAATCGTATTGTTCCCATGTGAAAAGGCCCACGTTTGCAGAGGGGGAAAGAGAAGCGAGAGAGTGGCAAACCCATTCAATTATGAAAAAAATCCCAAAATACACATGTTTTTAAAAAAAATTCCCAAAATACACACGTTATAAAAAAATTTCCCAAAATACACATGTTTGGGCATCACCGCTGTTGTCAACCGCAGTGAATGCATTCACCGCGGCAGACCAAAGCGGTGAATGCATCACCGCGGTTGACGACCGCGGTGAATGCCTGACGTAACACTGAAACTTCAAACAAACGTAACTTTGCGCTCGGTTATCTGATTGTAGCAAAATTATTTTTGATTCCATATAACTTTTCAAGATTTTTCAATCTAAAACAAGACTTCATCCCACAAAAAAAATCATTTGCTACTCCGAAAGAGCAATTTTTCGATTTTAACAAACTTTGGAAGATCATAACTTTGTGATCCACAATCCGAATGTCATGAAACTTTTTTTTGATTTTGCATAACTTTTGAAGTACCATAATTTTGGAAAGTATGTGGATTTGTGAAAAGTAAAGGCAAAGTTGTTCCCAAAATCCCGTATACCTAAAAATACTTCTTTTTTAAAAAATGATTTCCTAGTCAAAGTTGTAGTTCTTATAAAGTTATGCGCAATAAAAAAAAATTTACGACGTTCGGATTGAGGAGCTTAAAGTTATGTCCTTCCAAAGTTTGGCAAAATCGAAAAATTGCTCGTACGGGTAACAAACGACATTTTTTTTAGATGAAGTATTTTTTCAGATTGAAAGATCTTGAAAAGTTATATGGAATAAAAAAAATTCACTACAATCGGATAACCGAGCGCAAAATTACGTTTGTTTGAAGTTTCAGAGTTAAGTCGGGCCTTCACCGCGGCCGTCAACCGCGGTGATGCATTCACCGCTTTGGTCTGCCGCGGTGAATGCACTCACTGCGGTTGACAACAGCGGTGATGCCCAAACATGTGTATTTTGGGAATTTTTTTTATAATGTGTGTATTTTGAATTTTTTTAAAAAAACATGTATATTTTTGAAATTCATCCTTCAATTATTCTAGTTTCTTCTGTCACAATATAAATTTGGTTTTGTTAAAACATAAAATTACATCCTTCAAAATTGCTGTACCTAAGTCAATATTGTTTTTCATGAGAAAAAGAAAATTAACTTAGGTACAAGGTTACTCTCTCACAATAATAAATCATATATTCTAGACGCTAGAGGACAGGATAATATGTTATAAAGTTATTCACATAATAAATATAAATGAAATGAAATGGACAAATATCCTGAAAATATATAAGAGTAACAAAAACTTTAAAATAAGCTAGGGGTAGTTTAAATAAGAGATTTTTAATAGATAAATTTGACACAATGATTTCATTTTGAGAAAACTAGACTAAATTGATATATTTGTGAGCATAGTATCCAAGGTAACTTTGAACACTTTCCGTCCGGTATTAGTCGATCTAATCCATACTGAGGTGGGTAATATTCAATTCGCAATAGTATGGGACGGGGTATGGGCACTACTCTCGTTTTGTCCAGTCTCATTCCGTTCTTGATCTAGTCTAACTCTATTCGTCTCAATATTTATTTGTATTTCTCCTATTTTATCTCAAGCGTTTTCTTCAAATAACATATAAGAATAGATCGATTTGCCCTGTTATGTAGCGCACGAGTATTACCCCATATGATTCGCACTTGGTTGCAAACCAAGTATGGGCCTGACCCAGTCCATTGCCATGCCACCATATATATACATATATATATATACTAGCCTATAGCCCGGCCCGTTGGCCGCATTTGTTTAAGGAAATGGAGTTACAATATCTATAATGATAGTGTCGAGAAATGAGTCTTGTTTTATATTATCATAAGATTGTTGCAATTTTGCAATTCGTTGAAGACGAACATGTAATTTGAATGAACATTCATAATAAGTTAGAAATACATTTGAAGATTAGCTAATCACGATAAAAATACTTACATGAAATTTTACTAATCACAAATCTAATCTAGTTGAGTATTACGACAAATAACATGCAAGTCCAAAATAAGAAAACTCAAGACATTGTCTCATTGTTCATGACATGGTACTCAATTCAACAAAGGCAAAAATAATTTCACCAACACAAGTTCACAATAACCAAATGCATCGTTCCAGGGACCGACTGTGACCATGACTTCAAATGTCTGTTCTCCAAGCATGTTCACAAGGGCCATATAGTCAGCATTGATAACATCCGCATGACTGAATACAGATCCAACAATCGTTCGTAACTGTGATGACGGGAAGACGATGTCAACACCAATGAATTCCTCCTCAATTGTGAGGTGGACGAAATGGATTCTGGATGCAGGGGACCAGGACGGCGTCAAATTCGTTACACGTCCGGATAACAGAAAAGAGGTGCCCTGATGTAAACACAGAAACGAATATTGTCAAAGCAAATCGATAAAATGCAGCATGCCACAAAAGGCGTACGATTAAAAAGAAATTTATTTGTTTAGTTACCTGATTTTCGACATCCACTTGCAACATAATGAGATCGATGGTGTCGGCACGCTCACAAATTTCAAGAGCATCATCATATTGCAGATTAGCAATAAAACCATGGGGAAGCCTATATATTGGACTGTAAGTTTTGGCACTAAGTAGTGAAAAAGAATCGAAATTACATGATGTAGTATTCGTTGGATGCATGAGCAGTACTTACTGATTGAATTGAGGTATGCCCACCATATTGAATGCAATTCGCACGGTGAATGGAACCGAAGTGTTTTGTATGGGAAGTAGTAAACGGAAATTGTAACATGAGAGAAAGTGGTATCTCCATTATATAAAGGAGAGAAAGTGATTCTACACACGTGATTCACTTGGCCGCATGCAGTGGAGTACGTGTGTGTGTGTGGAAAGTGGGATAGTGGGGGAGTGGAGAAGGATTTGTGGCCTCGTGGGGGAATGGAGGAGTGGAGAAGGTTGGCCATTTAGAGTTAGAGGCGGCTGGGCAATCCCAAAACCCTCCCTAACCATTTTCTTTTAATCACTAATTGCAACTGTGTCAACAATTATTGTCCAAAATTGTCTCTCAAAGTTGCTAATTATTATTAATTGGATGCGCCAACCCGGCCGGCCCGGCCCACACCACCACTAAATAACATAAAATGAAAATCATAATGAATGTATTTAATAAAGAAATAATGACTTGGAATGCGGCAGCCTTCACCTCATAGAAGATCCAAAAAACTCGGTCACTGGGCAGTAGAGGAGGTGGGGGAGTGGAGAAGGATCCGCCGACAAGGTAGTGTAGGTTGGCCTTTTTGTTTTTTTTTTTTATGGGAATAGGTTGGCCATTTAGATTTCAATAAATCCGGCTGGGCATTCCTTCCCTAACTATATTTTATTTAACTGAACCATGCTAGGGTTGTTTTGTGGGCTGGGTTGTGGTGTTTGGTGTGTTTGGGTTTTTTCTAGGTTGGGTTACCGTGGGTGTTGGGGTGGGCTTTGGAGTTTTTCTCTTGTGTTTTTTTTCTGATTTATGTATTTGTGAGTGAGCTTTCATTTTGTGTTTTGGGTGGGCTCAACTTTACGATTTGTTTAGACTTCTATCTTTCAAGGATCATGGTCCAACTCTTTATCATTTTCCGATTTCGTAATGAAATCAGGTTTCGTAAAAAAAAAAAAAAAACTGAACCATGCTTAAAGTATCACTAATTAATTAATCTCGAGTCACTACTGAATGAATTTTAATCATTTTATATAGCTTAATTTATAAAATAATTCTTGTAGGTAAATGAGAAGAAAATCTCGCAAATCAAGTGTGATAATAGTTAAATTCTCCATAAGCAAAGTGATATCATAACGAATGTAATTAATAAAAAAATAATTTTGTTTTTCATTTTGTGAATATAATAGTTAAAAGTTGATGATATTTGTTAGATTGTAACTAAATTCTCCAAAAATATGTTTCTTATACACATAATTCACATTGGATCATAACCAGGACTAAAAAAAATAATCAAGTGCATAACACAAACCCGACAATATTTCCTGGTTCATATGCGCATTAGTTCTGACACCCTATCTGCTTAACTACCATATTGTAAAACAGCAGCAAACCAATCCAAATACATAAGTGATTCTTCATTATAAACAAAGCTGAGGAAATCAATTACAGCTAATCTCTTGCACACTGGGTGCTTTAAAACCAAACCATGAAACTAAAAGGCTAAGCTCCAACAATCTGATCATCACAAATAACAGTAAAAAAGTACCGTGGAAGTAGTAAATAGAGTCGAATGATGAGAAATGTCTAGCCAACCACTTCCTATTAAATGTTTGAGTGTGGTTGATATTTAGGAACACAGACCAGGAATCCATTAAAAGCACTCCATCCTTAAAAGGCAGCAGAGAACATCTTCAGCAAAACCAAATCACAGTGACGGACCATGCGGTTCCACGCGCCAACTTCAATGACAAACTGGTAATACTTCAAATCAATGCAGTTGAAAATGGCGATGATGTTAGTGTCCCAATCGATATCTGTGTCCGCAACCACATCACCAACAATGCGTCTAAGGTTGACAGAGGGAAACACAACTTCCAGCTCCTTAGTTACATCATTGATGGTGAAATGCACAACACTGACCATAGAGTGCGCCAAAGTTGAAATTCCAATGGCTTTTAGTTTTCCCGTCATGATGTATACCGTCCCCTAAAACACACCTCTCTCAAATGCTTCTTCCTCTTCAGCAGATAAAACACAACGTTGGTATTGATCTTCAGGATGAATAAAAACTGCTCGACGTTTCCCTAAACAAATGAGATTCAAGGGAAAATATTAATGTCAATTTGCATTGAAACAGTTTCGTGCTAAACCATGACACTCACATGGTACAGACGATCGATAAATCTGTGGTTCGGCAAATGGGATGACATTTGCACTATCCATATTTAATTCTCTAATAACCTGACCCAATCGAAAATAGAGGTCGTGGTAAATGATGCACCCGTTCCAGTCAACTTTGCAGCTGGCATTCATATAAATTAATTAATTGTTACAACAGAAGTTGAACTCCTCGCCAATCATAAGTTTGTGCGAGTTAATGACACATACAACAGACCACACAAACATAACAGTCGAATAAATCCAAAATGCTCCAACCAAGTTGAAGGCGGCCTATAAATTTAAACCAAAAAACTAAAATCACGTTCTGCATTTTCACGTTCTGCAACAGAACAAATTCACGTTTTGGGGCATCAAATGCTACTGAATTAGAAGTTCGAATAATTCCTGGACTCCAGCAAGCATACACAATTTCAAGCATTTACAGTGACGATTCAGCTCATCATGTTATCATTCATAGCTATGCAACTTTGTTTACCTAGGACCATTCAAAGTCATCAGAGCTAATGTACAAACATTAAAAGAACAGTGATGCTGAAAAGAGGTAACTATCAGGTTATCATGCTCAAGCAAGAAACAAAGAACCTATAACATACTCAAAACTCCCGTTACCCTACTCTAATCACCACAAAAAAGTAAGAAACCAGGAGCTATAACTTACATTGATGTGCTGAGGTTTTGGTTTGGAGAAGTAGTAGATCTGAATCTTTAGACTTAGTTCCAATTTCCTCATAAATTCTTCAATATCGGCAGCAAAACAATCAGATTTTTTATCGGAACAACGTGAAAAGCAAAGAATCAAAAGTAAACGGCAGGAACAAGTTCTCACCTTTGAACAGCCGGTCAATGGATCTAAGTTCACTTCCCTTGTGGAAACGCCATTCCCCATCTACCTTGACTTCATCAGGTTGAGCCTTCTACTTCTGAAAGTCTCGCCTCCTCTATTTTGGTTGTTCAGCTACCCATAAATGTGTGTCTGACATACCATCGCAAAATCGGAATTCAAACAATGTACACCAAAGATGATCAAACCAAAATTCAATCGAACTCAAAGGAAACTACAGCAAAGCACGAAAACGGAGAAGTAACAGGTGCGCCGTGAGTAAGTAAATTGTAATGGCAGGAAATTCCACGCAGAAGTAACAGCTGCGACAATTGAAGTTGAAAACCAAAACCTGCTGTGGTTCTTCCCCTAAGACTTGGCGTACACAGAAACACATACAGTACTTACTTATTAGAGGAAATATGCAATTAAACCCGCAACCTGTGAAGTGGTATCTTTTGAGACAACTATTGAGCTACCCAGTCTTTTATCGATTTCTAGGTATTGCACAATCACAATTGTGAGGTCAATAAAGAAGAGGTAATTGAAATGGTTGCGTAGGTATTCAACAATGTGAAAGCAGGCAAACTCATAATTACATGAAACCCTCGAAATGACTTACACAAAGGGAAACCAATTGTCCGTTGATAGGCATTAATTGTAGTCATAAGATTGTCAATTTTGCCATATCAAACTCACAACATCAGCTCCTAATCACTTATGAGATGTCTCAAAAGTCAGAACCACTCTCTAGCCCGTTAACTTTTAGCTTTCTAATTCCCAGAGTTTGATTAATTGGGGAAAAAAAATCTTGGCGAGAAGGTTTTCTATGTTTGGTAATACATTCATCATCTTACCTGGTTCCTGTCCTTCTGAACCTGCTCCATTATAGCAAACACACGTTCAATCCCCATGCTGACTCCAACAGCAGGGACTTGCTTGGTGCCAAACATGCTGATAAGGTTGTCATAACGCCCACCAGCCTCAATTGAACCAACCTGAAAGGATCAATACATTAGACCAGACTTATTGACAAACAAAATTCCAGATCAAAGTTGGAGTAACAGAACGGCAATGATAATAACGCACTTGTGTAGTTCCTTTGAAGACAGCCTCGTATATGACTCCAGTATAGTAATCAAGCCCTCTGGCAAGGCTCAAGTCAAAAACAACTTTGCTAATGCACTTTGAACGGTCCAAAGCTTCAAAAAGAATATCCAGTTCATCCAGTGCACGTTTAGAAGAAACAGGGAAGAAAGAAGAAGCAGGGTTCGTGGCGGCGGGGGAGACGGTGTTCTTCCGATTTCTCTCCTCAATTACACGATTCAATTTTGTCTTCCCAAACCCTACAGAAGTTTACCCGCAAATATGCACCCCAAATCGCTCCAGGTCCTCCTCAGAACCCCAAATTCCCGCCGCCTCCAAACCCTAACATTCGATCCATCGTAGCCCCAAATCGATCCAGGAGGCGCATGCTTCGCTGGGAGTCACCTTCGACTCCAACTCCAACGGCTTCTTCCCACCTCCGATTCGTCCGAGCGCGACGGTGATTACAGCGGAGGTCCGAAACCTCAACTTCGGCTCCAACGGCTTCTTCCCACCTCCGATTCGTCCGAGCGCGACGGTGATTGCAACGGCGGCCGAAACCTCAACTTCGGCGCATAACGGATTCTTCCCACCTCCGATTCGTCCGAGCGCGACGATGATTACAGCGGCGGTCCGAAACCTCAACTTCGGCGCAGCAAGGCTACGTCTCCACGACGCCACACCGGACCTCCTTCAAGAGCTGTCCTTGATCCCCGACCACCTTCCTTCCTTCTCCCTTTCACCTTTCTGCCTCTCTCTCTGTAATGTGATTGGAATTGCGATTCCCTTTCTGTCTCTCTCTCTCTCTCTCTCTTAATAACAGTAGAAAAGGTGAGCTTATTTCAGCCAAATAAAAAATAAATGCAAATTAAATGACAACGTGGCCTGGCAGGAGAAAAGGTGGATAGTGGACAGTTTTTTGGTTCTGAAATCAGGCGGGGACTCCTTTTTTTTTCCGCTTAACACTCTGCCACATCAACTTCCTAAAATCACTCTATGGGCAGGAAAATTTGAATTGGGGATGCAGTTTTACTTTTCAGCTATAAATTATCCTGTTGATTATTGGAGGAAACATGGAATAAATACGTTTCCTTTCCTCATTGAAACTTCTCTCTGGTTTCCCACCAAGGTATGAGCAATCATGATAACGACGGATATATATGCATTCAGTAAAGCTTTGATTGGCGAATCTATAAAACTGGAGACTGAGACTGAGACCGAGGGAGAGAGTATAATTTTCCTTCCACCCCATCAATTAAGGGGGAATTGTTTATCATAGGTTCGTGGAACCTTCTTCCCTTTGCAAACTATAGGTTGGGTTCCCGACTTGGGAGGGGTTTTTTGGTTTGATTTATCTTAGTATTCATCTATCTAAAACAAAAACCAAGGATTGTCTGAGTATCAAAATCGGTGGTAAAGTATTTTGAGTTGAAATCGTCATTTAATCGTAGTTCAACTATTTTATAATGCTAAAAAAATTGGCTGTCGTTTTAAATTTCGATAGGAGATTTGTCAAGTTAAATTACGGATAGAAGAGAGGACACGTGAATAATCACTAGCAAAATTATAGTAAAACTAATTCAGCTGGTTTGTTTCTCTTAAACCGGTTATTGCCTGGTGCGGATTCTGATATTACCGGTCCAACAGACTGATACAATAAGATTTCTAAAACATCCGAATTTTAATCAAAGGTCTATAGAGTAGTAAATTAAAGTCGTCAATAATGGGAAAAAACAATATAGAGTAATATTATAATTAATAAATAGTCTTCAAATAACATGGTTAAACCGGAACTTTCCTAAGTCTTGTGATGATCAATCTGGTAGATGATATCACTTGACCTCCAATGGCTAATACAATCATGACACCTTTTCTTTTCACCAAACCCATTACTTGATATAGGTTCTTACTTTCCCACAACTTATAATTAATCCAACTAAAAGTTCATTTTGACCAGCTTGGGCTGCCGGTAATGATTGTAGTATTACTATAAGAAAAATGGCCCACTAACAATATCACTCATGATCGAGAGCTCAGTTTCCTGGAATTTTACTATCTTGTTGTAAATATCGTTTTTATATTAGTTCGGTGGTTCGAGCAAACGATACGAGGATAAACACATACTTACGTTTACGCTATGAAGTTCGAGCAATAAGAACCGGCTTGAAACTGGTTGCTTTTAATTTGCTTCTGTTTCAACAGCTGTTTTGGTCATGTCAATATCAGTCGTGACCCACTGAAGATGTGGTGTTGAGGCGTTGACCATTTATATATTTTATATAATTAAAAGTTTACTATCATTGAACGTATCTGCAGCTGTTTCAACTTTCAACTGTTGGTTGGCCGTTGGCACGGCCGCCCGGGGCTGTACATATAATATACTATATATATATATTAATAGTAAGAAAAGAATTCTCTGCTGTCCCATTGAGAGCCACAATTCATCGATTAAGGAAAGGTGGACAAAAAAGAAAGAACAAAGAAAACGGATGGAAGACGAAGAAGCTTCCATGATGCAGCGCCATTTGGAAACTTTGTCCAGGATTTACTTATTGAGTGACGTCTCATCCCGTCAATATTTTTCTCAGATCAATAGCTAAAATGGATGAAGACCATGGGACGAAACAAAATCGAGTTTGATATCCACGAGGTGGGCGGAAAACTGAACTCTCCACAATGTTTTCTAAAGGATGTAGCAACAAAACATGTTTCCTACAAATGCTTTAGTTCCTCATAAACTAATGACTCCTTATTTTCCCTTTTCTTCAACTTCCAACTAGGAATGGCAATGGGGCAGGTCCGGGGCAGGTATCTCGATACCCATACCCGCCCCATGGTAGGTCGGGTCCAGGTCGGGTAATTAATTACGGGGCGCGGGTCGGGGCAGGTCGACCCAATGGGTATGTAATTTATGTGAAAAATATTGGAAATATTCGTTATTTTCATTAAAAGACCAAGAAAGAAACCATAATATGATAAAATCTAGTTAAATTATTGAATAAATTGAGGTTTTCACTTAATTGCAACATTATTATAGCTAAAATATAATATACTAAGAGGAAATCCTAATTAATTTGACTAGGATTACATGTAATTTAGACAAGAACGGGTCGAGAATGGGGCAGGTCAGGGCAGTTCGGGTCGATGAGAGGTACCCATGCCCGCCCCGCCCCGCCTACGGGGCGGGTCTGACCCGCCCCAAAATAGGCCAAACAGGTCGGGTGAATCGGGTCAGGTCAAAATTGCCATCCCTACTTCCAACTATCTTTTGCTCGTGGTTCTTCTTCTTATAGCACTCATGTTATTATGCTTGTATTAATGTTTACCTTAGATTAGGATTTACTCATTGAGTGACGTCTCATCCCGTCAATATTTTTCCCAGATCAATAGGTAAAATGGATGAAGACCATGGGACGAAACAAAATCGAGTTTGATATCCACGAGGTGGGAGGAAAACTCAACTCTCCACAATATTTTCTACGGGATGTAGCAACAAAACATGTTAGCCAACTTATTTTTGGTGCAAAAACTTATTTTTGGTGCAAAGAGCAACCTCTATCGACCCACTCCACAACATGGTAATTGTCATAATTTTTTTTTTCGTTGAATGTAATTGTCATAATTGAGCTTTTAAACAAATGATTGAAAAAATTAGTTATCAATGGGCTACATATAGAAATGATTGACATATAGTTTTTCGC
Source organism: Linum tenue (assembly GCA_946122785.1). NCBI lineage: Eukaryota > Viridiplantae > Streptophyta > Magnoliopsida > Malpighiales > Linaceae > Linum > Linum tenue. The sequence continues at coordinate 8,510,099 of CAMGYJ010000006.1, forward strand.
GGAGAGAGATCCAAATCCAGTTACTATGCTGGTGTTTGTGAAACCTCTAATGTTAGAGTTTTGGTATGGAGCCAACCATCCTCTGATACCATGAGAAAATATGCCGTTGAGAAGCCTCTATAATATATTGTTTTGAGAGGGAACTAGAAGGAAGGGATGGGACTTGCAATGGTGAGGAATTTAAATAATATGCATGCCTTTTTCTTCAATATATATGCTATGAGGTGAGAAATTACTGAGCTATGAACTATGGAGTGAAAACTTATCGAGGTTCTAGCAACACTGTGCAACGACTAATTGCAGTAGACGTAAGTGCGTAACCTATGTTATCATCAAAGCCAGCCTCTGTTCATCTTCTTTCTTTTTTCTAATTACAATCTTAATTAGTTTTGTAGAAATGATAGAATTTCAAACATCCTCTCGATTTTTTTATATATTTTCTACTGGAGGACCATTCTAAAGTTTAAACACCATCCTCTAATATTATATTATGGTGCGTCTCATTTATTTTGAAGGAAGGTCGATTTTGATAAAATCAAATCAGGACTTGAAAACCTACCACTTTTGGAGATGGAAATTGGGAGGAACGATCCTCCATGCACTTTGATTATGGATAAGCATGATTCTAAAAAATAATGATGGTGCTTTGACAAAGTATAGATTAATAAATAACAATTAAAATATTGTTTGCCAAGTACTAGAGATTATTTGATGTTCTTGACCGTACCAGTTTGATCTCCAGCTACAGTCAAACGAGTCAAATCATGACAATGGACTTAGTACCATGTCCTCAACATATATATATATAGGGTAAATTGCATGGTTGGTCACTCGAATTACTAAAAACGTTTATGTATGGTCACTAAAAATATTTAATTCCATTCTTAGTCACTCGAATTAATCAAACAGTCCAAGTTTGGTCACTCTCCGTTACCTTCCGTCAGCCTCCGTTAACACCGTCAGTCATTTGCTGACGTGGCTAACAGAAGTGCTGACTAACCTAATTTTAACCTGCCACATCACCAAATTCAACCCTCCATGTCATTAAAAATTGCCATGTCATTTTCCTAACCCAACCCAATCCTTCCCAACTGTGACCCAACCGGCCAACCCGCAACAAGCCCACCAGACTTTGATTCCGATGATTCTTTCCCAAATCCAGAGTTCCCCAAGTTTTCCGCCACCATGAACCCCCCTCTTCCCTCCATCTCTGCCAGAGAGTCCTCCTCCTCCACTATAGCAACTTCCTCGCTCTAGTCACCTCCGATTCCTCGCTCGTCGACCTCCATTCCACTTGCAATCAACCTGACCTCCAGCCACCTCCGATCTTCTTTCTAGCTTTTATTATCTCCACCATCTCCTGCTCCGACTTAGAGCTCGTGAAGAACAACATGATTTCACCGTTGACGCAGCCGTCGATGGAGTCTTGTTGAGGCAAACCACGAGATTCCAGGTTGGAATGTAATGATTATCTGGGTTTGTTATTGTTAAACAATGCGCGGCGGTAGCTAGATCTACGACTAGGTCAATTTTAACAAAAACGACTCCAGGAATGGCTTTCACGGCTTCGACAACAAAACCAATTTTTTCTCTGGTTGGTTTGGAATCCTTCATTCTACCGAAAAGAGAGTATTGGGACATGTGGGACTGGATTAGGACTGATTGGGATCTCTAATTCCAGATCCTCAGCTCGTGTTAGCGGGGGAGATATCAGCAGTAACATCAACCCTGAAATCTCCCTCCCCTTTTTTTTTGACTTGTCTTCGGTAAACTCCGCCAGCTCCCCGCTGCCGAAATTGAAAATCCTTTTGTCGACCAGAAAAGCAAAATCGCAAGGATTTGACTCCAAGATGTCACTGTGGTTCGTCAGGCTTTCCGCCTTGAAGCCGACCTTCTTCAATCCATGGGGAATCAAGCTCTGGCAGTGCCCGATTCCAGAACAAACTGACAAGTTCGAAGCCATGGAAATCCTCCATGAGGCGTTGGCGTACGACAGAGAGCTGCGATCTCATCACCTCCCAATCTCTCGGCCGGATTTCACTGAGTCACCGCCGGAGGAGCAAGGGGATGAATCGGCCGTTGAAAACCTCCGCCAACGTCGCGATGAACAGTGCAAATTTGTACCCCTCGATTTGTCTTAGAATTGAGGGAGTGGAGAGGGAGGCGGAGGCGGAGGCAAAGTCAGAGTGGATGAGAAATGATAAGACTGGGAGGAAGAAAGAGAGCCAGAGGCGGATCTGATTTTGGGGAAGTAGGGATTTTTTCCCTTTTGCAGTTAGAGTGTTAGACCAGCTAAAGGAAGAAGAGGAAGGGCCGGGTAAGGGTTGGGTACTTTGTAAGGGTTGGAATGGGTTGGGTGCTGATTTTATGACGTGGCAGGTTAGGTATTTTTTTATAGTTAAAATTAGCTGATTAGGTACTTCTGTTAGCCACGTCAGCAAAAAACTGACGGTGTTAACGGAGGTTGACGGAAGGTAACGGAGAGTGACCAAACTTGAACTGTTTGATTAATTCGAGTGACTACGAATAGAATTAAATATTTTTAGTGACCAAACATGAACGCTTTTAATAATTTGAGTGACCAACCATGCAATTTACCCTATATATATATATATATATATTTAGAGAGTTGCTAAAGGTCGTTGATGACTCGGTATTTGCACATGTTTTCCCCTTTGTTTCTTGATTGTTTGAGCTTGAATTACCGTGTCTTTGGCCTATTTTATGCTAGTTTGTGTTCCTTTGTCACATTTCAGGTCCTAGCACATAAAGTGAAGCATAGGCGCAAGTTTCAAGTCAATCAGAGATCAATTTGCGATTCGGGAGCAGAAACTCGGGCATGACCAGAAGAAGAATTGATTTCTACCTCACTTTATGGACAGAGAATCATGCAAGCTTGTTATGAAACGAAAGAGGACGAGACTACGAGCTTCTGGGATCAAACGGCGACTGATTCGGAGTCCGGACGAGGGAGAAACGAAGCATTAAACAGAGGCTGAGCAAGCTACACGGGCAGACCAGGGAGGCGCACGGCCGTGCAACATATAATTCTGGCCGTGCGCTCTCTGCCGAGGCCTTGCACGGGCAAAATCCAGCCTTGCACGGCCGTGCACCTGGCCGTGCAAGATGGCTGAGATCGATTAAGTGAAACGGTGCGTTTTGAGGGTGCACGGCCAGAATGGTGTTGTGCACGGCCGTGCACCTGGCCGTGCAACTCGGGGAAGCCTGTTTTTAAGCCTAATCCGAGCCAAAAGGGAGGAGAGCTGGGTTTTGGATCCCAAACACCCAAGGGACGAACCCTAGAGAGAGAGAGCGACTGGGAAACATTCTTGGAGCTATTTTGGGGGATTTCTTCGCCATTGGAGCTCGGGAATCAAGCTTGGAGATGGAGATTGAAGATCTAGATCAGATTTCTGCAGTCTCTCTCTTCTCTATGGAGTAACTTCCCTTCACTTAGGTTTTGAGGAACCCTAGTTCCATGAGTTAGGATCTTTCTTGTATGAAGTTTTGGATGCTTTATTGTTTGATTATAATCGATTGAGGCATGATTTATTGAGTCAATTGAATCTTGATCAAATTCTCTTGATTTCTGCTTTAACCTATGATAGATAGAATCTGATTAGGTTAAGAGAGCTTCCTTGATTGATAGTGGTGAATTGGCTATATGAGAGTTAGCCAGTTTACTGCTTTGTACTGGAATTCAAGTCCTGTAGTGGAGTTCTGTGTTCATTGCTTCAGCTTTCTATCCCGGTGAAGACTAGCCGTCTGCCGGGTAGTTGGACTGAGAGGGCTTGGTCAGCTTAAGAGATTCCAAGCTAATTTAGGATCTTCCGCAGTTTAATCAACAGTAGATCAACCAAAGGTAATTGCAACTTGGACCTAATTGAGGAGCTAGGGGGAATCATACCTAAGTGAGTTCCCAACTTGTAATTAGTAGAGTAGTCAGTAGAGTAGTTTATCAATCAATCCTTAATCTAGTTTGCTAGATAATGAACTGAAGCTGAGTAATAGTAACTCTAGAGACCCGTGGATTCGATATTTATTACTTGTGCCACTATACTGCAGTCCCTTTCATTGGTTACACTTGGCCATTGTTAGGTGTTGTGTTTTAGCGAGTCAAGTTTTTGGCGCCGTTGCCGGGGACTTTCTAGATTATTCGGAAAGGCAGAAGTTTGTTACTTTAGCGTTTTCTTTTGTTTTCCACCCTTGCTTTTCACTTGGGTGTTTTAGTTTTTGTTGGTGCAGATCTGAATCATGGATCCTCATGGCTTCTCCAACCATTGGGGGTATCCACCACCATCCGAGTGGTATTACCCCGAGACACCCTGGAGCAATCAAGGAGGAGAAGACTATGGATCCGGGTTCCAGTACCAACCCCCTTACTATGGAGAACAATCTGACCCCTGGGCATATCAAGAACAATCTCATTACCAAGAAGACTTTCTCCCACAACCAGAAGGGCCATCAGCGCTAGAGTTACCCATGGCGGCCTTCACGGGCCATTCTGCAGAGCCATGCTACACTCCACAGCCAGATCCAAACTATGAACTGAAGCTTCTCCTGGAGCAGTTTGTTCGGGACTCCGAGAGACGCAATCGCAGAATGGATCTTCACATCCAAGCCCTTTCCTCTTCCGATCCCTCATATCTCCATGATATGGAGGAGGCTGTTCAACGCTCAGCGAAGCAAACAGAGTGGGTGTTGCAAGTTTGCTCACAACTTGCTCAAGATCACCCGTCTGCTACCGTACTAGAAGAGGACGAGAAAGAAGAAGGCTACAAGGACATCGTGGAGCACACAGAAGTTGTCACGGAGAGCTCCCGAGATGATCATGATCAGGAATGTCCTGTCGTAGCCGACCACCCTTTCCCGCACCCCACACTGAGCTTTGAAGAGGTGGGCATGAGTGAGGAGATGCAAGAAGATCTCATGAGAGAAATTGCTTGGCAACTTGCTCTCCAATCCGTGCTAGAAGAAGAAGAGAGAGAAAGGGTGCAAAAAGAAGTTGTGGAGGATGACGAAAGTGAAGCAGAAGGAGTTCTTGATCATTTCCCAGGGGTGATACCACATGAAGAAGAAAGGGAGGTTGAAGAAGCAATTGGCGTCCAGGCTGAGGACGAAGTTGAGGTGGAAGAGGTTTGCACCGGCCATGAGTTACATGTGATATCTCCACCAAACTTCGAGGAGCTGCTTGGCAAGGACCCATTTGCAGTGTCTCTTTGCCAGACCAAGGCCACATCGACATCGGTCCCTCTTGGTGGACGCGGTGGTGGCCAATCGATGCTGTCATATCTGGTTTGGGGCAATGAGATGAGAGAAGAGAAGAAGAGGTCTCGAGGGTGGAGACTTCATCTGCATCAAGTGCACGAGCTTCCATCACCTGTCATACCACATGCTCGTGACTTGAGACTCCACCTCATTGACGAGAACCTCAACTTCAAAGAGGTTCTGGGGTGGACCGAAACTTAGGAGCCATCGTCCGGCTCACGACGTGAAAGAAGCGCTTGTTGGGAGGCAACCCAACCAGTCGGTTTGCATTTCTTTATCTATTTATCCTCGGTTGAGTCCGTTTTGTTATTTGATTTTAGAGTCAATAACTCAACCTTTGTGAGATTTTGTGTGGTGTTTGTGTTCTGATTACTCTCTCTTCCTGGAATGCACCGCCTGCCCCGTCCACCATCATTCACCCTTGATCTGGTAACTTCGTTCTACCCTCCTTATCGTTCCTCCATTGAGGCCAATGTCGTGCTTAAGTGTGGGGGGATGTTCGATTATGTATGCGGGTGAATGTTTGGCTGTTTGTGTGCTTGGAGCCTAGTCCACTGTCCAAATTTTTAAATTTGAGGGCTCCAAGTACGTGTTTCCTTGCAAATTGCCTGCTCAGTATGCTTTGAATTGACAGTCTCTATAGTAATGTGCAACCTAGGGAGGTAGTGTAGCACTATGGAGGATGTTGAAGTATAAGATTTTTCCTATCTAGCTCTCTGCTGTGTCAGTTGATTTTGTGAATTAGTGGAGCTAAGACCGTTGAATTCATGTGGTAATGGTGACTCTATTTGGATTGTGTTATGGACTCGTGTATCGAACAGGGTGCTCATATGGAAAATGGGAAGCAGTTGGTCCTCCATGTCAAAATCATTAAATCTTAAACATGGGGTAAGCCCAACGTGTGTGGCACCGTTCATTGCACAAAATCGGGTTTTGGAAGAGATTTTAGTGATCCTTAGTGGGGTACTCCTACAAGGTGAAGCTAAGCTGTCTCTAGTACAAGTAAAACTTCCACCCGTTGAGCGATTTGCCTACTCGAGGATGTGTTTTTAAGGGCACGGATAGAGCTTCCGACCCCCCTTAATTTCATTGACCCTCCACACGAGTTGAGGAAAAGGAGTTAAAAGAAGTACTCTGGCGAGCGCCAGATGTACAGAAATTGCTCTTGCTCGACTAATAAGGGTCGACCGTGCAAAAGACTGCAGTTGGAACTCCACCAAATGAAAGAAAAAATGTAAATGAAAGTGAGAAAAAGGGGTTCCAACGGTGAAATGAAGTGAAAGAGCACCCCGGTACAACGAGTCCTTGGTTGTGAATGGTGTGAGTCCCTTTATCCATGAACTGACTGTCTTACTTCTACTTTTTCTCATGATCCTGGCTTGAGTCTAGTACTCGCATTGAGAGAGATAGGGAACGTCTTAGAAGACCAGTTGACCTCGTAAGCTGCTATATGATCTGGGAAATCCTCTACCGACGATCGGGGTTGTATGTTGCTATAGAGCTCTGGAGAGTTGCATTGGTTTGAGTTAGGTTTGCTTGGGGACAAGCAAACAGTTAAGTGTGGGGGGATTTGATGACTCGGTATTTGCACATGTTTTCCCCTTTGTTTCTTGATTGTTTGAGCTTGAATTACCGTGTCTTTGGCCTATTTTATGCTAGGTTGTGTTCCTTTGTCACATTTCAGGTCCTAGCACATAAAGTGAAGCATAGGCGCAAGTTTCAAGTCAATCAGAGATCAATTTGCGATTCGGGAGCAGAAACTCGGGCATGACCAGAAGAAGAATTGATTTCTACCTCACTTTATGGACAGAGAATCATGCAAGCTTGTTATGAAACGAAAGAGTACGAGACTACGAGCGTCTGGGATCAAACGGCGACTGATTCGGAGTCCGGACGAGGGAGAAACGAAGCATTAAACAGAGGCTGAGCAAGCTGCACGGGCAGACCAGGGAGGCGCACGGCCGTGCAACATATAATTCTGGCCGTGCGCTCTCTGCCGAGGCCTTGCACGGGCAAAATCCAGCCTTGCACGGCCGTGCACCTGGCCGTGCAAGATGGCTGAGATCGATTAAGTGAAACGGTGCGTTTTGAGGGTGCACGGCCAGAATGGTGTTGTGCACGGCCGTGCACCTGGCCGTGCAACTCGGGGAAGCCTGTTTTTAAGCCTAATCCGAGCCAAAAGGGAGGAGAGCTGGGTTTTGGATCCCAAACACCCAAGGGACGAACCCTAGAGAGAGAGAGCGACTGGGAAACATTCTTGGAGCTATTTTGGGGGATTTCTTCGCCATTGGAGCTCGGGAATCAAGCTTGGAGATGGAGATTGAAGATCTAGATCAGATTTCTGCAGTCTCTCTCTTCTCTATGGAGTAACTTCCCTTCACTTAGGTTTTGAGGAACCCTAGTTCCATGAGTTAGGATCTTTCTTGTATGAAGTTTTGGATGCTTTATTGTTTGATTATAATCGATTGAGGCATGATTTATTGAGTCAATTGAATCTTGATCAAATTCTCTTGATTTCTGCTTTAACCTATGATAGATAGAATCTGATTAGGTTAAGAGAGCTTCCTTGATTGATAGTGGTGAATTGGCTATATGAGAGTTAGCCAGTTTACTGCTTTGTACTGGAATTCAAGTCCTGTAGTGGAGTTCTGTGTTCATTGCTTCAGCTTTCTATCCCGGTGAAGACTAGCCGTCTGCCGGGTAGTTGGACTGAGAGGGCTTGGTCAGCTTAAGAGATTCCAAGCTAATTTAGGATCTTCCGCAGTTTAATCAACAGTAGATCAACCAAAGGTAATTGCAACTTGGACCTAATTGAGGAGCTAGGGGGAATCATACCTAAGTGAGTTCCCAACTTGTAATTAGTAGAGTAGTCAGTAGAGTAGTTTATCAATCAATCCTTAATCTAGTTTGCTAGATAATGAACTGAAGCTGAGTAATAGTAACTCTAGAGACCCGTGGATTCGATATTTATTACTTGTGCCACTATACTGCAGTCCCTTTCATTGGTTACACTTGGCCATTGTTAGGTGTTGTGTTTTAGCGAGTCAGTCGTCCGAAAAAGTATCAAAGTTACACTTTTAACCCCATAGCTTCTTTACCTTCCCTTCTTCAAACAAACATCACTTGGACTAAAAAAACACTATCTTTCAACCGAAAAAAAAACACTATCTAAGGGAGAGAAAAATCCATCATCGTCATTTTGAAGCCGATACCGTCGGTAGGACGTCTGAATCATGAGTAGCTACTCCGACGAGGTAAAAACATTAACTGAAAAAATAAAAAAAAACACAGAAAATGGGAACCGCGAGTCACTTGTGGTTCGACCATGGTCCAACCGCGGGTCACTTGCGGTTCGACCATGGTCCAACCGCAAGTGACCCGCGGTTGGACCATGGCTGAACCGCAAGTGACCTGCGGTTGGACCATGGCTGAACTGCAACTGGTTCCAATTCACAGCGACTTTGATCGAGTTTGGTTTTCTCGCCTCTCCTGCTGATGCATCCCTCTTCATCCACAAGAAATGAAGATCTTTTGTTGCTGCCCTTATCTGTGTGGATGATGTTATACTGATTGAGAATGATCTGTCCTTTATGACGCGTCTCAAGAAGTTTCTCGACGATCGTTTTAGCATTAAAGACCTTGGACAACTACGATATTTTTTGGGCATCGAAATGACACAGACTGCTACACGTGTCGTCTTGAGCCAACGCAAATATACACTAGATATACTGGAGGATGCGGGAGTTCAAGGTTCTCGGCCTAGCATTTTTCCTATCGAGCAGAATCACAAGTTAACACGATCAGGAGAGGAAGCCTTGGCCAAATCCATCTCTATATCGTCTTTAGTTGGCCGGTTACTTTACCTTACCATTACACGACCTGATATAACTTATGTTGTTAACATTCTGAGTCAGCATGTGCAGGCACCCAGTCAACCCCACCTTGATGGTGCTTACAGGGTCCTCCTGTATCTCAAGAATTCGTCAGGGTAAGGTCTTTACTTTCCCAGAAATAATTCTCTCCAACTCACAGCATACTGAGATGCGGATTGGGGCGGTTGCCAAAGCACCAGGCGTTCAACCACGGGGTTCTACATCAGTCTTGGTGGTGCACCGATTTCTTGGCGGATGATAGACCGTTATTTACACATGTTTTCACCCCTGTTCTTACACCGTTTGATGTATTGATTCTCGTGTTTTAGGCCGATTTCACGCTAGGTTGTGCTTGGTTGTGATATTTCAGGTCCTACGACGTGAATGAAGGCTTAGGAGCGAGTCTGGGGTCGATTGGACGAAGGTCGGACGCATGGCGAGGTTCCAAGGAGGCTGCACGGCCAGACCAGGGAGTCGCACGGCCGTGCATGTGAGCAAGTTGGCCGTGCGCTTTTTGCCGAGGCCACGCACGGGCAAGCCATGGAAGTCGCACGGCCGTGCAACATACAATTGTGGCCGTGCGACATTATGCGAGCACGCACGGGCAGAGCAGGAAACCCGCACGGCCGTGCAAGTGACCCGTTTGGCCGTGCGGGTTGGTGCGAGAGCTTGCACGGGCACAAGTGAAATCCGCACGGCCGTGCAAGGTGCAATCCTGGCCGTGCGAGATGGCTGAGGTTCGACTTAATGGTACGCCGCGTTTTGAGTCGCACGGCCAGGATGGTGATGTGCACGGCCGTGCACCCTGGCCGTGCGAGTCGGGAAAGTCTGGTTTTTAAGCGGATTGCGAGCCAAACAGAAGGGGATTCGAGTTTTTGAGAGACAGAGCGGTTCCTAGAGAGAGAAAGTGACGAACAAGAGCCTCCAAGTGCCCTAGATCGATCTTCGACACCATTGGAGCTTGGTTTGAGCTTAGAGAAGTGCCGATTCAACGTCCAGGAGCAGAAATCCATCTTCACAGTATGATTTCCGCGTCTGATTCTGCTTTTGCTTCTCTCTCCATGGAGTAGTTCCCCCATTCATCTGGGTATGGGAAACCCTAGTTCTGTATGTTAGGTTTGATTGTATGAACCCAAGTATTGACTCTATGATTTTGATTATATTCTATTGAGGTTTGAATGATTGAATGGCATGAATCCTGATCAAATTCCTGTTGTTTCTGCTTTAACCTAGAATGATAATATCTGCCTAGGTTGATAGAGTATCCTTAATCGAAGGTGGTGAATTGGTGACTTTAGTCGAGGAGCCAGTTCACTATTCTGTACCGAATTCAATTCGGTAGTGGAGGTTTTGTTCATAGGGCCTCAATCTGTTTACTCCGGTGTAGGTTAGTCGCCAGCTAGAGACTCGGATTGAGAGGGTCTGAAGACCTTTAGTCGAGACTTCAGACTGTTTGAGAACCTTCCGCAGTATAACTATCATAGAAATTGAACTTGGTAATTACAATCCGGCTTAACTGCAGTCTAGGGGGAACCATATCCGGGTGACCTCTCTTAACCTGAATACAACCGTTTAGTTGCTTTGCTTGCTTGTTAGTTTAGAACTTCACTAAAGTTTCATTGCTAGATAATACGAATTCACTGAGTAGTCATCACATCTAGGACCCGGGTTGACATTAAAACCCAAACCCGCTATACTACGCTTTAGGAAGTGGTTACACTTGGCCATTTTCTAGAGTGACAGTAGGAGTGAGTCTAGTTTTTGGCGCCGTTGCCGGGGAACGGCTAGGTTGTTGAAGAAAAGTGATTTCTGTTACTCTAGCACTTTCATTTTCGCATTGAGTTTTTGTCCCTTCCCACTTGTGCCTTCACGGGTTTGCCTTGCTTGATTGTGTGCAGATAGTGCATGACCCGTAGCCAGTCGGGAGGTTTACTGCCGTTGAATCCTGAGATTGAGTGCACCTGCAAACAACTTCGGAGACAACAGCAAGCTAGACTGGCTACGGTGGAGCGCCGAGACGGCCAATTGACCAGCGACTCCGAGGACGAGTACGAGATGGAAGGCGATCAGAACCCACCTCCTCAGAACCAGATCCTGGGGAACGACCAACACCCCCAGGGAGCTGGGCACCATCATCATCCACCACCACCGGGTCCCACCTTGGAGTACTACTATACTCCACGGATTGTTGACATCCGCCCGGTCATCCTCTATCCGCCCATTCCTGCAAATAACTTCGAGATCAAGCCATGCTGGATTCAACTCATCACATCATCTATCCAGTTCCATGGTTTGAAGGATGAGGAAGCCCGGGCACACCTTTCCCGTTTTCTGCAGCTGACGAACGGGTTCAAGCTGAATGGTGTTCCCGATGACGCAATCCGCCTTCACCTCTTCCCCCATTCTCTGGCGGGGAATGCTAAGAGGTGGTTGGAGACCCAGCCCCCACTGTCCATCACTTCTTGGGACGATCTGGCAGACAAGTTCGTGCATAGGTATTATCCGGCATCGAAGACTACTGAGATTCAGCGGGAGATCACTCACTTCCGCCAGGAGCCAGATGAGTCCCTTCGTGATGCATGGGAGCGGTACATGGGATACTTCTGGTAGTGTCCCCCATCATGGCTTCAGCGATGCTTTCACAGTAGGGAACTTTTACAGTGCCCTCACCCCAGACAGCCAGAGGGTGATCGAGTCTCTATGCCCAGGAGGGGATATCCTTACTAAGACTCCACCCGAGCTGAACCAGATGATCAGTACCTTGGCTGCCCGCGATCATTCCTGGGGGCAGAGCAGCAGAGGCAGGCATTCCCGGGACCGTGGTGTGCATGCCATGGAGGCCAGATCCGGGTTAGAGCAGCAGGTGGCTGAGTTGGTGCAGACATTGAAGCAGCCCAACAGTCTCCTACCGAGCCGAGGTGTAGTTCCGCCTCCAGTCGCCCAGTGTCAGTGGTGTGAGAGCCCGAACCACCTGGTGGAAGATTGTCAGTCTATGAGGGAGTCTTCTACTCCCCAAGAGCAGGTGGACTTCATCGCCAATGCTCGGCGCCTGGACCCATACAGCAGTACCTACAATGAGGGATGGCGCCAGCATCCTAACTTTGCCTGGAGCAGCAACACCAACAAGCCACCTGGTTTCCCAGCACCAGCAGGTGGTTTTCAGCAGAGGCAGCCCTTCCAGGCTAGGCAGGGGCCACCACCACAGCAGCAGCCTTACCAGCCTAGGCAAGGGCAGCCATTCCAGCAGCCTCAGCGTCAGTATGCCGAGCCAGCAACAACGCCAGCACCCGATAATCAGATGACCGAGCTGAAGAACATTTTGACAGCATTCATGACCACCAGCCAGGCAAGTATCACGAGGATGGATCAGACCATAACTTCATTGGAGGCAGGCCAGAGAACCCTGGAGGCAGGCCAGAGAAACCAGGGTGCCATTCTGCAAGATTTGCAGAACCAGGTTGGCGCCATAGCTAGCCAGATTACTACTCGGGCCCCGGGGACTCTCCCTGCCACCACCATCCCTAATCCACGGGACCCGCACGAGCAGCTGGGTGCCATTTTCACCAGGAGCGGCAGGCCTACATCAGCTGATCCTGCCCCGACCAGGCAGGAGGAACCACTACCTGCTTCAGCACTTCCAGCCGGCGATGCAGAAGTGCGGGTGGAGAAGGAAGCCCCTGCTCCCAAGCCACAACCAGTGGTTAAGGAGCACGTACCCCAGCTTCCCTTCCCCACTCGCCTACACAAAGACAAGCTGGAGACTGAGTTTGCCAAGTTTATGGCAATGTTGAAGCACCTCAACATCAGCGTACCATTTGTGGAGGCACTGTCGAAGATGCCCAAGTACGCAAAGTTCATGAAAGATCTCTGCACCAACAAGAAGAAACTTGGGGATCTCTCGACAATGCTGCTAAGCGAGGAGTGTTCTGCCATCCTGCAGAACAAGCTGCCTGAAAAGCGCAAGGATCCAGGGAGTTTTACTATCCCTCTTACTATTGGCAGCATGCATGTAGGAAAGCCCTTGGCAGACCTAGGCGCTAGCATTAATGTCATGCCATATCAATTGTTCAAAAAGCTAGACCTAGGTGAACTTAGCCCTACTAGGATGAGCATTCAGCTAGCTGATCGTTCCGTGGTGCATCCTAGGGGTATCATAGAAGATTTGCTTGTTAATGTGGGTGCATTCACATATCCTGTTGATTTTGTTATTCTGGATATAAATGATGATGTGGATGTGCCTTTGATTCTAGGTAGACCATTTCTTGTCACCGCCAAGGCACTGATTGATGTGCATGATGGTAAACTAATCCTGCGTGCTGGAAATGAACAGGCTATTTTTCCTGTGACTGAGTTTGATCATTGTGCTATGATTTTTGTATCGCCGGTGCATGCTATTTCCGATCAGGTACACGAGCCTGTCGTGTACCCTTCTGCACCTCTCATTTTGCAGGACCCGCCTATCATTCCTTCGCCGCCACTCCATCCAGTCTCGCCTCCGAACAAAAAGCTCAAGGAGGAGTGGCGACCGAAGCCGCAGGTGGCTAAGCCTTCACGGAAGAAGAGTGGAGACCACTATGAGCTGGTTCCACCCCCTGCACCACGACCATCCTGGCCATCCGAGTACTCACTCGCCTGCATCTTGCCAGATGGCCAGGTCTAGCTGACCACTGCTGGTGGTTGCAACCGTCGGGTGCACGGTCACCACCTGAAGCTGTACCTCAAGAGCGACGTGGATCCGCTCTTGGAGGTACCTGTTCCTGCACCTCGCTGAGTATCCACCATGGGCGTCCAGCTAAAAGACGGTAAAGAAGCGCTTGTGGGGAGGCAACCCCACCACGGTTTGACTTTCTTTCTTGTGTTTCGAGTCGGATTGCGATTTGGTTTTGTTTGGGTTTGATTCCTTTGTTCTGGATGATGTCTTATTGGGCTGACATCGGACCTAACATATTCTGGTTGAGCTCTTCTGTTCCCCTTGAGCTGTGCTGTGTTCCCGACTGGTCCATTTCCAGTCTTCTGCAGTCCGTGCACACCGGTAACTTCGTTCCCCTTTCCTTCCCTCTTCTCCATTGAGGGCAATGTCGATCTTAAGTGTGTGGGGGGGGGGATGTTTATCTTTTACTGCATTAGATCTATTTGTGTGCTTGGAGCCTAGTCCACTGTCCAAATTTTTGAATTTGAGGGCTCCAAGTACGTGTTCCTTGCAATTACCTGCTCAGTATGCTTTGAATTGACAGTCGCTGTAGTGATTTGCAACCTAGGGAGGTAGTGTAGTGCTATTAACATAAGACGCACCGGTTTGCCAGCTGATACCCTTGTCTCTTCAGATTGTCCATGGTCAGAATTCTTTTATGCCAAACTAGCCATATAAACCCACAGACTTTTGTGGGAATAATGCTCTTCCATATTGAGATTGGATTGGGATTGGGATATTTAAACCCTTCTTCTATCTTCTTCGTTTTCCATTCTGAGATTGGATTGGGATATTTAATATTGAGAAGCTGTCCCCACCAACTGTTTCTTTCCACTGCATATTTCCATAGCCATTTACCTAGTAAAGCATTGTTGAAACTCTCAAGATCAATAGCACCCAAACCACCCTTCTGTTTAGAAGCCTTACAGAGGTCCCAACGAATCAAATGTCTCTTGTTCTGTCCGTTTGCCCCACACCAAAGGAATCTGCGCTGTATCTTCTCTATGTTATTCAGAACAGTTTTATTTGGGAGCCTTGAGCAAAGAAATGATAAACATGCAGGCTGTTAAGGGCATCACCGTTGAGAATCAGCCGAGCTCCGAAAGTCTGAAATCTTCTTTTCCAACCCTGCAACCGATCTTGATATTTGTTAATAACCGGATTCCAAATCGAAACTGCATTAGGCCGATCACCCAGCGGAAGACCAAGATATTTCGATGGTTCGTCGCTCCATTTGCACCCAAATATTGCTGCAAGATAGATGGGTTCAGGTACATCACCAACAGTCAACATCATAGATTTGTCTAGATTGATCTTAAGACCTGTCACCGCTTGAAAACATACCAACGTAGATAGAATATTGAGAACTTGATCGGCATTAGCATCACAAAAGATGAGGGAATCATCTGCGAAAAGGATATGGGTAACTTCCCCCTCACCCCTATCCTCGTCCATAGCAAAACCGAAGAGTCCATTCACATTCCGGAGTTTCGTGATAAGAAAGGAGAGGATGTCCATAATTAGAACGAAAAGCCCTGAGGACAGTGGGTCTCCTTGACGCACCCCTTTACTTGCACGAAAGTATCCATGTGCTTCTCCGTTAACAAGGATAGATGTCATTGGAGAGCATAGATCCCCTTTGATCCATTGCTGCCATTTTGCCGAAAAACTCAGTTTATCCATCACCTTAAAGAGACATTCCCAACTAACATTGTCAAAACATTGGCAAGGGTAAAATTCACAAAAACATAAGTAGATAGAAATTTTTTAAATTTTTTCTTTGAAAACATAAATTTTAGCATAAACTAAAACATTAAATGAAAACCATATAGAAAATATGCTAAAAGAAGATGATTTTTTGGGTGTGTTCTTTGAAAAATAAACGATTTAGCAATGATAAATAAAACTTGAAAACAATTGAACGGGAAAGGACGATGTAACAGAGGGGATATAATGAGAAATATGCTAAAGTTGGATGGATTTTTTTTATGAGAAATAAGCTAAAAGTGGATGGAATTTTTTTTTATGTTTTATTTGAATTTTGAAATAGTAATTAAGAGCAGAATCCTCCATCCCAGTCCCTCGTAGTTTGCCACCACTGATTAATGAAAGTTCCCAGATTACCAGTCAAAAAAAAAAAGTCCCTCGTAGTTTTGGTTCCTTTGTCTCTCGTTGTTTTGGTTCCCTTGGCTGCTGTGTTTGTTTTCTCCCTCCCATGTTGTTTTGAGGGCGGCTGCTCATGTTCTTTCGAGTTTTTTCTGGGCTTTGTTGCTGCAGGCACTCCTTCCCCTGCTGTTGAAGCCTCTCTTTTTTCCTTTCCATTGTACTCTTTCTCTTTTTAATTAATTTATATCAGCATTATTAAAAAGAAAACAATGGAAAGGGAAACATGATGAGAAATATGCTAAAAATGGATGGATTTTTTAATGTTTTCTTTGAAAAATATACAATTTAGCAATAGTAATTAATTGGGTAAGTTGCAAGATTGGTCACTGGAAGTGTTAAAAAGTTCACGTTTGGTCACTAAAAGCATTTTATTATATTCATGGTCACTGAAAGTGGATAAACATTTCACGTTTAGTCACTCTCCGTTAGTCTCCGTTAAAACCGTCAGTGTTTTGCTGACAGTGGCTAACAGAAGTGATGAGTCATCAAATTTTAAACTAAAAAAATTAAAACCCGACCAACCACGTCAGATCTTAACCCACCACCTCATAAATCCTACCCCAACCTGTGGCCAGAACCCTAGCTACCCGCCCAAACGAAAAAGTTTCACCCTCAGAGCCAATCGCCCACCGGATTCCCCTTTGCCCTTCTTCTCCAATCTTTTGGCTCTCTCAACTCCTCCATGAAGGTGCTCTGATACTGTGGCCGAGTTTTAATTAATTGCGACTCAGCCTCTTCGTACGATGACAAAGAGGGGAATCGAAGCATTAAAGTAGGGCATCGGCTCCCGCCAGCGAAATGTTCCGATCTCGAGACCTCCCCCAAAACAGAGTTGTACGATGAAACGAAACCAAAAATAGAGCAAGAGGACTCCACGGGATCTCACTCACAAATTTCTTCACCCTTCTTTAATGGCCATCACCTAAAGCTCAAGAACTGCTTTTGCCAAAAACTCCAGATCTTCTTTGAAATGAGAAAGATACAGTTGGAGCTGCTCCTCCATCGAAGCCCTCACTTCCTTCTCCCGCTCCGGCGGCAGATCCACCTACAGCCGCTAACCCCAAATTCCCTCTCTTCGATGATTACTGGAAGAAAATCCGTCACCATCGATTTCCCCTCTCCAATTTCAATTAATGGGTTTGACATTGTGTTTTTTTGGATTTTATATGGCTGATTTCGGATTCGAAAATTGTATTTTCAAGGTTTCAAATATGTGAGGGAATCTCGGAGTTACGACTGGGATGGATGGAATGATAATCGATTCTGGCTTTGGAATTGTATTTTCTGGGATGGTTGGGGAAAAAGGATCGTCGGCGATGCGAGGTTGAAGAACGAAGGAGAAAAGCAACAACAAATTGGGTTGGGTCGGGACTCGGGAGGTGTATTTTCTGGGATGGTCGGGTTTCAATTTTTTTAGTTTAAAATTTGGTGACTCATCACTTCTGTTAGCCACGCCAGCAAAACACTGATGGTTTTAACGGAGACTAACGGAGAGTGACTAAACGTGAAACGTTTAACCACTTTCAGTGACCATGAATAGAATAAAATGCTTTTAGTGACCAAACGTGAACTTTCTAACACTTCCAGTGACCAATCTTGCAATTTACCCGTAATTAATTTAAAACTTGAAAGCAATGGAAAGGGAAATGATGATTGGGGTGGGGGGTTTATCATGAGAAATATCTAAAAGTGGATGGATTTTTTTTCTTGTGATGATGGAATTTTTTTTTTTTTTATATTTCTTGCAAAAGTAAACGATTTAGCAATAACAATTACAACTTGAAAACAATGGAAAGGGAAAGGACGATTTAACGGAGTGGTTGGTGGGCATGGGATGAGAATTCGAAAAACGTTATGGTGTTAACACTTCTTTTATTAGTATGGTGCTAACACTAATGACAAATGTTAGAAGTGTCTGACAAATTATTAGCTATACACTGTTTTTCATAACTGGACTCTTCATAACTTTGATCTGGAAACTCCTGTTATGAGTATCAGTAATCCAATCTTAATACTCAAGGAAATGCATCATGCATAAAACCTTTTGTAATAGTCAGGGAAAAGTGTGATTTCATTCCTCTAACTCTAAGCAGTGAACCAGCTCACGAGAACAATTCCACATACAAACGAAACAGTTTCTGAATGAGTGATTTGTACAACAAAAAGGAAAAAGAAGCAGCAACGCTCGTTTTCCAACTCTGGCCAATTCTCAGCTGCAACAATTTTGCACCACTCCTTTCAAGTCAGCTTCACGTGTAGGAAAAAAAACATCCGTACTGGACTTCACGAGCAAAGAAGAAGCACGCACTCTTTCTACTCGAACTTCTTGATCAACGACAAGTCGTTCAACATTTTGTCGATCGCGTCGTCATTGAGCGACCGGTCCTTTGACTGTGCAGAAGCAAACAGTACATCACTACAAAATGTTTCCTTTTTGTATGGTTGATGAAGAATGCATCTTCAGTTTCAAAATACTAAGCCAATGACAGTATGTTAATGGCTACTTCCTCTGATTCTTTGTCATGATCCGGTTCCAGAAATGCTAGTCCAATGCATATAACATGATTCCATCGAGAAGGAGGGTAGCATGTTAGAAAAAATTGTACCTTGAGAGATGGCACCATTGTTATCGCTTCCTCCACAGTTTCAGGACAAAGATTACCAAGAACACAGAGCTGCAAGGGGAACATTATAAAGGTTCAGGATTTTTGAAGGCAACACATGAGATCACATATATCACTGGGTTGTCATGCAATTTACCTCAAATTCGGCCAACTGGTACCGGCTTAGGATTCTGAAAGCTGTGGTTAAGTTCCAACATTTAGAGCTATGAATATTGAGCATTTGCCAAACAAGAAAGGAAACACACTCCTGTATTAAAGCAAAGTCGATAACCAAAGCCACATATACCACATCATAAGTAGCCTGCGTAATGATAGTAGCAATTAACATGTATACTGATCTCTCAAGGATACTCTCGCACTTGTCTGACGGCATCAGGATTTTTGTACCGACTAAAGCGCTTTACATACTGCAGTGATTTCTCAAACACCCTGCAAAATAGTAATCAGTTTGAGTTAGACATGTAGACTCACATAGACCACATAGAAGTCCATCCATTGCTCTCTCAACCACAAATAACATAGAACCAAAATTGCAGAAAACCACTTATCATCTCGAAAAAACAAGGGAGTATCAGTAAACTCAACCACTTTAAAGCTACTGAAAGCAAACAAAAAAACACTAAGACTGAGAAGAAACCTACTGGGACATCTGATTTGTGGCGTCCTCTGACATCTGCTGAAGCTGCTCATACTTGTGCTCAAGGATCAAAGAAACTTCACAATTCATCAAACATTTCGCCTTTAGAAACTCTGTGGAGTGGAGAAGAACAAAAACCCTTATCAGGAGAATACCAATAGCAAATACACACACAAAAAGAAATAATCTTTTCAGCATGTGTCGCTACCATCTCCAATTTTGAGCTCGGCGGCATTCTCTTCCTCTTCTCCTGACATTCTGATGACCCGAAACAAGTTCACCATGAGTCGAAGAAAGCAAGTTTGCCAATCGATAACAGTTTAAATTTCCCAGAATCCAGAAACTCCATTAAAACCACCCAATCAGTTCTGATTTCTCAATCCTACTTAAGAAACTCAATTCATGCGCACAATCGTAGACCTTAACAACCGTCGGCGAGATGTAAGCAACTATTCGAATTTCGTTCCACTATTTAATCCGACAAATCAAACGCAGATAAACCCTAAACATAGAACAGAAGAAAAGAGCTGAAGCTGACACAAGACTGTAGTTTTGAAAAGGAATCGCCTTCCTAGAATGATTCATTGATAGTAACAGATAAGATATGGATGAACAGCGAGGGAAAAGCAGTCAAGCACAGAGCACCTTAGTTCTTTCGATGGAAGCAAAAAGCTTTAGCGAGAGGAGTTTCTGGGTTCGCGCTTTCACTTTCTTCTTCGCAGATCGCGGTTAATTATATAGTAGTTCAATCAACGTGTTTAGATTTTCCGTTTCCTTTCCGGTTTTGTGGTTTCCGTTTCAGCCCAAATTCAAATGGGACTATCTTTGTTCTAATATTTATACGGAATCGGGTTGACCCAATAACCCAAAAGCCCATTAAAGATACCGGGTACTGCTCCATTGGCAATGGGCAGGTCCGGGGCGGGTTTCTTGGTATCCAGACCCGCTCCGTGGCAGGGCGGGTCCAGGTCGGGTAATTGATCACGGGTCGCGGGTTGGGGCAGGTCGACCCAATGGGTATGCAATTTGTTTGAAAAACATTAGAAATATTCGTTATTTTTATTATAAAACTAAGAAAATAAACAATATTATGACAATTGTAGTTAAATTATTGGAGAAGTTGAGGTTTTCACTAATTTACAACTTTATTATAGCTAAAATATGATGCGATAGAAGTAAAATTCAAAGTAATTTGACTAAGATTTCATGTAATTTAGACAAGAACGGGTCGAGAATGGGGTGGGTCAGGGCAGGTCGGGTCGATGAGACTACCCATGCCCGCCCCAAAACAGGTCAAACAGGTCGGGTAAAACAGGTCAGGTCAAAATTGCCCTCCCTACTCGTCTCCCTCTCTCGTAGTTCATATAGGGCGGAGACGATGGGGTCGGTTCATGGATTTTTCTTCTTTCTTTTCATTGGTCTCATTTGGAGATTGATTCCTGTTTTCCGGTTATATTCTGGTTTTCTGTTAAGGATAATGGTGTAACGTCAAATTAATGTCTAAGGAAACAAAATTAGAACCGAACGTGAAAATTAGGATGAGTCTAATGATTCTTCCGAATAAAGAAATTGATCTAGCAGTAATAGGCAGATATAAACTACACATAGGGACATTGCACAAGCTACACCAAAAGAAAGCTTCGTCATGAATACATTTGGGGTAAATTGCAAGTTTGGTCACTTGAATTACTAAAAAAATTCACGTTTGCCACTCAAATTACTTTATTCCATTCATGGTCACTAAGATTAGTTCAACAGATCAAGTTTGGTCACTCTCCGTTAGTCTCCGTTAAGTTTGTCTGATGTGGCAGTCAACTCTGATAGTTGACCGTTATATGAGTGACGTGGCAAATTAAAAATAACTAGCTTATTACCCGGCCCGTTGGCCGGATTACTGTATGTTACCCACTTGTGGAATGGGAGAGAAAGCAAGTGAGAGTGAAGGGATTGGGATTCCACTTGATTAGGACCGACCCACTAATCCAATTCTTCCCGACCCACCCCCAACCTACAGGATTAGAAAGAGTCATTAAGAAAATACGAACGGGGAGGATTAGTCATATATCTTGACTCTTCAGAAGTGGGTCAAACAGGATCAAGGTTGGGTGAGGGCAATTTTACGCGCTAAGCAGAGTTCTGGGTTGAATACCTTTACTTAGGCCTAGAAATTGGTGCTGATGCAGACTGCAGTTTTTATTATACCATCATCAATCATCATTGAATTAGTCCTGGGCATCCCTCCCCGTTGTCGGTCTGAATTCTAATGATGGCTTCATTCCTTGCACCAGCCATATCAGCGAGTTGCCATCTCGAGCATGATTTGCCTATGTACAAATAATACAGTTAGAGTATGAAAATGAATTCAATGAAACGGAAAAGAGAATTCTATCACATGCCAATAAATACACACATAATAGTTGAAGCTAAGTGAAAGTCATTACTCGCACATCAATTCTCAAAAATTACAGACTAAACATTGGCTAGAATGGTACTGAAACTACCAAGAATCATGGACGGAACAACTTGTCAAATTAAATAATCCTTATACTGAAACTACCTTCTAACTTGAAATAAGACATGATCACAGTTCATAGCTCTCTTCTCACTATGAATTGGTTGCAGCTCGTCCTTTTCACTGCCTCTCAAGCTCAATTCAAACAGAATAGAGACCTTTATGTAATATAACCATATTCTTACTGATCATAATTCCTTTCTTCACTCCATTTTTGTCGGAGAAAAGAGTTATCCCCCTCTCCTGCATTTCCCTTTCCCCCTCTCTTCTCCCTCTTCTTCACAAACCGATCCCTAAACCAGCAACAACAACACAAAAATAGCCTTCGCCTCTCCCGTCTCCATCTATTGAACGCGTTGGTGGAAAGATAGGACTGCAGAAGCAAAATTTTCTAAAATCAAACTAAATTTTTTGAAGCAGACTCAACCACGAAAAAGGAGTAAAGCAACAATGCAGTAGAACCCTAAATTTAACTACAATCAAGCACATATCAGCAAGATTTTCGATTTGTCTGAGAGTTAACTACACGGAGAGAACAATTGATGCATAATTGAAATGCTCCAAGCAAGTTGAAGGCAAACCATAACTTTAGAATTTGGTCTTTATAATAACCTTCAAGTACTGATGCTTCTAAGAACTATCATGTCCAACCCCCACTTATACAACTACGTAGCCATAGTAATTAGCTGTATAATGAGAAATATTACAAAGAAAACTACATAAACAACCAATGTAAGTAAATATTAAAACTAACAACTGATAAAACTTAAAATCTCTCTATTGGTATAAATGTATCTATTAGTAACTACTATGCAATCGAGTATATATGATTTTTAGGCACAGAATAAGAAAAGTATAGATGGCTCACAAATGAAGACGTAGCAACTGAAGGTAGCACACAAAAACCAAAAATAGAAAAAGAGATAAGAAAAAAGGCGAGAAAAAGTCAAACAAAGAAAAAGCCCACATAGGAATACCTCGCTAGCTTTAGGGACTCTCTGCCACAACAAACAACCTTCTTAAAAATCTAACACCCTGAGACATCAAACAAACCTCCCACGACACTAATGTATGGCATTCCTATTGTCCAATAGGTTTGCCCAATTTAGACTTCTAAATAAATGGACTTTTCACCATTAAACCAAAACTCACAATCATTAACAGTTAATGCAAAGACATACATTTCTGAGGCCAATCACAGCATTTAAGCATAATTTTTAGTTGAAAAGAACAACTAAGTGTTTAGCTAAATGATATAGTAGAATGGACACAATCTGCTACCTACTAATGATATAAACGTGTACCGGTACCATCGTTGTATCCTGACTTGCCATTTGCAACGGGCACTTTGAAAGACAGCTGCATTTTAGAGAATAAACACCCATAAGGGCGTTACGAAACCAAGCTTAATCCAAAATCTTCATATTCCACTTCGAAGACTCCATTTTCAAAAATAAGAGAGTTTAACATGTCAAATCACTCATTTGAAAAATCTCAAACAACTATTAATCAATGCAATATAAAGGCACGTTCCAAATTATGTACTTGTAGGAATAATCCCAAATAATTATCAATTAATGCTCCAACTACCTAATGTGCAGAATAGCCCTGGAGCTGTGCTGTTGTTTGCGTTGGTCTACCTTCAAACATAACATAGTTGCATCACGAACCAAAACAATTAAGCAAAAATCTTCATATTCCAAGTAGAATGACTCAATTCAATTTGGCTAACGCTTTATACATATTGTTTACCCCTGGACCTGTTGCACTTGCGCCTTCAGATCTTCATGAACACAATACAATTGCGGAGAGGAGGCTGTCAACGGAATAAAAATTGTTAATTTAGTGAATCACCATACAACTAAACAAACGCGCTCTTCTTGATTAGCTATCAAAATAGTGGGGGTCGCTACAATCCATCGGTTGCTCCCTCTGCGCCTAAGTTGTAGATATTAGGTTTCAGTGAGAACTTTGAGTACATGAGGAGATATTTTGTAGAGGAGGAGATGACCCGGCGAGTAGAATAGGAAGATTTGGAGAGGCTACGATGGGCAAAGCAGTTAAAATCGAGATTTTACCTAAAATCGAAAACTGGGGTAAAATCAAAATCGTATAATCGAATCGTAAAATCGTAGGATTTTAAGTACCATATAGAACATAGCATATAAGAATATTAATAAAGTAAATTATTAATATCACAAAGACACATAGCATTTAAAATGATAATTCAGAAGATTTTTTTTCCATAAGATAATTCTCAAGATTAATGTTCCAAAATCACTATTTTAATTGTTATTTAATGTGTAACTCAAAATAATTCATGATGAAGGGATATAGTTCATGGGTTTGGCTCTTATTTTCATGTTATGTCTAGGTTGTTTAACTCAAAGTAATATTTCGACATCGTCTACTAAGTATGATTTAAAACTAAAAATAATTGAACTCCAATAAAAAAAGTAATGTTAGTGGCTTGGTACAAATATATTCATTAATAAATTAATTAGTTAATAATGATGTTAGTTCTTACATACTTCCAATATTAGGACAGGTGTTTTACCAATAAGTTAAATGGGGTGAAGGGAAAGAGATTAACCGAACCCTAATTTGGTTATTTTTATTATTTTTGAATATTTTTCTAATAGAAAAATATCTGAGAAGATTCCATTGCCCTTTCTGCTGAAACAGTTATACTTATTTTAAATTGGCTCAAACCACCTATTTTGTTCTCTTACGATCAAAATCCCGATTTTAAACGATTTTAAGGTCCACCGATTTTATAGTAAAATCAAGATCGGAATCCCTAAGTAAAATCCTAAAATCCTACGATTTTACGATCAAAATCCCGAATTTGAATGCATTGGCGATGGGTGCACGATTAGTGGGCCAAATAACAGTTTGGGCCCGTTTAAATGAAAACATATTTTTACTTTCGTGCTCAACAGACCGACCGCACTGGCATCTTCTAAATTTACCCCTAAAAAATTGCTCTGTACGCATCAAATTTGAAATGGAATCCCTCTTTTCTCATTTCACATTTCACATTTCACATTTATATGATGTGTAGATTGTGATGAGTGTAGATGTAGACCTGTCATTGTCCTACAAATTCATTAACACGCCAAAAAGTGGTGAAATGAGCCACCCTATTAAACACAATCTTGTATAATGATCATTGGATCCAATCATGCCAGATTATGAAGAAGTTTAAAATGTAGCGGTTATCCCGACTAAAACATTAAAAGAACCAGTCTCATATAGTTTGCACAAAGATATAATTTCTCCATAGTAATTCTGAAAAATAATATTAATTTAAGAAGTCGATATTGCTTCTACATGTTTAATATTGCAATTCGATATGCAATATTCGAACCAGTGATATTTGGGCTGCAATTTTAGGGTTATTGTATATTTATAAAATAGATAGAAATTTAAATTAAGTATTAAACTACAACTAAAATAATCAAAGTATTAAAACACCAAATAAGTACTTACTGGAGATTTAGTGGCCAACTAATCGTTAAAAAAGTCATATGATTTTCATAATCTAGGTTCGTGTATGTTTGAATTTAAATAGATACAACAAATATACTTAGTGTGATTGGTTATGATCCTTGCTTGCCTTTAAAGAGACCAAGGTTCAAATTCCAGTGCATGCCTTTTTTATGAATAAATAAATAAGAAAATAAGCAATTGTGAAGACCAAAATGTCCTTCCTATAATCACTCTCGTTGCAGGAAATTTGAAACGGAGCAACAGTTTTCATCATTCGGCTTTTATTTATTACTAGTGTTTACCCGATCCGTTGGTCGGATGAATTTTGTTTTATTTTATGTTAGATCAATATTTTCATACTTTAAAATAATTTGGACTTTTCTAAAATAGTTAATTCATTACTTCAAAATAATCTTTATGATATTTCTTGATTATGACATTGGCTATAATTAATTAATATGCAATTTTTTATCAATTCGTTCATAGTTTATATTAGAAGAAACTTTTGTACTTCATATTGCTGGATATGAATACGGAGTTTGAAGAAAAAAATGTCATTTAGAATTTGTAGGAATTGAAGGTCTATCAAAAAATCAAGAGAATAAACAAAAGGTTATATGCTTAGAAATTTCAAATATGGAAAAATATGAAAAAATAATGTTATTGTACAAATTATTATAATTTAGTGTATAGACTTGTTTGAATAATAAGTGAGAGATGTTAAGTGTTAGATACTAATGTTTATTGTCAACCCAATTTAGCCTATTGGCTCGATTGAGTAAGTGGATTGAGAGTTAATTGTCCAATCATTTTAGAAAAATTTCGAAAAACACTAAAAAAGGTCCAAAATTAATCACTTGTAAGGCAAGTGAATCATCTGCTCGCAATTAACCCTAAGCAGTGAATAGGTGTTCCACATCCCTTCTCATCGTCACTCTTCGAACAGAAACTCCAAGTAACATAAAGAGCATAAAAATGCACTAAGTCTTAATGGAATCAGGAACATTGACTATTTTGAATCAAAGAGTTTCTTTAAACTCGCCACACTGAGTTAATTAGTCTTTTGCATACTCCCCGATCACCTATTACACGTAACTATAAGGAAACACAAATAACAATGAAATTTGATAAACTCTTGGACCTTGTTTCCTTCTCAGATTCTTCGTCTTTTGCCTAGAAACCCCAAAGTTGTTCTAGTACGATGACCAAGAGCCTTTCATCATTTTCTCTTGGTTATTGAAAATTCATAGTGCAAAAAAGTCATTGTTGAACAATTGTATGAATAAGTGAATAACATGTGTAGAAAACAGAAAAGAAGCATGGTAGAAACATGCTGCTAGTTTATTGAATGAAATCTTTATGAAGAAAAATAGGCTAACTACAACCACATAGAACTTTTAATCATACAACAGTACAGTGTGTTTCAAAAATAAGCTAAAAGAAATTTAAATTTTTGAATACATCAAAATTAAAATGAGAAACATGAACGACTTCATAAGCAAAATTGATCTGAGTATAAATAAACAGTAATACGTAAGAGCAGATAAACTAACTTTGGACACTAACTTTGATTTGCTTGTTTCCCGCTCATCATTGGGACTAAAAGGAATTATTGAATATATTCATATACATCAGAATCTCTAAGCAAAACAGGTATGCCTTTTAATTGAAAGATTAAAACAAAGTTACATAAGAGGAACTCTCCCAAAAGCCAAGGCTAACCTTTATCCTCAAGACACAACATAACATCTAAGCATATTACTGAACATCTGGACAAAATAGAAGAAGAAATAGAAATGTAAGATACCGATCCAAAATCATTTTGGAGTCTTTTTGTGGACAAAAACTGGAGGAAAATATGGACAAAACCAGCAACGAAAGCACGTGCCATGGTCAGAAATCATAACATAGTTATCATCTCCAGCCTAAACCAACATGTGAGCAACCAATCTCAACTATTTGCCCCCTCAGAAAGAGAAGCCCGGTTCACAAAAGTAGAAACACAAAGTAAACATAAGCAGTCGCTTAGGAGTCATCCAAGAATTAATAAGGAAAAAAGTGACATTGAGAGAGAAGTGGCATAGAAAATTGAAAGAATACAGATGATGAATCTTAGTCTTAGAAAAAAAAATTAGTTGACCCGTCGATACGATATAGTTTTTTAGTCCTTAGAAAATACATATGCATAACCAAAATTTAGACCTGTGTGACAAATGTAGTTAATCTATTGTACAATTAATAGCAAAAAATTAAAACTACCACCCCATTCAAAAATCTCTGCCTCCATAGTGATTTGTGGAGGGGTAGTTTGTGAAAGCCATTTTCTGCTGGGCGGCAATACAACTATTTAACTGCAAATTCGTGAATTTCCTTGCAAGATTTGTGCTTCAACAAATAATAATTCGTGAATGTTTCTCGAATTATTCGAAGTTTGGATTTTTGTGGGCTTACTTAATATTAGACAATGTGTAAATCATTTTAACAAAAATGATTTTTTTTTAAATCACACAACTATTCACATTTAGGTAAATAAGTCTTTACCTGTTCCTAACATCAAGGTAAATGACACTCAATAAATGCACTCATTACCCGACTTGGCTACCTCATAAAATACTACATTTCGACCAACTACTACTAATACGACAAATAATAAGTATACTTTTTGTTAGCCATAATTCGACAAAGCCTGGTCCGGTTGATAATATGATAAATCAGACTGCATAAAACCACAATGGTTCACTCCTGGCCCAATCAGTCAAATCAAGCCCAATGGGCACTTAGGTTTCGGAAGGGTGGATCAGTATGGAGTTTGTCCTCCGACGTTTGAGTACGATGGTGGACTGGGTGGCCTGTCAGGCACGAATGTTGTCATTACCTCAGGACTGGCTATTAGTTACTAATATTATTGCTCCTCTGTTGTAATTAACCATTTGTCTCTTCCTTTGATTTACTTGGAACAAAAGGGTTGCTCTTTATTATAAAAAAAAAAAACCAACCCACTTATCTAACCTTACCTAACACACCTGTATTTTTTTTGCTAAAATGAAGGTTTAAACTTGAGTGAGCCTTTTCTTTGGTGGAAAGTGTCTCTTTTGGGTTGGTTCGAGTTTTGGGTTACACACTCATAGATACCCAGCCCAATCTATGTTATAATTATTTTCCTAAGTTTTTGTGCTCAAAACGTTTGTGTCGTATGCAAACATATTTGTGAGAAAGTTTATATTTTGTCATATTTTCTTCTTATGGTCCTACTAAACTAATGTATTTTTTATCTGAAAATTTAGATTTAGAGTTAATATAAGCCACGGTTCACTTTTTTCTCTCTTGTAAACGATTATAGAAGTACAACATATTTTTGTGTTGGGTTGGGTTATTACTTAAACTTAATCATAAATAAATAGTAGGGTTCTAATTTTTTTGAGTGAGTTTGAATTTAATATTTTAAAAACTAAAATGTATAAATTAAGTGATTAAAACGACTAAATCTGAAACACCCGAGAGCCATGTACACCCCTTAGTTCAATGTTGATTATTCATTAAAGTAATGCACGATTTTTTTTGTACAAATCCAATCTAGCTTTATGTCATTTTATGGGCACGGAGCGTGGTAACTTTACCATTCTCCTTTCATTGTTTAAAAGTATATATATTCATTACATAGCAAGTTACGTCGAACGTGGGTTTGTGGCATCGTAAGGAATTCGACGGGATGGGAGCAGTTGGTGCCGGTGGTGGAGAGCTTGTTGGGAGCAGCAAATTGAGGTGTGTGGGAAAGGGAGAAGAAGAAAGAAGTGGGCCGGGACACTACAATACTGGGAGGAATTTTTTTCACGCCAGACAGAAGTAATAAAAGAAACTACCGAAATAAATAATCCTCTGCTGCTGCCTGCCATGTCAGCATCCGAAAATCCCTCTGGATGCAGAGATTTCTGAATGGTGGTGGTAGTTTTACTTTTCAGCTATAAATTATACTGTAGATCTAGATTAAAAAAACAAAAAAATTATTATATTTAATTTCCACCTCAGTTTAGCAATAAATTAAACAAAAAATCATTATAATTACCAAAAGTAAAATATAATTCTTTGATAAATATCGGGCGATATTCATAAAAAAATCTCCGGCAGGAGAAATCAACGGAATTGGGTAGAGACGGTGGAAGCAACTCGATCGGGAGCAGAAGCAGGCGAACGGTCATCTCTTTCTCTGTTTTTATCCTCCGTCGAAAACCTACCAAAAATCCGCCGATTCCACCAAACGTTGACTAGTTTTGCTGCGACACACTGGCTGCAGCAGCTCCTTGACGGCGGACTTGTTAGTTTTGCAGAGGGACCCATTGCAACTCGTCGTCAATGGCGGTCAAATACTTCGAAGCCAAGGACTCTCAAATGCTCAAGAACGATAAGCAAATCCTAGTTCAACTTCGACCTGTGCTTCTTTTCCGAGCACAATCCCAGCAATATGATTCGTGTAGATCTCTTCCCCTTTTAGAACAACGCAGCGGAGAAGCAAAGAAAGAGACATGAAAACCCCAATCGAGCGCCCTCTCAGTGCACCACCAGTAGTCCTGGAGGATCTCCCCCTTCCAGGCGAAGACGTCGGGCATCTCGATCTGGGTCCTGCAGGAGATGACGCCGGGCATCTCGATCTGGGCGAGCTCAAGCTCGAGGCAGCCGAAGTCGGACTGGGGCATGTCCTTGGTCTTGTAGTCCCGGCCGGTGGTGGTTTTGTCGACGACGAGGGCCATTGCGACGACGACGGGGATGGGAATTGGGGATCTGGAAAATTGGGGAGGAAGAGAGGGTGGACGGTGGAGGTGGGCCTCAACCAACCGACGACTAGGTGGAGGTGAGGACTAGATAGTTAATTTTATATTTTAATAGTTTTAGAAATGAGGTGGAACTGTAATAATATTGTAAAATTTTCAAATTTTTTATATATATATTTTTAATTGCCACGTCACCTATTTAACGGTCAACTATTAAAGTTGACTGCCACATCAGAAAAATTTAACGGAGACTAACGGAGAGTGACCAAACTTGAACTGTTGAACTAATCCTAGTGACCATGAATGGAATAAAGTAATTTGAGTGGCAAACGTGAATTTTTTTAGTAATCTCAGTGACCAAACTTGCAATTTAGCCATACATTTGTGTAACAAGTAATTGAGGTTGTGACAATGAATGTATATACAGAAGTTTATGTAATACATGTGTTCCACGCTCTTTCATACAGACAATTGAAAGGGGAACAAATGAAAAAAGAATGAATTGGATGGTTAACAGGCCAAA
This sequence comes from Linum tenue, assembly GCA_946122785.1. NCBI lineage: Eukaryota > Viridiplantae > Streptophyta > Magnoliopsida > Malpighiales > Linaceae > Linum > Linum tenue. The sequence continues at coordinate 8,540,649 of CAMGYJ010000006.1, forward strand.
AAAAATTTCACCAAACCAAAGTTCATACGTTAATGTCCAACCGTTTCGACCTCGTACTGCTGCTGCTGATTTCTTGAGAACCCAATGAGGGGAACCTCGGGAAGTTGTAGTTCTCCATCACGGAGACTGGTTGCTGAGGATAGAGCGTGGGAGGTGGCGTCAGATTTCGCTGTGCAGGCAAGGGAGGTATACTGTTGTATTTGTATGGATCACCACCCACACTGCAAGAAATAGTCACCAAAAAGCCATTGAGATCACGGGATGAGGAAGGATCTAGGATCGGGACAAGCAAACAATTCTCAATCTCCAGTGCCTTTCACTTTAGAGATTGAAATACACAATTATTCTAAGCGGGAGAATTGGAACAAGTTTACCTCGTGCCCCTGTAAAACTGGTTCTCCTCGGTTATATCTTCATCAAGACGTTGCTGTGACCTCTGAGCTGGAGAAGCTGACCATGGACTAGGAGTGCTGACTAATTCATCTGAGAAATATCTTCTCCGGATTAACTGGAATCAACATGGAGAGTTGGCTAATGTCAAACATATGAAGGGAACATGAAATAGAGGGGGGAGAGAGAGAGAGAGAAATGACATGGCGAATATGCATTACTGACCAGACGGAAAAACTTTATCACAGCTTCCTTGTCATATCTTGCTTCTTTTGCAGCCTGTCCACATTTAGCATACAGATAGTTATTTGGATTCCCACCAAATTTTAAAGGATTTAAATTTGATTGATCAACTGTTCTGCAATTTGAATAGCATAATCATGTATACCACATTACCGCAATTTGCAGACCAGGAATTCATACCTAAGCTTATTGCACAGTTTCCATAACAAGTATTTGACAAGCAAAACCTCAACTAAAGGACTTATCTCGGGCATGGCTTCTCATTATAGCAATCAAAATCACTAAACATAATGGTACAAGGATGCTATTTTGTGAATGAGTTAAACGAGAAGGGCATTATTCACGGCATTGCATAATTGAGATTAATTGATATTAGAGGATAAAGGTACAAAGTGTCAGTCCAAGAGGCACATATGATCTACTAAAATCATAAACCTCTCAGTGCCCTTCCTCTATTTATATAAAGCAATTAGACGACCTTCGGCCCTAAAAATCTTCAGAGTTGCTTACAGGCAAGCCTAAGCGAGAACAAAATGTTGAGTTCACCTTGTGTCATAAAAAGGCTGGTGGACCAAAAGAACTTACAGCAAGCAGTCCTGCGCTGCCCGGGAAGCTGTCAGTTAATGGAAGTTCCTCGCTGGTTGGGAGCAGTCCTTGCTTCTCAACCCACTGGCGAGCAGCATCAACCAGGTTGCTGCTGCTTCCTCTTGTGCCTTCCTTTGCTGCCACATCAGCTTTATTGCCAATAGCAATGTAGGGTACAGGGAGACCGCCAGGACCCCCAGAACCCAAAGGGGCAGAGAAGGTTCCAGTTGCTGCAATTTCTGAAGCCCATTGTAGCAAGCTTGTTTTCGTCCTTCTCTGTGAGAGATCATGAACAAATATAACTCCTGAAATAAACATTTGAACCCAGAATCATGAGTAAATGCTAGAATCAGGCTAGCTAAGCAAGAGAGAGAGAGAGAGAGAGAGAGAGAGAGAGAGAGAGAGAGAGAGAGAGAGAGAGAGAGAGAGAGAGAGAGAGAGAGAGAGTCCAGAATTAGACTAGCGAACCCAGCTATCTCAGTCCAGGACAGGAGAATCTAAAATCACCAGACTTCAATTACAACTAAAGCTTATGCTGACTGGACAATCAAATCACTAACTGCCATAGGATACACATTCTAAGTGCAGCAGAAGTAATCTTCAATGAAATCATTCCAAAGCTGATGGAAATAGTAGCTGCAGAGCTGAGTCTGTGCTCACCATTAATTTGGGAATAGAAAAGAGACCTACAATCTTTGTAGCGCTCGTGACCTGACACATCCCAAAGCTCCACGAAGAAATCTCTCTCACCATCACCTTTCATGCTGCTGGAAGAGCTGCCACTACTTCCATAAGTAATGTGCTGCAAAGCAATAACAGTAATCATCTCGGTGAAATAGTGCAAATTGAAACTCTAAAGTTATAAGCAAAATTAGCACAAAAAAAGGTGAAAAAATAAATATGCTCCATGTCACCTTGACATCAACATTGCATCCAACAGTTTGAGGAGGGCGTCCAGAGGAAGAGCCTTTGACTATCAGATTCACAAGAGAAGTTTTCCCCACACCTGTGGAGGTTAACACTTTACATGTTAACAGCTTAATTTACAAGACAAAGAAATTATGCCACAACACAGAGCAACCCATGCCATAATTAATTTCAACAAGATAGGAAGGTTTTGACGTAAAATCGACATTCAGCAGCCTCGCCAATATACATTTTATTATACACATTCTCCAACTGAATGTTCTCTTGGAACTACTGTAGCATTCCAAGTACCATTACATAGATCCAAATCTGACGTCTAGACTAATCCCCATAGGGCGTCGACAATAAAAGCCACCACATATTCTCAGGACTTTGGAATGAAGTCTCTAATGATATCATTGTCAAATTAGTGTTAAGTGTTGAGTGATCTAGAACCGGGTTTGAATTGGTAATCCCTCGTCTACAGTACAATTCATCAATTAACTACTTTCAACCTCTCTTAAGAATGACAGAAGCACACGTGAGAATCTTCGACCATACGGCAAACAACCAAAGACCTTAATTCATAAATGATCAATCTATCCAATAGATCATCCATGATTCTTGTTTGCAAGGGAACTGTTACTTCTAGTTGACTAGGGGTCTACCTCCATGATGAACGAAGAACCTCATCTCATCCATAATTGGTACTAAACATTCAATACATTACCCAAACGAACGAAGAGACAAAAAGCTAGAGCGATTAATGCACAAGCGTTTACCAAAGAGAAACTAGAAATTTACCTGAATCACCAACAACAAGAACACGAACCAGACCACACGGTGGACCACCATTAAGCTCCTTGCTCTCTCTTTCACGATCCCTCCAAAACATTGTTCCCTCTTCGCCGAAACACCAAAAAAATGGGAAGCAAAAATTCACCTCGAATCTCAACCAACAAAACTCGAAATTCGACTCAGTCCTTCACTTCTAAGCCAATCAAGTCCCATCGAACACACTCAATCCTGACGAGAAAATGAAGATTCTCCAAATAGGTATGGCTGAAATAAACCCAAAATCCATCTCACCTCTGAATCAAGCCAAGGTATGAGCTCATCTTGGAACTACCAGTAAATCCTCCTCCATATTAATAAAAACTGCCAATGCCCTCCTTCAACTTACCCCCAAAAGAAAACAGCTGAAGTACGAAACGGTAAACAGATCGGGGCGACTCAATTTTCCTTCTAGGGCAATCTTCAAACCCGGGGGAAAGAACCGGGAATCTCTCTCCAAAATCGATTAAGAGGGGAGTCGCGATCTGCAAGCAATGAACTAGGACTGGAACGAAACTCTATAAAATATGCGATCTTGTCACCGGAAAACTTCCCGTCGAGAGGGCAAACCAAATCGGAGGGACGGAAGCTGGCAAAGGCCGAAGTGAAGTCTAGAAACGGTGCAGAAAAAGGCAAAGCTTTGGATCGCGGGTTGGGGAAATTGAAACGGAGGGTGAGAAGTGAGATCACGCGCAGAGAAGCGCGTTATTTTAGCAAGCACGCACTGGTGGAATGGGCCGGTGAGCGACGGACAAGATCCGAAATTATGGATCCGATCGAGAGAGATTGTAAGATATGGGCTAATCCGGTTTCCATCAAGCTCAGGCCCAGATCAAGTGTTGATAAACAATCCACAGAAAAACACACACCTTGTGGGGGACAACAGATTGCCATACAACTCTCAACTAAAAACTATATAAAAAAAAAAATTTTGTATGGGACCTAGCATCTCCAATAGTGAAATTCATTTGTAATTTCATAAGTTGTTTCCACTTTTACTTTATAAATTTACGAAAATATCAACTCCGAATAAATTCATTTGCAATTTCATAAGTGAGAGGACGAACAAAGAAATTGAGGAAAGAGGAGAAAAGGAACAAGTTGGAGGATGTAAGAGAAAAAGAAAGAAGATGTAGTTTTGAGAAGAAAAAAAGGATTAAAAATTTTAAAATAGTTTATGAGGATCAACTATTTCAAAATTCCACAATTGAGTATTTTTTTTAGATTCATGTCTTAAAAAGACTGATTCTGTAGAAATTCAAAGTGAATGGGTGATTGTGCTGAAATCCTTGATCCAAATTCATCATTCAAAGGACTCCTAAGTATTTTTTTATGGTTAAATCAAAAAATTTCATTAAGAACAGGCATAAAGCCTCTCAAACAAGCTGTACAATCATCAAGAATAGCAAAAAAAAACCTATAATCTCAGCCCTATCACATCCAAACTTTGGCCTAACAGGTCTACACTCGCAGCTCTATACATCAGAATCTGCAGAACATCTTTACTTACAATATCAGGAGATTTCACTGCTTTTCTACCTTACATTCTAGAGCAGCGCTCATGCCAAATGAGACTGACCACCAAGCTCCAAAATGCACGACCAACAACAGCAGAAGTCGTTGAACAGTCGAACAATCATGAAACACCCTTTTGTACTACTAAATGGGTAGGCATGTTAATAAACGAGGAGCAAAGGTACAAGTAATGAAATTCACGAAGCAATAACAAAACCACTAGATCTCTTCCAGAAGAGCTTCATCCCGGTCGAGAACCCTCTACCCCATCAATACTCATTGTATCGCTAGTTGTAAGTCACCATAGAATTTGTAACACCCTAGTCGAATCCCACATCGACAAAGCACAGGAGAGAACCATAATTCATAAGTAAGAAAACGATCTTAACTAACAAGACGCATTTTAAGGTAAAATGGAAGAATTCTTGTAAAAACTCCAAAGTTAAACATGCTCACTGTGGAGCACTGCAAAGATGGGTGATCTTATCGAAAGCCACCTTGATATGCGCCCCAAGGCAAAATCTGTGAGACTCTAGGCCCAAAGCGCACAATATCTTGTCGGCAAAAGGTTCGGGATGTTACAAGTGGTATTAGAGCCTCTCCATGTCCCTCTTGAATGGTGGTGGGATAAACCTCAATGAGAGCGTTGAGTCCCAAAGAGAGGGGTACATGTAATACCCTAGGCAAATCCCACATCGACAACAACAGGAGAGATTCATGATTTATAAGTAAGGAATCGACCTTAACTGACAATATTCATTTTGGGGTAAAATGGAAGAGCTCTTGTAAGAACTTTGAAAATTAAACGAGCTCACTGTAGGTCATTGCAAGGATGGATGACCTTATAGGAAATCACCTTAACATGCACCCAAAACAAAATCGCTGAGGGTCTAGACCCAAAACAGACAATATCTTACTCGAAAAAAGTTCGGGATGTTACAGAATTTGACAAACAAAAAGTCTTCTTCCATTTTTTTTGCCTTGCTATTTTCTATACCCTCTCAACCAAAAAGAAAAAAGAAAAAGATTCGTTATCACTACTAACGTGAAAATTTTTATTCATATTCGTAAATAGATAGCTAAGTAGCATCATAGCATACAATGATCATGTCGTTACATTACATATATGTACAGACAAACTTTTACATCGACTACATCATTGTACTATAACACAAAATATCAGCCAACAAAGTAGGAGAGCAACCGTCCATTCTAGTCACTCCATCAGTATACATATAGTCCACACTTCTCCTCTAAGAAAACATCTATGGTTTTCACCTGCATGTTGTTTAAGTGGAACTAGGAGAGGAGGATGAAGAAGGGTAGGGTTTGGTTTGAGTTTTAGTGTAATAGGCATGTTGTTGGATGGAAGAAGGGGATTCATGGGTGTGAACTCCGTCGTACGTTGTGATCACATACCTCGAGTCTTCCCTATCCTTCTCCACTCTCTTCTTCACGCCGCATTCCACGCTTGAACACTTGTAGTAGTGCCTGCAAATGAAAATCAGCACATCATCGATATTTCTTCAAAATGTTTCGAACCAAATTCGTAGATCGAATTAATCACAATTCTTAGAGTTAAGGTCGTTGTATATCGTCCATGGTGGGTTTGTCCGATGGTGATACGTGCAAGATTCGACAATTTGTAAATTGATAGTACTGTCGGCGAGCTATCCACTTGTGTTTATGGAGGAAAGGAAAAACGATGGCTCGACAGTTTCAGTCCTCATACCTCCCCTTAGGTTGTATATGCTTTTGCAAATTACAAGTAATTGTACTATGTCGTTTTATCTTGTTTTCAGATAGTGTTTTATGTTCAAACTTTCGCTGCCACTGCTGAAGCTAAGTGATCAACTAATTGCTCAAAAATGTCAATTATTGATTTATTGTCGTAAATTAACTGGTCTCGAGTTGAGTTGTTGCGGCAGATGTTTATGTATGGATCTCAACTCATGAGTCTCAAGTTTGCACGGGCTGCAGTATACAAGGACAACCCAACTCTAATACCATATCATAAACCAACTAGTTCTAATAATTTAACTTATTTGAATATTCATTTTAACCACTTTATTATTACCATTATTGACCGCTACATAATAAATATATGAATTGAACACTTCTAAAATAGAGAAAGAGCCAACCCAGTGGGGTAAACGAAAATATAAGATATATAGAATGCTAAGCATATAAAATCATAATACTAAAAACAGTGTGCCAACTGCCAAACCACTTTTTTCTAGCGGGTTTGCTATCAATATACCTCCATCGAAAGAACAATATTAAATTTGCAACGAGAATCATGAGTTCATTGAGCTAGCTAGCCACCAGTTTCTACGTACTTTCATGTGGAAGGACTTAACCAAGTGGAGTACTCACATGTCTAGATGCTTTTAATATATATATACTATATGTGTGTATCTATGCTACGAGCAGACATTAGAATCGGAGTGAGAAGAGCTAAAAACGAAAGGTTATAATGTGGGGCGAGGCAGGACGTCGGACGTAGATAACCATGTCCCGCCCCATATTATTGTGAGTCTAGTAATACCCACCTTATTGTTGATCAGCTCGGATATTACCCGTTCAAATTGCCATCACTATCTGCTAACGCTAAATCCTGGTGGGTTTCACCGATTAAGCATAATTCCTTTTACAACTTTACCCCATTGGCACTGGCGGATCCAGGGGGTGGCCACCCCGGGCCCCGGGCCAGCCCTCATCTGGATCCGGAGTTAGTATAGTCTTTATGAATTTTTTAATTTTAGTTATTCGGTCCAGTGTTATTTTATAATAAGATTAGGTGTAACTAGAAAAGTGATTCAAGTTAACATATTCAAATCACTACTATAAATTTAGCCTAGAAATTCTAGCTCCAAAGATTATTCTTCTAAAAAACAATGAAATCTAAAATTCTGAAAGTCTAAAACAAAAGAGTATAAGAAATATGTGTTTTGTTCCCTGAAAATTTACTAAAGCAGCTAGTGGAAAACCTTTTCAACAATGAAACATATGAAAACTGATTTGTGCAACAAAATGAGCGATGAATTTCTCGCCGATTACTCAAGTATTTTATTTAAAACAGTGTATACTGTTGGTATGAATGTGGACTCCATTATTGATGTATTCCCTAAATTAAAATACCGTCGTGTATAATTTATATTGTAAAAAAAACTATAATATTTTTTTACGATTCTAATTTTCTAATGAAATGCGGCCCAGTGCTTTTCTGTGTTCTGGATCCGCCGCTGCCCATTGGTATAGGTGATGAAAACTAGATATATGCTAAGAATTGATTGGGTAGGGACGTAAGGTTACCTGGGATTAGGGGTGTTTTTGACAGATTTCTTGCCGTACTTCCTCCACTTGAAGCCATCATCCATCACTTCCAGCTCCGACTTGGTCCTAAATGCCACTCTACTTTCTGATCCCTTGCTAATTATTTTCTGCTTTCCATTACCATAATTTCTTCTGCTCTCATGGTAGTCACCATCATCATTCCTGTGTAATCAGATTTTGATCCCAGCTCAATTAGAAAGAAAAAGCATAACACATTAACAAAATCACAGTAATTATATATCACATCTAGGAGCACTATTACTATGCTATATAGTATTGGTGCTTTAATGTACAACTTGAAGTTGTACCATAACATTAAATGTGTAAGTTTAGGTTGGACCATAAAGAAATTTGTATCATTATGTTATTGTACAACTTTACAACTTGAAGTTGTACCATCACATAAAGGTACAAGTTCAAGTTGTACAATAAAAAATTTTGTACAAAAAGTATAGGTACAATATGAAGTTGTACCATAATGTTAAAAGTACAATTTTAAATTGTACCATAAAAACAAAAACCTATAACACCAATACTATATAGCATTGTAAAATTCCTCCCTAACGAGATAGTACTGCAATCGCGAAGCTAAGCCAGATTTTAAAGTGAGGAGGCCCAGAAAATAACAAGCGGATTCAAATTCCCATGATTAAACCTAAATTTTGGATAAGGGTGGCTAATAGCCTCCACCACTGGATAAAGGTTGTAACCCTAATGAACTAAACGCAGCTCCACCACTGGCAACAAATCATATTTTTTCCCCCTCATTTCTTTCCTGAAGAATATATCTATATTCTCGATCTCGTTTCAGTATAATTTGATTACCTTTGTGTGGTAGTCCCCTTGTTTATATCCATTGGAATATTGTTTCTTATTAAATAAATAAAAGGACCGTATTATCGTCTGAATGTCTGAGATTCAACGTACTATTCATTTTGCACTTTCTAGAGTAAAAATTTGTGCAAAGGTAAAAAAAATCAATAATGATCTGAAAAAAGCGTCTCTAGCTTAATCCGAGTTTGAAATAAATCGTTCAAAAAATCCAATAAAAAAGATTATCCAATATTTTTAAAGAATTCGAGGTGATAAGAGAATGGATGATCCCATTTTAAAGTTCTTTTCTTGTCCCTCCCATTTAAAGTACTAATAATGTAACACATCAACAAGACAACAACTGTGAAAATGAAGTGACGTAAAAAAAGAACAGACAAATGAGCAACTTGCTGTACGTCTAAAGAAAGTAAGAAACAATATAACATCAGTTCAGCGATGTTACCCGACAGAGTTCCAAGAGCCGCCGCCGCCGGACCCAATTTGGACAGGAGAGGTCGTAGCAGTAGTAGTGGTGTCGGCGAAGGTGTGGTGGGGATCAGGCGAGTAATCATCCATGTAATAATTGCTATTATAATCGTCATGATCGCCTCCTTCCGGTAACAGGTAGTCGGAGAAGTGGAACTCCTGCACGGCGGCGGGATCCGCGAATTGCGGGAAGGACGGCGGAGGAGGGGAGTAATTAGGGTTAGGGTTGAAGAAGTTCATTTCGGGGAGGGAGGGAGGGAGAAAGAGAAACAGTGACTAAGCATACACACAAAAAAAAATATTTGAGACAAAATAAAAGAAGGAGGTTTGGCCGTGGCAGAGATATTTATATCAATTTCCCAAAAGAATATTAATTTTATTTATTAGTAATAATAAAAGAAAATGTTGGATTTAGCTGAACACAGAGCTGCAGCTTCATGGACAGGTTCGTGGGGAGATGCAGTGAAACTTCCTGCTGTGGTGCCACGTGGCGGTAATGGCGAAAAAGTGATGTCAGGTTGGTGAGGTCATGCGCACGTAACAGTTAGGGATCGAATCTACTTGGGCCACTCTCGACGATGAATGTCCATCACGGGTTATTTCTTTTTAGATTTAGAATAAGCAAATAGATGGTTTTCAGTTTTCAATAACTCTACGCGTGGTTTAGAACTTTTTCATTTCTGAATATAAATAAATATATATACACACTACATTAGTTTGTTTCAATGTATTTAGAATACATGTATTCGGAGTGGAACCTCAAATATGATAGGTATGGAATATTTCATTCGATAATCTCACAAAAGAAAACAAGATGAGATTCCAAGAAATAGTGCGGAAACGTAAAAGATACGAGATTTAATGTGGTTCTTCTTCACGATGTGTGAGGCTTACATCCACGGGAGAATATTGTTGATCTTATTAATTAAGAAGGCACACAGTCTTACACATGTATTTATACCCTATTTCACAATTCCCTGGGGTTACATGATGCACACCAGAACGGGTGTTAGTTTCCTTGATGGACTCAGACTCGTGTATACGAGTTGCATGGGCTGCATGGGCGGGGGCCGCCTCTCTATCTCGGTCCAATACTCCCCCGCAAGCTGGCGAGTGGAGGTTTCGAACGTACAGTTTGGACAAGAGGAAATGAAAACGAACCACTCCCAAACCTTTAGTGAGAAGATCGCTAGTTCAAGGTCAGTATGAATCTTCACCGATAAGATGTCACTAGAGTGAACGCGCTCCCTGACAAAGTTACAAGCCATCTCCACGTGCTTAGTGCGTTCATGAAAGACGGGATTGTTAGCAATGTGAAGAGCGGCTTGGTTGTCTCAATACAGAGGCATGGTACCAGATTGGCGGACCCCTAACTCCTGTAACAGCTATCGTAGCTAGATAATCTCACTGACTGTGCTCGCCATCGCACGGTACTCTGCTTCAGTGGAGGAGCGCGCAACTACACGTTGCTTCTTTGTCCGCTGACTCACTCCTACTGTCACTCTAGAAAATGGCCAAGTGTAACCACTTCCTAAAGCGTAGTATAGCGGGTTTGGGTTTTAATGTCAACCCGGGTCCTAGATGTGATGACTACTCAGTGAATTCGTATTATCTAGCAATGAAACTTTAGTGAAGTTCTAAACTAACAAGCAAGCAAAGCAACTAAACGGTTGTATTCAGGTTAAGAGAGGTCACCCGGATATGGTTCCCCCTAGACTACAGTTAAGCCGGATTGTAATTACCAAGTTCAATTTCTATGATAGTTATACTGCGGAAGGTTCTCAAACAGTCTGAAGTCTCGACTAAAGGTCTTCAGACCCTCTCAATCTGAGTCTCTAGCTGGCGACTAACCTACACCGGAGTAAACAGATTGAGGCCCTATGAACAAAACCTCCACTACCGAATGGAATTCGGTACAGAATAGTGAACTGGCTCCTCGACTAAAGTCACCAATTCACCACCTTCGATTAAGGATACTCTATCAACCTAGGCAGATATTATCATTCTAGGTTAAAGCAGAAACAACAGGAATTTGATCAGGATTCATGCCATTCAATCATTCAAACCTCAATCGAATATAATCAAAATCATAGAGTCAATACTTGGGTTCATACAATCAAACCTAACATACAGAACTAGGGTTTCCCATACCCAGATGAATGGGGGAACTACTCCATGGAGAGAGAAGCAAAAGCAGAATCAGACGCGGAAATCATACTGTGAAGATGGATTTCTGCTCCTGGACGTTGAATCGGCACTTCTCTAAGCTCAAACCAAGCTCCAATGGTGTTGAAGATCGATCTAGGGCACTTGGAGGCTCTTGTTCGTCACTTTCTCTCTCTAGGAACCGCTCTGTCTCTCAAAAACTCGAATCCCCTTCTGTTTGGCTCGGAATCCGCTTAAAAACCAGACTTTCCCGACTCGCACGGCCAGGGTGCACGGCCGTGCACATCACCATCCTGGCCGTGCGACTCAAAACGCGCCGTACCATTAAGTCGAACCTCAGCCATCTCGCACGGCCAGGATTGCACCTTGCACGGCCGTGCGGATTTCACTTGTGCCCGTGCAAGCTCTCGCACCAACCCGCACGGCCAAACGGGTCACTTGCACGGCCGTGCGGGTTTCCTGCTCTGCCCGTGCGTGCTCGCATAATGTCGCACGGCCACAATTGTATGTTGCACGGCCGTGCGACTTCCATGGCTTGCCCGTGCGTGGCCTCGGCAAAAAGCGCACGGCCAACTTGCTCACATGCACAGCCGTGCGACTCCCTGGTCTGGCCGTGCAGCCTCCTTGGAACCTCGCCATGCGTCCGACCTTCGTCCAATCGACCCCAGACTCGCTCCTAAGCCTTCATTCACGTCCTAGGACCTGAAATATCACAACCAAGCACAACCTAGCGTGAAATCGGCCTAAAACACGAGAATCAATACATCAAACGGTGTAAGAACAGGGGTGAAAACATGTGTAAATAACGGTCTATCAAACTCCCCCACACTTAACCGTTTGCTTGTCCCCAAGCATACCTATCTCAAACCAATGCAACTCTCCAGACCTCTGTAGCAACAAACAACCTCGATCGTGGGTAGAGGACTTCCTAGATCATTTAGCAACTTACGAGGTCAACCGACGCACAAGTCATCTCATAACTTCTTCGGCGAGAGCACTAGTCTCGAGTCAGCATCATGGCAAATAGTGAACAGAGGACAAATGAATCGTGGATGAGGAGACTCTCAAAAACAAAAGATCATGGACTCACATTTTTCAAGGTGCTCAATTTTCTTTTTGGAAATAGTTGGAACCCCTTTTCTTTCTTCTTTTTGCTTGTTTTTCTGTTTTTCTCTTTTCTTTTTTCAAGGGTTCCAACCTGTTTTTGCAGAAAACGAGGGCTCCCACCTAGCAAAGATTTTGCGGGAGCCCGGCTCTTACCGGCCATGCCAGGAGCAGTTGTCTCGAGCCTCGTGCGGGGGAAAGACATGTAAGGGGGCTGGAGGTAGTAGGTGGAAATTGGGAACGGATTCCCGTCTCCCCTTACACACTTTCGCCCTATTCGCACGGGAGACGTCATTTTAAAGCACATTTTCGAGCACCTGTTACTTTCAAAACATGATACAAGAGTCCATGACAGGCAGAGAGTCCACAACACCACACAATTCAAGGGTCCTAAGATCACTAATTCACTCAATCAACCAACACACTATGAAGACGAAATGAGACGTCTTAAATGCATCAACATCCTCCCAAAGAAGAAGAAACTATTAATCACCTCTTGATTGACTGCCGCTACACCAGGCAAGTGTGGAGAGATGTCATTATCAACAACATTCCTGTGACCTATCTTCCGGAGAAATCTCTACTATCATTAACTGTAGTGAACTGAGCAGTATTGAGGGTGTTGAAACTTGGATCAATCATTGCTCTATTCATGCAACCTGCTGGTATGTTTGGAAGGAAAGAAATCAGAGGATTTTTCAGGAGACGGGCTGTACATCTTATGTGGATCACTGCGCACGGAAAGATTGAGAAGGAATAGGGTATTGCTTTCATGCTTTCTTGGCTTCGAAGAAGGTTAAACATTAGCCAAGGTCATAACACTGAAGGACTTTAGTTTTGAAGAGTGTAATGTATCAGGTTTGGTTCTTTGTGATGGGTGGAACCTGTTTGTCCACCTTCTCCCTTTTCTGTTTTTTATTTTGATTCTTCTCCCTCCTTAACTCTGGAACTCTTTGTATTTTGGAGTTTAATAATAATATTTTTCTGATATGTCATGTTGTCACCGTTGATGTTTTTTTGTGATGAAATTTTTTCACAAAATGTTTCTGTTATGACCAACTAAAATCATCAGATATAAATGTTGCATACGTGACAATAAGATTCATCACTAATAGTTACTTCAGTGATAATCGACCCGACCCCTATACCATAGCTTCAATCTTGTTAAGTGTATTTGCGACATAACTTTGGTAACAAATTACAATTATTTGTGACAATTAAACATGTCAATATTGTAGTTTTTGTGTGGACACTCACTTGTCACCAAAACGATCTATATTAACGACAATATGGTCATGAATGTATTAGCATCTGTTACGAACAAAATTGTCATAGTTGAATTTATCGTTTATGACGATTTAGACTCGTCATGGATAAAATTTTGATGTTGCAAAAACTTTTAGAAAATGTTGCCTATATTTCTAAAACTTGTTGCAAAAATTATAAAATGTGTTGCCTATAATAGTGTTGCGTAAGGGGTAAGTATATGCAACCCTTTTTATTTTGGTTACGAAAAATGAAAAAACAGTTGCATATTCTTTTTGCAACCCCCACTATATGCAACCCTAACAAAAGTGTTGCGTTAGGATTTTGTAACTCTTTTTTTACTTTCTGCAACACATTTATGAGGGTTGCGAGAAGCTATTTTTCCCGTAGTGGCGTCTCCAAATTCTTTTCAACCATTTCGTTAGATAATTTATCCATACCCGTCCTATATCTAGTGATGCACACCCACAATACTCTTGGAGCAAGTGGCATATTTCAGCACCCCAACATCCTTCTCGAACTTCGACATGTCCTCCTCACTCAACGTAACCCACGCTTCAATCCCTACTCCATCCTCAGCATCCAAGAGCACCACAAGATTGTAACACATCGTAAAGAAACACATCCAAATCGGCTTCCCAATTCCAAAATCCACCTCATAGAACGGAAACCTACACCAGCTGCTTATCGCCAACAGATTCCCTTCGGCGTACTCCTCCGCAAACCGCCTCAACACATTCGAAAACCCGCTCCCCATCGCCTTCCTCATGTTCTCGTCGTTCACCATCTTCACCGACTCCCTCAGCTTCGCCGCCAGAGCGTTGTAGTCGTCGTCATTATCCACTGGCCGTTCGGCAAACACCGGGATCTGGACGAGGTTCCCCATCGCTTGCTCCGGCAGGGCCGGTTCCATCCTCGACCTCAAGTTGGTCGTCATTGCGGCTATGTGACATTGACCACGACCCTCGTTCTTGACTCGTGCTATCTTGATCGCGGCTGCCCAAATGACGGCCGATACCGCCTGCACGCGGCTCGGCCGCTGCTGTGAGTTGGCGGCCTCGATGTCCCGTCTAAGAGCCGCGATTTTGTCCCTTCCGAAAACGAACCTCTTGATCCTCGTGCCGGGGGTAGCCACCGCGGCTCGAAACCCCTCCACGGATTCACTTGCTGCGGAGAGGTCCCTCGGAGGGAACACATCGGTGCAATCCCGAACCACGCCGCTGCTTTCGTCGTTTCCGTCCTGTGTTTTCATCACTATAGTTAGTAAAATACGGTACATGTAATTAACATATAAAATAACCACATGAAGTAACTATGAGCTAACGGTACATCTAATAGTACGCTTATAATCATAATGAAAATTAATTATTTTAGAAATAAATAATATTCAAGTTATATATTTAATTATAATACAGATTTTATACGTATTGGTAATTAAGGAGTTATCAAATGGACGGACGAAAATAATATTTAAATTATTTATTTTATCTCTAAACTAATTGTACGTCTAATAATATGCGGTCATAAAATATATTGTTATGGAATAATTCAAGTACCACATCGGTTATACAAGGGAAGAAACCCTTGTATATTAGAGTGCACATAGCCCAATTAGTGCGAGGCCTTTTGGGGAGGACACCCAAGAGTAAAACCGTGCGGGCTTGGCCCAAAGCGGACAATATCATACTAATTGAGCAGCCCGATGTTTGACAAGTGGCATCATAGCCTGGTTTCGGTTCAGGACGGTGGAACAGTTTGGTGGACCCTTGTTCGGTGGCCTCAGGATTTGCGATTTGCGTCTGTTTGGTGGATCCAGGAGAGATCCACGTAGACACGAAATTCGTGGTCCTTGGCTTGAGGGGAGGATTGTTATAGGACAATCTAAGCACCACATCAGTTATACAAGGGAAGGAACCCTTGTATATTAGAGTCCACATTGCCCAATTAGTACGAGGCCTTTTGAGGAGGACACCCAAGAGTAAAACCATGCGTGTTTGACCCAAAACAGACAATATCACACTAATTGAGCAGCCCGATGTTTGACATATATGAAAACTAAATATTTTAGAAACAATAAATAATATTCAAATTATCAAATTAAACACAAACTTGTTATATACCGATTGTAAATATATTTAGTAGGGACTAATGAGCCTTCAAACGAAGGAAGAAAAATAAATCTAGATTTTAAATGGTTTAAAATAGTCATATCCATATATACACATATTAAACGGGTTAATACTAACTAACCATGATTTTCATTGCGAACCCGCTCCACGTTCTGAGGAAGCAGGCGAGCGTGCAGGCGTCGGAGACGCCGTGCCAGCAGCACACGCCGACGCTCAGTCCGCCGCACTCGAAGAAGCTGACCTGTACGGCCAGAAGCACCAGCTCGCCGTCCGAGTCCACGCGCCTCCCCTGAGGACGACAAGGAAGCAGCGGCAGCAAACGGTCCTCATCCACAGTCTCTTGGCCAAGCGCGTCGGACAAGTGGCAGCCGACGCGGGCGCGAACGAGGTCGACGCCCGCGTCGTTGCAGTCGATGGAGAAGTCGTCTCTGTACCGGCCGGCGAGCGGGTAGTAGACGTTGAGGGTGTTGGAGAGGGAATCTTTGAGGCTTTCGGCGAAGGAATCTTGGTCGTAGGAAGAATCACGACGGCGGGGAAAGAAGAGGCAGAGCGGGACGTATGCGGGAGGCGCGGTTTGGTCGAGAATCGTGAGCTTGTGGGTTCGAAGGTGGTTGGGAGTTGGAGAAGATGGTTTCACCGTTTCGGTAGAAGTGATTTCGACCTTGAGAGCCGCCATTATTTTAATTTGTTTGGTGCTCGAAGAAAGATTCTTTAGTGTGTGATGCGCTGGCTAGATAGCTATTTGTGTGAATAAGTCATAGATGATTTCGTCGGCCATTTTATAGAGTGTGTCTAGTGATGGTGGTCTGGTTTCGGGTTTTAATCGAAATCGTACCGATTTGGAAAGACTTATCGATTTTATTTAACGGATAAAAATCTAGAGGTGTTCAAACGGATTGGTTATCGTGGTAACCATATTAACCGGTAGCATTCGGTTAATTTGGTTTGGTTAATTTGGATAATTGGTTTGGTTTGGTTTGGTTAAACAATTTAGCTTATTTGGTTTAGGTGGTTTGGTTTGGTTTCAACACTGCTAACCAATGAAACCAATTAACCAATTAATGATACACCTAATATACATAATTATTTATACTTCCATGCAACCAACAAAACCAAACTTTCGTGATTCGCTATTTTATTTACTTGTGCACAACAAACCAATACATTATGGGTCAAAATTTAAATGGGCATGCCTATTTACTAAACCAAAATATTTTGGACAGCTATTAAACTTTAGGATTACGTATAATACCATGACAGCCACCTCAAACTATGTATAGTTTAAGTGTTTGGCAGGAGAGCTTTAACTTCCTGATGAGTGGTATTGCCGTATTGGTATGTATTTATGTTTAGAGATTTGTTGTAAGCTAACTATATTAGGTGAAGAGATGATGAATGATGTATTAACTCGAATGATGATGATAATCATGGATGGTTAGTCTTATTATAATTTCTTATATATAATGATAGTTTATGATAGTAACAACATATGGTGTTTCATTAACACGATAATTGTTTTCATGTAATGTTATGTTATTTGGTTAATCCGATTATCCGATTAACCAAACCAATTAAACTATGGTTTGGTTAATTTGATTTTCGTGTTAATTTGGACGGTTTGGTTAAGACATTTTATTCCATGGTTAATAAAATATAGGCTTAATTGGTTTGGTTATTACCATGGTAACCATTTGAACACCCCTATAAAAATCGATAAGTCTTTCAAATGATTTTGATTTCGGTTAAAACCGAAAACCACTAATTAACGGATAAGAAACATGTTAGTCCAATTAACACATTTAAGGGACGAGCAAGGGTTTGACCTAGTGGTAATATCGCTAGTCTAAAACTTGGAGGTCGCAGGTTCGAATACCTTAATCACAAAAATGAAACCTATATCACCCTTAGGGGAAAAAAACACATTTAAGGGTTTCATATCTTGGTTTTTTAGTTTATTCTGACGGAAGCCGAAACTATTAAGGGGTTATCGATTTCCTGACACTTAATGATTTTTTTCGGTTTCGTTTTTGGGCAATAGACTAATTCGGTTTCTAGTGATTATTTTGGTTCGGTTTTACGAGCCAAACCATCACTCCTAATAGAGACTAGTTATGGACTTATGGTTATTATTATTGTACGTTTATTTGGGTTTAAGAAATGTGTCTTCTAGTAGTTGTTATTTTCTGAATGTCTCATTCAGGAAGCTTGGATTCTATAACAGGAAATCGGAACTAAATAAATGAGAAGTACTACGTTAGCGAAAACATGAAACCAACTCTGGAGAGAAAGGTGCAGAAGAGCTATGGCTGGAGAGGTACTGTCAGAAAACCAGCTCCTTTTGAAACTACAAAGGTTGCAGCGCCTGCTCAGAGGAGGATACCCTCAAGTCGAACTTGCAGTTTCGGAGGAGTATGTAAATAGTATAGTGTAGGTAGTTAGTCTGGTTCCTTTGTAATCTGTTTAAGTTTGTTCTGGTGTAACTTTTGTTACTCTTTGTATTTAGTCTTTGGGTTCCAGTTATAGGGGGTTTGTCATAAAATTCCCTCTTTCTTGATTAATAAAAGTTGCTTATTCATAAAAAAAAAAAAAACATGAAACCAACCACACATTTGTCAGGATATTTGTACCAACTCCAAAATTGTCATTTTCTTGTAAACTGAGGACCATGTTTTATGTGAGGACCGTGTAACTGTAGGGTGCACCTCTATAATTTCGGGTGAATGTATATGATATATAGATAGGGATAGGAATGGGTTGGGTTGGATCGGGTTTGGGTATATAGATATGGATGGTAATGGGTAGGGTTGGGTCGGGTTGGTCCAAACCCAAACCAAAATTTATGGATTTATTCGTCAAAAAAATTCGGGGTAAAATTCACTGGATTTGGAAATTCAAACCCAACCCAACCCGCTGGGTATCCGCGGGTTCATGGGTACTCATGAGTTTTTGTGGTAAGAAATTTACAACAACAAGTTCCTATAAAAATAAAAGTCAAACATCAATTTTCCCATACAAATCATCCGTATATAAAACACAAGTCTAAAAAATTCATACAAATCACAATTACACTAAATAAAAGCACACAATTCTTTGTTTCGTTCATTTTCTTTTTGTTTGTGAGAGGCCATTAAACCAACAAACATGGTGCATTCAATCAAATAATTAATTTATCCCTCACACTTATTTTGGGAAAAGGGAACAATACCTTGCCGGTTTGGGGAGAGTAGGGAGAAAAAATCAGTGTGGGCGGGTATCCCTAAACCCAAATCCAACCCAATCTAGTGAATAGTTAACGGGTTTAAACCCGAACCCGGCCCTAAACCCGTCAACACGGGTTTTACCCATGTTGACCAAGTTGGGTCGAATAGGGTACCCGTGGGTTCGGGTTTTGTTGCCATCCCTCTATATAGACATGTATCCATGACTGGATTCATTGGTTGATTTGCCTCTATTGTTATTATTTATAGGAATTTTGGTTCGGAACTAAATTAATTCACATGCACCAATAATGGCTTTGAGTTTGTGTTGGATTTGAATTGGGTTCATTTTTTAGTCAAACTATTTTAAATCAACTGGCTACAGCAGGTGAATGATATCCTGACGGAAGTTGGGGTTGTAGGCAGGAACATTCGACGCTTTGCTATCGAAGATGGGGAACGGAGCGTAGAATCATGTGTGACGCTCTGTGAACGAAGCTACACATCTTATGTTTCGGTCTGCCACTCAAGATCTGGAAGCGATTATTTGGCTAGACCGCACCCACTGTTTCTGTTTGATAAGGTACATCTTGATAATGTAACGACTTCGGCTGATTAATAAAGCTTACCAGGTTTTTTGTTAAAAAAAAATTTGGTCCAATTTGGGTTAACTCACCAGGGTTAGATTCAAATGGGTATTATATCCAAATGTTTAAATAAAATAGGGCTAATACCACTGGAAATACCAACCTTTAGCGAAAGTGTCATTTATATTACGTAACTTCAATAAATCCAAAAATATTCCAACCTATTAAGTGTTTGCGTCATTTCTGTAAAGCACATTTCTGTTGACCGTTAAAGTTGACAGTTGACCTAACGGTTGTCAACTTTGTGTCCACATAGGCAACACGTAGGTGCCACATGGAAATTATTATTTAAAAATTTAAATTATAATTATAATTAAATAAAAAATAATTTCCAAAAAAATTAAAATAAAAAATAGCAACCACCCACTTTCCTTTCCTCCATCTTCTACCCTATCCCTTCCCTCTTCTCGTTATATCTTCTCCATGGATGACTCGAAAATAAAGCAGCGGTCTTGTTGTGCAGCGACCGACGTTCCATTTCATTTGCTTCAAAGGATTCTTCCCAATCGGCTGTCCTAGACCCTTACTCTGTTGTGAGACGCTAAAGAATCACCCTGGCTCCGGGTTTGTTCGATTACGTACTGTTGGGAAAGCGGCGGTAGAGATGTTTGTCGAACAACATTGAATCCTCCTTTCCTACGCGGTCGTTTACTTCGAATCCGACTGGTAACCCGTCCAGAACCTCCTATTCAAACCCAAAGAACACCCAATTCAGAATTTAGAAAATAAATTTAGGGAAACAGAGATACGATCAGAGAGGTAGATAGATGCAACAAAGAGGAAAAACCATCTGGCCCTTCTCGAATCGGCGCGATGTTTGTATCAAGGATGACGTTTTCGAAGCTACACCTGCAAATCCACCCTCCCTCGGAAGTCGAATGAATGGTGGCGGCCAATTTGGTCATTGGAGCCGCCGCAAATGGTGCGGAAGCAGCGGGTGGGGAAGTACTCTCTGCCGGGGTTGGATTTGGTGTGGTGAAAGAGGCGGCGGGTGAGCAAGAAGTGAAAGAGCTGCTGCCAGCAACTTTTTACTTGGCCGGCCTGATTTCGTCCTCCGTCACGGCCAAAGGAGTCGGTAGTTTGAAGGTGAGACGAAAGAGGGGAAGACAGAGAAGTCGAAGGGGTGAGGGATGACTGCAGAGAGGGAAGGAGAAGGGGTTAGGAGGGATTATTTTTTGCTTTTTTGTTAATTTCTTTAATAAAATATTTTCCATGTCAGTATCCACGTCAGAATTGACCGGACTCCTGGTCAATCATTAACGGAAAAACTAACAGAACACTAACGACGTAACACAAATGTCATATTGAAAGTTTCGTAATATAAATGACACTTTCGCTAAAAATTGGTATTTCTAATGGTATTAGCCCAATAAAATACTACATTACAAACAAAATGATCAATGATCATATTTAAATTCATAATTTAAGAGTAATATCCAAATATTTCTATACTTGAATCAATAAATAAAGCAACATCGAGATGATCATCTTTAAATCCGGCAAAATTGCTTACTTTTTTGTTAAAAAGTTGTTTCCTTTTTATCGATTTTTATTATTGCTTCATACCAATATCCTTCCAGCTGATTTTTGTATAAATAACGGTTGAACTCTGTTGTACCAGCTACAGTACTACACTGATGTTTTGTGATGCCCTGGCTATATATAAGTACTGAATTTTTTTTTGGGATGATCTGATTGGTCCGTCCTTTGACTATTATTCAGAGGGAAATTTAAACGTGTGGCTAGTTTGGCCCAAGGACCACTAACAATTAGCAAACCACTAGTACAATCCATGATAACGGCAGCATGTCTCGATGCATTCAATAAATTTTGGGGACCTAGAATTTTGGCTAACATTCGGATCGGGTTTGATAGTGCATGCACAGGTTAGTGAAATGTCCTTTGCTTTGAAGTTTTTGATGATCCCATATAACAACCCCAAATTAGTCTTCTTTTCATTTCAAAAACTTTCTTGTAAGTTGTGGATGCTTTTTTTTCTTGATATAATAGATGTGTATGTCTAATGGACTAATACCCCTGCTAACTAATCATCACGATTCACGAAAACTTTTTTTTTTTATAATCATCACCTGGAGTCCAATAGTCTGGTTATTGGTTACAAGTAATTCACTACTCTCATACATGGTTCAGGAAACCGTACCGAACGTCATACTGGATTCCATTTTGGTAGGATATTTTGTGGTAGGATCGTGGTTCAATTATTTCATACCGGTAAATATCGTTTTTTAATAATAAAATAATTTTTTATAAGAAAATTGTACCGACAAAATCTTGTTACCATACCGGAGTAATACCGAAATAAAACCGAAATATACCGGCTACAAAAATATTAAATAGTCATAATTACCATATACCATCAGACTCCTACTTTATTTCGCTGCCACATATGGCCAAAATAAAATGGATATGTTTATTCCCTCCCTAAAATGATGCCTTTTGAAACAAAATTGGGTAAAAAATATAAAAATTCCCTCTCTCACCTCACGGTTCCCACTTAGGGATGGCAATGGGGCGGGTTTGGGGCGGGTTTGCCTAAACCATCCCCATCCCCATCTCCATATACCCATACCCATCCCCGCCCCATACCCATGCGGGTTGAGGATTTGCATACCCATCCCCATACCCGCGGGTTTCGGGTACCCATGGGTAATACCCATCCCCATGTATGCATTACTTCTACACCTAATAAACAACATGCATTCTTCAATTATAACACTAAAACAACCACATAAATTATGAAATCAACAAGGTACAATCATTCTTAATACGAAAAAACATCCAATCCTTTGTTTAATTGTCTCCAAAAGATCAAAGTCTACTAGACTACTTCAAAGTTCAAACACACAAAGTCGCATTGCCTCTCCCAAAAGCATTACATAAATCCCTTCTTCATTTCTCCATACCTACAAACACAAATAAATCATCAAGCATTAGACATATGAAAAGAGTGATTGAAAACAAAGCACTAAGAAATAGTCCTTATGTGGTCATACTTTAAACTCAAGACAAATTTGGACATCATTCATCTTCAGAATCATCATCTGAATCAAGTGCAAGACCTACAACAAAACAAAATAGATTTAGATACACTTCAAGTCACATTATGTAAATAGACAATACACATCTTGAAACATTACCAGATAAGGCTCCAATCAAAGCCGGATCCTCGTCTTCATTAACAGTAGCCAAACTGTCTGAAGGTAGTTCAGAAAGATCCTCTACAAAATAGAAAACATTTATTGAAATGAATGGAAACAATAGTAACGATATTAAGAGAACTTCTAATAAGTAGTATGAAATTACCTTTCTCATCAATATGGTTCAATAGCCAACTTTGAGTGCACATAAGAGCTTCAACTGTTTTTGTATGAAGTCTACTTCGCTGAGAGCTAATCAATCTACCACCAGCACTAAATGCAGATTCAGAAGCAACTGTAGACACAGGAATAGCAAGCACATCTCTTGCAATCAAAGCCAATGTAGGATACTTAGATGCATTTGCTTTCCACCAAAGCAAGATATCAAAGTCAGGACTTCTGTGCAGAACTTTCTCCTCAAGATAAGAATCCAACTCACTCTTGCCACCCGGACTTTGAGAAAGAAGTTGTTCCACAAACAAGTCATACTCACTCATCCTCCCTGCACTTGCTCCATCCGAAGTAGAACCAGCAAGTGAACAACCAGAACCCTCTTTACTTGTATCAACCCTCATTTGATAGTCATGGACTAAATCAGCTAGCAAGTTACGTACTTTCTTGAATTCATCACTAGATTTGGACCCAAATACCATTGGATAGTAAAAGTTCAACAATGTCATTTTGTATCGTGGATCAAGAACAGCAGCCACACTCAAGATACCATGACTTGCACCCCAATATTTATCAAACTTTTCAACCATCTTTGCAACCATCTCAGACACAAAAGGATCATCACTTGATGCCCACTTTGATAAACCCACTTTGATATCACAAATCTTGTGAAAAAACAAGTTGGCAGTAGGGTATTGTGATCCTGAGAACAACTCGGTCACCTCATAAAACAATTGCAACTTCAGACAAACTTCTTTGGCAAAAGACCAATCACCCTCACTAGGCACCTTCTTATACTTTGCATCCCTATGTTTCAATCTAGGAAAAACATCCTTATACTCCAATGCAGTTTTAAGCATTAAGTAAGTGGAGTTCCACCTAGTTGGACAATCAAGACACAACTTCTTGTCAAAATTGATAGGCAATTGATTTGCTGCTTTTATAATGCTCAAGGAGATGACTAGTACCATTTTTTGAACCTGCCTTCAGAGATTTCTTGCAATAATGACATTTAGCTTTTATCTCTTCACCTTCTTGATACCTTGTAAAGTGTTTCCAAGCATCACTCGTAAACCTATTACTAGGCAAATCACTACCAGTTCCTTCACTCATTACAACATCACCTTGATTAGTAGGAGTAGGGATGGCAGCATTACCAACAGAAGGAACAACAAGGGGGGTTGAATTCGTTGTTGGTATAGAAGCTGTTTGGGTGGTAGCGGTAGTTGAATTTTGCTCCATGGCTGCAGGTGATATTGCATCAGATTGTGAAGAGTTGCTAGCCATCTAGAGATAAAAAGCCGACTTTCTGAAAGAATTAAAATTCAAATCAGTTGTATATACAATAAACACACAAATAAGACGTATAAGGTATCCCGTTGCTGATGCATTCTCCCATGAAAAGCAGTGGTATTAGCTCTTTTACCTTCTTCTTTGGGGATAATAGGCTGATCGACAAAGAGCTGGTGAAGGGCAATTAGATCTGTTCTGCAAATTAACGCCAAGTCCGATCTATGTCATGAAAACCACTTTGTGGCCGCCGATTTTTTGTCGTAGCTGGGTGGGGACGAGAATGACTGCGGCGACGGGATTGGGCGGAAGGAGACCTCCGTGGAGCTGACGGCAGGCAAGGCGGCGACGGGATCTGGGTGACGACTGACGAACCGTGCGGAGAACTGGGCGGCGACGGGTGACGAACTGGGCAGCGACGACTGAAGACCTCGGCGCGACGGGTGACGACGGGATCTGCTGGGCGTGGACGGGATCTGCTCGTGGACGGGATCTGCTGGGCGTGGAGACGAACCGCGCGGAGAGCCGGCGGCGACGGGATCTGCTGGGCGTGGAGCTGGGCGGCGCGCCGGCGACGGGATCGAGTGGTGCGGCTGAGGGAGTCGATGGGAGAAGAAAGATCTCGAGACGACGGGAGGCTGCGGGAGGCTGCTGGCCGGCTGCGGGAGTCGACGGACGGGACGACGAGCCTTCCGATCTCCTCCGCCACCGACGACGACAACTTCGCCGGAGAAGGCCTGTGGGACTGGGAGGATGAGCGTCTGCGCCTCTGCGGGGCTGCGGGCTCTCTGTGCGGCGGCTGTCCAAAAATGAGAATGGAGAAGGGCTAATGTTTCATTTAGGGTTTTGATAAGTAAAATTATGTTTTAGCCATCTATATTTATTTTATTTACCTTTTATGTCATTAAAAATTTACAAACAGGTACTTGTATTTTTAGCATATAACAAATAAGCTTGACGGGTTGGGTATGGGTATGGGTATGGGGCGGGGGCACCTAAAACCAAACCCGCCCCATACCCATCAGATTCTTCGCGGGTTTTACCCATACCCGCCCCATACCCAGTCAAAGCGGGGATTCCCCGCGTTGACTGGGTATGGGGCGGGCGGGTACCCGCGGTGGTGGGTATGATTGCCATCCCTATTCCCACTCGACACTCACACTTCACATACACAAACCCTAATTCCCCATTTCCCATTCCCAATCTCTGCCGTTGCTCTCTTCTCATAAGGAAACCCCAATTCATATTCTCTATCCCTAGCTCCTATTCATCTTTCGAATTTATCCATCAATCCATCACCTTTTTTTTTTCTTTTCGCAAAGTCAGTTGTTATAAAATCAGAATACAGAGAAAATAAAAAGAGCGCGGGAGTCGACCAATAGTCGAACTCCCGATGAGAGGGCCTTTTATGCCACATGATGGGCAGCCCTATTGAGACAACGGAGAACAAAACAGAAAGAAACCCAACTACAGAGAGAAGCCGAGCTCTGAGTATCCTGCAAGATAGTTCCATCATGATCAAGAGCCAAGTCACCTGTCTGAGGAAGTCTCTCCGATAACAGGAGCTCTTCTACGTGCTCCTACAAAAAAAACAAACAAAACATACAAGCGTCCCCACTGTAGGACAACTAAGCTCCATCAAATGGACTTAAACAAGCCATTAAGACTTAGTCGGATACACCGAATCCAAAACTATGACAATTTTTTTTTTTAGAATAGTTAAAGAACAACAGGAAAAAAAACGGACGAAATTGACAAATTAAATGAATAAAAGGGAGGGTAAGTATCAAAAGAAAACAAAAATAAAAATTACTAATAAATAATGAAAGAAAAGTAAAGCGGTTAATTAAAAAGATAAAGGAAATAAAAAATGACTCAAATGCAATAAAGTAAAAAAAGAAACTGAGGAGTCTGTTTGAGTTACTTACTTGGAGCAGTTAGGCCATTCTAAAAGGTGTGAAATTATAATTAATTAAAAAACACAGTTACCAATTACGTGCAGCAGATCTCACCCGTCCGTTCAGTTACCCCAGATAACCGTTACGCCTTCGATATCTCTTCCCGTAACCGCTTCAATCTTCTCCGATTGGAATCCTCCGGGCAATCGCCGTCGTGCGAAAGGGCAGTCTACTACTTGAGCGCCTATCGCGCGCCTCGGTCCTTTTGCAAAAAACTGCCGATATACTCATCGACTTTGGATGGAGTTGTACCACTACCTCTCCTCCTCTTCTCCACCAACACGAGAGGACGACGGAGGTGAGAGCAGTAGCAATAGGTTACAGGGATCGGGAAATCATTCCAGATTACCCCAAACAATCTAATCCCACCCTTTGTTTCTTCATCTTCTCACCTCCCTCTCCACTTTGATTTCTCCCGAAGGCCCAAGGAAGGCCTGCCCAAATCTCACATTGCAACCTAGATCTCTTCCTCTTCTCTTGTCATTTTTTACAATCTTCATCGCCCCCAATCGTCGTCGGTCACCATCGTTGTCGTCAAACCACCGTGCTCTTTTCATTTTAAGTACAGCCGATTACATCAAACCGACCGAAAAATCGCGGAAGGCCGATTCTACCATTAATATCGGCCGGTACGCTATTTCGCGGCACACAGACACTATGATATCGGATATTGGCCGGTTTTCTGTTTTTCCAGTTGAACCGGCCGGTACGATCCGGTTTCCAGTTCCACGCTCTCATGTTAAAATTTTCATCTCAAGACCGTCAAACCATGATAGAATTGTGGTTTTTAACAATGCAAATGTCTAAATATTCTTAATAATTTCAATTTAATATTTTTTGGTTTCTTATGTATGGCTCAATAACCCTAATCATTTCACGTTATCGATACTTAGAGAAATAAATGAAGGGGCAAAACTAACGTATTCCCAGTCATTTTGTCGATGCTAGGTCGTTCGAACCACTATCGACCACGGTTGACATTTTTTATGCAAAGGTTTACAATAAGGGAAAGCTTCATAAAAAATCGTTAACCATGACCGAACTTTGGTTTGGGCGACACAAATGTCTAAAATATCGCTAATAATTTCACTTTTGAATTCTTTTTGGTTCTATTGTATAGCCAAATAATAATTCTAATAATTTCGCTTTGACGAGACCCAGAGAAATAAAACTGACATTTCCCTCCCATTTGCCGATCTCAGGACATCTAAATTTCGGTTCAACCATGATTGACGAATTTTTCAATGGAAATATTAACGGAAGGGCATGTTTGATAAGTTTTCCAAAGTAGACAGGCATGTTTGATGTAAAAAATCGTAAAGCGGCATGTTTGATAAAACAAAATAATAAAAAAGCATATTATACCTATAACCCTATTTTCAGAGTACAAGGATATATGTTTAATGTAAAAAATGGAAGATAATCAAATGTATATATTATAGCTATAACCTTTTTTCACAGTGGATCGGTCATCCTCTAGTTTTTTTTTTTATATTTTGTTGTTAATTTTTTTTTTTATTAATGGCAAGGGAGACTAGATTTTGAATGTATTGTCATTCCCAGCTGATGAGCTTCAGATAAAGGACACCAAAAGTTGTTATTTGGGACTGATGAACTCCGTACCAAAACCAATAATGTGCTATGTATAAACGTGAGAGGTGAATAATACTACTTCAAGACATAATTCATCATTTCATCCTGGACAATTCTCTAACAACCATTATTCATAGGCTATACGAAACACCGAAAATGATAGTTTGATGTATATTATTCAAAGGTATACGAATGATGGACGATCGGTTTTGAAAGGTTTGTATGTTTTTTTTTCAACTAGTAAAAATTTATATAAGCCCTTAACTTAACGATTTTCATTTCGATTAAAATAAAAAATCCTTAATGAAAGGATAATTAGGGTTCATTTTTTTCGGTTTTTCGATTTATTCAGACCAAAGTCGATACACATTAACGGTTTATTGATTTTCGGGTCATTAACGTTTTCACTATTTCATTTTTAGGGCGATAGGCTAATTCGGTTCCTAATGATTTTTTTCACTCCTAATAGAGACTAGTTATGATTATTATTATTATTATTGTTGTACGTTTATTTTGGTTAAGAAATGTGTCTTCTAGTAGTGGTTATTTTCTGGACGTCTCATTCAGGAATCTTTGTATTCTATGACAGGAAGTGGGAACTAAATAAATGAGAAGTACTACGTTTGGCGAAATTACGAAACCAGCAGCCACATATTTGTCAGGATATTTTTACCAACTCCAAAGTTGTCATTTTCTTGAAGACTGAGGACCATGTGATGTGAGGAGGACCATCGATAGTACGTGTAACTGTTGGGGTGCACCTCTAATTTTGGGTGAATGTATATGATAATTGATAATGATATGTGGACATGTATTCATGGCTCGATTCATTGGTCGATTCGACTCTATTGTTATGATTTATAGGAATTTTGGCTCGGAACTAAAATTAATTTACATGCAACATTAATGGTTTTGAGTTTGTGTTGGATTTGAATTGGATCCATTCTTTAGCAAGAGTGTCTTATTATGATCAATTGGCTACAGCAGGTGAATGATATCCAGACGGAAGTTGGGGTTGTAGGCATGATGAACATTCGACGTTTGCTATCGGAGATGGGGAATGGAACGTGGAATTACGTAAGACGCTCTGCGAATGAAGCTGCTCATCTTATGTCCTGGTATGCCACCCGAGATCTGCAAGCGATTGTTTGGCTAGACCAGCCCCATGGTTCTATTTGATCAGTTACAGCTTGATAATATAACGGTTTCGACTGATTAATAAAGTTTGTCAGGTTCTTAATAAAAAGAAAATGGGTCTAATTTGGATCAAGTCACTTGGATTAGATTCAAATGGGTCTTATATCCAAATGTTTATATATACTTGAATCAATAAATAACGCAACATCGAAATAATCATCTTTAAATCCGGCAAAATTCCTTTATTTTTGTTTATTAGTTGTTTTCACCAAAACGACGTCATTTTGTTCAGGGATCGAAAATTGAACGTTCCTATCGAACCAATCTTTTCCGTATTTGAACTTTTCTTTTCTTTTTTATTTATTTATTTTCATTATCGTTTCATACCGATTTCTTCCAGTTGATTTTTGTACAATATCGGTTGAACTTGATTGTATCACTACAGTACGGGAATAGATCAGGTCAGTAACCTTATGGTGAGTAACCATGAGTATTCTTCCAGTTGATTTTTGTACAATAGCGGTTGAACTTGATTGTATCACTACAGTACGGGAATGGATCAGGTCAGTAACCTTATGGTGAGTAACCATGAGTAACCTGTCCACATCAGCATCCCTCTCTCTCCTGGAAAGTCTTTAATTTTCCTCTCCTTAATCTTTGACGGACGATTTCTCGCTCGTTTTAAGTCAAATTTAAATTTTTTTTAACACAGTTAGATCATATTAATTGTGCTCTTCAAAATGATATCCACTTTAAAATATTATTCGAACAAAAAAAAATTGAGCCATTTTTTACCAGTCTATACCATATGGTATTGACTGGTATTGAAATAAGAGCATACCTATGGTTTGAAAAGCGTATCATGGTGGTATGAACAAACCAAGACTGTAGGATGGTTGAATACATGATAGTAGAAATATATTAACTGTCATTTACGACTTTTAACATTGTGTACCATAAGATACCACCCGGTACCAGGGTGGTATTGTATGGTATTGTGTGGTATTTTTTGGTCCTGTAATTTATTCACCCAGAAATTTGTAGATCCAATAGATCATGATGAACTCGTCCCTTCTGTGCAAACGTTTTCAAAAACGAAGAAAATACCATATGGTATGCAGTTGGTACCGAGAGGCCAGAATTTTTTGTTCTAAAAAAATATTGAAAATTGATCTCATTTTGTAGAGCACGATGAACTCGTTCCACCCGTGCAAAAAAAAAAAAAAAATCAGAGTTAAAACGAAAAAGATATGAGCCGATTAAGAAAGCTAGGAAAAATAAAAATGATCTTTAATTCTCCATCCTTAGATCTAAATTTTCTAAATGGAGAGTCCAGATTTGATTATTGATGGATGCATAACCCATGGTTATGCACCCTATCTTGAGCCCTATAGTACTACACTGATATTTTGTGATGCGCTGGCTATATAAGTACTGAATTTTGTTTAGGGTGATCTGATTGGCCCCTTGACTATTATTCAGAGGGAAATTTAAATGTATGGCTAGTTTGGGGAGAGCGGATCCAGTGACTAGGGGTGCTTAGTCACTTGACTAAGCCCCTCCTAGCCATTAGATCTGGACACTGCAATCCAATGGTTAAAAAGTGGGAAGGGCTATTTAATTAATGATAGGGGTTAGTTTGGGTATTATGGAAAATTAAAAAGTATACAAACCGAATTTACAATCAGTACAAACCATACAAACATACAAACATTACAAACTAGAGCGACAAAACATACAAACAGATTTACAAACATTGCAAACGTATGAACTGTTCAAACAATACAAACTAGACCGACAAACAATACAAACCATACAAAAAGAAAAAACAACCAGGTTGACTTTGGAGGCTCCATCCCTATATAGAGGGGCTCCTTCCCAAAGTCAACCCGGGTGTTTTTTAGACATACAAACATGGTGGACAAAAACGACAAACTAGACCAAAAATTCATACAAACTAGAAAAACACCCGGGTTGACTTTGGAGGCTTCATCCCTATATAGAGGGCTCCGTCTAGGCTGCAAACGAGCCGACTCGAGTCGAGTTTTTGCTTAGCTTGAGCTCGGCTCGTTTATTAATTTTTTAGCTCGAACTCGGCTCGAACTCGAATTTTGATAATCCAGCTCGAGCTCGAGCTCGGCTCGAATAAAAATCATCTAGCTCGAGCTCGACTCGGTAGAGCTTGATAAATGCTCATTAACATAGCTTGTCAAGCTGAGTACAAGCTCGGCTCAAGATGAGCTAGATTTAAAATCATTCTTGATGGAAAAATGTGTAAACATAAGAATTTAAATGATAGAAAGAACACTAGAAACTGTAAATAACATCTAAATTTCATACACATTTGTATTAACAAGACAATGTTCATGTTTAAAAGAGTAATCCATCCTTTCACAAGCTCTAAACAAGGCAGCTCGCGACTTAGCTCAACAAGCCACTGAATCAAGCTAGCTCGCGAGCTTATCAAGCTGAGCATGGTCTAGCTCAAACTTGGCTTGTTAACTAACGAGTTGGCTCGCGAGCCAGCTTGTTAAATAACGAGTCGAGTGTCGAACGAGTTTTTTCCGATTCGAACGCCGAGTTGCTCGCGAGCGGCTTGGCTCATTTGCAGCCCTAGCTCCTTCTCAAAGTCAACCCGGTTGTTTTTTAGACATACAAACATTACGAACATGGTGGACAAAAATGACAAACTAGACCGACAATCCATACGAACTGGAAAAAACACCCGGGTTGACTTTGGAGGCTCCATCCCTATATAGAGGAGTTCCATCCAAAAGTCAACCAAGTTGTTTTTTAGACATAAAAAACATTACAAACATGGTTGACAAAAATGATAAACATGGTGCACAAAAATAACAAAGTTTACAAACATTACAAAATAAACCGACAAACAATACAAAGCATACTAACCGTACAAAATGTCACTAAAAACGACAAACAATATAAAACGAATCTATACAAACATTACAAAATAGGTCAGCAAACATCACAAAATCCAACACTATTGCCGGGAAATTTCCTCCGGTCGCCGGAAAACTCTCTCTCTCACCAAAAATGGTGGCCTGTGACTCAAAATAATGTGGCCAGGGACTTTTTTTTGGCCTGCGGACACTTTTATTTGGCCGGCGGTGATCTCTCTCTGCACTTGGTGGGATTGGGGGAAAGTTCCCAGAAAAATGGCCGGCGGAGCAATAATAATTCCCACCACCGGCGGCGGGAATTATTCCCAGCAACGGCGGAAGAGTTTACGAGGCGGGGAATTGTTTTTTAATTAATTAATAATTAAAAATTAATAAAATCATGTAATTACTATATTGTCCTTCATTAAATTAGATTAATCTAAGCCATTAAATTTTACAGATCCCCTTAGTCACCTGATCTTGGCCCCTAGTTTGGGCCAAGGACCGCTAACCATTAGCCACCCACTAGTACGATCCATGATAACGGCAGCACGTCTCGATTCATTCAATAAATTTGGGGACCTAGAATTTTGGCCAACATTCGGATCGGGTTTTATAGTGCATGGACAGGTTAAATATTGTACAAAATTGATGTTTTCTAAATTGATAGTGCATGCAGCTTTGCTGGCGATTCTCACTATTCTTTGTCTGTTAGACAGTTGCTCCAGAATATCATGAAATTAACTGAATTGCAATATCCACCAGAAGTTAATTTGAGTTCTGCAGAGACATGCGCCACAGAAGCAACATAGAAGCAGTGAGTGCGGCCAGTTGCGGATCCAAAAATTTTATATAGGGGTGTCCTCTTCTAAAAATTAAGTTAAAATAATAATTAAATAAGAAAATATCTGACTTGCCCAAAGTAGAACAAAGCACATGACGTATTTCGTACTTTGAAAAAATTGTAAAATACAATCGGTGTCCAACAATGCTCTATAAATCTCTCTCGATATATCCTACTAGACTAGGGAAGCCCGTAATTGGGTTTAATTGTTAGCTTTTGAAAATAATTGGGATAAAAATAGCTTTTTACTATTATATATGGATTTGAAATACAAGAACAAATGAGTTATAGTCTAATGAAAAATATGTTTACTAATAGTAGCATAGACCCAAATTCAAATCACATAGGCAACCACTTAAATGTTTATATTTACCCATACACAAACTACTATTGGGGGATTATAATCGTTTTTCCAAATTTTAGGAGTGTCCCGCCACCACTTAAATATTTTTTTTACCTATATGCAAACTACTATCGAGGGTTGAATAATCGTGTTCCCAAATTTTAGGGGTATCCCGGAGCCCCATGAATCCGCCACTGAGTGAGGCGGCTGATGGAGCGACTATTATGAGTTGCAACTTTAAACCAAGAATTTGGGGGTCAACTTAATAGTTGACTATTCGTCCACCACGACGCCTTCACGCTGGTTGTCTGCTTGTGGCGAGGAAACCCTGATCTGGGTCGCCGTCGCCTTGGATCCGGCATCAGACTTCTCTGCGGGGATTTGGTGATAGCCATGGTCTCTCGCTGTCCGTCCCGCTGTAGAGTTGCGACAAACTCAATAGTCGGAATCGGGCTCTGATACCAGATGATAGAAACCCGTATTTCGGGTTCTATCTGATAATAAGAAAAGTGAAGGGATTTGGGTGAAGAGTCTTCTAATGGCTTCTGTTGTGCGTGTATGGGAAGGGAAAAGAGGGGTGGAGAGGGAGAGGGATCGGCCTAGAGGGAAGCGAGAGAGAGGAAGATTAGGAGATAATTAGGTTTAATATTTGCTTAACTTCCATTCCTACGTAGCAAAATAGTTTAAATAGCATTCCCTAATTACCTATAGCTACCCCAATTTATTAAATCCCCAATTAAATCCCCAAAGGCCTCATAGAACTCTTAAACAATCATAAATTAGCAAATAAGTCCAAATGCTAAAAAGAATAGAAACGCAGGTTTCTATCATCCCTGCCTCCTTCGAAACAACCTTGTCCCCAAGGTTGTAAGTCCTCCGCCTGATCTTCGTTTCTGCCTTCCGCCGCGTCGTCCTCGGCCTCATCCTCCCACCTCCCCACCAGCATCATCAAGTCCGGATTCACGCACTTATGTCCAATGGTGAACCGTTCATCACAGTTGACGCACTTGCCTTCCCTTCTCTTCCGCTCGATCTCTGCTGAGCTCAGCCTGACGAATCCCTTTGGCGGGGCCCTCGGCCCAGGACATGCTGTCGTAACCGCTGCACCCGGTACCGTACTAACCCCGCTGTTAGCATTAACAGCTGCACCGCCACTTCCACTACTCCCTGCACTCGCGTGGCCACCTCCTCCAGACTTCGGATAGCGCCCTATGACACTCCTCCAGCTTGCCAGCTCTTCCTCCTTATGTCCTGCAAGACAAAAAACAGCCCTCAAAGTATCTGGTTCAAAAATCTTGACTGCCGCGGCAATCTCCAGTTTTAGACCCACCATGCACATTCCCGCCAGGGTCTCTTCCGGAACTCCCTTACACTGATTTTCCAGTTTAAGGAACTCTGCCCGGTACTCAGTTACTAATCCGCTCTGTCTGAGCTTGACCAGCTACTCCGGAGCCCAGCCCTCTGACTTGCTGAATTGGTAGCGAAGCTCCTCCTGGAATATTGGCCATGTGATCAGTGTCTGCGCTGAAGCATAGGATCTCTCTAACCACTCCCACCAGTGTAGGGCATCACCCTCCAGATAGGAGGACGCCAGTTGCGCCTTCCTTTCCTCACGGGTCGGGTGATTCTTGAACCACCTGTCAGCTGCATATAACCATAAACCGGCATCCTCCTGACCATTGAATTTTGGAAACTCAATGATCGGGGGCTTTGCTTGAAACACTAAGCCATACTCGTCATCATAGCGATCATACCCACCATACCTGCCCGCACTGGGGTATCCTTCGTGATATCCCGGTGGACCACGTGCGTCGCCTCCTGGGTCCCAGCCATGCCCGTCGTCTCCCCAGTAGTGTCCGTACCTTCCGGGTTGACCCCCGGGGTCTCCTGATGTTCAGAAAGGAGGACCGTGTGCATTAAAGCCCTCTAGCTGGGCTCGCCATCCGGAGTCACCCGAACCGGTTCGGTTCAGTTGCGGTTCGACCAATCCCGGTTCGCCATTATCGATCCATCTAGCCTCGGTTCGATCGCCGTTGGTCCACCCAGCTCCGGTTGGACCCTTGTCGGTCCACCCCACTCCGGTTCGACCGCCATCGGACCACGTTGTCGTAGCCCGACATCTTCGGTTTTTGCCACATATGGCCGCGATCTCCTTTGCGAGGTCGGTAGCATCCTGAGCCTGCCACGAGGCCCACCCGTTCAGCCGCCGCCTGCCCTAGGGTGGCCGTTGTTGCCTCCCCTCCGGCCCTCGGCCCCGCCGCCGGGACTCCCGTCGAGTCCCCAGCTCCTGTGGCTGTGTGATGGCCGGCCACCGCCGCCTGGTCCACCTAGGCCGCCGCCACCTCGCCTCGGTCACCGCCGTGGAGCCCCAACGTAACTGCCATCCTCCTCTGCTCCTCCTGCATGTTGGTGAGGAGCTGCATGATCATGTCGCATTCGCGCCTAGCCTCCTCAACCTCCGCCTGCACCTCCTCCATGTTGGAGTCGGTCCTCAATTGCATCGCCATGATGGGGCGCATCGAAGCCTAGAGATCTTCATTCTCAGTTTCGTCCACCACGACGCCTTCACGCCGGTTGTCTCCTTGTGGCGAGGAAACCCTGATCTAGGTCGCCGCCGTCTTGGATCCGACATCAGACTTCTCTGCGTGGGATTTGGTGATAGCCATGGTCTCGCTGCCCGTCCCGATGTAGAGTTGCGACAAACTCAATAGTCGGAATCAGGCTCTGATACCAGATGATAGAAACCCTTATTTTAGATTCTATCTGATAATAAGAAAAGAGAAGGGATTTGGGTGAAGAGCCTTCTAATGGCTTCTGTTGTGCGTGTATGGGAAGGGAAAAGAGGGGTGGAAGTGGGAAAAGTGGAAAGGAGAGGGGAGAAGGCTGCACAGCAGCCTGTAGAGAGAGGGAGAGGGATCGACCAAGAGGGAAGGGAGAGAGAGGAAGATTAGGAGATAATTAGGTTTAATCTTTGCTTAACTTCCATTCCTATGTAGCAAAATAGTTTAAATAGTATTCCCTAATTACCTATAGCTACCCCAATTTATTAAATCCCCAATTAAATCCCCAAATGCCTCATAGAACTCTTAAACAATCATAAACTAGCAAATAAGTCCAAATGCTAAAAAAGAATAGAAACGCAAATTTCTATCACCATCCAGACTAAATATGTGAGTTGCCATGTCTCTCCGGCATTGCTATCCAGCGAGTCCTGTTAGATCACCACCACTGCTCAGTCTGGATAACATCATATCCTTGCCGGTAAAACCAGTAGGCCTCGTCAGGCAGGAAGTCTCCGATGATAAATGAGTCATTAATGCGTCCTTTGAATGACCATGTAGAGTTTTTAATAGCCTGTTTTAACTCCCAATTTGGGACGAGAGGAATATTAACAACCTACTTAGTATTTGGTGAGCTCTTAATCTTATTAATCCCCTTGAATTATCGTTCCTTTTATTTTTTTAACAGAAGACATAATTTAGTAAAACTTAATAAATAAATCATAGATATAGTAAAAATATCTAATTAAGTCTAAATAGTTGAAAATTAAAGTCATAAAATGCATTTATTGCGGAAATTAATTT
Source organism: Linum tenue (assembly GCA_946122785.1). Taxonomy (NCBI): domain Eukaryota; kingdom Viridiplantae; phylum Streptophyta; class Magnoliopsida; order Malpighiales; family Linaceae; genus Linum; species Linum tenue. The sequence continues at coordinate 8,577,244 of CAMGYJ010000006.1, forward strand.
TGAATATCAATGATTGCAATACTTACATGATGAAATGACATGGCAATCAAGACTAGTAATTCCCATTAATTGATGAGAAGAAATATTTAGTTCCTCCAACCCAAAAACGGCGTTCTCCGCATCTTAGGTCATGCATGGTATTTTCAATACCAAATAAACCTCATTTACCATTTACATGTCAATTATAGAGCATGATAATAAATATATTAATTTCCAAGGTCTTATAAGTAACAGGTAATGCCTCTTTATGGGCTTGGTATGAATTTTTGTAGGTACCATTAATACTAATAAACATATTTATTGTGGAAGCAGCACTCATATTTCAGCAACGACTAATAATTTTTGTTGATACCGTTAATTTAGATGCCCCTAGCCACCAAGTTATGGTCCAAGTGGGATTGGGCACCATCATTGATTTCGCCCCGACTGTTAATTTTAGTCTATGGTGGCGACATGTCATGATCTCTGAGATCTCCCCATTCCACATTCTCCAATGCGTCTGTTTACTTTGGAGAATTTGGAAGTTTAGAAATAGAGTGACTTTCGAATTCTACCAACCTCATGTCCGTTCCCTCGCCAGACATTTCTACAACCAGGTCTTTCAAGTCTCCAGCCCCCAGATCATTCCTTCATTGTCCTCATCAAGCCACTTGGGAGCTTCCACGGCGATTATTTGAAGAGCAACTTTGATGCAGCTGTTCGTGACTCAGGGTGCTCGTCTGGTCTTGTTATCCATGGGTTAGACGGCCATGTGGTGTTGGCAGCCGATATGCGTCACCTGGGAGTAGTCAATCCCTACCTGACAGAGCTCCTAATAATAAGAGATGCTTAACTCACGTGATAGTGGAAGGTGATTTTGAGGTAGTTGTCAACCAATTCCGACAAAGTGTCCTAGAAGATTCCTTTGGAGGTCCTGTGCTACGGGAGTGTCGTCAACTTTTAGACTCTTTGTTAGCTTGTATAGAGTTTAGGGCGGCTTTTTTAGAGCCGCCATCAGTGCAACCCATAGAGTGGCGCCCAAAAGCACTGCTTAGAGTCTTTTGGCCTTTTTTGAATGGGTTCACTAGGGTGTCGCTTGTAGGGGGTTTCTGGGTAGTTTTGTTTGTATGACTCTTGTCTTATATCACTCGAAAATAAAATAAAAAACATAGCAAAATCAATCAATACATGATTTTACTAATTCCTAACAAATATAATGGTGTCAGGGGCGAACCCAGGGGCATTTGGAGGTGTCTAGGGACAACCCTTAATTTTGAAAAAATAATTATCCAACCCCAGTGATAATTTATGTATGAACAAAAAAAAAATTATAATGAATAGTTCGGGATACCCTGAAATTTGAAAAAATGATTATCCTACCCTCGTTTGTAGTTTTCTTATGGGAGTATAAGTGGTAGTTTGGGTAATTCAAACTCGGGACACTACTATTATTAATAAATATAATTTTCATTAGGCTACAACTTTTTTGTTGTTCTTTTGTAAACACTGTGTAATAGCATATTATTTTCAAAACCTAACAATTAATCTAATTACAAGCTACTCTTAATTTTTATTGATTTTATGGTTGTACGACAAATGTTGAAAGTGTCTTTTCGGTTTTGAGTTATATCAAGAACAAATTTAGGAGTCGAATATGTGTCAGTTCGTGAATGATTGGCTAGTAGAATAAACCGAGACAAATTTGTTGAGCAGTGTAGATACCAAGTGTATTTTACAATTTTTTCAGAATATTAAAATAAATCATTGAATTTTTTTAACTTGTACGAGTTGGATATTTTCGTATTTAAGAATTATTTAATTTTTAATAATTTTAATAATCTTTATTTTATTTTATTTTTCGAAAGAGAACACCCCTAGGGATTTTTCCAATAATAGCACCTTTTAATTTTTTTTTACAAAAATAGCACCCAGCCCACACAAATTCTAAAAATAGCACATTTCTTTCAAAACCGCACCTTCAAGGTGCATTTTATGTGCAAACTGCACAACGAGGGAGTGGTCCTCGCTAGGGCAGCCCCAAAACCGCATTGTCAGCATGCGGTCCGTGTTCCCTAGGCGGCGGTCCCCAACACCGTTGGATTAGGCGGCGATCCAACGACCAACCGCACGCCAGTGCAGCGATCCGCGTCAGCGATCGGTGACCGCGTGCCTGGCCAACGGTTTGCGCCTCGGCCTCCGTGAACCGCTCCCTCCAGGTGCGGTTTTGGAAAGGGCAAAATTATGAAACCGTACCTGGAGGGTGTGGTCTGAAGACTATAAATACCGCCCTCCCCCTCCTCATTTTTTCACACCACAACCCATTCTTCTCTCTCTCTAAAATTATCTCTCTATCCATCCCCCTCCCCTCCCAAAAGTCTAGGAAATAGTGGTCTATTGGTTGCAGCTATGGCTAAGTCCAATCTGCCATCAGAAAATATTTCTTTGGCTTTTCCGTCAAAATTCGTTGAATCTCTGTCCGACTTTCGCGAAAAAATGGACGAATGGTTCCAAGAAGAGGGAGTTTATTATGAAGAATTTCAAGCGGTACGTACTCATTTTACCAAAATTTTGTTGTTGTTATAACCTTTTCAATTAATCTATGTACTAACGTTGTTTTTATTCTCTCGTAGGTTGGGGACGACGTTGATATATCCAACCATCGTTCAAGGGATGTTTGGAACGATCACGAGGTACATACAATTCTTCATCATTTGTCTTTCTTTTAATTTGTTAACGTACTTAGTGGAATATAATCGAATACATAGCGTTACTTACTTAGACTCTTTATAAAGAGATGCATGCCTAATGAAATGGGGTTTTAAGCAATTATCATGATCCTCCCATTCCCTAGGAAAACCAGGTTTTAAGCGATCCTCGGATCCCCTCTTTTCTGTCAAAAAGACTGCGTTTCTAAGAAGATGTATACATCTTATAAGAGTCTTACGAGTGTTTCATTGTAGTCGATTAAATTATTTAAAACAACCAATACGATTTATGCGTATGTGTACAATTATAATTTTATTAATTTCAAATATTTGAATATGTATCTCTTTAAATTATTATTCATTTAAAATGTTATTTAATTTAATTAATTGAGTATGTTTGTTTTATAAATTATGAATATATTTTGGAAAAAACCTTGAATTATTTTAATTTTTTTGTTAATAATATAATTATAATAAAATTATGGTCAAAGTTAAATCATTTTATTTTAATTAATTTAGTTATATACCATAACTATTACTAGTATATCATAAATAATGGCAGCCAAAGCTTTCTGCTTTCCATGTCACGCCTTCTTATAGTTAAATAATATAACCATAACGACTTGTAATGTCAGCGATTATGACTTTCACCTTCAGGTCAGGATCTTGCTCAATTAGATGCTTGATAGCTGTGGCCACCACCCTGGATTTCAGCTGTCGATGGCCTTGGGATGTTATGGATGGCTGATGACTCGGTATTTGCACATGTTTTCCCCTTTGTTTCTTGATTGTTTGAGCTTGAATTATTGCGTCTTTGGCCTATTTTATGCTAGGTTGTGTTCCTTTGTCCCATTTCAGGTCCTAGCACATAAAGTGAAGCATAGGCGCAAGTTTCAAGTCAATCAGAGATCAATTGACGATTCGAGAGAAGAAACTCGGGCATGACCTGAAGAAGAATGGATTTTTACCTCACTTTATGGACAAAGAATCATGCAAGCTTGTTATGAAACGAAAGAGGACGAGACTACAAGCGTCTGGGATCAAACGGCGACTGATTCGGAGTCCGGACGAGGGAGAAACGAAGCATTAAACAGAGGCTGAGCAAGCCACACGGGCAGAGCAGAAAATCCGCACGGCCGTGCAAGGTGAGTTGCATGGCCGTGCAAGGTGAGCTGCACGGCCGTGCGAGTCGTGGCCGTGCGGAAATCACCGAGCCTTCGCACGGGCAACTGGGTGAGCTGCACGGCCGTGCGGCCTGCCCGTGTGGGTCGGGAATTGTTGTTTAAAACCCGATTTTCAGCGAAAGGAAAGGGAGAGAGCTGGGTTTTGGATCCCAAACACCCAAGGGACGAACCCTAGAGAGAGAGAGCGACTTGGAAACATTCTTGGAGCTATTTTGGAGGATTTCTTCGCCATTGGAGCTCGGGAATCAAGCTTGGAGATGGAGATTGAAGATCTAGATCAGATTTCTGCAGTCTCTCTCTTCTCTATGGAGTAACTTCCCTTCACTTAGGTTTTGAGGAACCTTAGTTCCATGAGTTAGGATCTTTCATGTATGAAGTTTTGGATGCTTTATTGTTTGATTATAATCGATTGAGGCATGATTTATTGAGTCAATTGAATCTTGATCAAATTCTCTTGATTTCTGCTTTAACCTATGATAGATAGAATCTGATTAGGTTGTTAGAGTCCCTTCATTCGATAGTAGGAGATTGGCTATAAGAGAGTTAGCCAGTTTACTGCTTTGTACTGGAATCCAATTCCGGTAGTGGATTTCTGTGTTCATAGCCTCAGCTTTCTATCATGGTGAAGACTAGTCGTCTGCCAGGTAGTTGGACTGAGAGGGTTTGGTCAGCTTAAGAGATTCCAAGCTAATTTAGGATCTTCCGCAGTTTAATCAACAGTAGATCAACCAAAGGTTATTGCAACTTGGACCTAATTGAGGAGCTAGGGGGAATCATACCTAAGTGAGTTCCCAACTTGTAATTAGTAGAGTAGTCAGTAGAGTAGTTTATCAATCAATCCTTAATCTAGTTTGCTAGATAATGAACTGAAGCTGAGTAATGGTAACTCTAGAGACCCGTGGATTCGATATTTATTACTTGTGCCACTATACTGCAGTCCCTTTCATTGGTTACACTTGGCCATTGTTAGGTGTTGTGTTTTAGCGAGTCAAGTTTTTGGCGCCGTTGCCGGGGACTTTCTAGATTATTAGGAAAGGCAGAAGTTTGTTACTTTAGCGTTTTTCTTTTGTTTTCCGCCCTTGCTTTTCACTTGGGTGTTTTTTTTTGTTTTTGTTGGTGCATATCTGAATCATGGACCCTCATGGCTTCTCCAATCATTGGGGGTATCCACCACCATCCGAGTGGTATTACCCCGAGACTCCATGGAGTAACCAAGGAGGAGAAGACTATGGAGTCGGGTTCCAGTACCAACCCCCTTTCTACGGAGAACAATCAGACCCCTGGGCATATCAAGAACAACCTCCTTATCGAGAAGAATTTCTCCCACAACCAGAGGGGCCATTGGAGCTGGAGTTACCCATGGCGGCCTTCACGGGCCATTCTGCAGAGCCATGCTACACTCCACAGCCAGATCCAAACTATGAATTGAGGCTTCTCATGGAGCAGTTTGCTCGAGACTGTGAGAGATCATGCTCCAGGATGGATCATTGTGTCCAGGCCTATCGTGAAACAGAGGAGATCCTCCTGAGCCTTAAAAAGAGCGTCGATGATCTTGAGCGATCTTGTGCACAACCTGCTCTAGATCACCCTTATGTTACCATACTAGAAAAGGAGGAGGAAGACGAAGGCTACAAGGACATTGTGGAGCACACTGAAGCTGTCATGGAGAGCTCTCGTGATGATCATGATCAGGAATGTCCTATCATAGCCGACCACACCTTCCCACATCCCACACCGAACTTTGAAGAGGCGGGCATGAGTGAGGAGATGCAAGAAGATCTCATGAAAGAAATTGCTTGGCAACTTGCTCTCCAATCCGTGCTAGAAGAAGAAGAGCAAGAAAGGGTGCAGAAAGAAGTTGTGGAGGATGACGAAAGTGAAGCAGGAGGAGTTCTTGATCATTTCCCAGGGGTGATACCACATGTAGAAGAAAGGGAGTTTGAAGAAGAAATTGGCGTCCAGGCTGAGGACGGAGTTAAGATGGAAGAGGCCTGCACCGGCCATGAGTTACATGTGATATCTCCACCAAACTTCGAGGAGCTGCTTGGCAAGGACCCATTTGCAGTGTCTCTTTGCCAGACCAAGGCCACATCGACATCGGTCCCTCTTGGTGGACGCGATGGTGGCCAATCGATGCTGTCTTATCTGGTTTGGGGCAATGAGACGAGAGAAGAGGAGAAGAGGTCTCGAGGGTGGAGACTTCATCTGCATCAAGTGCACGAGCCTTCATCACCTGCCACACCACCTGCTTGTGACTTGAGACTCCACCTCATCTACGAGAACCTCAACTTCAAGGAGGTTCTAGCATGGACCGAAACTTAGGAGCCATCGTCCGGCTCACGACGTGAAAGAAGCGCTTGTTGGGAGGCAACCCAACCAGTCGGTTTGCATTTCTTTCTCTATTTCTCCTCGGTTGTGTCAGTTTTGTTATTTGATTTTAGAGTCAATAACTCAACCTTTGTGAGATTTTGTGTGGTGTTTGTGTTCTGATTACTCTCTCTTCCTGGAATGCACCGCCTGACCCGTACATCATCATTCACCCTTGATCTGGTAACTTCGTTCTACCCTCCTTATCTTTCCTCCATTGAGGACAATGTCGTGCTTAAGTGTGGGGGGGGGGTGTTCGATTATGTATGCGGGTGAATGTTTGGCTGTTTGTGTGCTTGGAGCCAAGTCCACTGTCCAAATTTTGAAATTTGAGGGCTCCAAGTACGTGTTCCTTGCAATTGCCTGCTCAGTATGCTTTGAATTGACAGTCTTTATAGTAACATGCAACCTAGGGAGGTAGTGTAGCACTATGGAGGATGTTGATGCATTTAAGAAGTCTCATTGCTTCTTCATATTGTGTTGCTTGATTGAGTGAATTAGTGATCTTAGGACCCTTGAATTGTGTGGTGTTGTGGATTCTCTACCTGTCATGGACTCTTGTATCATGTTTTGAGTTTAACAGGTGCTCGAAAATGTGCTTCAAAATAACGTCTCCCGTGCGAATAGGGTGAAAGTGTGTAAGGGGAGACGGGAATCCGTTCCCAATTTCCACCTACTACCTCCAGCCCCCTTACATGTTTTTCCCCCGCACGAGGCTCGAGACAACTGCTCCTGGCATGGCCGGTAAGAGCCGGGCTCCCGCAAACCCTTTGCTAGGTGGGAGCCCCCGTTTTCTGCAAAAACAGGTTGGACCCTTGAAAAAAAAAAAACAGAAAAACAAGCAAAAAGAAGAAAGAAAAGGGGTTCCAACCAGCTTCAAAAAGAAAATCGAGCACCTTGAATTAATGTGAGTCCATGATCTTTGTTTTTGAGAGTCTCTGCATCCACGATTCATTTGTCCTCTGTTCACTATTTACCATGATGCCGACTAGGGACTAGTGTTCTCGCCGAAGAAGCTATGAGATGACTTGTGTGTCGGTTGACCTCGTAAGTTGCTAAATGATCTAGGAAGTCCTCTACCTACGATCTGGGGTGTTTGTTGCTATAGAGGTCTGGAGAGTTGAATTGGTTTGAGTTAGGTTTGCTTGGGGACAAGCAAACAGTTAAGTGTGGGGGGATTTGATGACTCGGTATTTGCACATGTTTTCCCCTTTGTTTCTTGATTGTTTGAGCTTGAATTATTGCGTCTTTGGCCTATTTTATGCTAGGTTGTGTTCCTTTGTCCCATTTCAGGTCCTAGCACATAAAGTGAAGCATAGGCGCAAGTTTCAAGTCAATCAGAGATCAATTGACGATTCGAGAGAAGAAACTCGGGCATGACCTGAAGAAGAATGGATTTTTACCTCACTTTATGGACAACGAATCATGCAAGCTTGTTATGAAACGAAATAGGACGAGACTACGAGCGTCTGGGATCAAACGATGACTGATTCGGAGTCCGGACGAGGGAGAAACGAAGCATTAAACAGAGGCTGAGCAAGCCACACGGGCAGAGCAGAAAATCCGCACGGCCGTGCAAGGTGAGCTGCATGGCCGTGCAAGGTGAGCTGCACGGCCGTGCGAGTCGTGGCCGTGCGAAAATCACCGAGCCTTCGCACGGGCAACTGGGTGAGCTGCACGGCCGTCCGGCCTGCCCGTGTGGGTCGGGAATTGTTGTTTAAAACCCGATTTTCAGCGAAAGGAAAGGGAGAGAGCTGGGTTTTGGATCCCAAACACCCAAGGGACGAACCCTAGAGAGAGAGAGAGCGACTTGGAAACATTCTTGGAGCTATTTTGGAGGATTTCTTCGCCATTGGAGCTCGGGAATCAAGCTTGGAGATGGAGATTGAAGATCTAGATCAGATTTCTGCAGTCTCTCTCTTCTCTATGGAGTAACTTCCCTTCACTTAGGTTTTGAGGAACCCTAGTTCCATGAGTTAGGATCTTTCTTGTATGAAGTTTTGGATGCTTTATTGTTTGATTATAATCGATTGAGGCATGATTTATTGAGTCAATTGAATCTTGATCAAATTCTCTTGATTTCTGCTTTAACCTATGATAGATAGAATCTGATTAGGTTGTTAGAGTCCCTTCATTCGATAGTAGGAGATTGGCTATACGAGAGTTAGCCAGTTTACTGCTTTGTACTGGAATCCAATTCCGGTAGTGGAGTTCTGTGTTCATAGCCTCAGCTTTCTATCCTGGTGAAGACTAGTCGTCTGCCGGGTAGTTGGACTGAGAGGGCTTGGTCAGCTTAAGAGATTCCAAGCTAATTTAGGATCTTCCGCAGTTTAATCAACAGTAGATCAACCAAAGGTTATTGCAACTTGGACCTAATTGAGGAGCTAGGGGGAATCATACCTAAGTGAGTTCCCAACTTGTAATTAGTAGAGTAGTCAGTAGAGTAGTTTATCAATCAATCCTTAATCTAGTTTGCTAGATAATGAACTGAAGCTGAGTAATGGTAACTCTAGAGACCCGTGGATTCGATATTTATTACTTGTGCCACTATACTGCAGTCCCTTTCATTGGTTACACTTGGCCATTGTTAGGTGTTGTGTTTTAGCGAGTCAATGGCACACATGTGTGTGTGTTCACCGCACGGGATATGACCCAATAGCCGTGTCTCTTGCTGTTGATGGCCCGAATCCTAGCATTGCATCCCTCTTGTTGATTACGACATCTGACTATGAGCCTCTTCGTGTTGGAATGAGTTGTGTGCCATTCAAAATGTCGAGTCATTGCTTCAGTTTCAATGGCTTGCTGCACCTCCTTCTTCGAACCAAATTTTTGGCCCTTCATAAACCTAGTTAGTGGACCCCATACTGGGACCTCTGACGGCTCCATGTCGCTGTCGACACACCAATTGTCGTATGGAATGTGAATGTAGTACGGTATAGGTACACGGTCACGAGACACCTCATCATCATCTGAGTCTGACTCTGGGCCTCCTGAATCATCAGAACCTTCAGAGGGTCGAACTGTCTGCATTGACATTGCTCCCTTCTTCTTCATTAGAGGGGTCACTAACTGGTGCCGGCAGGGCATCTTCCATCTGATCCAGATCATGAAAGGCACCTTCATCAGCTCCGTAATGGTAGTTGTGAAAACTGCCGCTGCCTGAATGGAAGTTGTATTCGGGTTGGTTGGCATGGTCCTGTTGGACTTCTTATTCATATGATAGGAAAAATTGATGATGACCTTCACCTTGCTCTTGGTACTGAAAGTAGGAATGAGGATCATGGTAACTTTGGTAGGGATGATCTCCATATAATTAACCTCCACCATGGATACCAGATGTTTGACCGTCTCCAGAATGACCCCCAACGCCTTCGACCGCCTCGGTGTAAACGAACATCTCGGCTTTAGAAAGATTATTGGACCTCAAGAATTCGAGCATGACATCTACTTCATCATGAGTGGTTATGAGATATTCCTCATGCCACAACGACCCGCATTCTCTGTTTGGATATCGGTATGCCATACGATCAACTCTTCTCGTGCCATTCATGCAAGTAACGTTAGTACACATTTGATGGAGGTCTTCAAGCATCGGTCTGGTAGAGACCTTTATTTTCTGAAAATTGCCACTGACGTGTGTAACCATTCCAACGTAACCCAAGCGTGAACTTTTGGAATACCATCTGCAATAAAACCATAATTCAGTTAAAATCATAAAAATCACAGATCACAATAAAAAGTAATACAAAATAAACTTACGAGTTAACGTTAATCGCAATACCAATAAAAAAGTAGGGTGTTACAACAGAAAACTGAAGAAGTAGAAGAAGAAGAAGAAGAAGAAGAAGAAGAAGAAGAAGAAGAAGAAGAAGAGGTGTGAAGAGAAGAGGTTTCCCGGGGCTGCCTTTTGTAGGCTAAATCATCAATGAAAACCGCATGGGGAGGGTGCGGTTTTCATCTTCCATGCAGCCCCACGTCTGTCAACCTGCATGGCCAACATGAGGATGCGGTTTGGTTTAGAGAAACAGAATCGCATCCTCAGCATGCGGTTCTGCTAGGTCAGCCTAAGAACCGCCTTGCCAAGACGCGGTTTTGTTAGGTCAGAACACAAACCACTTGGCCAAGATGAGGTTTAGTCCCTGAAACTCAAACTGCACCCTCAGGTTGCGGTTTATATGTAAACCGTATGGCCAATGTGCGGTTTTAAAAAATAAGTGCTAGTTTTAGAATTTGTGCGGGCTGGGTGCTATTTCTGGAAAAATCTCATACTCCAATCTAAAATTCCTAAGTACACCACTAAATGGTGTCGAAGTAGAAGGGAAGAGAATTCTCACAAAAAGAAAAAAGAAGGGAAGAGAATGGATGGGTAGGTTGTTTTTATTTTCATCCTTGAAGTTGGGCACAACCGTATTTGTGAAATGTCCTTTGCTTTGAAGTTTTTGATGATCTCATATAACAACCCCAAATTAATCTTCTTTTCATTTCAAGAACTTTCTTGTAAGTTGTGGATGCTTTTTTCTTGATATGATAGATGTGTATGTCTAATAGATTAATACCCCTGCTAAGTGCTAACTAATCATCACGATTGAGGAAAACCTTTTTTTTTTTATAATCATCACCAGGAGTATGGTTATTGGTTACAAGTAATTCACTACTCTCATGTTAAAATTTTCATCTCAAAACCGTCAAACCATGATAGAATTGTGGTTTTTAACAATACAAATGTCTAAATATTCTTAATAATTTCAATTTAATATTTTTTGGTTTCTTATGTATGGCTCAATAACCCTAATCATTTCACGTTATCGATACTTAGAGAAATAAATGAATGGGCAAAACTAACGTCTTCCCTGTCATTTTGTCGATGCTAGGTCGTTCGAACCACAATCGACCACAGTTGACATTTTTTATGCAAAGGTTTACAATAAGGGAAAGTTTCATAAAAAATCATTAACCACGACCGAACTTTGGTTTGGGCGACACAAATAATAATTCTAATAATTTCACTTTGACGAGACCCAGAGAAATAAAACAGGGGTCGAAACTGACATATCCCTCCCATTTGCTGATCTCAGGTCGTCTAAATTTCGGTTCAACCATGATTGACGAATTTTTCAATGGAAATATTAAAGGAAGGGCATGTTTGATAAGTTTCCAAAGTACATATAGGTCGAATGTTTAGATTTCACTTGAATCCATGAATCCAATCCACCAATCCATGAATCCAATACATCATAACATAAAAATATAAATTTAGTTTGTACCATGCAAGATGTTGTATCACTCAACTGTAGGAGAAGATTCGACCATTTTATTTTTCCATGGGATTTTACTTCAAAAAATAATGTATGTTATCCATTTGAAATAATAATTACAATTTTTTAAAAGAACATTATATTCGGTGACGTGACAACATATTTAGTAAAATATAATACGAGTACATTAAGATAATGATCTGTATGAAATTTTTGTATGACATTCTATTAACTGTTGCCAAAATAATTGTATTTTGATACCCCAAATTTGATTAAATTACAATTTAGTCACTATAATGTATATTTTATATTTTGATACCTCAAATTTAATTTTAATGTAAAATCATTGAACAATTATGTTTTGGTATCTTAATTTTATGAATTTTCGTACCTACAATTTTTTAAATTTACATATTGGTCGAATATTTAGATTTCATTCGAATCCATGAATCCAATCCACCATAACATAAAAGTATAAATTTAGTTTGTACCATGCAAGATGTTATATCACTCAACTATAGGAGAAGATTGACCATTTTAGTCATCCATGAGATTTATACTTCAGAAATAAAATATGTATGTTATCAATTTGAATTAATAATTACCATTTTTTAAAAGAACATTCTATTCGGTGACGTGACAACATATTTAGTAAATTATAATACGAGTACATTAAGATATTGATATGTATGAAGTTTTTGTATGACATTTTAATAGAACAATGTTTAAAAAAATTAGCAGTAATAAAAATAATGATTTAAAAGTTAATATAAGTATAAAAATGATCAAACCTTTCCATCATTTACTTCCTCTTCATTTCATTTTTCACCCACCTTCCATAACTCTTTCTTTATTTATTTCTTTGCTTTATCCGTCTAACCCTAATTAGTATACTATATTTATGTATTCTAATCAAAAGTATGAATGGGTCCATACATGACTCACCAACGGTCTTGAGAATTTGTAATTGAACCATGCACCACTAACTTTTCCAGCTCAATGTCGAGTCCAATTAAAAATAAAAATATAAAGATATTACTTATTAGAAAGTCGTCATTTTCTGCTATGAGATTTGAAGGCGTGAAATTTTAAGCGAGTTCCAGTTTGTATTCCTTTCGCTTCTCTTTAGAGTTTTTCTTTCTCACCCAAGGTAGAATTTTCAACAATTATACTTGGAATGTTAGGCTATGTATCTACACATTTCAAATAAATAGTTTTCAATTTTCGATGAAAAAGGAAATATTTATCATCTTAAATACATCATCATAAAAGGAATTAAGCCTCAACTATGCAAATTACAGTTCGATACCTAAACTTAATAGATCTTTAGATTTATAACATAAATTTATTTTTGGCATATAAGTCCTCAAAATATTGATGGAACATTATATTTTAGTATCTAATTTTTTTGTGTATTACATTTTGGTACCTAAATTTTTGAAGTCCTACAAATAAGTCTGATTTTTTAATATAATTAAAACACCCTTGAATAAATGAGTATCCATACTCAACTCATACACATTTAGATTATGGAAGTAAATATTCATACTCTACTCAAACCCATCTACATACTTCCAAATCCATATATACGTCACCATTCACTTCCCATAATCAATGGGTCGACTTGGGTTTAGGTAAATATTATTTATTAACCAAAAATTTCAAATTTTTTTGAATTGAATGTTGACCTCCATATATCTCTTCTCAGTCAATATCATATTGTCAATTACTAACAAAACTACTAATAAAAAATGAATTTTAGACTAATATTACTAATAGAACATCATAACAGGCCACATAATACATGTTCATAGGCTATCTCCGTCCCGCGACAAGACGCGGCATCACCATCTAGTTAGTATATGTAAAGTTGAAGCTATTTTATTGTTGCCTAAGAGTTATGCTAATCTCACACTAATGTCATTTGTTTTCCATCTAGCAGCTATATATCATTATCAATGTGTGAACAGTGTGGTGATATAGTGAGAAATTGAGAAAGTGTAGCTTAATTAACTTTTTCTCTTCTTTTGTTGAGTTTTGCTAACCTATTCGAAACGTTTTTGAGTTATTTTCTCTAAAATAGTTCTTCAATTCAGAAAACTTCGCAACCAATTTAGTTTTCCATCTATGTCGGGTTTAATTAACTATGGTTGATTGTGACATATGTTACTAGATTTATCATTTGTTATTACAACTTTTTTTTTATTGCATTAGTGGTTACTAACTTAATATTTGTGTCTCACTACTGGTCACCCTCCCATCCATCTAATTTCTTTAAAATCCTACCTCACAGCCAACAATCCTACTTTGATGGTCAAGTTAAACATCTCATTTAAAAAAATTTACAACGTTACCTTTAATTTCCACCTCATCTCCTCGTATTCCTCATTGTCTTCATCCATCGAATTCGGGCACATGCACAAGCACATGCAACCTTTTCCATTCTCTGAGTAATCGCAATCGGAATCCTCGCGGCAAGTGTAAACATTCGAATTTGATTTCGCCTCCTCACATGTGTTATCTTCAACCACCCACTCACCCACTATCCTCGATTTCCTCTGGGTTTGTCCGGGAAACTCAAACACCTTCACTTCTCCAAAATAAAAATAAAAAACTCTAACACCTGCTAGGTAAGCATAATCGAAAGATTTCAAATGGAAAATATTGACATGGTTCCCTAGTTAGTTGACAATGAAGGGGTCGTTTGCTTCATGGATTTAAAAATGAGGGTTTTGTAATTTAAAAACCCAAGGATTTATCAAGGATTTGAGGCATCATGGATTTGTAACAATCATTTGTTTGTTGGGATGTTTTTATCATGGATTTAAAGGTGTGAGATTTACTACTTAAAGTCAAAAATTACATTACTGCCCTTTTCTATATGTTTGACATGTTTATGATATGTACACAAAACAAGGACAAAACTTCAAAATTACCTTACTATAATTTTCTATATGTTTGACATGTTTATGATATGTACACAAAACAAGGACAATACATACTAATAAGCATAATGTTGCCACATGGACAATAATAATAAACGAGAAAATTCCGTTTTAACTTTTAACGTAACATAATCAATTACCAATTCTTTGTCCTCCTTTTCAAAAGTGACATATAACAACCAACAACCACCATATATTAGAATCGGGAGAACAAAGAATTACACGTTCCATGAAAAGGTCAAAGAAAACTAGAACACAAGAAATGATATGATGCGGAACGGCATTCGATGGGCCTTAGGCCTAGTATGGGCTTAGTAATTAGGGACTTATTATTAGTTAATTGCTAGATTATTATGGTTATTTGATATATTCGTATTAGTTTATTGTGTCTTGTTGAGGAAGTTATAGTTTACTTGTTGGGTTAGGATTAGTTACCTTGTTGGTGAGGGAAAGGGTTATGAGAGTAGTCCTATAAATATGTATGTTGTTCTTTGGTTTTCGTTAAGCAATGAATAAGAGAAAAGTAGATTAGAGTAATTTAGCTATCTTTACCGCGTTTCATTAGTTTCGTAGAAGAGTTCGAGTTCCACGATACGTGAGATTCCGCTATCACGCATCAATTGGTATCAGAGCCTGGTTAGGCGCTGAATTCGCTATGCCGATTTTCACGCAACATCCAGGAGGAGAAGGTTACACGCCTTGGGCACGGAGTTACGAGGAGACCCTTCCTCGTCGCGTCGTTGGCTGCCCTAGCTATCCGTCTCCGTTACGTCCGCTATCGTCGTCACATCCATCGTCTTCACATCACCCGCCATGGTCGTACGATCATGACCTTGAGAGTTTGATCAAAGCTACACAAGCTGCTTCGCCGTACGCCGCTGCGGATAGATTTCAAGATCCCTACACGTACCATCACTATCAAGATCTTCCACAACCTGAGTTCCTTAGACCGCCGTGGAATCCTTGGGTTCTTGCTCAAAGTCGAGCTCAACAACCGTCATCCGCTGCAACTGAAGGTCCTGCCCTATTCACCTCCTGGCCGACGCTGTTTCATGAGGAATCAGCTTGGAATCCAGCAACCCATTCGACGTTGACGGAGCTTCGCGTCGACACTGACGGACGAGAGAAGACAGGGGCGACGACCAGCCAGGTTGTGCAATCGAAGAAGTTTCGAGTGGAGGCTTCTTTCGTACCGCCACCGGTGGACGAGACAAAGGAGGAAGAGTTGTCAGTTCTATCGCTACCTATCACGGAAACGCCATGGAAGCCTTCCATCATCGTGCCGTCCGAGAAACCCTCATGGGAGGAGCAACGTGAGAACTGGGATCGAAAAGTGGCAGAGCTCTCCGCCCGGTACATGGAGATCCCCGTTGCCGTCGTTTCCAATGAGCCGGTCGCCACCTGTGAATCCTTGCCGCCGCGAGATGGAGACTTGTTCGTGTTGGAGAAAGCCCAGAAGGAAGAGGGTGAGAAACATGGTCTCGAAAACGTGCAGGAGGAGCTTCTCCACAAACGTTGTTCGCCCGACCTTGCTTCCCCAAACGGAGGGCTTGATCGCGCTTCAACGTCGCCGCTGTCAAAACTGCAGGAAGCTGCCACCGCCGAGAAGCATCAGGAGAGGGTAGGCTCTGCTACTCTTGGAGGAGGAACCAAGGTGAAAGAAACAACGAGTCTGACATTGGATGGAGAAGATGGGAAGCCTACCAAGACAACTCATTGTGACATTGCTACTTTTCAAGGGTCTGATGTTGGTACGAGTTTGTTTGGGCTACGGAAACCCAATTGGAAGTATAAGAAGAAGCATGAAGAAGATGACAATGAAGACCACCACGCCGCGAGAAGTCGAGGTTCGGTTCGTGGTTGTATCAGTCCGGGCATGGGCGGACTCGTGAGAGCTTTGCTGTATGGAGTTGATCCGGAGAATTGTTCTGATAGGGAAGTTACTTTGGAGTTGACTGGTTGTGCTACCAATAAAATCGTTGCCCAAGCTGGAGGATGCGAGCGAGAGGATCGACCTACGATGATGGGATCGATTGATGTTGATGGAAGAATTATGAGACATGAGCAGAAAGTGAGAGGATTGAATCTTGGGCGGACAGTAGGCGAGGGTTGCTCGCAAAGGAGGAGAACTCCATTTATTGATTGTAAGCATATGAGGGAAGGAACCCAAGGTTTGGTTCGGTCATGGGATGCTGTCTACGTTTGGGTGAATAACCAGGAGGATGGACTTAGTTGCTTTGAGAGATTTGAAGGAGGATTCTTTTCTCATGCATACGTGAGTGCCATGGTTAGAGGCATGCATGCAAGGTTTTTAAGAACTAGAGACTGGTGGAAGTCTCACTACAAGTGTGGGAAGAAAGCAGACGTGGAAGCTAGTGGTGGGGAATTCGATCAAGTTCCTGAATGTAATTGGAAGCGTCGTAAACGAGATCGATTTCGACAGGCATCCACTCTCTTTGTTGTCATCAATTCGTGGGAACGATTCTTCTTCATCGATCCAGGTTAAGAAGTCGCCTGAACTTCGGGGACGAAGTTCTTTAAAGGGGGGAGGATTGATGCGGAACGGCATTCGATGGGCCTTAGGCCTAGTATGGGCTTAGTAATTAGGGACTTATTATTAGTTAATTGCTAGATTATTATGGTTATTTGATATATTCGTATTAGTTTATTGTGTCTTGTTGAGGAAGTTATAGTTTACTTGTTGGGTTAGGATTAGTTACCTTGTTGGTGAGGGAAAGGGTTATGAGAGTAGTCCTATAAATATGTATGTTGTTCTTTGGTTTTCGTTAAGCAATGAATAAGAGAAAAGTAGATTAGAGTAATTTAGCTATCTTTACCGCGTTTCATTAGTTTCGTAGAAGAGTTCGAGTTCCACGATACGTGAGATTCCGCTATCACGCATCATGATATAAAAAATCTAACTAATGTTTGCACATTAATTGAACGTTTATATTATTCATTTATTGTTAATTATAATGTACAATAGTTAAATTTGAGGGCAACCTTGGAATATTAAAAGTGCATGAGGGTATATGGGTAAAATCTCATCAAGGATTTATGCCATATTCCAAATCCCACATCAACATGTGGGATTTATAAGTCCGTGGGGTCCACGGATTTGGACCCTTAAAATCCGTGGCCCCCATGGATTTGGTCTCCAAAAAAGGTGCAAGCAAACAACGGATTGTACCTAAATCCTTGATAGTTGGTTTTTTGGTACCAAATCCATGTACCAAATCCTTGAAGAAAACGACCCCGAAGTTCAAAGTCTTCAATCCCAAGGGAATGGAGCTCTGACAACACCCATTTCACCTTCATTCGCTGCATTAGTTTTGGTTCATCATTTTCCGAAGGGGTTTGGTATAGCCAATATAAAAGCTTGTCACGAATTTTGCCACGATCAAGTAGACAAAACTTACCATAAACCGAAATTACTGTTCCTTACGAAAAAAGCGCGTTTCACTGTTCACTAATAGGACTGGGTGATTGCCTGCGGACTAATTCACATGAACTCATGTGCATTTATCTTGGGTAGGCCAAGTTCGGCCTTTGATCTAAGTTTAAAGTTGAAAAATGCATGAGCTCACAAACACACAGCTGTACCTGATCAGTCGACCCCTTAAAAAACAAAATTGGTGGGTTTCCCCATTCTTCCTTTCTCCCGCCTCCCAAAATCACTGAACGGCTTCCCTCTCCTCTATCCTCTC
This sequence comes from Linum tenue, assembly GCA_946122785.1. NCBI lineage: Eukaryota > Viridiplantae > Streptophyta > Magnoliopsida > Malpighiales > Linaceae > Linum > Linum tenue. The sequence continues at coordinate 8,595,386 of CAMGYJ010000006.1, forward strand.
GAGAGCTCTTTGCCCAACTCCCATCTCCTTAGTCCTAAGTCCTTGCCCACTGAACGCAAAAATGCCTGATTTTCCCTCTCTCTCACCTCCCGAACCAATTGGACAGAAGCCGACGAACGACGACCAATTTCTCTCCCCCCTCCTCCTTGAACCCGCTGAATGGACGCCGACGGGAAGACAACGGCGACGAAAGATTTCCCATCCCGATTCCCTCCTTTCTCCCAACTCCCGAATCCCTAAACCAATCGAATGAACGCCGACCAAAGACCCTGAATCCGTTGAATGGACGCTGGCGGACTGTCAGAGTTGACCGCCACGTCAGTCAAAGTTAACGGAGGTTAACGGAGAGTGACCAAACTTGAATTGTTCAACTAATTCGAGTGACTATAAATGGAATAAATTAATTTGAGTGGCAAACGTGAAATTTTATAGCAATTCGAGTGACCAAACTTGCAATTAAGCCGTTTATTTTTACTCCGGCGACGGGAAAAGATGTTTTGGTGTGGGTTGTGTCATAAGGTTTGTGTTTGTAAAACAACAAATAAACTAGGGACATTAGGGTAAATTGATTAAGAGTTAGGGCGACGAATAACATTTTTTAGGGGGACGAATAGCAATCGCCAATTATATTGGATTTGAGCGGTTAGCATTAGTATGATTATTTTTTTCATCCCTATATAATCACACAATTACCCAATTGCCACAAGACGGCGTGGCACATACAATCTAGTATAGGTATAAACGTGAGAGGTGAAGATGCAAATATAGATATCTAGAGATTAGGAGCTTTGTTTTGACTATTTTGGCCATGAATACTACTTCAAGACATAACATCATTTCACCCTGAACAATTCTCTAACACCCATTATTCAAAGGTTAAACGAAACACCGAAAAATGATAGATTGATGTATATATTATATAAGATAACAAGTGGAGTGTTTTGGTTTAGAAATTTTGACACAAGATTCTACTCCGAGACTAATACACCTTTATTGACTAAGTTATTTGGATGAGGTTTTTGTATTTGTTTGGATGAGGTTTCTGTATGAGTTATTTGGGTTCAAACAACTCACAAAGTCATTAATTTAACGTATTGTGTTTAATTGTGAGATAATCTAATATCGGGTGAATGTCGCATAAAATCTGCATTAACATAATATTGATATGAACTGATAGATAAATCAACCTTTGGATCATAGTAGTTTGGCTGGGGCGTCACATCTGTTAAACAAAAAGCCAACATCCCCCGAAGACGAGCTCTCAACAAGAACATAAGTCAAGTGTGGAACAATAGGGCAAAAGCTTGAAGCGCTTAAAATGAATTACCTTTACTTTCGCCATATATACCTACGAAAATCAGCTCTAAGAAACCAGCGAGTAGGGCGGGATTGTTCACATCTACAATCATCACGGCCTCCGCTACACATAGAATCCGTCTAGCCGAGTAGCTTCAGTTCCTTCTGCCGCTGCTGGACCCGCCGCTTCTTGCGCTTCATTGCATTATTGGACCAGAAGCACAACACGACACAAGGACTAGGCCAGGGTTGGCTAGGCCTGCATTTTGGCTTGGAGTCCAGGTTTCCAATTTTCCTGGATTTTAAACCGGATTGACCCAAAAACTAAGGATCCAGTTCATGATATTATCCAGGCAGATTGAGTTGTCCCCGGTCTCCTATTAACCATGAAAGTATATCCTCGGCCGACAACACAATTTGCCAACCAATGGGCGTGGTAAGAGATTTGAAAGTCGAGATAGGAACCTTTGTGTTCTCTCTCGACTTCATAGTGACTACTATATGTAAAGCGAGATAGAGACTACTATATCATCTTTGGGAGGCCTTTCTTAGTCACTTCTGATGCATTGATCGACATTCTTAAACATCAATTTACTATGAGAACCGATAATATGGAGCATATAATACATATGACTACACCATGAATCTACGAAAGAGTCGTTCGATAAATATTCGAGTCCTACCATGATAAGACTGAGTTGTGACTCCTCGCAAACTCCTACGCTAGAATATTCAGAATGCGTCGATTCAACCCTTCCAATTGACATCGAAAAGGAGTTATAATTCCACTCTAGGGAATTTGATGAGGGGAAATCGTTGTCGTCTAAAAGCAAAAGAGAATTTGAGGAGAAGGTGAATAACTCAAACATACATGCTTATGAACCACCTCTGGTTCAGGGCCTTGCGTGCCACTCTTTGGGCGGCGCTAACTCGCACAAAGCTACACCACGAATTAATCCCCACTAGAGCTCAAGTTTTTAAACTCTAGCCGGGTGCAGTATAGGGCAAGTATTTAATTGTCAAACCCGGACCGGTCCATGTACCCCTACTTCAATCTCTTAAGTTGTTATCTAGCAAAACGGTTTTGAGTTTAGAACTATGAAAACTAGAAATGAAAACAAGCAAGTAAAGTAAATCGAGGGAATTCTATATGATAGGACTTCACTCGGGTGTTGCTTCCCCCTAACCAACTACCAAGACCCGTGTGATCGAATGAAATGGCGTGTGACTAGGCAATTGTGGCCCGTTGGAGGTGCAAAAATGGTTGGAAACCATTATCTCAATTGCTAGGCCAAGGTAGGTGTCAAAGGCTACAATTGTAGCCCTCTTGGCCCAAGCAATTGAGGGTTGACTTACATTCTCCCTCAAACCAAGGTTTGGACAATATAATCACAATTAAGCTAGGTGTCTAATTCAAACTTAGAGGTTTGCCCTTAATTAACCTAGAATAGGAGGCATAGAATGCCCAAGGAAACCCATCTCTAATAGAGCCTCTTAAGTTATGGAGGGTTCTCTCTAAACTAGTTTAGGAGGCATTGAATGCCCAAGGAAACCCAGATCAAATCGAGCCTCTTTGGATAAAGGAGGTTCCTCTCTAAACTAGTCTAGGAGGCATTTCCCAAGAACACCCATCTGTAATTGAGCCTCTTAACCTAAGTAGGTCTTGTCTCTAAGCTAGGTCAACATAGCACACAAGGTTGTCAAGCACACAATGAATAATCACCATGAAAAATACCTCAATTCTTAAGTTTAACACCTCCATCACACAATCATTCAATCCACACAATCAATTACATGGTAGGGGTTAGGTTTCTACAACACCCAAGTGAAAAGGAAGGCTAATCCATAGCTAGGCAAAGGAAAACAACAAAAAGGAGAGAAAAAACCATGGAGAGGTGAAAATCTTCCTCCCTTTTTGCTTGAATCTCGCTTGAGAAGAAGAAATCTTCAATCCTCTAGATTGAATTGAGCCCAATCTCCTTCTTCCTCTTTTGAATGAAACTTTCTCTCTCTATAATGGGAAGAGGAAATCCTAATTTCTCACTAGAAAAATCTCTTTATTATGAAAACTAAAACCCTAGAAAAGCTCCCATTCTCTCCCAGCTGCCTTCTATTTATAGAGCCCGACAGTCACTCCACACGGTCAGATGTCACGGCCGTGACATTGGGGCTCTGACCTCAACATTGGACCAAAACACATGTAAGTGGTGTCGTTTTGGTCCATCTTCACGGTCAACGGCTGATTTTCACGGTCAACAAACCGTGAACCACTCGGGAGTCAACAACCTCTGAAAAGGCTCTGGAAGCAGGCAATGTCACTCCCAAAGGGAAATTGTCACGGTCACAAGACTGTGGCATTGGACATTTTCACGTGACAATTGATTCTCAAGCCCAGTGATCATTTGTCAAGGTCTGTTGACCGTGATATTTGACCCCTGCCATTGACATTGGATTGTTCTTCACTTTACTTCACTTTTTGCTGCTTTCTCGACTCCAATCGTCATGAAACTCGTCCTCGACCTTCCCACACGTACTAGGACTTCAGATATGACAAAAAAGCACAACCTAGCATAAAATATGTCGAGGGACGATGAAATGCAAAGTCAAACTATCATGAAATGAGCGATAAAATGTGTACAATTAGGCCCGAATCACTCCCCCACACTTACACGTTTGCTTATCCCCAAGCAAACCATTTCACACAAGGTAATATCTCAACCTAACTAAATATTTTGGGGACAACTCAAAGGGCACAAAGTGGGAAATCTCAATGGCTATTGGCAATTAACACATGGACCATTGCAAGCAATACCGACATCAACCACAAATGACATTCGATATCACAAAAAACGGGCAAACGAAAAAGTTCTCACCTTTTTCATGAATCAATGCAAGTCTCAACAAGACCACTTATCAACCACAACTAACCATGAATAAAGTTCAAGTCCAAGGAACAAACGAATGGGAAACAAAGGTCCTCACCGGGGTATGATATGACATGCAAAACAAAAATGAATCACTCACTCTCTTGACCAGTGGGTTCGGGATCTTTTTATGCAAAGAATGTGCACAATCATAAACACTCGACCCTATCGTCTCAACACCATGGCGACAACCTCTAAATGCTAGAGTTCACGGGATGGTTGTCATCACTAGCTTGTCCGAAGGTCTTAAACACGGGTTCAAATGGCTGGCAATTGTCTTGGACATGGGGAAGAGGCCTTTTGGGTGGTGGAAAACACAACATGAGTTTCTACATCTTCAACCTTAACCCGAAGGTTCTATGGTTTTGACTAAGAACCTTCCCTATGAGCAATGACCACTAGCATCGGCCAAAAACCTTACTTCTCCATTCCAAACAATCACCCATCATGAACTACTTTTAAGCACACTTCCTCGGCGTACTCTTGCTATCACATTTCGATTTGGTAGTGAAGGAGTTCTAAAACAATATGGGGGTCTCAATAGCTTGAGTGCCAAGAACCCCCTAGAGCATACACTTTGGTTCTTGTGGCACTCTCTACTTTATTTACCTCATTTTATTACCTCATTTTCAATTCCTTATCTTTTCTACTTTCTTTCTTTCTTTCTTTTTCTTTTCTTTTTGAGGGGGGTAATAGAGAGTAAAACACTTGCCACATTACATTTAACGACCAATGCTCTCTTTTTAAGAGCTTACTCCAACACTACACCTTCCTTTCCATTTTCATTCATAGCAAGAACCACACACAATCCTCCTATGTAGAACCTCAATGGAACTCAAAAGTGAGAGCTACGGGACACAAGGACGACTCATGTATAGACACAAAGAAAGGACTGAGGGTCGTTCTATCAAACACTGTTAAGCTCACAAGCGCAAAGCTCCTAACATGAGAACAACCCTCGATGTCACAAGGCTCAAAGGGGTTGACTAGGGGATAACACATTTTGGGACAATAAACATTTGGGTGTGGACTAATCCTATGCCTTCATCATACTCACTAGTGACAACGGTGATGTTACTCGCCATGGTAAGAGGGATCTAAGCACACAAGAAGAAAATGATCAACTCAAAGCTCGCATGGCTACCTAGTCACCCAACCATCTATTCCAATTTACAAAACACCATGCATGGAAATTGTAATCAACAAGTAATCGAGTCAAGACATCCATTCATTTTTTCACACATGAGAACTAAACCTTTACACTATCCTAATGCACCTCTCAGTCATCATCATAGGACGCACACGATAACATGCAACAATTCAAGGTTAATGCCAATAAACACGAGATTCTCCCACAAAAAGACAACTTTGATCATGCAATCATTGCTTGGACCCCTCAAATCTTTCAAAATTGGGCATAAATCAAGGTTCCAAACATTCAAAATCACACAAATCATTCACACAAATATGCATAACGGACTACCCCCACACTTAAGCTCGACATTGCCCTCAATGACGTTAAAAAAGGAGGTAGAACGATGTTACCGAATAGTAGTGAATGTTGGTTTTCGGGAGCGGAGGGCGGGGATATCCGGAAGAGCAAGGAGACGGCAAAACACCATCAAAATATCTCCAAATGGTCATCTTATTGAAGCAAAAAGAAACAAACCGATGGTGGTTGGGTTGCCTCCCAACGAGCGCTTCTTTAACGTCGTGAGCCGGACGGTTGCTCTTCAAGTTTTGGTCCACCCAAGAACCTCCTTGAAGTTGAGGTTCTCATCGGTGAGATGAAGTCTCAAGTCACGAACATTGGATGAGTCCATGATTGAGGGCTCGTGAACTTGATCGGCTTCGATGCTCCATCCACGAGACCTCTTCTTCTCCTTTTCTTCTCCTTTCTCTTTGACCCACGCCATGTAGTCCATGATATATTGACTTCCATCGCATTCACAAAGAGGGATCGCCGATTTTTTAGCCTTGGCTTGGCAAAGAGCCGCAAATGTGTCCTTCTCCAAAAGTGCATCGAGGTCGGGTGGAATGCTTTGGTAGCTCTTGTAACTTGTGGATGCTTCATCCACAACAATCTTGTCATCATCTTGAACACCAATTGCTCTTTCTTCTTCTTCTTCCTCAACCTCCCTTCCTTTTTCTTCAATTTCCTCCTCTTGGGAAGAATCAAGATCTTCCTCTTCTTTGACGCTCACTTCCTCCACTTCAACCTCTTCTTTCTCCTCCCCCTCCATCACTTTCCCCTCCATGTCTTTAAGCACGGTTTGGAAGGCAAGATGGCATGAAAGATCATAGAAAGGATCATCTTGCTCCCCCACACTTGTGACATGGTCTTTGAAGTTGTTCTTGGGAAGGGGAAAGTGATGAGAGTCGCCAATGAGATACTCTTGATCCTCCTCACTACGGGAGATATCAGGGATGAGTACTTCTCGTTCCACATGGTCTTCATTGACATCCCCTCCAATATCCACTACTTCTCCCAATTGTGAGAGGCGATGGCGTGTGCAAGCTTGTGCCACCTTCTCTTCTAGTGTCAAACGGGGAGGAGGGAGGGGCTGGAAATCCATGTCGGAGCTCGTTCTTCCAAAGTTCTCATGGCTCGCCTCTCCGACTTCATTTTTTCCTTCCAATGGTAGGAGGTGATTGTGAGCAAGTTGTGCACATGATTTCTCTACGAGCCCTCCTAGCCTCTCTTTGCGTCGAAGGAGCTCCTCCGATTCCCGAAGAAAGGTTGAGTCGAAATGGTTGGCAATTGGGAGGTCCTTGCTAGAGCACCCATGATGCCCCGGGCGAATCGCTCCACCATGAGCTCTAATTTGCTCTTTGGATCCCGTTGTGGAGTGGCACATGGTCTTGAGGTTTGTCCCATGAAATCCTCCATGGCCAACTCCAACTTGGATTTCACCTCGAGTTGTGAAGGGAAACCTTCTAGATATGGGGAAGCTTCTTGGTATCCCATGAGCATGGTTGCTCTTCTTGGAAGGGAGGTTGGTAGTAGAATCCGGATCCTTGACTTGCCCATTCTTAATCATCCCATTAAGTTCCGGGGTAACCACTCTCAGGTGTTGGTGGATACCCCCACACTTGGGCGAAATCATAAGGATCCATGATCCAATACCTACATACACAAAAAAAAACTAAAAAGGAAAATAAAACACACAAACCACCCTTCAAGATGAAGAGTGGTAAACAAAGCACACATGAAACACAGAACACAAACAAAAAGGCAAGATAGAAAACTCTAGAGTAACACTAAGCGACCTTTTCAAAATAATGGACCGTAGTTCCCCGACAACGGTGCCAAAAACTTAACTCGCACAAAGCTACACAACGAATTAATCTCGACTAGAGCCCAAGCTTTTAAACTCTAGCCGGGTGCAATATAGGGCACGTATTTAATTGTCAAACCTGGGCCGGTCCATGTTCCTCTATTTCAATCGCTTAAGTTGTTATCTAGCAAAACGGTTTTGGGTTTAGAACTTTGTAAACTACAAATGAAAACAAGCAATTAAAGAAAATCGAGGGAATTCTATATGAGAGGACATCACTGGGGTGATGTTTCTCTCTAACCAACTACCAAGAACCGTGGGATCGAATGAAACTGCATGTGACGAGGCAATTATGACCCGTTCGAGGTGCAACAATGGTTGGAAACCATTCTCCCAATTGCTATGCCTAGGTAGGTGTCAAAGGCTACAATTGTAGCCCTCTTTGCACAAGTAATTGATGATTGACTTACATTCTCCCTCAAACCAAGGTTTGGACGATATAATCACAATTAACCCAGGTGTCTAATTCAAACTTAGAGGTTTTCCCTTAATTAACCTAGAATAGGAGACATAGAATGTCCAAGGAAACCCATCTCGAATAGAGCCTCTTAGGTTATGGAGGGTTCTCTCTAAACTAGTTTAGGAGGCATTGAATGCCCAAGGAAATCCAACTCAAATCGAGCCTCTTTGGATAAAGGAGGTTTCCTCTTTAAACTAGCCTTGGAGGCATGGAATGCCCAAGAACACCCATCTCTAATGAGCCTCTTAACCTAAGGAGGTCTCCTCTCTAAGCTAGATCAACATAGCACACAAGGTTGTCAAGCACACACAATGCACAATCACCATAAAAAATACCTCAATTCTTAAGTTAAACACCTCCATCACACAATCATTCAATCCACACAATCAATTACATGGTAGGGGTTAGGGTTCTACAACACCCAAATGAAAAGGAAGGCTATTCCATAGCTAGGCAAAGGAAAACAACAAAAATGAGAGAAAGAACCATGGAGAGGTTAAAATCTTCCTCCCTTTTTGCTTGAATCTCCCTTGAGAAGAAGAAATCTTCAATCCTCTAGCTTGAATTGAGCCCAATCTCCTTCTTCCTCCTTTGAATGACACTTTATCCCTCTAGAATGGGAAGAGGAAACCCTATTCTCTCATTAGAAACCCTCTTTATTCTAAAAACTAAAACCCTGGAAAAAGCTCCCCTTCTCTCTCCTAGCAGCCTTCTATTTATAGAGCCCGACAGTCACTCCTCACGGTCAGATGTCACGGCCGTGACATTGGGGCTCTAACTTCGACATTGGACCAAAACACATGTCAGTGGTGTCATTTTGGCCCATCTTCATGGTGAAGACTGATTTTCACGGTCAACAGACCGTGAACCACTCGGGCACCAGTAACCTCTGAAAAGGCTCTGGAAGCAGACAATGTCACTTCCAAAGGGAAATTGTCACGGTCACAAGACCGTGACATTGGACCTTTGCCCGTGACAATTGATTCAATCCCAATGATCATTTGTCAAGGTCTGTTGACCGTGACATTTGACCCCTGCCATTGACATTGGATTGTTCTTACTTCACTTTTTGGTGCTTTATCGACTCCAATCGTCCCAAAACTCGTCCTCGACCTTCCCACACGTACTAGGACCTGAAATATGACATAACAAACACAACCTAGCGTGAAATATGTTGAGGGAAGACGAAATGCAAAGTTTAACTATCTAGAAATTAGGGATAAAATGTGTACAATTATACCCGAATCAGGCGTTGTTAATAGTTCTATGAACAACCCTAAAAACTATAAAATTAAAAGAAGAAGAAGAAGAAGAAGAAGATCAAGCTAAACTACCGTCAAAGAGAATAGGTCCACCAGAAGAGTCCGCCAAAGTGCCAGAACTCAACTGCTTGATAACGATTTCAACATCACCTTCCAGAATAACTCGAGGAAGATTCTTTGAGACCGCGAGTAGGGGGGCATCTCTAGTTGCAAGGAGTTTTACGAGGTAGGGATAAGAGATTCTTGGATGACGGAATCCTAAGCCAACAAGACATGCTCGTTTTCCCCACGAACAACAAGGCTAGCTAGTCGAGCATCGCGAGTCACCAAGCGTAGCATCAAAGTTAATTTTGAGGGAGTCTTCATAAAATTATTAAATAAACTAAGATCAAGATGATTTATAATTGTTGTGTGTTTGCTATTCTTTATAAAATGGTACTTGAGTTCATAAAATCACATATTGATCAATTTTGCTATTTTTAGTAACATCAAAATAGACGTCATTTGGAAGTAGTATTTGAGTGAGGTATTTGTGTTGAAATAATTAACTATGAGTTATTTGGACCCAAATAACTCTTTTGATATCATTTTACTGGAATGAGTTGAATGGGCCGTGAGTTATTTATAAATAAACCGTAAATGAGTTATTTGAAATAACTCTTATCCCGTATTATTTCGAAATAACTCATTTTACCCCTTGTCAAAAATCATATATGCTGATTCTACCAAACAAAATACTTTAATCCAGTTACTACGGAAATAATATTAAAATATCACATGAATAATTGATGAGTTATTTCGCTCTACAAATATTATATTGAAAATAAGTCTATCAAACAATTCCATATTTTAATATCAATTAACCCACCCTTGCCCAATCAAACCCACCCGAACGGTAACAAAAATTCTAGGTCCCCAAATTTAATGAATGGATGAACCGATCTATTAAAGAAGTGACCACCAAACTAATTCTTTTATTATTTTGGGCCTACTTGCGGTCGTTCGTTATCTTGAATTTTTTGTACTAGCCTACTAGGTGGGTGGCCAAGTAGTGGACCTTAGGCCAAACCAGCCATTCATTTACATTTCCCTCTGAATAATAGTTAGGGGCCTAATCAGATCACCCCAAACAAAATTCAGCATTCAAATAGTCAGCGCAAAACAAAATATCATTGTACTTTCACCGGTAAAATCGAGTTTAACCGATATTGTACAAAAATCGGCTACAAAATTACGAGTAAGAAATGATAGTCGAAATTGAGAGAAAAAAGTTCAAACGGAAAAGAATGGTCCGATCGAAATGTTCAATTTCTTGTTCATAAATAAATGAAATCTTGTTTATGGAATTAATTAGCAAAAAGAATGAAATTTGTTGAATTCAACTATATAAACATTTACATATTGACATTAAATGTTGCATTTAAATATGATTATTTGTAATTTTGTTTGTAGTTTGATATTTTATTTAAATATAATTGTAGATTATAGGAAAATTATATATGTGCAATATTCATCGGGTGTTTATGGTTTCTCACTTTCCTTATAAGTTTTGTTAAAACCGATTTAAACTGGTTGTACTCATGTTTGACCATACCACTTACTAAATAGACTTAACCGTATAAACTGGTTTAACAACAACACACATACTCCTCCCTCTTACAACTATTAGAAGTCTATTAAGAGTGGGCACGTGGGTGGTTGATCCGTGGGTCGATATTGATTCCATCCGCAAATAACCAGAACCGCAAGTAGTGGATAATTGATGTATATGGATTGCGGATTGACAAATATCCTACTTGTAGTTATTTGGGTGGGTGGTGGGTGGATTGCAGATCACCCGAATGACCCGCACCTTATTTTCACATGAAAAAGTATTGTTTCTTATACTATTGAATATTCATCATATTTTCGAACCGCACTACACACTGATTATCTACTTCTAAAGGTGGAGAATAAAGAATAGTTTTTGACTACTATTATTGGTTATTGTGTTGTGTTATATCTAGGGCTGGCTATTTGGTCCGGGTTTTTTGGTTTTACCCGAAACCGGACCGTATAACCCGGACCGAGACCGGACCGGGACCGGATAGTAATCAATCCAATCCAATTTTTGGGCTTAGATTTGAGGTAAAAAAACTTATTGGAACCGGATCGAAAACTGGATAAAGACCGGATAAGAGAGCTCAACACCCAAAACTTAAGGGTAATTTGCATAAACGGCCACAAATCTTTGAACTTAGTACAAAACTTAACTAACTCCTCACCCTTTAAGGCCTTAGGCCACTCAAATCCCCACAATCTCAATATAAAATCAAGACCGAATTGGGACCGGACCGGGTCAAAACCGGACCGGATCAAGACCGGACTGTATCCAATCCAATCTTTGGTTCTTATATTTTCAAAAAGACCGGACTGGACTGGATCAATTTGGGCCAATTTAACCGGACCGGACCGTATAGCCACCCCTAGTTATATCCATTAGATATTGGGATGCAAACTATAAACTATTAATGGTATCAAAATCACAAAATGCTTAAGTTTTCTCTACATAATTTGTTTATAGAGTAATGAATATTTTGATGAAAATACTACATGGATTAACATGAGACAAAATGAGAAGTTTCTAAATTGATACAGTCTTACTAATTTGCTAGGAACTTATTATAAATGTTAGTTAACTTTCTTAATAGCTAGTTCGAGAATTACTTTTGCGGGCTAAACCATGACCCAACTGCACCCATCCACCACCCACCCAACCCGGCCCGCAAAATAATATGGGGATGGATAGCGGGTCACAATTATACCAAGTCGCTAATAAACGGATAGATCAATTTGAGACCAAAACTTATCCAACCCGTCCATTGCCCACCCCTAGAAGTCTATATACATAAATTTACATTTCAATTTTTTTTTCTCACACTATTGAAGGAGATCTAAAAGTACCAAAATTAAATGAGCTTTTACAACGACGTCAAATATAAACCGACATTATTTATTTATTTTTTTTTTTTGACAAAAGATAATCATATATTAAGATTGAAACAAAGATAGCTACACCCTGGAGTCCAGCCAGGTCTGGAAATCAAAAGAGCGACATGTAATCGGAAACAAGGACAGGGCTTTCCTAGCTACGACATGAGCTACCCTATTGTTATGCCGACCTACAAACCGCAAACTGAACCCCGGACTCCAACCAAGCATCTGAATAACTTCTTCAAGAATCGCACCAACTAGGTTGTCCCGAGTATCGCGCCGCAAAATCTTCTCAATCACCACTTTGGCATCGCCTTCAAATCTCATTTCCTCAAAACCAAGGGTTCTGACCCAAGACACCGCCTCCCGAAGCGTAAGCAACTCTGCCATCAGTGGATCATCTAAGCCATCAAAATGAACCCCCTTAGCCAAAAGTACTTCCTTCGCAGGGGTCAAGATAACCATCCCCCCCGCCGAGTGGGAACCACTTTTAGTAGCCCCATCCCAAAGACAAACTACCCCTTCCCCCACCTCCTGAGCAGGGGGAGGAGAGGCAGGCCCAGGGATCACGGGAGAAACATTGTGAGGCAGAGAAGTCCACTCCCAAAGCTGCTGCTCATACTGCCGCATTAGAGCCAGAGACCCAAACTGCTTGCCCTCGAACACCACCCAATTCCGGGATCGCCATATTCGCCAGAGGAGCGAGACAATGGCCATAACACCGGATGGGTGACTTACCCTTGCCAACAAGGATTTCAAGAAAAGAGGGAACGTGTGTCTTGGCAACCCCTCCCCATAGTGCTGTAGACCAGCCATATCCCAGAGGGACCGGGCCACAGGGCAATCCAGGAACAAGTGCTCCAAAGTTTCCGACTCCGCCCAACACACCGGACACCTGGGGAGGACCTCCACTCCTCTCTCAATCAGCGCCTCAGTCGTCGGCAACAGACGGTTTAGGATTTTCCAAATGAAGATCTTCAGCTTGGGGGGTAAATTCGCACTCCATACTCTGATCCAGCTTGCTCGATCCATCCAGCTGACAGAAGATCGCCAAGAGCCTTTCTGCTGATCAAGGCGAAGTGCTAAATGATAGGCCGATTTCACCGTAAATTCGCCGTCCGGAGTAGCATGCCATAGCAGTCGGTCCTCGATACTCTGCCGGGGCAACGGGATAGCCCTAATCGCCTGGCAGGTAGGCGGATCAAACCACTGGGCTAGCTTCAAATCATCCCACCGACCCTCCCCCGCAACCATCACCTCCGCAACTGTCAAGATTCCCTCCGCCGGAAGCACGCAGGGATTATAAACAGGAGAGCACAGATAGCGCTTAGGAATCCAAAAGGAAGAGAGGAGGGGGGCCGTCTGACCATTCCCAATCTGCCATCGCAGCCCGGATTCCAGCAAGGTCCGCCCAAACAGGATACTCTGCCAACCCCATGATGGGCGGGAGCGGGCTGTGGCCGTTAAAAAGGAGCCAGTCGGGAAATACTTACCCTTATAAACCTGGGCGAGCAAACACTGGGGCTCCATCAGAATCCGCCAGCCAATCCTAGCTAAGAGAGCCTGGTTAAAATGCTCAAAACGACGGAAACCCATACCCCCATCATGTTTGCTACGACACATATTCCGCCAAGACATCCACCGGATACGGGACTGACCCTCCTCCACCCCCCACCAGAAACGAGCAACATGTCTATCAAGAAGACGACAAAGGGTCAGGGGGAGCTTAAAACATGACATCACATGCAGAGGGAGGGCCAGAGCCACTGCCTTAATTAAAGTTTCCTTAGCCGCCCACGATAAGGTTCTCCGTTTCCATCCTTGAAGTTTCTCCAGCAATTTGTCCTCCAAGTACCGAAACGTGGCCATCTTTGACTGAGCAATGAGAGATGGGAGGCCTAGATATTTATCGTGGACCCCCATCGCCCCCACCCCGAGTATCGCAGCCAGAAACTCCTGATCCGGCAACGCAATATTTTTGCTGAAGCAAACTGCTGATTTATCCAGATTAACCCGTTGCCCGCTCAGCTCTTCATATTCATTAAGCACCTCAATTAAATTCTCACATTCCTCGAGAGATCCTCGCAGAAACAGGTAAGAGTCATCCGCAAAGAATAGATGCGAGATACGAGGTGCTCTGGGAGCCACCTTCACACCTTGAAGCCTTCCCTCCGTAATTGCTTGCCGAAGAAGCGCTGCGAACCCTTCTGTACAAAGCACAAAAAGGAGGGGAGATAGCGGATCCCCCTGCCGAAGACCTCTGGACGGAGAAAAAAAGCCCGAGGGGGTGCCATTCATGAGGACCGAAAAGGAGCTAGATCGCAGACATTCATGAACCCAACCTCGCCAGACAGAATCGAACCCCATCTTTTCTAAAACCGCCAGAAGGAAGGACCATTCGACTCTGTCATAGGCTTTTTCCATGTATACCTTTAGAGCCATAAATCCTTTCTTCCCCCTGGTTTTTATTTTTAGATAGTGCATCAATTCATGTCCAATGAGGATATTGTCAATAATTTGCCTCTCCCGAATAAACGCATTCTGGCCGTCAGAAATAACTTGGGGCAGAATTAGCGCCAGCCGCTCTGCCATGATTTTCGTTATAATCTTATACACAAACTGGCACAGGCTAATAGGGCGAAGCTGACGAATTGTCTCCACCTGTTCCACCTTAGGGATTAGCGTGAGCCAGGTGTGATTAAAACTGCGAAGCATTTTGCCTGTCACAAAAAACGAGCTGACTGCCGCCACGACAGAGTCACCCACAATTCCCCAGAAAGCTTTGAAAAATTTGCCCGTGAAGCCATCAGAACCCGGAGCCTGTTTAGAACCCATCGCGAACACTGTTCTACGGATTTCCTCCGGTAGGACAGCTTGCGTGAGAATGGCATTCATATCCAAAGAAACCGACGACTCAATAGGGAGATTCGCCACTCTTTCCGCCATATTCTGGACTTGACTCTCAGAGGTGAACAGCTGTTGGTAAAAATTGACTGCAATATCAGCTTTGCCCTTTTCCTCCGTGATCCATTCCCCGGAATCACTACGTAGCCCTTGAACAAAATTCCGCTTTCTACGGGTCTTGGTAACCGTATGGAAGTAGGAAGAATTTTGGTCCCCCTTTTTTAACCAACGGACACGCGATTTCTGTTGCCAGTACTGTTCCTCCGCCACCCATTGCCGGCTTAATTCAGTTTCCAGATTCCTCACTTCATCCCAATTAATTGGATGAGCCGCCTTGATCGTATTGATTTCTGCTTGGAGGGTATGGATATTCTGCAAGGAATTCGTCGTACCGGCCCGACTCCAGTCATAGAGCAGATGCCGGAGGCGCTTCAGTTTTTCCCAAAGTTGAAACATTGGGCTACCCTGGATCGTTTCCTGCCACACATACGTAACCATGGCTTTAACCTCCGGGTTACTTGCCCATCGGGCATCAAAGCGAAAGAGGGGGCGGCAATTCCTTGGGTAGGGTTTATCTGCTAAAATTAGGGCACGATGATCTGAACCTTGATCAGTGAAATGTTTAACCAGAGTATCAGGGAAACGGTCAAATCAAGTATGTGAACAAAGGGCCCTATCCAGCCGTTCACGAATACAGGCCGAACCCATTCTCTTGTTTGTCCAGGTAAAGGGATCCCCCTGATACCCAAGGTCTTGCAAGCCCAGATCCTGGATGAGATTACATAAATCGAGCGATTGGGAAGGGGACCAAGGGTTACCCCCATCCTTTTCACTAGCATTTAGCGTAACATTAAGATCCCCAATGATCACATAAGGAAAGTGGAGGTTCTCACAAATTTCGCGCACTTGGTTTAATTGAAGAGCACGCAACGGAGCATGGCAGCTCAAATAAACACCAATCACAACATACGAAAAGTCCATTTCATTAATTCTGACACAAATGCAAAAACTCGAATGAAAAAACACCGAAGCATCAACTCCGGGGGACCAACCTAAAACTAAACCACCAGAGCCATCAATGGCATCAACAAAGAAACATTGAGAAAAATCAAATCCTAACCCCCGCATACGGCGAGTAACTACTTTCCTGGACGATCTTGTTTCCGAGAAGAAGACAAGGTCCGGATTATTCGAACGAACTAACCCAACAACAGTTTGGAACGTGAGGGATGGCCCAATTCCTCTCACGTTCCAGGCCAGAAGCCTCATTTAATCGATTGGGACCACTCGAGGCTGGCTTCCTCCACCTTTTCACTGTCTTCAGGAACTTCCATGAACTGTTTCTTGGGGGTAGGATCTTCTTCCTCTGACCCCCCCAACTCCTCCAACGATCGCTTGCGGTTTCCATTTCCCCCGCCTTCCAGATTGGAACCATACTCATTCAATTTAGCAATCATTGCACCTTCCGCTTCAGTCATAGAATCACTTTCCATATTAATCCGCATACCCGCTTCAAAAGCATCCACCACCTGTTTAACCTTCCCTTCAATTAGTGGTGGGGGACAGGCCAACAGAGGGGATTTCTTTTTCACCATAAATCTTAGGGCCTCATCTTCCGAGGATGAGTCCAGTAGCGCCGCACCCGGCTCCTCCTGAAGGCTCTCACCTGCCAGCGCCCCTCCTCCATTTATATTCCCTGCCATATTAGAATTCGGATTCTCCATGGGGAGAACTTCCTTACCCTTCTTCTTCGACCCATTAACCACCTTCCGGCCCTTTCCACGACCAAGGCCCTTCCCGCCCAGGCCCGTCGTGGTATTCTTGCGGCCCACAGTGGGCTTGGCTTTGGGCAAGCCCACCACCACTTCACTGTCACCAGGAGGAACAAGCCCATTGGATATGGCACCCGCCTTTTGAAGCTTCCTCCCCACTTGCTTTTTGAGATTAGTAATTGGGGGAGATTTCGCCGGACCCATCGGGCGCACAGCAGGAGCCGCCTCTTTCTCAACAGCATCTGGCAAGACAGCCGATAGGGGGCAGCAGCCAGCGGAGCCGCCGCTATTGGTGGGTCGGCAGTCGGTGGGACAAAATCATCCTCAGAATCCTCCAACAGCAGCCGTCTCCGTCGTTCCCCCATCCCCGGGCCTGTCTCCCAATCATCCAAGTCGTCGAGCTCGTCACCATCCTCATCCGGTTCTGGGCTCGGGAAGACTTCTCCAGTCGGAACCACCTCTGTCGGACGATGTCGCCAGGCAGCACCAGAGCCATCCCCCGCCATTCTATGGCCCTGGCGAGAGCCCGAAGCATGGTAGCGGGCGGGAGGACCTCCGTTGTGTTTCTGGCCAAGGCGAATCCGAGGCGATTTAGCCACCTTGAATCCCGGGCTATGACGACGGGTCAAGTCTCCCGTAGTTGCTTGTGGTTGACGGGGACGGGAGAGAGGCCCATGTTTCTGCGTTCGGGTCACCTTCAGCCTCCCCCCAGGGATTTCGCCATCGCCACCTTCATCATTCCTAGGAGCTTTCACCTCCCTGTTCACCCACACTGAATTCCCCCCCCCCCTGGGGAATGGCTTCTGAAAATCCTCCGAGTCATAGATACGCAAGCCCAGCAACCGAGTGGTCATATGTGGCCCAAAGTTCTCTTTACGATTCGGAGGGTCGAAAGAGCAAGATTGCCGCGAGTGACCCACCCTGCCGCAATGGTAGCAGAAACTAGGGAGGTATTCATATTTCAGGTTCACCCAGAAAGCCCCGGTTTCATCATTGGCGGCCACTATCCTTGATCGGAGTGGTTTGGAGAAATCCACCATCGTCTTAACCTTCACAAACCAGCGCCCCGATTCTTGGCAGGCAAAAACACCAGACTCCAAGACTTTACCAACAGTACCCGTTATCATCTTACGCCCGAACTGCTGGGTACAGCAGTCTTCTTTAACATCCCAAAGTTGAATCCGAAATGGGGCTATCGCAAGGTCGTCAAAGGTCTTCCGGGTGATAACAGGGGTCCATGGGCAAAGATGAATGATCTTATCATTAATCACCCATGGAGTACGTTTGAGGACCCATATTTTCGCTTCCTCACTTGGGAGAACGAATTCAACCAGGCCATGTTTAGCTAGCACCACTCGGAGCCTCCCTTGAATCAGCCATGGTTTGAGAACCCCTTCTCTCAGCTCAGTAGTTGAGATTCTGTTCTCGGTAAAGACGCGACCCAAGAGGGAGTGGGTGGCTCGGTACTTGGACGATTGCACTTCTTCCATGGAGAATTGCACCACTTGATCCGACGTGACATGGGCCATCTTGCGATCCTGCAAGCAAGACAAAGGATGGTGGGAAGAGGGCTCCTCACAGACCCCATTCGCAAGTAGACTCCCCCCCGACCCCTCTGCCAAGACAAAGTCAGCTCGGGGACGGGCAGAGACAGCGCGCCTCATACTGAGGAAAATCGTCGAAATCAGATGGGAGGGGAGAGCGGACAGGGAGGGGACGCTACCTGAGTGTTGATGAACCTGGGGTGCTGGGACTTCCAATACAGCTCTATGCGCACGAACTCTTTTCGCAGGGGAGAGGATTTTGTGATACCTGGGGCATAGAATTATATAGGAAGAGTCCCTCTTCCTAGGGCTGACATCAACAACTCGGGGAAGGAGAATTGTACCTGGCATGGGATTCTTACCCAATGCCAACGGGAAATCAAAACCAGCAAATCTCCCTGGGATCCCGGGAATAACGCACGGATCCGATTTGCATCCACTCCCATCCCGAAACTTCCGCGCACAGTTGCGCGTAGCCCCTGAGTTACTTTCCCGGTCACCGGAAAACTCTGGGCACCACCCATGCTCCACCTTGGGAGCGGAGCTTAGAGCCTCACCGTTGCCATCTCGGCAGGGGGCACAAGCCTTCAATTTTCTAACCCATTCCTGAACAATACTACCATGTACCAGAATCTGGGCCAACAGAAGAGCGCCACTAGAAAGCGCCTCTTCCAACAAAAATTCTTCCGAGGAAGGATTTTGGAATCGCCAGGCGATCCCTATGGGAAATCGTCGGCGTTTTGGTTTTATATGACAGCAAATGTCAGTTTCTGCCAGGACATGCCCGAGCTTCCTTTTGCTATTCCCACATCGGGGATAACTTTCTGAATTGGCACCGCCACCACGACTGTGGAAGACGACGCGACGGGGGCGGCAATTAGCCAGTTTCACGATTCCGGCATCATGTGCCTTCATCTTCATCCCGTTGAAACGAGATCGCCCATGATTATATTTCCACCATTCTTGAGTCTGATTAGACACACAAATCGAAAGGATCAGTAACACCAAAGCCACCAGCTGGTTTCCGATGGCCCGCCCAAGGCGTAGGAGAGAGGGGAGAGCTTCTTTCATCCCCAAGATTTTTTTTTTTTTTATTGTCCTAAAAAAGTATTATTAGTAGGTGGTTTTACTAAAATGTGCATTATAAACCGACATTATTTAGCCACAACGATCTTGAGATTTTTTTATTTTTTGATATTTTCTATTCACCGTGAAACTTATAAATTAAATTCCATGGGAAAGAAAAGCTAGTTAGGCGAAGCGTTTATCACATCTTGGACTCAACTTTTTTGGCGAAACGTTTTTACCAAAATGGCAAGAAGAAAATTTACCTTCATTTTTCTTCACAAATTTCCCTCGATTTGGTTTTATCATTGGGTTCATATTTACTAAAGGTAAGATATTCTAACGGTAAGTTGTCGCGACAGTGAAGGTTTGAGAGTTGCAGATCCCATATTTGAATTCAAGCGAGGCCCGTTAGTGATCTCGGAGATCTAAGGTTGTTGGGGGCGAAACCCCGTTGGCGTCGAATTGAATGCAGGTGGATTCCAAATTTAGTAGGACCCGCTGTCACAAAATGACACGTGGGCTGAGTTTCCTGGGTAATAAAAAAAAATCATCATTGGGTTCATATTTTCGCTGAAGCGCTACTTCTTATTTTCGCTAAAGCGGTATTATTTAAAGATTGTTTGAATTTAAAAAATACATTATTTGGAGGTTGACTGATATTGATGGTCCCACCAAAAATGAGAAAGAAAAAGTGGCAAATGGACAATCATCCATAATGAATGATTTTATTGATCTCATCTTCTGGTCAAATACAAATAGTTCGTTTCATTTTAAGACAACAAAAAAATAATAATAAATTCTCCTAATTGCATGTATTGCGCCTAAATACAACATCTGAATTCTGAAATCCTAACTTTCAAACGACCACACCATGTAGTTCCTATTTCCTGTCATAGAATACAAGATTCCAGAATGAGATCTTCAAAAAAATCAGAACTAGAAAACACATTTATTAAGCATAATGAAAATTAGATAATCACAACTATTGGCGAAAGCAGTATCACTAAAATCGTATTGGCGATCAGAAAAAAATCTTATATCGAAGTTTAAACCGATAAATGACTTTGAGCAATATATAAAGTATTAAACCACAATTAAATCATAATATGTACACAAAATACTTTATCGCTGAATTTTTTTCGACACATCATCATCCCATACGATTTTACAATCTTTATCCGGAAACCAAGCTAATTAAACACTCTCTCTAGCTAGTCTATTTAAAAGGCCGACGTTATAACCACATCTCCTTAATCAAACAAAGTATCTTTCTTCTAAGCTCCAACAAATTAAACACAATGGCTTTCAAGGTTGAGATAACTTCTAGTGAATCGGTGAAACCGTCTTCTCCCACTCCCGACCACCGTCGAACCCACAACCTCACGCTCCTCGACCAGATCTCCCCCACCGTATACGTCCCGCTCTGCCTCTTCTTTCCCGGCTGTCTGAAATCAAATTGAATGCAAACTGACACTTTATTCATTTGACTGAGATCAAACTTTATACACGAGCTCTCAACTAAAGCCTTTGGAATCGGCTCTGCTAAACAACTCTAACCACTCAATCCCTGAGAATGGGCAAACTAATCAACTGACTCTGCAAACTGAAACAAACTCCAACGGCTATATTAGCCAGACTGACTCCTACCGACTCAAACACAAAAACAGGGACTAAATTGAAACTTTCCAAACGACACAGTCTCACCAACTAAAAGCCTAACTTATTAAAACGACACAGCACAGCTCTTTTCCTTCTCCAGAAAGGATTCGGATTCAGTAGAGCTTCAGCAGTCTTCATCAGCAGCCTCCCCTGATCTGGAACTCCATCGTGCAGCATCTTCAACAGCCTCCCCTGAACTGAAGCATCTGCAGACAGCTTCAGTTCATCAACCTTCAAATCCCAGTTCAGCTCCATTAACCATTCCCAACCTGCTGCGCAATAATTGAAATGCTTCAAGTTTCAAAGGCTTGGTCATTATGTATGCTACTTGCTCCTCAGTCCCACAATGCTCCAACTCAATCGTTCCATTCCTGGCCAGCTCCCTTAAGAAATGGAAGCGAACATCTATATGTTTGCTTCGACCATGCATGACAGGATTTTTTGAAAGCTTAATGGCTGAACTGTTATCACACATAATCCTGGTTGTTCCTTTCACACAATCCAGCCACCCCATTTGAGCCACAATCCTTTTAAGCCACACACACTGAGCTGCACAGAAGGATGCAGCCACAAATTCAGCTTCAGTTGTTGAGAGAGTGACAACTGGCTGCTTCTTCGAGCTCCATGAGATTGCTCCTCCTGCCAGAAAGAAAGTGTACCCACTGGTACTTTTTCTATCATCCAAATCACCAGCATAGTCACTGTCAGTGTAACCAAATAGACAGTCTCCTTCTTCCTGCCTTTTGTACAGAATTCCATACTTCTGTGTCCCTTTTAGATACCTAAGTATCTTCTTTGCTGCCAGCAGGTGTTGCCTTGTAGGCTTGTCCATGAATCTGCTCAATTTACACACTGCAAACATAATGTCAGGTCTTGTTGCTGTTGCATACAGCAGACTTCCAATGAGCTGCTTGTAGCTAGTTGCACAAGCCTCGACACCATCACCAGCTTTTGATAATTTTGTTCCTGGAACCATAGGATTGTTGACATAGTTGCATTCTGCAAGATGAAACTTGTCTAGTAGCTCACTGATGTACTTTTGCTGAGAAATGAAAATTTCAGTGCCAGTCTGAGTTACCTCCACTCCCAAGAAGAACTTCATTTTTCCCAGATCTGACATCTCGAACTCAGCTTCCATTGATTCTTTGAAATCTTTCAGCATTCCAGGACTGGTGCTGGCATAGATTAGGTCATCAACATACACACTGACCATCAGCACATCTTTTCCAGATTTCTTCACAAACAAAGTCTGCTCAAACTCACACCTTTCAAAACCAGTGTTAAGAAAGTGAGTTTCAATCCTGCTAAACCATGCTCGAGGAGCCTGTTTAAGGTCATACAAGGCCTTTTGCAGCTTGTATACCTTGCCTTCTTGTCCAGGAATCTCAAAGCCCTGAGGCTGTTCAACATACACTTCTTCTGTGAGATTTCCCTGCAAGAAAGCACTTTTAACATCTAACTGATACACAGTTAGACCATGTTGTGCAGCAAGGGCTAGGAAGGTCCTGATGGTGTCCCATCGTGCCACTGGTGCAAAGACTTCATCATAATCCACTCCATATCTTTGAGCATAACCCTTTGCAACCAGCCTGGCCTTGAATTTGTCTATGGATCCATCCTCCTTTAGCTTGGTTCTGTATACCCATTTGACTCCAATGGGAGTCACTCCTGCTGGTCTGTCAACTAGGATCCATGTATGGTTTCTTTTTATGGCATCCATCTCTTGTTCCATTGCCTTCCTCCATCTCTCTTCAAGAACAGCTTCAGCAAAGGAGGTTGGATCACTACTCACAGCAGCTAGAGCCCACCAGTCAGTTTCAGCAAATGTCAAATTTGGCATTCCTTGACAGTCAAAACCATCAAATCTACTTGGAAATTTGCGAGCCCTTGGTCCTAGCTCATTGCTAGGTGGAAGTCCTAGAGCATCAGTCACGTTCTCTTCTTCTTCTGCTTCTGACTCACTGGCAGCTGGTGTGACTGGTTCTGAAGTCTCAGAATGTGGGGGAACTGAGTTGTTCTCAGCTTCTTCTTCAGTTCCCTCTTTAGTGGTGGTCTCAGTTTGCTCAGTCTCTTCTCCATCAGCACCTTGATCATTGTTTTCATCTCCCTCACCTTCTTCTGAATCATACCAAACCTCTTCTGCTCCTTCCCACATCAGTCTGGTCAAAGCAGTCTCTGTGTCAGGCTTCCAAATCCATCCTTCCTTTTCATTAAAGATCACATCTCGGCTAATGATGACCTTCTTGGTTTCAGGATTAAAAAGCTTGTAGGCTTTAGACTCTTTGGACAGACCAAGAAAGTTGCACTTCACACTTTTGTTATCTAGCTTCTTCCTTAGGCTGTCATGAACATGATCAAAGGCTACACAACCAAAAATTCTGAAATGATTCACTGAAGGAGGTTTACCAGTCCATCTCTCTTGGGGTGTCCTGCCCTCATTGGCTTTAGTAGGACTTCTGTTGAGGATATGAGTGGCCCAATCCACAGCCTCAGGCCAGAAGGTTGGTGGAACTTTGGTGTCCTCCAGTGAGCATCTGACCATGTTCATGATGGTCCTGTTCTTTCTCTCAGCAACACCATTCTGCTGAGGGGTGAGAGCAGCTGTTAACTGCCTTCTAATCCCTGCTTCTTCACATACATCTCGAAATTCATGGAGCAGAAACTCTCCCCCTCTGTCAGTCCTAAGGCATGCAATAGTTCTTCCAGTTTCATTTTCCACTTGTGCTTTGAAACGTTTAAAACATGCCAAAGCTTCTGACTTTGCAGATAAGAAATAAATCCATAGTTTTCTGCTGAAATCATCAGTGATAGTCATGATATACCTCTTCCCTCCATTGGATGCAGGAGTAATAGGGCCACACAAGCCAGCATGTATGAGTTGAAGTGGCTTGATGGCTCTCCATGCTCCTGTTTTTGGGAACTTGGTCCTGCATTGCTTGCCAATCATGCAGGTTCCACAGACTCCAAGCTCACCAGTTAGCTTAGGAAGCCCCTCCACCAGCTTCTTCTTTTCCAATTGTAGCAGACCAGCCTTACTGAGATTACCAAAACGCCTGTGGCATAGATTGAGAATGTCTTGTTGGTCAGCATCAGTTTGTAGGCAGTGATGATTGTCTTCAGTATGATGTTTGGCTTGCAGTACAAACATCCTGTTGGACTTCATGGAGGTTTGCAGCAGCAAACCATGCTTCTCGTGATAGATCTTACAGCTTCCTTTCTTTATTGTGAAGGCAAGGTTCTTTTCCTGCATTTGACCCACACTCAGTAAATTTGACTTCAAGCTAGGCACATAGAACACATTCTGGAAGACCAAAGGAACCTTCTCCACTATCATTTTGACAGATCCCCTCCCTTGAACTTCTAGTTTGCTTCCATTGCCCAGTTTGACATCACTTTTGAAGCTTGTGTCAAGTTTAATAAACCAGCTCTTGTCACCACACATGTGGTTACTGCATCCACTGTCAAGAAACCACCAATCACCATCTTTTCTCAAGATTTCTCTACTGAAAACCTTTTTTTCAGTGTAGGCCATCAACAGAACATCATCTTTGATGTCATTTGACTCCCAGCTTGAGTAATGAGTCTGCCATTCAGGGCATTCTCGACTGAAATGCCCCATTTTGTGGCATTTGTAGCACTCAATCTGATCCTTATTCCAGATTCTGCCTCGTCCTCTGCCTCCCCTGCCCTGATATCCAGTTCTACCTCCTCTTCCTCTACCACCATTATACACTTGCAGAGCTTGTTCTTCACCATATGTGGATTTTGAGAACTTTTGTTCATGAACCAGCAGGGAGCTTTGCAGGGCATCACACAGACATCTCAGCTATGTCTTTAGATTCTTCAATAGAGCAAACAATGTAATTGAATTTTTCAGTAAGGGTTCTGAGTACCTTCTCAAAAATCTTAGTGTCTGTCATGTCTTCTCCACAGTTCCTCATTGAATTGGCAATGACCATTACCCGACTGAAGTTGTTGGTCACTGTCTCACCATCCTTCATCTGCAGCAGCTCAAAGTTCCTCCTGAGCCCTTGCAGATTTGCCTTCTGAACACGCTCGTTTCCTTGATAACGAGTTTTCATTGAGTCCCATAATTGCTTGGAGGTTGCCTTCTGAGTGATGGTTTTAAGAATGCTTTTATCAATAGAACTGAAAAGAAAGTTCTTAGCATTCAGATCCTTCAGTCGAGCCACCTCCAGTGTCTTTCTCTGAGTTTCAGTCAACTCAGCTCTCTCATCAGCTTCTTGAAATCCAGTTTCCACCACAATCCATAACTCTTTGGATCTGAGCAGGTTTTCCATCAACATACTCCAATGATCATAGTCCCCATCGAATTTGGGAATCCCCACCTGAGCAAAACTGTTGTCACCACTCATCCCTGCTCCTCTGGAATTCACTCACCAATAATCAAGATCCTCACTTTCACTCGTGTTTCCCACAACCCAAGATCTTTTACTCTTTCACACACCTCTCACTTTCGATCAAGAACACTCTGGTTACAGTCTGCAAAAGCTCTGATACCACTATGAAATCAAATTGAATGCAAACTGACACTTTATTCATTTGACTGAGATCAAGCTTTATACACGAGCTCTCAACTAAAGCCTTTGGAATCGGCTCTGCTAAACAACTCTAACCACTCAATCCCTGAGAATGGGCAAACTAATCAACTGACTCTGCAAACTGAAACAAACTCCAACAGCTATATTAGCCAGACTGACTCCTACCGACTCAAACACAAAAACAGGGACTAAATTGAAACTTTCCAAACGACACAGTCTCACCAACTAAAAGCCTAACTTATTAAAACGACACAGCACAGCTCTTTTCCTTCTCCAGAAAGGATTCGGATTCAGTAGAGCTTCAGCAGTCTTCATCAGCAGCCTCCCCTGATCTGGAACTCCATCGTGCAGCATCTTCAACACCGTCGTGCTTCTTCCTACGACGACCAACTACATTCCTTCGCTGAAGGCCTCAGAGATTCCCTCTCAAACACACTCAACGTCTACTATCCGTTCGCCGGCCGGTACAAGGACACCTTCTCCATCGACTGCAACGACGCCGGCGTCGACTTCGTCCGAGCCCGCGTCGCTTGCGACATGTCCGACGCGCTTCATCAGCAGGCGGTCGACGAGGACCGTTTGCTGCCGTTCCTCGCGTGCCGTCCTCAGGGGGGCGCGTGGATTCGGACGGCAAGCTGGTGCTTCTAGCCGTCCAGGTCAGCACCCGGTGAAAAACTCATATTTCGTCACTAGAAAAATTCGTAACGAAGATCATTGACACGGTTGACACATATGTTTACAATTGACAAGGTTATCCACTAAACGGTAACCGAAGTAACCGAACTTCGGTCGGTTATCGGAAACTGGACGAAATGGTGTTTGGTCTTAAAAGTGGTTCGGTTAACCGATAACCGAGATAACCGAGATAACCGAATCATATTTCGATCGATTTTCGGTAGAGGGGATGATTATTTCGGTTAATCAATAACTGGCCGATCGGTTACCGGTTAAAACCGAAATAACCGAACTGCCACCCCTAGATATATGAGTGCAAAATAACACTCTATTCATTTTTCTTTTATTTATTAATTTATTTTTCTTGATCGAGACATCTCCGAAAATTCTGGGTCCACTGCAGGTCAGCTTCTTTGAGTGCGGAGGAGTGAGCGTGGGTGTGTGCGCGTGGCACGGCCTCTCAGACGCCTGCACGCTCGCTTACTTCCTCAGAACGTGGAGCGGGTTTGTGATGAAAGTTATTGGACCCGGGGATGGAAACGACGTCGTGGTTCGAGATTGCACCGACGTGTTCCCTCCGAGAGACCTCTCCGTGGTGAGCGAATATATGGATAGGAGTCAAGTCGCGATGGCCACTCCCGGCACGAGAATCAAGAGGTGGGTTGGATTGGGTTGGGTGCGAATTTTGAAAAGGATGGGTTGAGTGTGATTTTTTCTTAAATCCGACAATTTTTCATGTGACTTGCACTCAGAAAGTATAACGAGGTCGTTTTGCTAACCTTAATAATATTTATGGATGTTGTTAGTTGCAGTGGCGGACCCACATAGGAGGGAGGTGTGTCACCCGACACACTTTCGCCCGAAATTTTTGTGAAGAACCCATATTTTTTTTATAAAAAAAATTTGAATATGGGATCTCGACACACCTTATTATATTACAATTTTTTGTGGTCATAATGTTATTAAAATGTGTAAATATAGGAGTTACCGGACTTCAGACTAGGTAGTTAATTAGTTGGTTGTACAAGAGTAAATAATTAATTAGCTACTTACTATGTACTGAGTATTCATAGAGATTGCTATTACCTAAGAGATAACCTTAGTAATTTAATGAGAATTAAATTGATTTATAAGCTGGTTGAGTCAAGTAATTAATTAGATTGTGAATTCCATGTTGTCTTTCGCCGTAGCTTCTTCAATAGGTTTTTTCCTTAATTTATTTGCCAACATGCTTTCTAGTTAAGTTATTACTTTCCACGTTAATGTCTGTCGACACCCTCCAATTGTCGGTGTCGGCAACATCCTCATTCTCATTCAAATTTTCACGTTGACGCTTGTGGCTACCCTTTGAACTTCCTATTCCAACTTTTCCATATTAAATTAGTGTTGACTTTACCTCTTGGAACTGCAAGCTACCAAATGACATTTCTCGTATAAGAGCTTAATCAAGAATGATATTTGGTATCATTTGAGTTACCAATTTATGAATAATTGTTTAGTTGTTTACATAAAAAAAAGGTTTGATTTGCAACCTAATGGACAAATGTAATTAATAAATATTTCAAAAATTCGTCATGGTTCACTATAAAATACAATGAAATTGGTGATTTTGATGAATAAAATGTTATATTTATTTTAATTATTTAATTATTATTTAAAATTTTATTTTTATGGATCAACACACCTATCTTAAAATCCTGGATCCGGCACTGATTAGTTGGCCATATTATTCTAATAACATAAATAATTTATTGGTGTTCTTCGTCTTTATGAAAATATATTTATAGAAAAATAATTATATCATTTTATGATGCGGGTGAATCCATAGTTACTTACACACGTGGTTACCCGTTGGATTAGGTTAAGTTTTCATTTCCAAAAGCAAATAAATATTTTTACTGAATCTTTTGAAGGAGGCACCTGCTAGGTTGAACTTTGGGTTCAGAAAAAGTGAATTGAGGTCGTTTTGTGAACCTTAATAATATTTATGGGTGTTTTAGTTTTATGACCATATAATCCTAATAATGTAAATAACTTATGAGTGATGTTGGTCTTTAAAAAGATATACTAACAATAAAATTTTCGACGATATCACGAAATGGGCGCATCAATGAGTATCCATGTACTTGTGGGTACCCGTTGAATTGGGTTGAGTTTCTTTATTTAAAAATTTTATATATTTTTACTGAATTTTTTAACAAATATACTTGTTATAGGTTGGATTTGAGTTCAGAGAAACTCACTCCGTTATTATCTATGATTAGGTTGCCTTGTGTGAGCACTTCCACTCTGCAATTAACTATTGGTGCTTTAAAGTACAACTTGAAGTTCTACCTCAAATCGTTAAAGTAAAAATAGAAATTGTACAATAAAAGAATTTGACATTTATTTTATGGTTCAACTTGAAGTTGTACCATAACATAAATGTACAACTTTATTTTGTACCATAAGAGATTTTACAAAATAGTATAATTAAGTACAACCTGCAATTGTATCATAACATTAAATGTATAACTCCAAATTGAACCAATAACACACCAATGCTTTAAATCATTGTAAAATTCAACTGCCTTTGTGTTGGTTCTTGCAACAATGTGTTTTTTTTTTTTTTCTTCCTAGCCATTGGTCATATTCTTTGGGTAAATGTCATTTTATGAATTCTTTCGCTGAAGAAGAAGAAAAAAAAATGTGCATTTGTGTAGGTTCGTTTTCGGGAGGGACGAAGTAGCGGGTCTTCGACGGGACATCGAGGCCGCGAGCCGCGTGCAGGCGGTGTCGGCGGTCATTTGGGCGGCGGCGATCAGGATCGCACGAGAAAAGAACGTCGTCGACGGTGGTGGTGGATGTCACTTAGCCGCAATGGCGGTCAACTTGAGGCCGAGGATGAAGCCGGCCCTGCCGGAGCAAGTGATGGGGAGCCTCGCAAAACTACCGGTGTTGGCCGCATGGCCGGTGGAGATGAACGAGGACGAGAACGACGGCTGCTGCTACTACTACGGCGCTGTGGCGGAGAAGCTGAGGGAGTCGTTGGAGATGGTGACCGACGAGAACATGAGGAATGCAGTCCTGGGGAGTGAGTTTTGGGACGCGTTGAGGTACTCCGTGGAGAAGTTCGCCGGAGGGAATCTGTTGACGATAAGCAGCTGGTGCAGGTTCCCGTTCTACGAGGTGGATTTCGGGTTGGGGAAGCCGGCTTGGATGTGCTTCTTCACCATGTGTTACAATCTTGTGGTGCTGTTGGATGCCGAGGATGGGGAAGGGATTGAAGCGTGGGTTGCGTTGAGTGGGGAGGACATGTCGAAGTTCGAGAAGGATGTTGGGGTACTAAAATATGCCACTCGCTCCAAGAGTGTGGGGGGTTGTGCGGCTTGAGTTAAATTAACGCCGCATCGATTGGGTATAGAGCGAGTATGGATACTATCTAGAGAAAAATAATGATTGAAGTGGATTGGAGATGGGTTCAGATGTCTCTGCTCCGGCCTATCGCGTGTTCTGAAATCCACCGTGCTCGTGTATGTAATTCATGTACGTAACTACCTGCAAACAATTTATATTACATGTCATATGAACTTTTTTCGATCTTCCAATATCCACCAAAGTTTGAAATTAATATAATCTTATACTCCTTAATTTCGCTTTCGCTTTTTCAATTCAATCAAGATGTATTTGTGTTATGTTTTCCGTACTTTTTGTGGCTTGTTTGTATCATATATATGATTAGGGTTGTTATTCAGTTCGATTCGGTTATAACATGAACCGATTGGTCAATTCTCAGTTAACCGTTTAGCACTTTGGGCATACCGTTAACCAGACTGTTAATATTAGTCGGTTAACCGAAACCGTATAGCTAGTTCTTGATTATTTTGTCAGTTAATGACGCAGTCGGAAACCCTCGAGACTCGCAAACACTCGTCTCTCGTTAACAAGCAAGCTTGCGAGCGCAAACTTGACATTATGTTCATTTAGAGCAGAAAAGGGGGGAAAGGAAAGAAAAGGGAGGAGAGTTGGATTTTCGAGGAACTTTCCCCTGTTTTTTAAGCTTTGTACAGTGTGGAGGTGAGGGAAAAGGGAGGGATGGGTCACTGTTGAACCCAACCCTCCAAATCGGAGAGAAAACAACAATTTCAATTTTTTTTTTTTGACAGCTCCCTCCTCTATCCTCTCTCTCTCCTTTCTCCTCTCTCTTTCCCATCTTCTTTTTCGTTCTCCCCAAATGCAAACCCAAACCCAAACCAGAGAAAATCATGGCTATCTCCCAATAAGTATAATCGATCCAAGCTCACTCGCTCCCTCTTTGTCCCAAAAATCCGCCATCTT
This sequence comes from Linum tenue, assembly GCA_946122785.1. Classification (NCBI taxonomy): domain Eukaryota; kingdom Viridiplantae; phylum Streptophyta; class Magnoliopsida; order Malpighiales; family Linaceae; genus Linum; species Linum tenue. The sequence goes on from CAMGYJ010000006.1 coordinate 8,626,140, forward strand.
CCCAAATCGAACTGAGCTTCAACTTCTTCCTTCTTCCTTCCCAAATTGAACTGAGCTACAAGCCTTCCCCCATCTTCTTTCGTCGAAAACCTCTCCAAAAAACCAAACAAATAGACTGGATTTTAACCTTTTTTCCCCCAAATCGAAATCTCATAAATCGAAAACTGAAACATGCAGCAGTGGGTGACGGCCGCAGGATTCACCGGTGGAAGATGGAGGCTTGGGTTTCGGATTAGAAGTCTATGATTGAAATTGATCACTAGGGAAAAGAGATGAGGAGAACTGAGCTTCTCTTGCTTTGGCATTAGAGAAGAGGGAGGGAGAGGAGGCGTAGTAAGAGAGAGAGAGAGAGAGAGAGAGAGAGAGAGAGGAAGTTTGGGAGTGTGCTTTCACACGGTGGGTGTATGAGAGAAGGATAAGGGAATGGTCAGTTTTTTAATAAAGTATTAATTGATCTAATTAAATTTATATAGACTATATCAGTATTAATTACATTTAAAATTACTTATAAACAATGCATTATAAATATAAAAAAAAACCATGTGGCCTCGTCAAATATTTGAGTTATTGTCACCTCCCCAAAAAAATTCCATATCACTCAACTTTAGCTACGTCAGAGTCAACTAACGTTAGACCGAATAGAAAATAAACGGTTTGGCTATTATACTGTTTCTAAAAAAATTTAGCTATTATTTTGTTTAAAATCAAAGATTTGGCTACTATATTATATTTACCCTTTTTTATGATCTTTATTGTTCAAATTAATTAAATTAATACTTAAGTCATTTTTTATTAATTGGGTGTCGAGAATATCAAGGATTACGAAACTGTTCCACTTTCCCTCTATTAAACAACATTTTCTTTCCAATTCCCTCTAATTTCCCTCCCTTCCAAATTTAACCTCCCCTCCAAATTTTCCTACCCTCCCCTCCTTTTCCTCCCTTCCTTCATGAACATAGTGTGAAAGAAAAGTTCGGAATCCACCGAGAATGACAACCCTTGGGTTTAATTAAATCAAAAGTAAAAGTTGGTCTTGTGATACCCGCGACAGAGGAAGATATTTCCCATCACTTAGTCTGGGCTCCTAAAATATATCCAATTCCCAACACCACTTCAAGTAGGTCGAGAGAATACAAAGGAAAAAAGTCAGTAAGATATGTGCTCTTTTTTAAGGTGTTCTGCTTAGAGGTGAGAATCGATTTCAAAAATTTCTGGGTGAAAAAATTGTATACCTCTCGTTACCAACTCCATACCATACTACACCACCCTGGTACGGGATGATATTTTTCGTATCATATGGTATGCTCTTATTTAATATCAGTCAATATCATATGATATAGACTGGTAATAACTGGCTCAAATTTTTTTGTTAAAAAAATATCAAAGTGGATATCATTTTGAAGAGGTTGGATTAGTGTAAAAACCCATATAGTTTATAGCACTAAAAGACCATAATGGGTGGGTGAGATTGAGAGGGAAGTGATCCAATGACCATCTTTGTATAGGGGTTTGGGGAGATAACTGACCGGTTTTTTGGAATGGCGTGGATCTCTAGACTGTGGTTAGTGCACTTTTCAAATCTTCTATAAATTTTCAACGGACAATGTCTCATTCATTTTATATCGGATTTCAATAGTTTTTTTACAAAAAAATATTTAAATTTTTTTGTGCTATACAAGATAATATCAATTTTGATATTTTTAACAAAAAAATTTAGGCCATCATACCATTGTGATATTATGATGTTACCACTGAGAGTGGAAGGGCTTAGGGGCCCTTATGTCTTAATGGTTAACCCAACATTTGCCCCTCAGGCGTGAGAGGCTTTAGGTTCTCGCGACTAACGATTGTCTTCTTATCATTAAGCAGTTAGGGGTCGCCTTACCCAAGATTACTCGCCTGCCCCTGGCCGTGAGGGCATGAAGCGGGAACGCCTTAGGGGCGGTCTAGGACGCATGCGTCCACTCCTTCGGTTTTGCGGATGCCACGTGGCGTGCATTGACTGTGGTGCCCTGACATGGTCAGGCCAAACGTCATCCTTGTGGGTTTCAAACCCGAACTTTACTTTAAATGGGCGTGGGGGGACCTTTTTCCGCCATTTTTGCTTCTTCTTTGGGAAAACAGCTCGTCCTCTTCCTCTCTTCTTCTGCGACAGACTTCGAGCCTCCTCCGCTGTCGAGCTCTATAAAACCCAATTGATTCCAGGTAAGCTTTTCGCTTTGCTCGTGTTTCACGCATGCTTCTTCTTCCTTCTTCTTACTCATTGTGTCGTTTTGTGTTTCGTCCGATCGATTCCACCACGCGACGCGTTGGTGGTTTATTGGGGTGTTCGTGACGAAACCGGCGTTCACCTCATCTTTGCCCGTTGGTAGATGTCGAGTGAAGATCGAACACCATCTGCCACCGCGGGGAGCGATGTCGCCGCCGTCACGGGAGAGGCATCCATCGTCAACCTCGCTTCGAAAGCGGTTCTAGAGAAGAATCCAACCGCCTCGATAGTGCCGCCGTCACCGCCTGCTCCTGTGAAGAAGAATGTGGGGCCCTCTGGAGGGACCGCTCCTGTTTCACAAGGTATGACCCGCTCTTCTCCCACTCGAACCGCCCTTGAGTGCATGTGGTATTTATCCGAGCTAGAATTGTACATTGGGAGTGGTTCTGAATTGCACGATTGTCTTGTCGAAATCACTTTATACTTAGATAACTCTTTTGCTAACATCCGCCATGTACCAGCTGGGGTTATGGCTACTTCATCTGCAGTTGTGGATAACATGGGTTCTGAATTGCACGATTGTCTTGTCGGAATCACTTTATACTTAGATAACTCTTTTGCTAACATCCGCCATGTACCAGCTGGGCTTATGGCTACTTCATCTGCGTTTCTGGATAACATGGGTGATTTTGAGCAGGTAGATTTAGATAGTATTTCATTGGACGGAGATGAGGCGATTGACAGTGAGGGTGTGCCCTCGGAGGCGCTCCCGAGTACCTCTTCTTATTTAGAAATAGTGGAGCTAGAGGGTGTGGGACCGCTCCCACTCGCGATCAAGGACTCTGTTTACACGATTTTGCGCCACTAGGGGATGTGGGGCAGTCAGCATGTCCCGCCTGACGTGTTTGGATTGGTGCCAGACCATGAAGCGGTCTTTAAGCCCGAGCAAGTACTTTACCACTTGAAGTCGCTTAACCTTCCTCCTGATTGGTATTATGCGACCCCTTCAGAGGTGAGCCGCTCCGGGTCTTGTCCGGTTGGTTAGATTCCTATTCATGTTGAACAAGTGAAATTGGGATTGTGTTTCCCTCTTGACCCTATTTTGACTAAGGTTCTGCACTGGCTCGGTTTCACTCTGGGGAGCTTGTCGCCTACCATCATTTTTCATTCGGTGATGTACTGGCTGGTGTGTGACCGCCTCAATAAAGAACCTTCCTTTGACGCCTTTCGCCTGATCTACAATATTCTTGATTCGACCAATTGTTGGTCAATTGGGAGGCGGGAGAATTCCGTGGGGTTTGTCACTGGGGCGCCCAAGTTGGATTCACCCTGGTATAAGGAATACTTCTTCGCGCGTCCATCTTGGAAGTGGTATGCGGGGGAGTCAGAGCCGCTCACGGGCTGTGCGATTGGCTCTAAGTATGCTTGGTGCGCCTCCGGTCAGTTCCCTCAGTCTGTGAAAGACCATGTGACCCGCATTATAGAGGGTTTTCAGCTGCGTGTGCGACACAGCGGTCCTGAGAGTACATACCAGCATGTTCGTGGTTTTTATGATTAGTAGAAATTTGTTTAAGTGTTTATGTTCTTCCCTTTCTCATGTCGTTTTACTTGTGCGTCTTTTTTCCAGGTTTGAGTGAGCTTGCCGATGCTAACCGGCCGAAGGCGAAGAAGAGGGTGGTGAAGGTTGTGAAGACTGGTGTTGCGTCCTCTTCGGCGGCGGTTGCGAGGAAATCTGTTCCCGTGGGTCCTTCATCATTGGCCGCCAATGTTCCTGCAACGGTGACTACTGCGTCCATACCCTTGACGCGGGGTGCGGGGAAGAGGCCTCAGGAGCCAAATGTTCCCCTCGCGACCGCCAAGCGTGCTAAGACAGGAGTGTCTCCTGCCAAGGCCGGGGGGGGGGGGGCAAGACCACGCAACAGTCTGATCAACCGCACTCTATGGAGGTGTCTCCTCTGGCCGCTACCGACACCGAGGCCGCTGAGCTGGCCTTTCATACCGTGAGCGACCAGTTGGTCATGCCTTCGGAGTACACTTCTTCTTCCCAAGGATGCAACAGGGGGCTTGCTGGGATCGCTTCCCACTTCTTCTTTTCGGTTAGTATGTTGTGTAACCCGCGTTTGGTTCTCCTAATGAGTTGTACCTTGACATCTTCTACTTTCCTTTTCAGGCACAGATTGGATTTTCTCAGATAATCACGTTGAACGACCGCTTGTCCAAGACTGTTGACGAGAATACGGTGGAGATCGCTAAGCTGAAGAAGAGTGTGGCTGAAGGGCGTGACGTTCTGCTAGAGAAAGTGAGTCCAGAGTTGGAACGCAGTTTTGAGGAGAAGTTAGCAAAGCAAAGGGAGGAGCTGATGGAAGAGCATGATAGGCTTCAAACGAAGCTCCAACAATCTGAGGAGATTGAGAAGACTTTGTTAGAGGAGCAGGAGTCGCTCCGCGAGGAGGTAGCTGCCCTCAAGCTCGACAAGACCGCTCTGTTGGAGAACCGCAAGTCAGACTTAGTCGCTGCTCGAGCTGAGGCGGGTCCCGCTTACTTGAGGTCTGCGGAGTTCCAATCGCTCGATAGAGAGAAGTAACAGAAGATTGTCGGCGATGTTGTGGCCGCTATTCGTAACTTGTTCCGCCAGGAGCAACCTGACGTGGTTTGGGACACGAACTTGGTTTGGGATGCGATTGGTGGTTGGACCGATACCGATGTAAACTCGGAGGCTGATGATGGGGAAGATGAAGAAGGAGGTGATGTGGAGGACGGTGGTAATGGGAGCGAGAGGTCGCAGAGTGGCTGAGATTGCCCTCGATTGTTCCTCTTTTCCCCTGTATTTTGTGATGGACCGTCTGGCGGTCTTTTATTAGAAGACAAACAATTTCAGTGTTTCTTAACTTTTTGAGCTAGCATTCCGCTAGAGACTTGTAGTTTTTCGACTTTGTGATTTATTTTTGGGGCGTTGGGAATCCCTTACTTTTGCATGTTTCACCCGCTTATTCGGTGATGTGGGTCTTAAGTTGTTTTAAATTCCGCGTTGCTCTTCCTTAGTAAATTGCTTTGTTTCTGTGAGTGGCGAGGGTAATCTCGCTCATGTTAGTGACGGATATCTTCGTATGAGGCGAGTAACACCGTTGAGGTTTTTTCCTTTGTTAGATTTTTCATTCATCAAGGAGCAAGGGTTGCTTGCTTGATGTGTCTGATGATCGCGTACCAAGAGGATACCCCTTGGTCGAGTTGGACGTGATTGCCTTGTCATGAGGCGGTTTAGTTTATTGGAAGGCGTGTTCGCAGGGTGTTGCATGAGTTCCCCGATATTTTAGAATCTAGCCGGACTTAGCAAAAAAGAATATGAGACACATGATAACTCGAAATTTTGGCCGAGAACATGGGTGTATTACTTGGGCAAAAGTAGCAGCTAGGTAGTGACCAATACACCCTTCCAAGTGGCGGGTGTACTACCCCTGGCCACTAAAAGAACCTTGCTCAGACCGCGTCCGAGTAGTACTTCCTCAAGTGCATGTCATTCCAAGTGTTGGAGATTGGGGTTCCTTCCATGGTTGCAAGGCGAAAGGTGTTGGGACCTGTTTTTTCGCCGATTAGGAATGGGCCTTCCCAATTTGCCGCGAGCTTGCCGTGCTCGTCTTTCTTCTGAAAGTCACGCTTGAGGACCATGTCTCCTTCCTCTAGGATTCGCTGTCTCACTATTTTGTTGTATGAGGAGTCCACCTTTGCTTTCTCACTTACGATGCGTTCTAGAGTCACATCACGTCTTGCTTCTACCATGTCCAATTGTTCCAATAGCTTCTTGTGATTGGTTTCTGGATCATATGTTTGGACACGAAGGGATGGTAGGTTCAGTTCCTCTAGGGCGACTGCCTAGGAACCGTATTTCAGAGCAAAGGGGGTTTCACCCGTGTCTGTCTTGTGGGTCGTGCGGTGCGCCCATAAGATATGCGGGAGCTATGTCGTCCAAGCACATTTCGCGTCCGGAAGGCGCTTCTTCAACCCTTGGAGGTTCAACTTGTTGGACACTTTGGCTTGGCCGTTAGTCTGAGAGTACGCCACTGATGCCATGGTGCATGTGATGCGGTTTCTTGCACAAAAATTCTCGAACGGACTACAGTCGAATTGCTTGCCATGATCAGTGACGATCGACTTTGGGATGCCAAAGCGAATCATAATATTATTGAACACAAAATTTTTCACTCTCGCGCTCGTGATTGTCTCTAGCAGCTCTTCTTCGATCCACTTGGTGAAGTAGTCGACAGCAACCACTAGATACTTCTTTCCAAGTGGGGCAGTGGGGAAAGGTCCCAATAGGTCGAGCCCCCATCTAGCGAGTGGCAATGGTCCAACCACGCTTTGGAGCTCAGTGCTAGGGAGATGGTGCTTGGAGACGTGCACTTGGCCGGCATGACACTTCTGGACGACGTCTTATGCGTCTCTCTTTATCGTTAGCCAAAAATAGCGCTGTAGGAGAATTGTCCTTTCGAGCGATCGAGGACCGGCGTGTGTCGTGCACGTCCCTTCATGTATCGCTCTTAGAGTCCACCTTGCTTATTCTGGACGAGACACTTCAGATACGTCCCCGAGAATGACCTTTTGCATAAATGGCCGTCTACTATGGTGTACCTGACCGCCTTTCATTTGAGGCCTTCCGTTCGACTGGGTGTTGTGGAGCGATGTCGTGCTCCAAATACTGGAATAGAGGGGTTCTCCAATCTGAGGCGTCGTTGATATTCATGACTTCACCGGCAAGGTCTCCCTCCTTCGTGACAGTGACATGTCGATCACCTTCGAAATCCATGGCGGTTGCAAGCTTGGATAACGCATCGGATTGTTGATTGTCGTTTCTTCGGACGTGCTCAAGATTCCAAGAGCTTAGTTGCGCGAGGGCGCTTCTGACCTTGTTGGTGAGCATGGCCAGCATTTTATCCTTGATTTCGAACGCCTCATGCACTTTTTTCACTACCAGGAGTGAGTCGGAGAAGATGTGTACGTCCGATGCACCCAGGCTGGATAGCATTGTGAGTCCATTGACGAGGGCTTCATATTCCGCGACGTTGTTGGTCTTGATGTCCTTGAATCTCAGTGAGATTTCATGGACAACTCCGTCGGGGGATTCTATCACTTTCCTGCCCCTGAGGAGGTTTTTCCAACTGCTCCGTCGATAAATCGGCGCCAGACCTGGTTGAGCTCCTCCGAGAGAGTGGCTGCGAGGGAGAAACCCTCGGTGATGAAATCTACCAGGACCTTACCCTTGATAGCTGGTCTTGGGGCGTATTCGATGTCGTACTCGCTAAGCTCGATTGCCCACTTAGTCAGCCTCCCGGAGACGTCCATCCCTCGCATGACACTCTTAAGCGGGAGGTTGGACAGCACTATGACTGGGTCTCCTTGGAAATACGGCCTTAATTTACTGGTCACGGAAGCCACAGCGAGGACCGCCTTCTCAACCGGCATGTACCTTGTTTCGGTGGGGAGGAGTGCCTTGCTTACATAATAGACGGGTCTGTCGGTGCTGTCTTGCGCCCTTCTTACTAGAGCTGAGCTCATGGCCTGTTCGGATACGGCTAAGTAGAGGAAAAGGCGCTCTCCGGGGATGGGGGCGCTCAAGACAGGTGGGGAGCTAAGTTGGCTAGTAAGTAACGCAAAGGCCTTGTTGCATTCAGCGCCCCACTGGAGTCTGGATGCCGACTTTTGTTAGAATATGACTTGAATTTGATTTGAATTTGTTTTGTGTTTTAGGCCTATATTGTTTGGGTTTGGGATTGGGTTTTGTTTTGACCTTTTCCTTGTAGGTTTGGAAAATGTGTTTGGTTTTTTGTTTGAGATTAGGAGAAGAGTTCTATAAATACTCTTCATCACCCTAGTCTGTAGTAAGGTCAGTCAGGTTAGTTTGTTTGGTTTGTCCGTTTGGAATTTGGTTTGTAACCTGTACTCTCCTCAAATTAGTAAAATTTGTCTCCTCTGCCCATGGATTAGCTAGCACACATTGTGTTAGTGAATCACGTTAAATTTGTGTTCGTTCGTTTTGATTTGGATTATCGATTGCACGCTTCTGTTCTGACAAGTGGTTTGTCTACAAAGGTTCTAAGGTGATTTTGAAAGGTGTCAAGCGTGGTCACTTGTATAATCTACTCGACAGCAAGGGTTTCAACTTCAAAGGTGAATGTGGAGTGTTGTCTGTCTACAAAGGTTCTAAGGTGATTTTGAAAGGTGTCAAGCGTGGTCACTTGTATAATCTACAAGGTTCTGTTTTGACATGTTCTGTTGGTGATAAGTGCACCAAGTTGGTTCTGAATGGCAAGTCTCAATATGGATTGGACTTGCCGAATGGTTTGAGTTGTTGACCGCCCTTAGGGGCATTTGGAGGCAGGGGAGATTCTGGTACAGCTGATTTGGAGGAGTTTGGTATGTCTGACAATTCTGATTGCATCTAAGTTTGGCGATTTGCATCGCGTTTGAGTTTGGTGATTTCGATCACATCTGGACATCTGGCAACTTTGGTTGCGTCTGGTACATCTGGTATTTGAGAGAGAATTCAAGTCAAGGTGGAGATTGTTAGAATATGACTTGAATTTGATTTGAATTTGTTTTGTGTTTTAGGCCTATATTGTTTGGGTTTGGGATTGGGTTTTGTTTTGACCTTTTCCTTGTAGGTTTGGAAAATGTGTTTGGTTTTCTGTTTGAGATTAGGAGAAGAGTTCTATAAATACACTTCATCACCCTAGTCTGTAGTAAGGTCAGTCAGGTTAGTTTGTTTGGTTTGTCCGTTTGGAATTTGGTTTGTAACCTGTACTCTCCTCAAATTAGTGAAATTTGTCTCCTCTACCCGTGGATTAGCTAGCACACATTGTGTTAGTGAATCACGTTAAATTTTTGTTCGTTCGTTTTGATTTGGATTATCGATTGCACGCTTCTGTTCTGACTTTTTAGCATCTGGAAGAAAGGAGAGCATTTATCGGCGGATCGTGGGATGAACCTCCTGAGCGCGGCCATTTTGCTGTTGAACGCTTGGATATCTTTGATTGTATTGGGCGGTTTCAGGTTGAGGACGGCCTCGATTTGCTTAAGATTTGCTTCAATCCCTCTTTTTGTGATCATGAATCCTAGGAACTTCCCCGCTTCGGCTCCAAAGACGCACTTGAGTGGGTTGAGCCTCAGGTTCTTCCTTCGCAAAGTCTCGAAGGTATTTCGAAAGTCGGATAAGTGGTCACTGGCCTTCTTGCTCTTGACTTGGACATCTTCTACGTAGGCCTCCACATTCCTTCCCATTTGCTCTTTGAAAACCGCTTCAACCATCCTTTGATAGGTTGCTCCCGCATTCTTCAACCTGAAGGGCATGACCACGTAGCAAAAGTTTCCCATGGGGGTCATGAAGGCGATCAGTTCTTTGTCGCATTCCGCCATTTTTTTTTGGGTGATAGCCAGGGAACATGTCTAGGAAGCTGAGAGCTTCGTGATTGGCGGTCCCATCAATGATTTGGTCGATGCGAAGAAGAGGATACGCGTCCTTTAGGCATGATGCATTGTGACTGGTGAAATCGATACACATTGTCCAAGCGCCTCTGGCTTTGCGTACGAAAACCGGATTTGAGAGCCATGTGGGATATTGTACCTCCCGTATGAAGCAGGCTTTAAGTAGGCGTCGCACCTCCTCTTCAAGGTCCATTTGCTTCTCTAGCGACAAGTGCCTTCTTCGCTGTTGAATGGGTCGCGCCTTAGGTTTGACGGAGAACCGGTGTTCAGAGACTTTACGGGGGACACCTGGCATGTCCTCTGGTCCCCAGGCGAAGAGGTATTGAAACTCTCTGAGGAGCGTAAGTAGCTTTTGGGCCTCTTCTGTGGCTAGATGTGCCGAGATGCGCACTGTTCTGCCTGGTCACTCTTTGTCTAAGGCGACTGCTACTTCTCCTTAGACCGCCTCAGACGCGGTATGTCACCTCTTGCATCAACTAGGTCAACTTCGAGGTATTCAATGGTCTCTTGGTAGCACTCCCTGGCCTCTTTTAGGTTGCCTTGGACGCGTCCTGCGTGTCCTCCGCTAGGGAATTTCAATATCTAGTGGCATGTGGATGAGATCGCTTCGAAGGACGCGAGGAAACCGCACCCCAGGATGGCATTGTAAGCCGAGGGGCAGTCTGCTACATGGAATTCTACTGGTCTAGTATTTGTGACCCCGCCTTCGCCTATGGTGACTTTGAGCATGATTGATCCGAGGACGCGGACCTTGGTCCCTGAGAACCCTATCAAGCTGGTGTTGGAGGGGTTAAGGTCTTGCGCGGTCTTTTTCATTCCTTTGAGAGCTGAGTAGAAAAGGATGTCTATGGAGCTCCCATTGTCTACAAGGGCCAGGGTAACCTTGAATTTGGCGGTTCTGAAAGAGATGACCAAGGGGCCCTCTGAATTTTCTTCTTTAGCCAATTCGATTGGTAGGAAGGTAACGTCGGTTGGCACTCTACGTTGGACGCTGAGGCAGTGGGACATACGGTCTCCCTCCGAGCATGGGCGTTTCCTGCCCCCCGTGATGGTTATGACCTCCATTCCGTCGTCATCATTGCGCTGGGTTTTGTAGGCGGGAGACTCCCTCACGTCCTTGTTCTTGGTAGATAATCTTGACCTTTCCTTTCTTGACCTCCTTGTTTTGTCTACTCCGAGGATGCAGGATCCTTCCCGCATTTCTTGGGAGTGGTCTCGATGGGGACGCCAGGTTTCGAGGTGGTTTCGCAAATCTCCCGGAGCCAAATATCTCAGGCTGGCTTTGAACTCCCTACACTCGGTGGTGTCGTGCGTAGTGATTTCATGCCAATCGCACACTTCTTTCCTTCTTGCGGCTCCTGGGCGGAAGACGCCTCCTATTTCCTCCCACATCTTAATCTTTCTCTTCCTCTTTCTCGGTCGTTGGAAAACACTTCTCTTTTTCCATCACGCTATGTGTATCTGTTGCGATACGACTTCCATTCTGGGGAGCACCTCTCTCGTCGTGTGTCGGCACGCTCTTGGGGATCGCTCCTGGGGCGACCTTGTTGGCTACGATCGTCGATCGCCAATGCTTCTTCGAGCAAGATTGCTCGCCGCACCAACTGATCCAAGTCCGACCATGCTGTCAGCATGGCTTTCTTTTTTATCAGTGTTCTCTCGAGTTCGATGTTGGTCGTGGATATTCTTAGATTGCCGGCGGCTACAATCGAGGAGATGACCTTTACTTCGCAGGCGATCGCGTTCCATCGGTCGTAAAACTCCGCGAGCGACTCTTCCTTACTTTATCTGCAATTTATGAGCGCCGAGACGGTGAGCTTGCGACGTCGTTGTGACGCGAACTTCATGGAATAGAGCAACCCGAATTGCTCAAAATTCTCGATTCTCGCTTGCGAGGTGTACCATGTTCGGCATTGACCGCTGAAGGTGACGGGGAAGGCACAGCACAAGTCCGAGTCTGACGCATTAATGAGTTGCATCTTTAGCATGAAAGGGCAAAGGTGGTCTGTGGGATCTGAATTCCCGCTATAGGTTGGTAGTCCGAGGGAGGAACGTTTGGGCTTTTGTGCTTCCCGTAGGTCGACCACAGAAACTCTTCAAGGAAGCTAAGATCCATGTCTTCTGCATCCGGTCCCCCGCCTTCTGTCTGAGAAGGGCTGTCGGGGACGTGGACAGCTTTTTGCTTCTCCTCACGTGTCCTTCCTCTTGAACCCTCGGGGGGGGGGGGGGTCTTGGTATTCAGGAGCTGGAGGATTTGAGAGAGGTTGTCTTGCATGCTTGCAATTTGTAAGCCTTGACTTTTGACCACCTCCTCAAGCACAACTTCGTCTTTGCCTCTCGGCGATAGGCCTCGGAGGGTGTTGTTCTCGGTCATCCCTTTGAGAGGTGTCTCGAAATCGTCTCCCATCTTTTCCGCAACGAAGTCATAGGGCCCCACGGTGAGCACCAAAATGTCTGTGCTTGGATCGTACCAAGCGGTTTTGTTAGTCCCCACGGCCTCGGGCGGCTTCGATGGTCGAAGGCGGTCTTCGAACCCCTGCAAGAAAGGTCATCATGGAGGGGGGGTCTTCCTTGGTCTTCAGGAGCTGGAGGATTTGAGAGAGGTTATCTTGCATGCTTGCGATTTGTAGGCCTTGACTTTTGACCACCTCCTCAAGCACAACTTCCTCTTTGCCTCTCGGCGATAGGCCTCGGAGGGTGTTGTTCTCGGTCATCCCTTTGAGAGGTGTCTCGAAATCGTCTCCCATCTTTTCCGCAACGAAGTCATAGGGCCCCACGGTGAGCGCCAAAATGTCTATGCTTGTATCGTTCCAAGCGGTTTTGTGAGTCCCCACGGCCTCGGGCGGCTTCGATGGTCGAAGGCGGTCTTCGAACCCCTGCAAGAAAGGTCCTCAGGGAGATCCTGAGACCTCCTCCGATGCCTAAGTTAGAGAGGGAATTGAGAGAATAGTAAATAAGAGAGAGAGAGAGAGAGAATGGAGTAGTTGGAAGTTACAATAAATGTGATCCATTGATGGGTATTTATACTAGTGAGGATAGGAGTGAGGACTACTAATGCTTTGTCGGGCGTCCTAGGGACGCCTCCGGTCTTTATTAAATGCATAGTCAAGATTGTACTTTGGTCAGTATCCGTACTGGTTTTGTTAGTGCGCCGTACATGCTTACTGTCGAGCGCCCTGTCATGATTCCTTTGAGAACGTGACGGATGGTCTTCAGTCATGTTAACGAAGACCGCCTCCGAGCCGTCTGGGCCGGGTTTGCTTGCCTTATGGGCTTTTAGTGATCATGGGCTTAGGGGCCCATATGTCTTAATGGTTAGCCCAACAGATAGTGTATGATGTTGATATCATAGTGATATGATGTATGTATGGGGTCTTATGTTTGAAAAAAATAATTTGATGACAAAATATCACTGTCGTATCATGATATTATCACAATGATATAGTGATAATATTATGATATAATAGTGATATGATGTGTATGAAGTATTATGTTTGAGAATATAAATTGATGACATCATGATCACTTCTCCTCTTACTTTGAATCAATGAGTCTAATTATCATCACTTGATCTATGGAGGCTAGTGTAGTGACTATGAAGGATGTGATAGTCAATGAGATAAAATGACCATTTGATGTGTTTGAATATCATATTATCTGATCTATGATATGATTTCTGATTATGCAAAAAGAGTTTTCTGTTTTCAAAAGATTTAAAACGGGTGAACTGTATCTTTAGAAAAATGCAAAAAAATTGACCCATCAAGACATTATTTCGAAAATTGAAAAATAAATTGTGGGATAAGCCTAACGTGTGAGGCATCTTTTTATTACACTAAATTTGGGTTTTGGAAAGATACTACTTGAGCTTTGACGGGGTAGTCTTACAAGGTGATGCTAGTTCCCCTTAATTTCATTGATCCTCCACATGAATTGAGGTTAAGTAACTTCTAAGTTCTTGCTCGAATAATAAGGGTAAAATTCAAAAGAACTCTCCACCATGAGAAAATTCAGAAAAAAGATAAAATAGTTGGTTGATGGAGGAAAATAATTTGAAAATCCTAAAAAGAGTATGACTTTGAGAAAGGCAGAGTGCTTTAAGGAATGTCAAGGTGATGGTAGAAAGCATTCAAAACTTTACCCACATGTTTTGATACTTTGATGCCTGATTTGGTTGTTAATATGTGGGTTATATGGTATGATATCCTTGCATATTGACGTAGTTAGGAGTCTCTCGTGCTATTGTTAACCTTGTAAGCAATGCTGTCAAAGCCGAGCCGGAGTATGACCCGGTAACATGAACGGCTCGGTCATTAGTGGTCCAGCCGGCATTAGACCGTTTAAAATCCGTTTGAGAACCGGTACCTAATAAACAGTCATCTGTAATAGTAGACACTTCTTAATCATGGTAAACCACAAGTAAATTACTCTCTTAAACCATTCTAGAACATCAGTACTGAAAGATCTAAAATTCAATTCCAAACCACCACATTGTTCCAAAATATAAGCAATATCACACGAGTCTGAACATTAAACAAGAGTATTAAACATGGAAACCACTCAAAGTCTCAAACTCAAACAACTATCAAATACAACTTCATCATCATTTCATTCACCATCACTAGCATAAGATGAATCACTACTTGAAGACGCCATCCCAATTGCTGTGCTACCATCATGTCCATCATCATCTAATAAGTAAACAAAAATATGTTAGAAATCATGTGTTAAAAATAGATCAAAGTTGAACATTCTTCATTTACTAATAATATGTCAATCCAACCTTCATTGTGACCTCTTTTCCTACTTGTAGTTCCACTTCCTTCAGGAACGTCATTAGCATTATTATCACCCATAGCTTGCATTAACTCATCAAAGCTAAGATCTGGAGTTGGATCCTCTTCCTCATCCATAACCCAAAATTCAGTGGCATTAATCCATTCATAGTCAAATGGATCAACCAAGAACTTGCTTTTTCTAGTACGAGACCTATGAATGATTAGATACAAGTCAAATATGTCACTATTTCATGGCAAAAATATTTTGTACTCAAATCATACATATTTGCTATTTATCACATATCTCTTTCCTAGCTTCATGTTGTAGTTCACAAAGACTAGATCGCTTAGTCTTTCATGCTCTATACTGTTCCTCTTCTTGGTGTGAATCCGCTCGAACACACTCCAATTTCTTTCACATCCAGAAGAGGCAGAAGTTTGGCTTAGGACTCGAAGTGCAAGGTTCTTCAACAATGGTGCACTATCACCATGAGTGGTTCTTGAAGCAAAAAAGTCAACTCCCTTAGCTTTCTTCATCAAGTCACTAACATTTTTAGTTGCCTGTGATCTCGCTAACCCAACCACATCATCATCTTTGTCACCAATGATAGGATCATTATATTTCGACTTCCCTTCCTTCTTTTCATCATATTCTTTAAGAATATTTGCAAATCTCAGACGCACATCATAGGGAACTTTTGAGCATTTCACAATATTCCCTTTTGTAGAATGAGCAAGATGCTCTTTCATCCGATGAATCCCCCCTCCCCTTTTCTCAATTCCACATAGCATGCATTTGAGTGCCAGCACCTTCCCATTATCATCTTTCATTTCTTGGATGTAATTCCAAGCAGGATCATTCTTTCCTCGACCAGCTTGCCCAGTTGAAGCAGTAGAGCTTGGTGTTGTTGATTGAGTACCACTATCTGGATTTGGAGTACTCATCTACAAAAGAAAGATCAAATCAGCAAATAAAATGGGAATCAGCCCACAGAAACAAAATTCTTTAAGTCTCAGTGAGCAACATAAGCTAGATTAAGAAAAATGCACTTAAGGGATCCACAGTTTGCTAGCACTCAGCAACTGATTGAAGGAAAATGGCAGTCACCGCATTCCAAATCAGCAAATAAAATGAGATTAACGTTTCCTTCACTTACCTCTGGGATTTTGTAAGTAATTTATAGCTCAACCCTAGATAGGTAGCTAGCTACCTTCTTCTTCTAATTGCTAATTAAATTAGTGAAAATGCCAATTACTGTCCATTTTACCTCGGCAACGATGGGGAATCGGATGGGGAATCGGCGGGCAGGCGAGAACGAGAAGGAGCTAGCTACCTTCTTCTACCTTCTTCCTCCTCGGCAGCGAGAACGAGAAGGAACGGCGACGAGGAGGACGGCGACGGGGAAGACGACGATGGAGACGGCGCTGGGGAAGATGGCGATGGCGACGAGGAGGAACGGTGCTGGGGAAGATGGCGATGGCGACGACGACGGGGAGGACGAGGAGGAACGGCGGCATGGAGACGGATTTGGAGTCGGAAGCGGCGCTTCCTCTTCTCTACAAAGAAGAATGAAAAAAATTAGGGTTCTGCTTCTGCAGAACAGCCCGACCCCGACCCCTTTAATTTTCGAACTTTTTTTTTTTAATTAAACCAACTGGTCGAATGTCAAAAACCGGACGACCGGCTCGAGCGGTTCGAGCGGTTAACCGCTTCGGCCGCTCGCCGGCCGCCCCAAAGAACCAGTCCGGCTAAATAGCTCATCCGAGCCGGTTTTGTGTCCGGTTGGCGGTTTTGGCGGCTCGGCCGGCCGGCTCGGCTCAGTTTTCACAGCACTGCTTGTAAGTTGCTTATGATCCACTACCTACGAACGAGGTTGAGTGATGATGGCTAGGGTTCAATGAGTTGTATGTGTTATAAATGCGCTGCTGCGGATCGGGAAATCGCTGGAATCGATAAAGCAAGAATACAAAAGCGAGAATCAAAAAACACAAACACACGATTTACGTGGTTCACTAACACAAACACACGATTTATGTGGTTCAAGAAGCCCAAACCACGAAGCACTAGAGCGGCGTGTCCAATCGACGACATTTCGTCGCCTCCCCTTTTACCTTGTTGACAAAGTTTCCTAAGTCTAGTAGGTTTATGAGACTCTTTCCTAGTCGGTTTAGGTTGTTTTGGGTCGGATTCCCCATTTTCTTTTGCTCTAGAGGAAATTTGGCGGCCTCAATGGGCAATTTTCCCAAGTGAACAGAGAGAGAGAGTTTGAGATTTTCCAATGATGGGGATTTTCCGGCGGCAGCAGCAACTTTGTGATGTTAATCGGACTATTTTGTAATGTCTATATCGATTAAGTTTGTATTGTTTATCATTCTAGTTTGTAATGTTTATATGACTATTTTGTATATATTGTAATTTGTAATGTTTGTTTTTCTAGTTTGTATACTTATATGTTATGATTTGTATGTTTTGTATTCATAGGTTTATAATACAAGTTTACCGATTTGTATTGTAAGTAGTGGTATTCTGTACGGTTAGTATGTTTTGTATTGTTTGTCTCTATTTTTTGTAATGTTTGTAAACTTTGTTATTTATAATGTTTGTCGGTTGCTTTTGTAATGTTGGTAAGCTCTGTTATTTTTGTCCACCATGTTTGTTATTTTTGTCCACCATGTTTATAATGATTTTATGCCTGCAAAATTATCTAGTTGACTTTCGGACGGAAGTCCTCTATAATGATTTTTGTAATGATTGTATGTCTAAAAAACAACCGGGTTGACTTTGGGACGATGCTCCTTTATATAGGGATGGAGCCTCAAAAGTCAACCTGATTGTTTTTTCATTTTTTATAGTTTGTATTGTTTGTGAGTCTATTTTGTATTGTTTGTATAGTTCGTATGTTTTGTATTGTTTATAAATATGTTTGTATATTTTGTCGCTCTAATTTGTACTATTTGTATGGTTTGTACTGTTTATAAATTCGGTTTGTCTACTTCGTAATTTTTCATAATACCCAAACTACCTCTGTCACTAATTCAAAATCTCTTCCCATTTTTAATCGTTAGATTGATGTATATATTATGTAAATATTTATATTTGGATGACCAATGGTATACCACATTAGATGCTCACTTGGGAGTTACATGTAACTCTCATTCCTATATTATTATCTCTAATTCATATGCATTGATGTAATGGTTACCAAAGGGTGCCTATAAATAGAGCACACTATTGTATCACAAATGGAGTATGAATAAGAAGAACTATTCCCCTCACTTCTCTTGTGTCTTTCCTCCTCCAATCTTCTCTTGTAGTTGCTTACATTTTCATTAGTTTTATAACACGTTATCAGCACGAGACTCTTCCTTTTGAAAAGGTTAAATCCACAATTGTTCTGCTCAAGGTATGTCGATTCTCCCAAATTGTTTCTTTTATTGTCCTATTTCAATTTACATAATTTCCTTTATTAATCAACACATGATCTTTGTTTGAGAATGCAAAGGTATAATTTCCTTATTAATAATTTTTTTAGCAAGTCATGATCATGTATACTTCGTAGTAGTATAAAAAAAACTCAATATATTTTGCCTTTATAAATTTTTTATTTTGAAATTCGAATTTATTTATATATTTGTAGAAATATCAAATTGATATATCATGGATCACATAAGTCATTTGTGTTGATAGTAATCTATATTTATTTATTGAATTTTGACTTTAATTTGTGTATATTTTTATGATAGTATGTCGAATCTTTCAAAGCTTGAGTTTGTGGCTCTTGATGTCACTGGAAAGAATTACCTATCATGGGTGCTAGATGCTGAAATTCATTTAGCTGCCAACGGTCTTGGAGACACGATTAAAGAGGGCAATGAAGCATCAGATCAAGACAAAGCTAAAGCAATGATCTTTCTTCGACATCACCTCCACGAGGGATTGAAGAATGAGTATCTTACGGTCAAAGATCCACTTATTTTGTGGACTAATTTGAAGGAGCGGTATGACCACCAAAAAACTGTGATTCTTCCTAAGGCTCGTTATGATTGGATGCATTTGAGGTTACAAGATTTTAAATCTGTGAGTGATTATAATTCGGAGCTATTCAAAATAACCTCACAACTACTGTTATGTGGAGAAAATATAACAGATGAAGATATGTTGGAAAAAACATTCTCCACTTTTCATGCATCCAATGTGCTCCTGCAGCAGCAATACCGTGAGAAAGGTTTCAAGAAATATTCTGAGCTGATTTCTTGTCTCCTTGTTGCTGAACAAAATAATGAGCTCCTAATGAAAAATCACCAATCTCGTCCTACTGGTGCCGCCCCATTCCCAGAAGCGAATGCGGCGACGTTCACCCAATATCCTTATGGGCAAATACATGGACGTGGACATAGACGAGGACGTGGGCATGGTCATGCTCATGCTCGAGGCCGTGGCCGTGGCCGAGATCTTGGCCGTGGTGAAAGTTCCAAAAGCTCAATTTTCCCCAGAAGTGGAAAAAATGATGGTAGAAGAAGCAAGGAACAAAGTGTTCATGGTAACAAACACGTCGAAAATGTGTGTTACCGTTGTGGTGGAAAAGGTCATTGGTCTCGTACCTGTCGTACGCCAAAACACTTGGTTAACCTCTACCAAGAATCATTGAAAGGGAAGAAGATAGAAACCAATTGTATTTTTGAGGAAGATGATTCAGGAAAAGACTATAATGATGCTACTCATCTAGATGTGTCAGACTTCTTTGCCCACCCTGAAGGAAAAATAGATCACCTGATTGGTGATGGGAATGGTCGCAAGTGAAACTTAGCATTTTCATTTGAAATTTCTATTTCGTTGTCGCTTTGTTCACAAATGAAAAGTGTAGGTTTCCCAATTGAAATTTCACTTTCTTTGTCGTTTTCCTTGATTGTGTTTTTCCTATTAATGTGTCAGTTTAATATAATTTCTCTTTATAATCCTTATGTGGTTAAATTTCATCTATTATAATCATGTCATTATTTTTATATTTATTTGGAGATATTTTCTTATATTGATTTACTTTTTATCTTTTGTGAAGAATGAATATTCCCATGCTTGGCACCAAGATCAAAAACCATGATGTGTGTCTTATTGATAGTGCATCGACACATACAATCTTGAAGGATAAGAAATATTTTTCTCATCTTGAAATGCGAGAAGCAAATGGATTATAGTGCTCATTTTTATTACATACATGCCAACTTATTTATTGAGTTACAAAGATATTCGCCGAAATGGATATCATATTGAGACAAAGGAAGAAGAGAATAAAGAGTATATTATGATAACAAATATGGTCTCCGATAAAAAATACATATTGGAGAAATTGCCTGCTATTTCTTCTGGGTTGTACTACACGTTTATTAGTACAATTGAAACACATGCAGTGGTAAACCAGAAGTTTACAAATCTTGATAATTTTGTAGTTTGGCATGACCGGTTAGGCCATCCCGGATTGATTATGATGCGAAAAATCATTGCCAATACATGTGGACATCCATTGAAAGGTCACAAAATTTATCAGTTTAAAGATGTACCATGTGTTGCATGTTCTCGTGGCAAGTTGATTATACGGCCATCACCTGTGAAAGTAAGGAGTGAATATCTCACATATTTAGAACGTATACAGGGTGATATATGCGGGCCAATTCACCCACCATGTGGACCATTTAGATATTTTATGGTTTTAGTTGATGCATCAACTAGATGGTCACATGTGTGCTTACTATCAACTCGCAACCTGGCGTTTACTAGATTACTTGCCCAATTGATACGACTACGAGCACATTTTCCTGATTTTCCAATCAAGAAAATACGTCTAGATAATGCTGGTGAATTTACTTGACAAACTTTCAATGACTATTGTATGTCCACTGGGATTGATGTTGAACATCCTGTAGCATATGTTCATACACAAAATGGCCTTGCAGAATCATTTATTAAGCGTTTGCAACTTATTGCAAGACCATTGCTTATGAAAACAAGCTTGCCAATTTCTTGTTGGGGACATGCTATATTGCATGCGGCAACATTAATTCGCATAAGGCCAACAAGTTATCATGAAATTTCCCCCTTGCAAATGGTTTTTGGTCAGGAACCTAATATTTCCCATCTAAAAATATTTGGGTGTGCCGTCTACATCCCTATTGCTCCACCACAGCGTGTTAAGATGGGTCCTCAAAGGAGGTTGGGAATTTATGTTGGATATGAGTCCCCGTCAATCATAAAATACTTAGAACCCTTGACGGGAGATTTATTCACTGCTCGTTTTGCTGATTGTCATTTTGACGAATCAGTTTTTCCAACATTAGGGGGTGAAAACAAACAGCTGGGAAAAGATATTTGCTGGAATGAATTATCATTATCTCACCTTGATCCTCGTACTAGACAATGTGAACTGGAAGTTCAAAAGATAATTCATTTACAAAGTTTAGCAAACCAACTGCCGGATTCTTTTACTGACCAGAAGAGAGTGACAAAGTCACACATACCAGCTGTAAATGCTCCAGTGAAAGTTGATGTCCCTGTTGGACAATCTGAAATTGCAAATGAATCTAAACCACGAATGAAGCGTGGTAGACCAGTAGGTTCCAAGGATAAAAATCCTCGAAAAAGAAAAGGAGCTATGAATCAAGTTGGCCAAATCGAGGATATGAAAGCTCAAGAAGAGTCCCCAAGCATAACTAAGATTGTAGTTCCCGAAGAACATCAGGTACCTGAAAGTTTTGATAATGAAGAGATCTCAATCAATTATGTCTTGGATGGAAAATGTTGGAACCGAAGTAAAATAATCGTCGACGATGTTTTTGCTTACGCTGCAGCATTGAGTGTGATGAATGAAAATGAGGATCATGAACCAAGATCTATTGATGAATGCAAATCAAGAAATGATTGGCCAAAGTGGAAAGAGGCCATTGAGGTGGAATTAAACTCGCTTTCAAAGCGAAAGGTTTTCGGACCGGTAGTCCTTACACCAGAAAACGTAAAGCCAGTGGGATACAAATGGGTTTTTGTGCGGAAAAGAAATGAAAAGGGTGAAGTCGTGAGATATAAAGCACGTCTTGTCGCACAAGGATTCTCACAGAGACCTGGCATTGATTATGAGGAGACATACTCCCCTGTGGTGGATGCAACTACGTTTCGATACTTGATTAGTCTAGCAGTTCGAGAAGGACTAGATCTGCGTCTAATGGATGTTGTGACAGCCTATTTGTATGGATCACTTGAGAATGATATATATATATATATATATATATATATATATATATATATATATATATATATATATATATATATATATATATATATATATATATATGAAACTCCCTGAAGGATTCACTTTGCCAGAAGCAAACAAAACACATTCTCGAGAAAATTTTTCTATCAAATTGAACAAATCCTTGTATGGATTGAAACAATCTGGACGAATGTGGTACAATCGTCGCAGTGAATATTTGATGAAAGAAGGATACAAGAATGACCCTATTTGTCCATGTGTTTTTCTAAAGAGATCGGGTAGTGAGTTTGTTATAATATCAGTTTATGTTGATGACATATACATCATTGGAACTCCCAAAGAGCTTCCAAAAGCAGTTGATTGCTTGAAGAAAGAGTTTGAAATGAAAGATTTAGGAAGAACAAAGTTTTGTCTTGGATTACAGATTGAACATTTGAAGGATGGTATTTTTGTGCATCAAGAAGGATATGTTGAAAAGGTGCTTAAGAGATTTTATATGGACAAATCACACCCGTTGAGTAATCCAATGGTTGTAAGATCACTTGATGTGAAAAGAGATCCATTTAGACCTCGAGAAAGTGATGAAGATTTGCTTGGCCCTGAAGTGCCATATCTTAGTGCGATAGGAGCATTAATGTATCTAGCCAGTCATACACGACCCGATATATCGTTTGCTGTGAATATATTGGCAAGATATAGCTCTTCTCCCACTAAAAGACATTGGAATGGAGTTAAACATTTACTCCGTTACCTTCGAGGAACGACAGATATGGGCTTGTTCTATTCGAGTGCATCGAAGATGGATTTAGTGGGATATGCAGATGCAGGATATCTCTCAGATCCTCACAATTGTAGATCTCAGACAGGATATTTGTTCACTTGTGGTGGTACAGCCATTTCGTGGCGATCCACAAAACAAACTATAACAGCCACATCATCCAATCATGCTGAAATCCTAGCAATTCACGAGGCAAGTCGTGAATGTGTTTGGTTAAGATCTATAATTCGACACATCAGAGAATCGTGTGGACTATCTCTAGGGAAAATGATCCCGGCGATCCAAGGGGGAGTATTATGTAAATCTAGTGGTCATCCAAGGGGGAGTATTATGTAAATATTTATATTTGGATGACCAATGGCCTACCACATTAGATGCTCACTTGGGAGTTACATGTAACTCCCATTCCTATATTATTATCTCTAATTCATATGCATTGATGTAATGGTTACCAAAGGGTGCCTATAAATAGAGCACACTATTGTATCACAAATGGAGTATGAATAAAAAGAACTATTCCCCTCACTTCTCTTGTGTCTTTCCTCCTCGGGACCAGTTATTGTAACAACACCCATTGTGTTGTTATTGTAACAACACTAGTCCCCAACCAATAGGAAGCTAGGATTGTGATGACTTTTTATTAAATGAGTTGACCTAGTGTAAAATCAAAGCAGGGGTATAATTGTCATTATGAAAATCTATTTAAATAATAAAAATAAAAATAAAAAAAATATTTTTTTATTTTCTGCCCAAAAATTTGGTCGTCGGAATTCTGCCACCGGTCGCCGGAAAATGGTCGCCGGTCACCGGAATATGCTTTTTGTCCCCGGAATATGCTATTTTGTGGCCGGAATATGCTTACCGGAGTCGGAATATGCTTACCGGCGTCGGAATATGCTTACCGGCGTCGGAATCTAGTCACCGGGGCCGGAATATGCCTATCGGCGTCGGAATCTGCTCACTGACGGTCACCGGAGTTCGGTCAACGGTCTTCGTTGACCGGTCAACAGTCAACGACCACCGGATGTTGTGGTCTGCATTGTGAGATTTATGGTTTGGTTTCTCATATTTTTTTATGCCTTTTATGGTTTGTTTTATTGTGTTTGTGGTTTGCATTGAGAAGTTTCTGGTTTGCTTTATCGTGTTTGTGGTTTGCATTGAGAAGTTTCTGGTTTGCTTTCCAAAACTTTGTGGTTTGCATTATGAGGTTTCTGGTTTGTTTTAATATATTTGTGGTCTGCATTAGGACGTTTATGGTTTGCTTTTTTGTGGTTTGGTTTACTGTATTTGTGGTTTGCATTATGAGGTTTCTGGTGTGCTTTCGCAAATGTTGTGGTTTGCTTTGTGAGGTTTGTGGTTTGTTTTAGGAGATTTGTGGTATGCATTAGGAAGTTTCTGGTTTGCATTAAGAAGTTTATGGTGTGCTTTCGAAACTTTTCTGGTTTGCTTTGCGAGGTTTCTGGTTTGTTTTAATATATTTGTGGTCTGCATTATGACGTTTTTTGTTTGCTTTACCGTGTTTGTGGTTTGCATTAGGGGGTTTCTGGTGTGCTTTTCAAAATATTTATGGTGTGTTTTGTGAGATTTCTGGTTTGTTTTAGGGAATTTGTGGCATGTATTGGGAGGTTTCTGGTATGTTTTTTGTTGTTTGTTTTATCGTATTTATTGTCTGCATTAGAAGGTTTTGGTGTGCTTTAGAAATATTTGTGGATTGCTTTGTAAAGTTTTTGGTATGTTTTAGGCGATTTGTAGTCTGCTTTAAGAGATTTTTAGTATGCTTTTTGTGATTTATTTTATCGTGTTTGTGATTTGCATTATCAAGTTTTTGACGTGCTTTTGAAAATTTTACAGACTGCAAATGCTCTCATTAGCTTCATCACATACTGAGTCAATGACCCACAATTCCCTTCGAACACCCTCACCTGCAAAAGTAAAAATAAAAAAAATTGATTCATCAACCATTGGTTCAAGAAAGAGGAAAGTTTGGATTGATCAAAAGCTAACTTGCAAGTCCAGCAGAAGAGGCACTTGAGTTTCCTCCACTTTAGCAGCCAGAGACAAACAAGCCACTACAACAAGTTGACCCCTCCATGGCTTCTCTCTTTGGAAAGTAAAGCTGGAAACGAATCTGTCGAAGTAATTGACAGCAACAACACAGGTTAAAGCAGTGAACCCATAATGTGATTTCACTTGCAAAATCCAGCCAATTGCATCTCTGCGAGCAAGCATCACACAGCTATCAGGCACACCACCGTTACTACGAAAAACAGATGCTTGTTTGTTATAGTATCCGCTCCCGATCGGCTAGGCAGCGATCCATCGTTATGGATTTGGCGGTCGAAGAACAAGACCCTGCCACCATTCGATTGAAAGCATTCCTAGTTTTGAAAGTTAGCCAGAAAAGAGAGAGTTAGGAGATTAATCAGTCAGTGACCAGTGTTTTCTTCTTCTTCGCTTGCACCGACTATGACTCTGTCATCGAGCTCTTCCTCTCCGACAAAAACATCACGGTTTCTTTCCCCCTCAACCATCTACGACCTCAGAAACCTCACCCACCGTTATCGAGATCTAACGCCGACGAAAAAGTGGCTGTAGACTCGTTCGATTCGGCGCCGGCGTCTGAAGAAAGAAGAAACGAGAGGACGACTGGCAACCCCGACGGAGAGAGAAAGAAGGAACGGCGGGGAGATAGAGGCCTCAATCGTAGCTTCCAGATAAATCGCGGTTCCGATCTGATGTTTGCCTGAGATCAGAGACAGGTTGACGCCTCTACCGTCGGAGTCGATAGCAGGTTGTTCCTGCGACGAGCGAACGGGAGGAGAAGCGGTCGCTGGGGAATGGTAGCGGAGTACATCGAGGACAGGTAGGGATTGAAATTTTATTTATTAATTTTAATTTGTTATATTTGGTTAGTTTTACCTTTTTGTCCTTGTTACAATAACAACACTAAAAGTGTTGTTATTCTATCTGGACCCTTCCTCCTCCAATCTTCTTTTGTAGTTGCTTACATTTCCATTAGTTTTATTTCCATTAGTTTTATTTCGGGACCGGTTACTATAACAATACTCATTGTGTTGTTATTGTAACAACACTAGTCCCCAACCAATAGGAAGCTAGGATTGTGATGACTTTTTATTAGATGAGTTGACCTAGTGTAAAATCAAAGCAGGGGTATAATTGTCATTATGAAAAATCTATTTAAATAAAAAATAAAAAATAAAAATAAAATAAAAAATTAGTTTTTTATTTTCTGCCCAAAAATTTGGTCGCCGGAATTCTGACACCGGTCGCCGGAAAATGGTCGCCGGTCATCGGAATATGCTTTTTGTCGCTGGAATATGCTATTTGTGGTCGGAATATGCTTACCGGCGTCGGAATATGCTTACCGTCGTCGGAATCTAGTCATCGGGGCCGGAATATGCCTATCGGCGTCGGAATCTGCTCACTGACGGTCACCGGAGTTCGGTCAACGGTCACTGGAGCTCGGTCAACGAACTTCGTTGACCGGTCAATGGTCAACGATCACGGGATGTTATGGTTAGCATTGTGAGATTTATGGTTTGGTTTCTCACATTTTTGTATGCCTTTTATGGTTTGCTTTATCGCGTTTGTGGTTTGCATTGAGAAGTTTCTGGTTTGCTTTATCGTGTTTGTGGTTTGCATTGAGAAGTTTCTGGTTTGCTTTCAAAAATTTTGTGGTTTGCATTGATGGGTTTCTGGTTTGTTTTAATATATTTGTGGTCTGCATTAGGACGTTTATGGTTTGTTTTTTTGTGGTTTGATTTATTGTGTTTGTGGTTTGCATTAGGAGGTTTCTAGTTTGCTTTCGAAAATTTTGTGGTTTGCATTGTGAGGTTTCTGGGTTGTTTTAGGAGATATGTGGTATGCATTCGGAGGTTTCTGGTTTGCATTAAGAAGTTTCTGGTGTGCTTTCGAAACTTTTGTGGTTTGCTTTGCGAGGTTTCTGGTTTGTTTTAATATATTTGTGGTTTGCTTTGCGAGGTTTCTGATTTGTTTAAATATATTTGTGGTCTGCATTTGGACGTTTTTTGTTTGTTTTACCGTGTTTGTAGTTTGCATTGTGGTTTGCATTAGCAACAGTTTCACTTTGACCCTTACTGACGAAATGGTGGGGTTGCAATGTTGGCAGCCTAAGGTGAAGGTTCTTAAGGCTTGTGTCATCAAAGATCTCGTGATGAAATTCTAGAGCCAGCTGTACATACTGAGAGGCTCCAGATATTGGTGGTCTCTTTGATCCATCTTGTATTGGAACTTGTTTCCTTAAATGGGTTTTGAGAAGATGGGGATATAATGGGGACAGGGGAAGAAGGATTCACTATTCTTTTCTATGCTTGGTAGCGGTGAGAACTGATAACATTAAACTGCCATTGTGAACTCTAATGAAGCGGATTCTCTTGTCCCTAAAGCAAAAAGAAGGTCGAGTGTTGGCAGCAAGATAGCAATGTTGACCAACATTTATCTTATCATCGAATCCAGAATACAATCCGATCTGCAAAATGAGATCTCAAGTGTGTTTTGACATCAAGCAGTAAGATCTTGAGTTTTCGAGATACGAATTCATCTAATAACAGTTGCCTAGTTCATGTTCTTCATTCTGTCTACTCACTCTACTGACCACTAACTCTGGTCCCTCAAATCCAAAATTTGACAAGGTAACTCTACAACCTAATTTGAAGAGTGCATCAGCTTCATATGAAGACAAACGGAAGCAGCAGCAGCAAACGGAAGCAGCAGCAGCAAAACAACCCCAATCGCCGGGTCCCCGAAATCCCCCTCTCGTCGGCCTCCTCCACCTCCTCGCGGCAACCAGACCCTCTCCTGTAAATTCAAAGTCTTCAATCGCCACGAAAGATCCATGAAAAAAATGAAGGATGCGGAAAAGTATCGGGATCAAAAGTTGGGTTTGTTTCTTTGATAGACAGAGTAGAGCTAAGGGCTGTGTAAGAAACGAGGATGTTGTAGGTGACGCAGCTGATCTTCCAGCCGAGCGCGATGGCGGTGACGACCGGGTCGAGGACGGTGCGGTGGTTGCAGACGAAGAGGACGGCCGACTGGCTCTTTCTGGGCGGCGGCGAGTGTGAAGGAGACGAGGCCTATGCTTTAGAGCAAACTGGAAAATGTGTAGGGTTAATTTTATTTATTATTTTTATTGTTAATTTACCCTTATACCCTTAATGAATCCTGTTGTTAGTATAACAACATTTAAGGTGTTGTTATACTATCCTGACCCTTTTATTTCCATTAGCGAAGTGATTAAGGAGCCGCTAATCATGGGATCCGCCTCCTAATTTAGAGTTGAATTTGAGTTTTCAATGTCATATTTTGTTTCACAGCAAGCAACCACCAAGGCGACGGCTGCTGGCGAGGGAGACCAGCCGACGGCAGCAGAGTGTCACCTGCCGGTGGCATAGATTTCCATTTCCAAGCTAAAAATCAGAACTTTCCTGCGTGTGCATTTATCTGTTTGACATTATGTACAGTGGAAACAGTGGGAGAGAGTGTCTGCAGTAAGCCAAAGGAGGCTCTCGATCGACTCTTCAAAATAAAATCTGCATCATAGACCTCCCCTCCCTCTATCCATCTTAGATCATAGCAAATTACATGTTCCTATTTCTTGTCTATTATATCAATCAATAATCAGTTCCATCTCTTGGAATTCTTCGATCCTTTCGACTTCTGTTTTGCAGCTTGAAACGCCTGCACCTTCTGCTTCTTCCGTGCCTCCTTCTCAGCCTGTCGATCCAAAAACGTAAAAATGCTTCAATCTCATTTCTCGATGTGATAGAGTCTAGTCTTATTGAAGTTGTTTGCATTGCTGGCTAGAGATAGTAAAGATAACAGTAATGCTACTTACCTTTGACATCTTCGATTTCGCCTTCACTTTGGGAGCTTTATCCTCAAGCATTGCCTCACGTTCCAGCTCTTTCTCCCTTGCTTCAAGATTCTTCTCCAAGTAATACTGTAGGGAAGTGGAAATGACATATCATAGACCGATCTTAAAGCTCTCAAGCTTGGTACCAACATACAATATAATTAACAAAACCATATGATAAGAAGAGCCAAGAGAGGTCAACTTACATTATAATCGCCTACATAATCCTGTAACTTGCAGTCTCTAACTTCAATCACTCTGTTAACAATTTGCTTGATGAAGTAACGATCGTGAGAAACAGTGATGACTGTGCCAGTGTATTCTGATATGGCATCCTGTAGAAACAGTTCATTACAAATCGCTGTCGATGATAAAAGCTTAGCAAAGCAGTGGATATAATAAAAAACAACTGCATAAGAACCCAAACCTCGAGCATTTCTTTGGAAGGTATATCCAGGTGATTGGTTGGTTCGTCCAGAACTAGCAAAGTTGAAGGCTTTACCATGAACTTACAAAACGCCAGGCGAGCCTGAGAAACCAAGGAACAAGAAGACTTATCAAGAAGTCCAAGCACACACAGGTCAATTATGAAAGATGTCACTTGATTTTGGGTCAAACGAATCGGTCAATAGACTCTGATTTTTGGCACACAAATTGAAGAAAGTTTTGAATACTAACATAACAATCACTCAGTATGGTTTTCCGTCCAAGTGTCCGTATCAGTGTGTTAACTCGTCAAAATTAATAACAGAGGCAACATAAATCCTTTGCAGATGTAGGGTAAGGGGAAAATAAGGAATTAGGTTGACTTACGATCATGTGGGTTCTATTAAATAAGAGTAACAAGTGTGGTCAAGGTCGAGTCTAGTTAGCTAATAACTCTTATGTCAGCGATTGCAAATTAACACATTGTATTACCACGGAGTATCAATCCAAGTACACGGGGAAGCAAATATTAATCATTCCATATTCTGCTTACCTTCTCACCGCCACTCAAAAGAGAAACTTTCCTGTCAAGCATATCAGCCTTGAAGTTACAACGCCCAAGGAGACCCTTTATATCATCAACTCTCCAATCCTCTGCCACTTCTGCCACTGTATCAAGCACTGACTTATCCAGATCAAGAGCTTCGGCCTAACCAAAAAACATAACGTTACAGGATGGTATCAAACATGAACCAGTAACGACTATGTAGTGAAGTCTTAATGCTGTGAACAACAAACCTGATTCTGCTCGAAATAATTTGGAAGCACATTGTGCTCCCCTAGTTCGATTTCGCCTCCTGTTGGTTTCTCCATCCCCATTATCAGTCTCAGCAAGGTACTTTTCCCACATCCATTTGGTCCAACGATGGCAATTTTCTCTCCTCTCTCTATGGAAAGGTTTGTTTTTTTGAACAGCGTCTGTTTCAGATATCACACCAGAAGCAGCCTTATATTAGAGTACATTCACGGAACAGAAAGTCTTTTTTGTACCATTGTGGTACCTCACCTGATCTCCATAACGGAAGTCGAGATTCTTGATATCAGCAACGGACCTCCCACTTCTTCCACGCTCCGGGAAACTGATCCTCATTTGTTTGCGCTGAAATGGCTTTTCTATTTGATCCTCTTCCTGAAGTCTTTCTAATTTCTGTTATCAGCAAAGGTAGAACAAAAACACAACTTAACACCCAGAGGTACCTCAATTTACCGATTCATGACTGTCCTGAAATTCATCAAAGAAAGAAAGAGGGTTTCCAGATCATATTCTACCTTCTCAGCAGTAGAAGCCCGGCCAGAATTCACGCCTGCACCCAACCTACTGATTAGTTCCCTTGCCTGCTCAATTTCCTTCTGCTGCTTCTCCCATGCAGCATACTGAGATTCAACCCATGCCGCCTTTGATATGATGTATTGAGAATAGTTTCCTTCGAATGTCCGAGACACACCCATTTCAGTTTCCACGATTTTGGTACACAGTTGATCCAGGAAGGCCCTGTCGTGAGATATGAGGACCATTGGCACATCTTGTTTCTGCAGATAACCTTCAAGCCATTCGATCGTGTCGAGGTCAAGATGATTTGTAGGTTCATCCAGCAGCAACAAATCAGGTTCCTGGAAACGTTACAAATAGGTGAAGACTTAAATATCATTTAGCCATATTGCCATACATAAACAAGTCCAAAACACAGTCAACCATAACATTCCAAGGCTCTTCTAAACCTTCCAACTAAGAATCAAAGCACAGACTAAAACTTAGTAAAACAACTGTACCTGCAACAAAATCTTGCCAAGGGACATCCTCATCTGCCATCCACCACTAAAAGAGGCCACCAATCTATCACCATCCTCTGCTGAGAACCCAAGCTCTGGCATCAACTTACTAACCTTAGCATCAACCTCATCAGAATCCACAGCTTGAGCTCTCCTCTGCAACAAATCGAATTCATCCAACAACCTTCCCATCAACTCCAAGTCGTCCACAGACCCTTCAATCGCCTTCTGCACCTTCTCCAGCTTCCCTTTAATCTCCATCTGCTCCTTGAACGCGCTCTGAAACTCCTCCCTCACAGTCCTCCTCAACGACACCTCGAACTCCTGGCTCAAGAATGCAATTTTCATGTTGGGTTTCGCCTTAATCACATTCCCACTATCCGGCTCTTCCTGCCCAGTAATAATCCTCAACTGGGTAGTTTTCCCGGCGCCATTAACTCCGACCAAACCAACTTTCTCCCCTCTCTTCACCTCCCAGCTCACATCTTTCAACACCGTGACGCCCTTGTAGCTCTTGGTTATGTTCTCCAATTTCACTCCCGACGAAATCCCGGAAGCTCCTGAGGTATTGCTCCCTTGCTTGCCGCCCCGTTTCTTGTCGGATTCGCCGGAGGAATTGGTGGAGAATAAAGACTCGATGTCTTCTGCTTTGGACTCGTCCACTGACGCTTCCACCGTGGCGGTGGATAACCTGGCGGCGACCTTGGAAATCCGTCTGGTGGAGAGTTTGATAGAACTGGGAATGGCGGTTCGAATTGGTCTCTGGAGCTTGAAACTGGGCGGGAGGGGGCATTTCGGGGAGTCGAAAATTGGGGAGCCGGTGATGAAAGTGGAGTGCAGGTCTAGGCGGTGGAGCTTAGCGGAGAGAGCCATGATAGTATCCCGGGAAAATCAAGCTTCACAACGAAGGTAATGGTGAAGAGGATAATTGAAGCTAGGGATGAGAGAAATGTGAAATGCTGGCTGTTTGGTTCCGGAGAAAATCCTTTCTCTCATCCCATGGAAGAAGAATTTCTCCACAAGGTTTTGTGGTGATAGACTCAGCGCCGCAAACAAATACAAAGATCAGAAATAAATGCAGTAACAAAAAATTCCCAATTTTTTTAATTTTTCTATTCATTTAATATTGACAAAATTGTTTTCCAAATTCTTTATTGAAATTTATCAACTTTCCCTGTGGCCGTAAAAGCAGATAATGGCAGTGGCAAAATATATTTTTGTTGTGGCACAGAATTCTTCTGCAATATTTTCTCTCGATGTTCAGGCTTCTCACAGTTGGACACGTGTCATATACAAGAGGCAAAGGAATGCTCCACGTGTCATGAGCCCACAACCACAATATATATTTTCACCCCAATCTTTACAAAAATTGCAGAAAGTCAGACATAGGCAACCTGAATAAGTCTCCCCTCCATTTCTGCAGCTATGAAATTCACACACAGCATAAAGAAAACCAGAGTTTTTATCAATTAACATCACAGCATGCAAGTAAAACAAAAGTTTCCCTCTTGGGCTTGGATCAAAACTGATTACAACAGAGTAAGCTTCATATTGGTAAACACTTGGATTCCTGATTCTCGTAGTGTTTCAGAACTGTGAATTGCTGAGGAAAGTGACCATGCATCTGGTGCTCTGAAACATCTTATCTATCTTCTGCCAAGCTGCTGACTGAATCTCCAGCAGCTTCTTCGCCTTATCCTGTAGGCTCGCCTGCCGCCTAACAGTCTCGCCGTGAATCTGATGATATCATATATATAACAACAACAAAAGAGGGTTAACCATCTCTGGAAAAAAATGAAGAGAGCCCAATTGGGACTGGTAGTTTGATGAGGTTTGTACTACCTTGAGGAATAATCTGATGAGAGCCTGGATGAACTCGAAGTTGTTGCGACTGGATATCTCATGGATGAAATAATCGAAGAGGAGTTGTATTGCGACGAGCTCAGGCTTCGTTTCTACATCATCCTGATCATCATCGCCGTCGTCCTCATCGTTGTCATCGATTATCTGAAGCATCCGAAGCTCCATGTCCAGGTTCGATGGGGAGAGCCCTTTCATGTAGTTGGTGAATGCTGAAACTGCAGAAACCGAAATCGCAGAACGATTATAGGAAACTAAAACTTCTAGCCCATGTGGTTGTTCAAGTGACGGAAAGGGCTGAGACGGGACACATACAGTTGTTCGCCTCTACACACGAATGTAGAAGCTCGGTAAACTTGGACACTGGTATTAATGGTGTCTCATATTTTCCTTTGTTTTTCGTCTTTCTGGCTTCATCAATATCCATACCATCATCGTCTTGGGCTGGTTCACTAGGTTTGAACAGAATGTCTCCAGAGAGAGATGGAACTGATGGCAGGAAAAACGGAGCCTTTTCAGGTTTCTTGGGGGGTTCGATTGGTTTATTGCGCACCTGAATAAAATCAATAGAACAGGCTGAAAGTTCAAATCATCTGAAACACAAAAGCTGCCGTCACTAGAAAAACTGAAAGAGAATATACCTTTATGATGTCTAGGTTGATCAAGCTCTGCCATTGGCTCTTAGGCAACAATGAGAGCGTTACAAGGCCAGGGATTTGTTCCTGAGTGAAAGTTGACAGACCAGATGCCTCACTAGGTACTGACTGGTTGTTGGCATTAGACCCACCGTGATCATCCTCATGAGAATCTTCCGTCGCAGAGATAGATGGCAATTTCACACTCACAACCTCCTTTCCACTAGCGTAAGAATCTACAGATGAGCTTCGAGAGAACATCGACTGGTTCACCCTGCAAATGTTGTAAAGCCGAAAGATGAAAACTTATCCTTGGCCTCCAGGAATTCAAAATCCAAGTAATTAGTGTGATCAAAATCCTGAGTCACTAAACAAGTTTACTCAATCAAACATAGCTTGATTCTATACAAAGACTATTTTCCATAGAATCTTATGCTTTCCCTAGAAAAATCAACGAACACATCAGATAGACTCTATAGCTGTTAAATGACAACATATGGAAAACTGTAGCTACTCTACATGATCTGCAGAATCTTACGCTTCCTGTCCCTGCAATTCGATTCTACATAGAATTTATGGTTTGACTTGTCTACATTGGAAGAGATGAGAACTTACCAAAGATAGACACCATTTTGCTCAGCATGAGTAGTGGCTAAAACATCCATGTTTGGAGACAAAGACAAAGCTGTGATGGCCACGTCTACATGTACTGCATCGATTTGTCTTGCTAAGATGACATCCCATATTCGTAGTGTGCCATCCATACTAGACGACAAAAGCCATTTCCCATCTTCACTGAAACACAAGTCTGTAATTCGATCTGTGTGGCCTTGAAATTTGCGAACCATTCTCAATGCCACGACATCAAAAACTCGGATGACCAAATCGTCCGCAACAGTAGCCAGAAGACCTGGAAATGTGCCAAACCCAAGTTGATCAGATGCTATGTTTGAA
Source organism: Linum tenue (assembly GCA_946122785.1). Lineage (NCBI taxonomy): Eukaryota > Viridiplantae > Streptophyta > Magnoliopsida > Malpighiales > Linaceae > Linum > Linum tenue. The sequence continues at coordinate 8,660,235 of CAMGYJ010000006.1, forward strand.
TCAACCAATAAGGAGCATATTAGAGAAGTTATCCATTGGAGCAAATGGCAGAAACTGAGTGTGCATGTAAGAAAAATATTAACGAAAAAAGAAAATTAACAAATAAAGTGATCATTGATCAATTATGAAATATGATTAAGTAGTCCTCCGATTTGTCAACTTTTTTAGAGTGTAGATGACATTCTTAAAATAATTGAGGTGTAAAGAAGAAAATAATGATCCTAACAGGTGCCAACCAATTGAATAACATCGAGCTTAGAGTATAAATATCGACAAAACAGAAAGAGAGACAAGTACAGAAAGATGCCATTACCGTTGTATCGATGATAGATAGCCTTAACTAGACAACAGCCAACTTCCAATCGGGATTTTAATTCACGCCCTTTAAAATCCCAAACCTGCAAAGCAACCCTTCAAAGAATAAAACTACGGCAGATCTAGATAACAGGTACATCACAAGCTTGAGCCTGTTATTTTCTGAAGAGAAAAAACTAGGTAGCAAATAAATTGGGTATTTTATTGTCAAAGTATATTGGGTAATTTTGAACAGATAAAATAGCAGCAGTGTTCTCAAGAAAGTCATTTACATGAAGAAACCATTCAACATGTCCTGGAACAAGTTATCATTCATAAGATACAGATGACTCCATCAAGGAGTTAGTCAAGTTGGCCAAGATAGGAGCTAAATCAAAAGTGCTATAAGAAAACTGACCTTTATGTCTCCATGATACCCTGCACTTATCATTAGGGTGTTTGTTGAATCACAAGCAACTCCTACTACTTCCCCTTTGTGAGCACCATTTCTTTCTGAGGTATCAAGGTAACTACCTCGGCTATGTCCTGATTGAAGGTTGAATCGTTCTATCCAACCACCGGCCGTCCCCAGAACTGCGAAATTGCCGCATGCACTAATGGCACAGGCCTGATGGCAAAAAAAAGAGTTGATATCAAGATTCAGGACTACTGAATGTTAGATTGCAACATTTCTTTTTGTCGTTTCTTTTTTCTTTTCATTGTACTATTTGCTTCTATTGACAAGTTCTCCAACACACCTCCAACAGGTCAAATCAAACGAAGCCATAGAAACCAAACAAATAGAAAGAAAGAATATATTTCGTACGCTAGGAAATTGGTATAAACTAATGCTTGTTTTATTGCAGGTAACCCTTTAAAAGTCAACCAAGTCCAGTATCTCCAGTTTCACACTGAACAGTACATCGTTTAGGTATGGATTTGATGCACCCCAACAGAAACAACTCAATGTAACATTTTGGTTTATGCATAAATGAAAGTGATGAAAGGAAAACCCGAACGATGGGACTCCAAAACAAGAAAGTAACTCTAACCTTTACAGGTGTTGGATTCTGTGCACACGGTCTCAAGATATGCTTGCCAAGAACGAAATTCTGAAGCCTCCATATATACGCCTCCGATGTGTCCATATGGCAGGTAACAACATTGCACCAATCACGCTCCCTAATTTCAGCTACATCAAAATGAATGGCACGACATATATCATGAGATACACAGAAAACAGATATAAAAGTCTTAAAAATTTATAATGTTTTGAACTGAATTCGTACCACAATCAAATGCAATAACAGGCTTCAACTTCAGCTCCTCTTCCTGGGGGAGAGGGGAAAAAGAAACTTAGCACCAAATCTCTACTAAAAAAGCTAGACTAGCACTTTTGCACGGATTAAGGGATAGCCAACATGCAACTGTCCAACATGAATGGTTAAACTATGGGATCAACCCTTGTCTAGTAGTAGATAACTGCTACATACAAAACTTGGAATCTATTGTATCACTTCTACAACTAGATCTTCAAATCATGCTAAACATACAATGTCACGATATGAGTCATCCTCTAGTTTAGTATCAGGTAAAAGATGCTTGAACCAATAAGTGGTAAATGAGAGCAGCAAAGATATTTCATTCGGGAAAACTTCAGCCATTTGCTAAACATTTCCATCAAATACACTAGAAATGTTCTGGATTTTTTTTCAAAGAAAACAAGCTGACGCTTCTGTAAAATAAAAATAGAAGCACAATACCTTGTTTGAAGCATAAATGAGTAAATTTCAGGGTAAACACCAGTGTGTGAAGGGGAAAAGACAAACAGCGGCAATGATAGCCTAAAAGTATATTCCAAATCTTTTATCTCATCTGTCCTAGACAAAAATGAGGGTGGTGTTTTTACACGAACATACCTTTAGTTTGAGTTTCTTGGCACGTTTTGATATATGATGCTGTGACAGCTCTCTGCTTTGTTGATCCTGGATACAGTGCATATGATAAGTAAATTGAGTAACACAATCCACAAGCAATGCTGAAATCCGGTATAGATCATACAGACTACAGAGAAGTTATTGTTCTTTCCCTAGTTCCCTTTTTGAGGAAAGAAAGGGGACAAGAGGTAGACTTAATGCAGTGATAACATAATTTGGTACATTTGTTCATTTTCATTATTTTCCAGGAAAAACACACCTAAACACAGCTGTATCAGACCCATGAAAGTGACATGCAACATACAGTTGTGGCGACAGTGGAAAGGGCCACATCAGAATCAGAAGTAAGAAAGCAGTCGAACAGAACAGCAGAGACACAAAGCATTAGTATGAAACTCTGTACAATAATTACTCAACCAGGCATGGAACTTCGCATGTGTCATTTGAACTGTCCATAACACAAGAAATTTCATCGCATGGGCCAAACCTGAATAACGGAGAAGAGCCGAAATGCACGATCCTGACCAGCAGAGAGAATGTGTCTCCCATTTGCATAGAACCTATTACAATTTTGAAGCAAGATAGATAAACTATGTCATGCCATGGAATAAATATAGATGAAATAGTAGAAGTTGCTGGAAAGTAAACTGCAAGGTCGGAACGGACCCATAAGAGCTACATATGTTGCACAAACCTGAGAGTACTAGGAGAAAAAAGACAGAATTGCCCATAGAATGATTCTACAAATTGTAAACATATGTATTTTTACAAACTATTGGTTGATTCCATTTCAATTCCATATCTATCTTTTTTAGGACATTGTGAACTGGTAGTTCGAATCCGTAAGACTACAAGAAACAGTAGGGTTGCCAACTGACATGAATCATGGATAGGCATCCTACCTTATGCAAAGTGGAGGAGCACTGTGTCCACTTCGAAAACGTAGCAGGCGAGGCTCCCCGTCACTTGTGTCAAAAATCCACATCTATTGGCAAGCAAAGGGAAGAGAACTATGTTTTAACACCCCATTGGGGGAAAGGGATAACAAATTACCAGTGGACCACTACAACCTCATCTAAATGCATCCAGTAAGATATAATTTATATCAGAACTGAAAACATCTCGAGTATTAGATATCGTACTTCCAATAACATGGTGATTCAGGCAGAGTTGACGCAAACTTTATTTTGAGCAGAAACAAAAAACCATTTCAGAGATTTGATTAAACATAATTAGAACAAAAGTCAAGTTATCATATTTTGTATAAAGAGATGTAGACAACCCAATACAAAGTAGAGGAAAGCTGAAGACATTCTAATTAGGTAACTCCGCACAACTGAAGACATAACAAAGCAAGGGAAGAACATGTGTAAATGATACTTCCTTCAAATTTCAAGCCAACAAAACAAGCTAAGCAAAAAATGGATATACAGATTGCAGCAATTAGCTTCACATTTATAAAATATGCCATACATGGTTAATTGCTGCTTATTCAGAAAACCAGCAGAGCTAGTTTTTTATACCTTGATGGAATTATCTGCTGCTGCACTCATTAGCACAGGTTCATTGGCAAAAAAATGCAAAGAGACAATTGAACTGTCATGAGCCTCTCCAATTACTGACTGGAGCCTTCTTTTCTCAAGATTCCATACGCTAATAACACCAGATGAACCTCCAGATGCCAAAAGTGGCTGTCCATCTATTGATAGAAAAAACAGTATGTCAAAGCAAACTCCGGATACAGTTGATAAGATCTTAGATATAAGTGAGGAGCACCAAATAGACTGTTTATGAAAATCTGAGTGAGAGAGGGAATCCCTCACACAAGTCCTTGATTCTTTGTAAAACCCCATCAAATGCATAACAAGGAGTAATAAGAACACTGAAAGGTAGGAGATCAGTTACTTAAAAGGATTATCTCAAGTGTCTAAACTAAAGAAAGTTCAATTGTTACCCCTCTGTTACACAAAGAACAAGCTCATAGATATTTATATGCCACCATCTGATCAGCCAGCTTCAACCTTTTACCTGTACTGAATGACAAGGCTGTCACTGCACCTCGGCTAGAATGAGTAAAAGTGACCAACTCTTCATCATATCGAATATTATGTACATGAATCTTCCCATCAGCACAACCCACAGCAACAACATCTAGTGCTGGTGATGACACACAACTGGTAATTGATGACTTCCACCCCTTAAAGTCATAAAGTTTTTTCTTTGTACTGATGTTCCACAGCTGCATTGAACCTTCCTGGCTCCCAAACACTATCTGATAACACAATTCCCAATAAGAAACATTCTCAAACAAAAACATAAAAGCTAGGACTTCATATAATAGACCGACTATCACCTTATTCAGATAAGTTTCTGGATGCATTATACATGAGGGAGTGAAACCATCATCCAACTTGATGTGTCCAATTGGACCGCGATTGCGTTCATTACCTTTAAAATTCCATATACACAAATTCCCATCGATATCAACACTTAGGACATGCTCTCCAAATAGCAGCAATCGAGTAATTTTGGCGCTATGTCCGCTGCAAGTATCAACCTGCAAATTCGCCACCTTTCAGAGTCCAATAAGAATTTAAACTACATGAACAAGCTGCAGATCACTAGATAATCCTTCACAGATGGATCATTCGTTCCCACTCCACACAAACAGATTGAACGTAAAGAAATCAACTTGCCAACTCCCTCCCTAGCTTTCTGATGAAGCCATCGCGCAATCACCCAGCAAATGCGAAAGAAAGAGAACACTGGGGATTCATTTTCAGAACAGAAACTTCACACATCCATACTGCTCGCTGAATCGACTGCTACTCAGACTCGTGATACTTGACTAACAATCACGCTGAAAAGCAAAAAAAAACTAACCTGCTGAGCACGATTGAAGACAGCAATGTGGCTACCATATGCAGCGAAAGTGTAGTCCCGATAAGAGGAGAGAGCACGAATCTTGCTAGGAAGCTGAGGGCTGACGAGGACCAAAGTGAGCTTAGAGCAGTTGTAAACCTGGAAAGCCTTTCCTATGCTGACTGTGACGAATGTCTCAGTGCCCAACCGCTGAACAGAGAAGGGCACTTCGCTCGTTATGTACCCAATCGCTCTGTAAGGCTCGAATATCCCCATCCTTCCCGCAACAACTCAAAAGAGTACTAATTTCCACTGCGGAATACTGGCACAAAAACAACAAGAATGAACGTCCGAGTTAGTCTCTCACCAGAATGAATGCACTGACTGGAACCAAGTAAAGCATTCAAGCGGAGAACTAGGGTATAAAGATTCAAGCTTACCTTGAAGAGAAGCGATTATAGAAGAAATACGGGGTCAAGTTAGGAGAAGGGGCGAATTAGGGAAGGAAGCTAGATGTGAGACGGTGCAGAGATAAAGAATAAGCGAGGGAGTTCAGCCACCGGCGGAGAGTATTGATTGGTGAACGTCGGGAAGTGAGGAAAGGATTGGATTTCGAGAGGCGCTCCGTCAGCGGCTGAGCGAGTTGGCGAAGAAGAGACGGAAGAAGGCGGAGCGCGGGCAAGGGTTTTGGGTTTTAGAAATTAGACGTCTCACGTCTGCCTGCCATTTTCGCCCTCCTTTTTCTCTTCTTTGTGGGCTTGAAGTTTTAAATGATTAGTTATGAATTATAATGTTAAAAAAAGGTTAAATACAATAAATTAATAATATGTGCAAAGAATTTGTAAAATTTCCAACACAAATATTTCATATAGGTCTATAATTGTATGTCAACATGTACAAGTTTCTTTTGATAACATAACAATGATGTGTACACCAAAATTGCAAGTGCACCTTACCGTTTTCTTTTCTTTTAGATTCATCGGCGTGTTTAGGTTAGTATCAACATATTACTGAAAATGGACATGTTATCATAATTTTATCATGAATTCTCGCATGCAGTGAAGTAACTTTTTTGTCGTGATTGCCTACGTTTGTTGTTTTTTTTAATGGTTTATGTTTGCGACAGATAGATAACAAGAATGTATGATTAGAATTATATGTTCATTAGTAACGTGTGTTTTATAAGAATACATTGTATTGAAATGTAAGAAATGCATGCATTTTAGGTTATATGTATACAAGGATTCTACTCCTGAATATTATATATTGAGAATCAATCATTTATATGATTATGAATAAAAGGATTCTAGTTCTAAATTATACCAAAAAGTTATGTGTTCCCGGGTAATGCATGTGTTTCGAGAATCAACAGCTATCAATGCATTCTTACGAGTGGGGTGGGCATACGGTTCGGTAAAACCGAACCGAATCGAACCGAATTCAAATCGAACTGAAACCGAATAATATTAATTCGGTTCGGAATTCGGAAGAGAAAAGGGTATATTTCGCAAACCAAGGTCCTTTCGACCGAACCGAATTTCTGAATTCCGAACCGATTTTCCGAATTACTATCATTGCAAGTTCCAAATGGTGGATTTTTATGTTTGTACTTATTATGAGGCTTAAATATTTGGATTATGTTAGTGTTTTATGACTTATGTGTTGAAATGTTTGATTTTATCATTGATGATGCATTTAATTGCATATTTATTGTTTATATTAGGGGTGAAAAATAATTTAAAAGAGAAAAATACAAGCTAACATCACAAGTTTGGTTTTTCATACAAAACCGAACCGAATTATAATTCGATTTGAACCGACCGAACCGAATTATAATTCGGTTCGAATTCGGTTTGAGGTTTGATGGAACTCGGAAACCCGGTATATATTATTTCGGTTCGGTTCGACCGAATGCCCACCCCTACTTACGAGTGAAAGTCTGGTAATTATTGCTTATACAATTGCTCCACAGGCCAAATGTAGTCTTATTTCAATTGTAACCCGCCCTCGGTATGTTCGTTAGGCAACCTAGCCCCATTCTGGCAGGTCCTTCATAACACAAGGTATCCATTTGATCGATCCATAAAAACAAATAAGCCCAAGCAAAAGAAGGGGCGGTACCCTATACTGGAGAAATTGTCCACCTTTTCCTAATCCTTAGGTCTCATATCTGGGTAAAATGCGAGGAATCCCTTGCTTAAGCTGTGCCAGATGCGCTGCTTGAGGAACGCGAGAAAACAACTCCCTGCTTCCAGTAGCACAATCTCCTTGGGAGGCTTTTATACTTTGTGGTGGTTGTTGCCTCCTAAACACGAGCTTACTTTGTGGCAGTACAAGGACATGATCTAAGTCCAAAAACAATATGTTTATAATCATTTAATCACAAACATACACAATATGTTTTTTACCATGGTGTTTACCCACAAAAAATTCACTTGTACCACAAAAATTTGACTTGTAACACATCGATTACTTCACTCTACAGTAATTATTAAATGAGCTAGTTGGGCATTAGTGGAATGAGTTTTTGGGTTTAAGTGGCCAAACTCACTTTCCCATACACGGTGACCGACTCGTCTTCCTGGCCTCCATGGTCAACACCCCTCTCTCCCTTGGTATGAAATATGGCTCTAAAAAACTAAGTTTGGAAACAAGGCAAACTTGGTAGCTAGTCAACAGGGTACCAAGCTCACAAGGCAAGCCTGGTACTAAAATATGAAAATTGGCTAAGTATGGAGCCAACAAGATATCAGGACGGGAAGACAGGGCTTGGTATTGAAAATTGGCTAAGTATGAAGCCAACAGGTACTAGGGCGGGAAGGCATGGCTTGGTACCTCGGCATGAAAATTGACTAAGTATGGAGCCAACAGGGTACCAGGCCGGGAAGACAGGCTTGGTACCTCGACATGAAATTTGGTTAAGTATGGAGCCAACCCGATGAGGAGGTGACAAGATGGCCAACTGAGGTGACAAGATGGCCAACTGAGGTGGCCACCCGGCTGGGTACCAAGGCGCCATGGACCATCCTCATAGACTTAAGACTAAGTATGAAATCTTAGGGGTGGGGGCTGGTCGGACAGGATGTCGAGCTAAGAGGTTGTCAACTGAATGATGACTTGGTATAGAGCCCCTAGGGGGCTATATGGAGACTTAGTCCCAATACGAACTTGGTGGCCCCAAACGGGGGTACCAAGCCAACAGGGTGGTAAGATACCAACTTGATATGATCCAAAAAACTAACTACAAAAAACAAGCTGGCAGAACTGGCTTGGTAGCCGGGGCCGATGACTGGTTCGGTAGCACACGGGTATCAAGCCGGAGAGGTCAAGACTTCGTCATGGAGCAAGGCAAAGAGGTTCAACTTCATTCACTCAACAAGACTCAATACCAAAATCCTACATGGCTTCGAGGCCATCAAGTACAAACTAGTCCTTAAGGCGGGGCAAGAGGCCCCAATGGGATATGAGTCATCAACAAGGCGACTGTTAACCATTGGTCTCCAAGGTGGCGACAAGGGGTCCCTAAGGCGGTTGGATCAACAAGCCAACTAGCAGTTAACAAAGCGGTTACCAAGGTAGTTACACCTAGTGGCTATAAATAGAAGAAACTAAGATTGTAAAAGGATCAATAACCAAACACTTGATACATAAGTCAAAGTTTATCATTTCTCTGCAAGTTAGTAGTACCTTTTAATTTTTGGTGCTCTCACTGAACCTCCATGGAAGTAAGAGTAGGAGTAATTAACTTAGCTTGTTCCCAAAAAAGAATAAAAAATATCAATCAAACACCCTCGTTCGAACATTGTTCAGAGAGGTGTGAATCGTGTTTAAAATCGTTGTTCAATAAGTCAAGGTGCATTTATTGAAATCAACACTAGAGTTTTCCTCGACAGTAAACACCAGGTGAATTTGCTTATATTGCACTCTTAAAATTAAGATTACAAGAGGTTGATTACTCCATAAAAGGCGAAACAAAAAAAAGTAATAGATACTCCAATGTCCGGAAGAACAACCCATGTCGAAAGAAAGGTCACAAGAACAATAAATGAAGGTTGAACCAAAACCAACAACAAAGAACCATTACAGTTGCTAAACAGAGTGAAATCAAAATCCTCTCGCTTCCACAACCAAGAGAGCAGCAACCAAGCAGATTTGCAACTCTCCCGAAAAAGATAGAACATTGGCGTTTGGATATGCAACGCCATAAGTTGCCACTTGGGGATCGTTTGAAGACGACTCATCATAGTGAATCACAAGGTTGAAATTACTCGACGATGAGCAGGGTTGAAACCGGGATGCTCGGAGCTAAAAATGGCCGAGGAAAGCAGAAGCAAGCTAGACTAGTGGTTCACTGTGATGAGATGAAGAACACCAAGATAATATCCAAAGAAAACTGGAGCAGTCGCCAAAGAAAAACGGAAATGAAACTGTTACCCAAAACAGACGGTCGAAGAGGAGGCAGAGGTGCTCACCAAAGGACGACGATAGAGGAAATCGGTGAATGTGTTCATCCGAGAAGAAGAACCCACCAATATGGCATACAACGTCGAGTTCATGTCGAGTTAAACTCACGGTGTGCACATTACCCTATTGCTATCTCTGAACCTGTGATATTTGATTTAAGTCCCATGGCTAAATAATAAGATTCCCAGAAGGTTGTTGCTATAAATGGCTCCATTTTTTTTTATGTGACCACTATTCTACAATTATTTGGTCGATTAATGGTTCATGCATGTAACCACTAATAACCAGTAGAGGTAAGAGATTATGAATCCGCTGATTGCAAACGATATAATTTGTTAATTAATTATTTGAGCAACCTACAGGGTGGTCTAGCAAACAACAGGCAGGCTTTGGCGTCTATCCAGCCCGCTAAATATCTTATTGCTCTGTTCGTGAATCATTGTTTAAGGCCAAACCGATTAAACTTATGTGGAGTATTGAAATAATTCTGATATTGAATGTCTGATTCCGATTACCACATAATCATATATGGACTTGAACTACTGAATAGTACTCTTGTGTTCGACAAATGATTTATCCTTTTTATAATTTTAATATATATAAAGATGATGTTAGGTTACTGTGGCCTAATATTTTACATGTTGATACTCCAAATTTAATTAAATCACAACTTAGTCACTATAATGTAAATTTTAACATTTTGATACCCTAAATTTAATTTTAATATAAAATCATTGAACAATTATGTTTTGGTATCAAAATTTTGTGAGATTTTCGTACCTACAATTTTTTAAATTTACATTTTGATACTCCAAATTTAATTTTAATATAAAATCATTGAACAATTATGTTTTGGTATCTAAAATTTATGATATTTTCGTAGCTGCAATTTTTTAAATTTACATATTGGTCCTATGTTTACATTTTCACTTGAATTCATGAATCCAATACATCAATCCTTTTGAACCAATCCATGAATCCAATCCATCATAACATAAAAGTATAAATTTAGTTTGTACAATGTGTTGTGTCACTCAATACCACTCTACCGTAGGAGAATATTCGACCATTTTATATTTGCTCATTACGTGAAACATTAAATAAATAATAGAAGAGATACGACTCTAAAATATTGCAAGAGCGAATTTATGAACTCATTTTGTACATTTACGGAGTGCTAAACAAACTTCTACTAACTACATGTAACAAAATATGCGACATCTACATAAACAAGTGTCAATAAATTGGTACGGTGAAAAGGGTTGACTGTTGTATTGATGACCAATTAAAAGAATTGGTCAAAACTTTTCCATCATCTACTTCCTTTTCGTTTCATTTTTCACTCGCCTTCCATAACCCTTTCTTTATTTCTTTCTTTGCCTTCTTCGTCTAACCCTAATTAATATACTATAATGTAAATTTTACATTTTGATACTCCAAATTTAATTTTAATATAAAATTATTGAAAAATTATATTAACTAATGACAAGTATGAACGAGTCCATACACGACTCACAAATAGTCTAGAGAACTAATAACTGAACTATGAACCACTAACTTTTTTCAGCTCAATGTCGAGCCCAATTAAAATTAAATATATATGGTATTACTTATTAAAATAAATAGGTATATTTGTTAATAATTCTAGCTCGGGTGAAAAAGAAAAACTCTAGAGAGAAGTAAAAGGAATACAAACTTCCAAACTCATATATGGGTCATCCATACCCTACCCATAATCAATGGGTTTACTTGGGTTTAGGTAAATATCATTTACAACCCAAAATTTTCAAAAAAATAAATAAGTTGGATATTGACTACCATATATCTCTTCTAAATCAATATTATATTGTCAAGTCAATATTACTAATAAAACTGCTAACGAAAAATTAATTTTAGACTAATAATACTAACAAAACACTATAACGGGCCACATAATACATGCCTATAGGCCATCTCCGCCCCGCGACAAGGCGCGGCATCTCCACCTAGCAATAATAATAATAGAATTAATTAAGTGCACTATGTGTTTTTGGTGGAATTTCGTGTGATCAATGCACACTGTGATAGCAAGTCGTTTACCCGAGTTAGGGTTTGCTTGTAACTCACAAGCGAGAGAATGACTTTGTCGTTGAAAGGCCTTTTATTATTAATTAGATAAACGGCACTAACACCGAACATACATATTTATAGTGTAGAAATCCTAATACCCGACTAGGCCACTCGGCCCGTACCCCTAATCCGCCACCCTTAAGAAGCCCAGCTTCTCGTGGATTACGTACTAGGCCCTAACCTACACTTAATGCTAACCGAGCAAGCCTAAATCCATAACATAATAATAATATGCAACCCGATACTAATGCATACCACAAATCCATTAAAACAAACCAGAAACCGCACAAATCAAATAATTAAATTTTCGAAAGCACACCATAAACTTCTTAATATAAATCAGAAACACAATAAAGCAAACCAGAAACCTCCTAATGTATACCACAAATCTCCTAAAACAAACCACAAACCTCACAAAGCAAACCACAACATTTGCGAAAGCACACCAGAAACATCCTAATGCAAACAACAAACACAGTAAATCATACCACAAAAAAGCAAACCGGAAACATCCTAATGCAGACCACAAAAATATTAAAACAAACAAGAAACCCCTCAAAGCAAACCACAAAATTTTTCAAAGCAAACTAGAAACTTCTTAATGCAAACAACAAACACGATAAATCAAACCAAAAAAGGCATACAAAAATATGAGAAACCAAATCATAAATATCACAATGCAGACCACAACATCTAATGGACGTTGATCCTTGACCAGTTAACGAAGTTCGTTGACCGTTGACCGGTCAACGAAGTTGGTTGACCAAACTTCGATGACCGTCAGTGACACTACAAGAAATTGACACTTTTGCGACGAAAATTTTCGTCGCTAAATGTCCAATTATCGTCGCTAAATCCTTTTTGCGACGAATGTATTCGTCGCCGTAGGCTACTGCCCTTCGTCGCATATACCGCGTCGCCCTAGGGTATTGGCGACGAAATTTGATGCGTCGTCGCTGAAAACCACATTCGTCGCAAAACTGATAACTTTCTGCAACAAAGTCATTCGTCGCAAAAGCATGTATTTTGCGACGAACCTCGTGATCGTCGCTGAAGAGAAGATTTGGCGACGAGATATACTGTCGCAATTAATTGATTCGGCGACGAAGTAACCTGTCGCTGTCATTTTCCGCGACGGAAGGTCGTCTCACAGAAAGTGTTTCAGCGACGACAAATTTTGTCGCTACAGGTTTTGGCGACGAAAAATTTGTCACCAAATTTTTATTTTTTTAATTTATCAATTTCTTGTTCTTTTTATATAGACACTACTAATCAAGAACATGCCTGTATAAAGAAGCCTTTATATTATAAATGACCACTGTTATAACTTATATACAAACTATTAATGTAAGTAGCTTTCCAATCTAAAGCTATACATATAAAAAGTTCATTCAGCACCATAACCTCAAAATGAACAACTATTTACTTGCAAGTTTCTCTATACATGGATCTTCAAGCATTCTTGTGGGACTATGGTGTCTTTGTTTGCATGACTAAGCTGCTCCTTCCAGTCGTTAAGCGTTTGTAGTGAAGAACCTAACCAAATCATTAAGATCAGGAGTTTGTCAAAATAATCTTGATGAAGAGTAACCCATGGCCAAACACACCATTTATCATTTACAAGGAACTGACCATTATTCTCATCAAATTGGCTACTCATTTAAGCTTTAATAAAACAAAATAAAAATTCCTTGTAAGGTGCTCCTGTGATTGATCATAATTAACCACAACATAGAAGTTTAATGGGAGACATAAGAGAATCAAAAGTTAATATCATCCGAACTAATTCAATTCCCACCTTCATAACTGGGAAGATTAACAGTGACTCAAATTTAAAGCCTGGAGTTACCTTTAAATAAGTGCAACACATAATGCCTTGTGACAATTTGATTATAACTTACTAGGTAAAGTATCCAAGAAACAACTTACTATTTAGTGAATGTGAACCAATGAATTCTGCTGCTTGAGAGCAGTTACACCTCTGCAATGAAAGACATACTTGAACTCGTAATTCAACACACTAAAAATAGCTAGCATGAATTTTGGAAAGCAATGCATATCACCTTGCTGCCTCACTCAATCCCTTTTCCTTCCTACTTTCCTCAGTCACAACACAGCTCCCCTGCCAATTAACAAAAATAGTCTTAATTAAGTACTACACAAATCACCTTATACACCGATAAAAATAAGAGTTCGGATAAATTTTTGAGAAGAAGTCGTTCTTGATCCACATGCTCTTCTGAAACATATATAAATTGGATGAAAACCAAGGACTTCTCTCCATTTGTGTCCATACCAGAACAAAGAGATTTCCATAAGATGAAAACATTACATTAACAAACCTAAGCTAATTCGAACATACAAAGAATGATGGGTTTGAAAATCTCCCTGCCATTCTTCATTGCAAGTAAAGAAAATATAAAAGTAAATAAACACCCGTTATTCATCACCAATCCAATGGATCTAAAAAGGATAAAAACGAAACTCAGGGGCATCGCACTGTGTAATCAACATAGATACCCAACCTGTGACTTCACAAGATTTCATAACTATAGCTCCTTCTTTCTCCAGGATACTTCCATTTGAGGACCCTTGGCTCAAGACCCAACCCATCATCTCTTTCAAGTTTCAACCCAATTATTGAAGACCCCCATCTCCAAGATTGAGTTAATTTGTACCTCTTCCTGCAATTTAATTATTCCACTTTTCCCTCCTGATTCAATCGACCCATCCTAGCACCCATCATCTCATGAGCAGATTCCAACGCTGATAGGCATATTCCGGCCACGATGACTAGATTCCGATGTCGGTAAGCATATTCCGACCAGGGTGAGCATATTCCGGCGACATTGTCCATATTTCAATGACAAAATAGCATATTCCAGTGACAAAAAGCATATTCCGGTGACCACGCGACCAGATTCCGGCAACCAGTGGCCGAATTCCGGCGACCAAAATTTTTTGCAGAAAATAAAATAAAAATATATTTTTTATTATTAGTTACACATATTTTTCATAATGATAATTATACCCCTGCTTTGATTTTACACGAGGTCAACTTAACTAATAAGAAGTCATCACAACTAGAGGTGGCAATTAGGATCCAAATCCATGAATCCAATCCATCCACCAAATTATCCACCTAATCCAATCCATTTAAATCCAATCCATTTGATCCAAATCCAATTGGATTAGTGGATTCATGGATCAATCCATGGATCCAAATGGCAAATTACGATTTGATACCTATATTTTTTATATTTTACATTTTGGTACCTAAAATTTATATTTTTATACGAAAAATATCATTGGAAAATTACATTTTGGTACCTAAAATTTTTCATTATGACATTTTAGTACCAAAACTTTTCAAAATTTACATTTTGGTCCAAGCCTTGGATGTCATTTGGATTCATGGATCAATCCACCAATCCATTTGATCCAATCCATGAATCCACCAATTCATTGGATCCACCAATCCAATCCACGAATCCACGAATCCGATCCAATTGCCACCTCTAATCACAACCCTAGCTTTCTATTGGTTGGAGACTAGTGTTGTCACCCTCACAACAAAATTTGTGTTGTTACATTAACCGGTCCCCCTAGGAGTTAGCAATGGTGGCAAGAGCAGCTGCTCGCAATTGGTTGTACGGACGAGTAAAACATTAATTGCGGTTTGCGGCTTTGAACCGCAACCGAGCAGTTTCGGATTAATCCGACTGCGAACCACAAGCCACTAAAAATTCAGACCGCATATTAAACCACTGCAAAAGCGGTTCGGTGCGGTTTGGAGCGGTTTGACCATACCATGCCCGCCCTTGTATATAGCCATGTCTACGAATCACATAAGGAACTTAATTCCTTCCCAGCCAAGTAAATGAAACACGGCAAGAGGATTATCCCACTCCAACTCGGCTATAACATCAAAAGAGATATTTTCCTTCTCCAATCGGCAAACATACCGTTTGGTATAAATGAATTCCATAAGTTTTGAGGAATTCATTTTGAAATAAAATATTTTTGTGTTTGGTATTAAGAAGAATTCATTTTCAATTCTAAATTATGAATTCTACGGAATTGGAACTAGTTATAGCAATTCCGAAGAATTGAGATAGAATCTCCAAATGAATTCCACAAGTATTTACTAATTATAATAGAATGACATGATTATCTTCTTTTATTAACTAAATTACTTATATATATGACATACCAAGCACAGAAACTCATTTGACAATGGATTCTACACAACACTTCAATGATTTGAATATAACATACCAAACATAAGATTTCATTTGACAATGAATTATACACGGTAATTCATTTTACAATGAAATGAATTATCGATTCATTTGGTACCAAACGGTATGCAAAGTAGTAAGCAAACACAATTCAATTGACTTGATTAACACTAATGAATCAGCCAATATCCTGGCCGCCACACAATCAAAGGTAGATTTTTTTTTTAACCTAACCGAATTATAGTTCAGTTTGAAACCGGTTGTTGGAACACCTTGTGCGGCTCGGGTTATATCAGGTTTGGTTCAATTAAAATAAAATCGAACCTATGCCCACCGCGACTCATGATAAACAACTAGCTAGAGGATATTTTCTTGGAATGTTGCTTAATGGTTTTTATAACCGTTATATGTCAATAACCAATCATGTTAAGGACTTAAGGCCAATGATCAGCGCCATAATTGTTGAATCAATCCATCCTAGTTGTGATTCCCATTAGAGAATATTATACGGTCATTATATTAAATTAAACAAATGATCATTAGTTAAGTAAGCACTTTGAATATTGTTTCTAGCTAGTCGTATATGATCATCAGTCAAATGCTGAATTTGCATCGTAACAACCACGAATTGATTGTTCTTGTTACAAAGAAACAAAAACCATATTACCAAAAAAAAAAAAAACAAAAACCAAATTATTAAAAGAAGAGAAAGTAAGCAACACCATTCCAAAATAAAATAAGATTGATTCAGTTATTAAGATTTTTTTAAGTAATCGGAGAGAGATCATAAACTTAGAACACTTAATATTATGCTTTAAAGTATTGGTGTTTTAAAATACAACTTAAAGTTGTACTATAAAAGAATTTGACATTTATGTAATGACACAACTTTACATAAAAGTACAACACCATTTCAAAATAAAATAAGATTGATTCAGTAATGAAGACTTTTTTTTGTAGTAGTATGTTGAGGGAGATCGGAAACTTATTAAGGGTTTATTATCTCGTCGGATATTGGGCCAGAAGAGCGAGAACGGCCCGTCTGCTAGATGTGCAGCTTCCCAGCCCACGTCCACTCCGCTGCATGTTGCTCGTTTTACTTGTATCTCGGGATATATAAATCCCACTACTGTACGACCTATTACCATCGTGAAATAATAAGAAAACCCTAGTTTCGTGGACGTAGTTCTCACACACTGTGAGGCTGAACCACGTTAAAATCCTTGCGTCAAGCTCTTATTTCGCGTTATAGTTTGATTTTTATCATGGTATCAGAGCGGGTTGATTCAGCTCTTTGAAAGTTCTTGTTTGAGGTCTAGTCATGGGTGACGAGAAGAACAAGGGGGAGAAGTCCATCGTCGGCGCAAGTCAGGTCGGCGCCGGCCGAGACCAAAACCCATTGTCAACGTTTTATCTTCACCCATCCGAAACAGCGAGTGAGCTGCAGGTTGCGGAAGTTTTGACCCCTTCTAATTATGGCGAGTGGATCGTAGAGATGACTGATGCGCTTATTATCAAAAATAAGTTTGGTTTCGTCGACGGCATCGCTGTCAAGCTGGAAGACGAGATTGGAGTTCGAGCCTGGACGAGATGCGATGCCATGGTTTGGGGGTG
This sequence comes from Linum tenue, assembly GCA_946122785.1. Taxonomy (NCBI): domain Eukaryota; kingdom Viridiplantae; phylum Streptophyta; class Magnoliopsida; order Malpighiales; family Linaceae; genus Linum; species Linum tenue. The sequence goes on from CAMGYJ010000006.1 coordinate 8,677,756, forward strand.
GTTGCGCACCGCCATGGACAAAGAGGTTCGGGCCACTATGCGGTATGCCAAAACTTCGCGTGAGATCTGGCTTGATCTCAAGGATCGATTCGGGCAAGGTAGTCCATCACGTGCCTACGAAATCAGACGTATGGTCAGCTTGCTACAACAAGAGAAGCGGAGTGTGTCAGCCTTCTACACTCGTCTTTGGACTTTTTGTGAGGAGTCACAGTCTATTTCGCCCTCGCCAAAATGTACATGTGGTTTGTGCACTTGTGGATTGGAGCGTCGAACAAAGGAACGAGATGAAGGGGCGCGATTGTTCGATTTCCTAATGAGGTTAGACGATAGTTTCAGCACCATTAGTTTCAGCCGAAAGCATCTCAAGTTGAGTCAGAAAGCCCAGTCGTTGGCTTCACTATGCAGCAGCTGGACCAGCAGAAGGTTCTCTTTTCTCATCGAATGGCAGCCGAGTCGCCTACTTCTAACATGGCAGGTATGCTTTCCCCTACGTCTGAATGGTTAATCGATTCAGGATGCAATGTGCACATTGTGTGCGATGATTCAGCCTTAAGTAATATAGCCGTGGATATCTCAAGTCGGCCAGTCAAAATACCAAATGGGGACAGTGTTCCAGTTGAGAAAGTGGGTTCGGTTGTCTTATCATCTAGTCTGAAGTTGGATCGTGTGTTACATGTTCCTGGTTTTCGTTGTAATCTGCTATCGCTCAATCGATTGACGAAGGAGAATGAGGTTGCTTTAATCTTTCTCTGTGAATTTTGTATTCTCCAGTACTTACAATCCAGGAGCGTGATTGGGAGGGGAATTCTCCGTGACGGGCTGTATTATCTGCGTCTGTTTAGTGAGCAGGAACGGTTGGCGTTTGTAGCTAGAGTTGATGACACTTCTGCGGCGGTTTGGCATTCACGGTTGGGGCACCTTTCTAGTGCCAAGATGACGCATTTGAAGTCCCTATTGTCTCCGAATTTTTTTGATGATTTAGCTCCGGATAATTTTCATTCTTATTCCCGTGCAAAACAAGTTCGAACCCCTTTTGTTTCTAGTTCTATAAAGACGTCGACATGTTTTGATCTCATTCATTTGGATTTTTGGGGTGGTTATAAAGTTGCTTTGTTGAGTGGAGCTCATTACTTTCTCACCATAGTCGATGATTATAGTCGAAGTGTATGGGTTTATCTTCTCCGTTTTAAGTCTGAAGTAGGCCGCTACTTAATGATGTTCTGCGAGATGGTTAAGACGCAGTTCAATCGCCAGGTTAAGGGATTCAAACAGATAATGGGACCGAGTTTCAGACTAGTGTTTTACTCGATTATTATGCTCAACATGGGATCAATTTTCACACTAGATGTACCGACACTCCACAGCAGAATGGAGTCGTTGAACGCAAGCACAGGCACATACTCAACACTGCTCGAGCTCTTCGTTTTCATGCTGGTTTACCAATTCAGTTCTGGGGAGAGTGTGTGCTCACGACAGTTTATTTGTTGAACCGTATTCCAACGAAGGCTACTGGAAAGACACCTTTCAAAGTCTTGTTTGGAAAATCAGCGTCTTATAGTCATCTTCGCGTGTTTGGGTGTCTCGTTTACGCTAAAGACACACATCACGGGTTGCACAAGTTCGCCGAACGGGGGCGTACATGTGTGATCCTTGGATATCTTTCTGGACAGAAAGGATATCGTCTCTATGATCTTGTTACTCAACAGCTGTTTGTGTCCCGGGATGTCAAGTTTGTGGAAAATCACTTCCCTTTTCGCACTCCAGAACTGTCGCTGCTACATTGGGTTCCATCAGTAGGCAGCTCGTTCCCCATCATTGAGGATGATTTATTTAATTCTCCTCCTTTGTCCATCCCCCCCGATCGGTCGCTTAGTACAGTGTCCTCTGAGTCCTCCCCTCGTCGTCCAGGTGGGTCGACATTTGATGCGCCCATCTCGTTCGCACATGTCGCGTCACCTCCTCCTGGGTCTTCTCCACCGGGCGAAGCTACTTCTCAACCAGTTGATCAAGTCCCCCTGCGCCACGGTGATAGGGTAAGAGTTAGGCCAAAATACCTAGAGAACTATCTCACTGATGATCAGCTGGCCCATTCGGTAACCTACCCCTTGTCCACACATGTCTCTAATGGTCGCGTTAGTCCTCAATACCATGCGTTCCTGGCCAAGGTTACTCGGCATGATGAACCTCGCAGTTTCAATGAGGCCGTCAACCATGCTGTTTGGCGCGAAGCTATGGAGAGAGAGATTGCAGCTCTTATACAGAATGGTACTTGGAGCTTAGTTGATCTTCCTTTGGGCAAGCGTATTGTAGACTGTAAATGGGTTTTCAAAATAAAGTACCGTCCTGATGGGAGCATCGAGCGCTATAAGGCGCATCTTGTTGCAAAGGGTTTTACTCAAGTTGAAGGAGTGGATTATCATGATACGTTTGCTCCCGTCGCGAAGTTGGTTACTGTTCGTTTTCTGCTCGCCGTTGCGGTCACGCGTGGCTGGTCAATCCACCAGCTCGACGTAAATAATGCTTTTCTGCATGGGGATCTCACTGAGGAGGTCTATATGAGGATTCCCCCTGGTTTTGCTGCTCGTGGTGACACTCGTTTCTGTCGTCTTCGCAAATCTGTATATGGGCTACGACAAGCGTCGCACATGTGGTATCACAAATTTACTGCAGCACGAGCTTGGTTTCCGTGCCTCTCCAACCGACCATTCTCTGTTCGTGTATAAGCGTGGTACCACTTTTGTCACTGCTCTTATATATGTTGATGATGTCCTTCTTGCTGGTAACGACTTAGATTTCATCAACATGGTTAAGTCGTTCCTTGATCGACGGTTTAGTATTAAAGATTTGGGCACACTTCGGTACTTCCTTGGGATTGAAGTGGCTTGTTCCCTGCGTGGCATTGTCCTTAGCCAGCGGAAGTATACTCTGGATATTCTTGAAGAGTCCGGTATTCAAGGTGATCGTCCTATTCTTTTCCCGGTTGAGCAGAATCATCATCTCACTAGTTCGTCTGGTACTATTCTTCCTGATGGCTCTGCTTATCGTCGTTTGGTGGGCCGATTACTTTACTTGACTATCACACGACCTGATATTACTTATGGTGTTAACATCCTCAGTCAGTTTGTCCATGCTCACACTCAAGCTCACATGGACGTTGCTATTCGAATTCTGCGCTATCTCAAACAATCTCCTAGGCAGGGCTTGTATTTTCATGCCACTGGTTCTCTCGATCTCGTCGCATACTGCGATGCCGATTAGGGCGGTTGTGAAAGCACACGTCGTTCTACTAGTGGTTTTTTTATCAGTCTTGGTGATGCTCCTGTCTCTTGGCGTACTAAGAAACAGAAGGTGGTTGCTCGGTCATCTGCTGAAACAGAAGGTGGTTGCTCGGTCTCTTGGCGTACTAAGAAACAGAAGGTGGTTTCACCCACGCCACTCTACTGCGATAATCAGGCCGCGCTTGACATTGCTGCTAATCCGGTCTTCCACGAGCGCACTAAACACGTGGAAATGGATTGTTACTTTGTTCGTGAGAGGGTGGTGTCTCGTGATGTTGCGCCTTGCAAGGTTAGCTCACAGCTCCAACTTGCTGATATCTTCACCAAAGGGCTTGGCTCCGAGCGTTTTCAGTTCCTTTTGAACAATACTTTTTAATTATTTTTTTATTAATAATTTTCAATTACTTCTAGGTTACTATTTTGAACCAGTTTCAATGATATGTTATATTCGATTCTTTCTCTCGTCTAGCGAGAGTCTGCTCCCTAGAAAATTAGGTTTTTTCTAGGGTTTTGTGGAAAGTGGTCGTCTTCGTTGTTGACTCGGAAACTGTTCTTCGTTTCTGTGTTGGTGTGGTACAAGGTTGTTCTCGTTTTTAAATATCCGGTTGAGAGGCTCAATCCTGTCATCGAATTCTGAGACTTTGGCGTTAAGGTAGTGTCCAGAATAGTTTGTGTGCTAGTTTTCAAGCCCTAACGTGCCTCCTGCACGGTAGGGTTTCGAGTGAGAGTTTTCCTAAGATTGACGATCTATAATCGAAGGGGTCTCGACTAAAATTTTGCAAAGGGAAGCCTTAAGCTGCCTCCTGCGCTTAGGGTGAGGGAGAGATCAAGTTTTCGGTACCTGTCTTTGGTTACTTTGTAGCAGTTCTTTTTCGTGCTTTACACGAAAGCTTTCTCAATCGAATGGATCAACAAGATACTGCTAAGACTCCGCCTAAGGACTCAGCTAACGAAGGTGATGGTAGGGAGTCGCAAAAGGAGAAGCAACCTATGTCAAGTCCTCAAACGATGATTACTGAAGAGGCAAATCTAGAGATGGCAGTGGGGGTCAAGGCCTTTAATCCGGAACTTCTGGCCGCTCAGATTGAGAAGGTTTCTCTAGCAGAAGAAGATCCCTTAGTAGTGGAAGATGGTGACTTAGATTCGGTGCTGGTACGAGCTGTTGCAATGCTAGGGCTTACTGGAAGGCTGGTGGTTGCAAAAAAACCAAATATAATGTCTATGAAGATAGCCTTAACAAAAGCCTGGAATCTCAAACAGGGTTTTCAAATAACAGACTTAGGGGATCAACTATTTGCTTTCCAGTTCTTGGAACAGAGCGATCGCGACAAGGTTTACTTCGGGGGACCTTGGCACTTTGAAAACAATCTGCTGATTTCAAATCAGCTTACATTTTTCACAAGCCGAAAGCTGTCAATTTCTACATTATGGATATATGGATTCGAATTTATCGTCTTCCAGCGGCCCTGAGAACCACGGAGATGGCTCATACGATAGGAAACAGATTTGGAAAACTGGTTTGGATGGATAACAGACATGAATGCATATGGGACGATTTCCTCAAATTGCGTATTGAGAAGGATATCAGAACACCCCTGAAAACGGAATTGAAGCTGAAACTCTAAGAAGACATTGCAAAATTTGAAGTGAAGTACGAAAAACTGCCCAGGTTTTGTTTCAACTATGGCAGGGTGGGACACCCACAAATCAATTGTGAATACCGGAAAGCAGCGGACCAGATCCTCTATGGCCCGGACCTCAGGGTGGGCCCTCTGCAGAATAAACCCTGGCGGTCTAAATTGGAGAAGGAGGAACAGGGCGAAATATGGACTGCACTTCGAGCTAAATTTGACAGGGAGCGAATGACAGAAGAAGCTAGACAAACCGAAAAGAGAGCTATGGCTTATCCAATAAACCATAACAGATTAGAAGAGCCGAAAAAAAGCGGAAGGATACAAGTCTTTCCCGGAAATGCAACAACAGGGACCTAAACCGAAATTTCCCTCAGTTAGGCTTATGAAAGAGCCATGGAAAGATTCGGCCGAGGAGATATGGAACCATCAGCAAGAGGTGGCCAGAGGAGAGTGGACATTAGACAAGCTAAAGGAGAAGGTGGAACGAGAGAGGGCAAGAAAGAATGAAACTTACTATGAGAAGTACCTCAACAATTGGGATATATATGGGGCAGGCTGTGAGGATAATTTGGAAACCCCTGAAACTATTCAGAAGCTCAGAGAAGACGAGAGTGCGAAGCAAACCACTCAGTCACAAAATAGTGGAGAACAGAAGGGGAGGGAGATACCACAATCTTTGGGGAACAATAAGCAGGAGGATAAGCAACAACCTACTAGCTATGGCGATATGGAACACCAGACAGCTGTGGATATGAGTCTCAAGACCATGGATCAACGAACTAATATGACAACACACCTTTTGCAAACTTCGGAACCGTTGGTGTTTAACATGGGAATAAGCTCTCAGGTGAAAACAGGAGGAAGAAAGCAAGAAACCTGGAAGAAGAATCCGAACCCAAGACAGGGAATACAGAATAGTGGCCACCTGTCACTAACTCCTCAGAAGCGAGCTCTTAATAGCCAGGAAAGCCAAAAAGGGGAAGAGGAATCGAAAAAAGAAAAGGCAGTGTGCAGGTGGATGTCACAACTGAGATTGGGAGGAATAAGACTGATCTGGATCTGGAAGAAGTGAATGTGGATGGCGACTTGGCGGACTCTGCAACAAAGCAGAGCCGCCCAGCCCAATGATTTGCCTAAGTTGCAATTGTCGAGGGTTGGGGAATCCCTCGGCAATTAGGAAAGTCAAGTCTCTTCTCCAGAGACAAAACCCCCATGTTGTTTTCTTAATGGAAACAAAGAAGAAGCATCGTGAATGGAGAACTTTGTTACAAAATTGGGATGGAAGAATGGTTTTGGAGTGGGTTCTGAAGGAAGATCGGGAGGTCTTATAGTCCTATGGAAAGAAGATATGAAGGTTGAGGTCAAAGGATACTCAAGCAATCATATCGATCTGTGCATTGAGGAGGATGACAGATCTTGGCGGTTAACTAGAATATATGGCTGGCCAGAGCAAAGAAACAAGGCCCGAACCTGTAAACTGCTGGAGGATCTGAGTGAGTTTACTAATTTGCCGTGGTTAGTTATGGGTGACTTCAATCTAATTCAAAGCTACGAAGAGAAACATGGGACGCACTTAGCGTGTGTAGAAGAGATGGACAACTTCAATCAAACACTAAGTTACTGTGGGTTGGAGGACTTGGGATATTATGGTAGAAAATTTACATGGGACAACAACCATAAAGATGACACTTTTCTTGAGGAAAGATTGGATAGAATGGTAGCTACTATGAGTTGGAAACATTTTTTTCCAAATTCAAGGGTGAATCATGTCAGGCGTTGTGGCTCTGATCATAATCCCATAGTTCTCCACACGAAGATTGAGGAAGAAGAGGAAATAAGGTGGGGTCACACCTTCAGATTCGAAGCGGTTTGGCAGCAACATCAGGATATAAAGCAAGTAATCAGTCAAGGGTGGAGAAGTGAACAAAGTCAAGGTGTGTTGGATAGAATTGCTAACTGTGAAACGAAGCTTAAGCTATGGAGTCAAGAGGTGTTTGGGACGATGAAGGCCAGGAAACGCAAGTTGGAGAAAGCACTGGCCAAGTTAGAGAAGCTGAACATGTCTGCTGCTTTGGTTAGTCAACGTCAGGCTCTGGAAACTGAACTGAATGAGATTCTAGAGCAAGAGGAGCTACTTTGGAAACAAAGATCAAGGTCAGACTGGCTAAAAGAGGGGGATAAGAATACCAAGTATTTCCACAGAAGAGCCTCGGAGAGAAGAAAGAGGAATACCATTAAGAAGCTTAAGGATGAAAATGGAGCTTGTTTTGCAGGACAAGAAAATGTTACAGAGTGTCTTGTTAACTTCTACAAGCAATTGTTCAAAGCGGGAGAGAGGGCTCAAGGAAGTACAGTCTTGGATGTGGTTCCAAGAAAGGTTACTGAGTCGATGAATGATGAACTACTTCAACCTTTTACAAGAGAAGAGAGATCTGGGGAGCTATTAAACATATGGGACCATTAAAAGCCCCAGGGGAAGATGGATTACCAGCTTTGTTCTTCCAGAAAAACTGGTATATCATTGGTGATTATGTGACTAAGGAACTCCAAGGTTTCCTAGAAGCAGGAGCTTTCCCCAAGCTCTCAACCACACTTTGTTGGCTTTGATCCCTAAAACGAAAACCCCTCAAAGCCCTGTGGATTTCAGACCTATTAGTCCGTGTAAGGTCCTCTACAAGATACTATCTAAAGTCTTGACTAATAGGTTGAAAAGGATTCTGGGAGATATTATAGTGGAAAACCAGAGTGCATTTGTTCCTGGAAGATTAATCACTGATAATATCATTATTGCATTTGAATGTTTTCATACAATGGCCAAGAAGAAACAAGGAAAGAGGGGTTACATGGCTGCAAAGTTGGACATCACTAAAGCTTATGACAGAGTTGAGTGGGATTTTCTTGAGGCTATCATGGTCAAGCTGGGGTTTGCAAGAAGATGGATAGACCTTATTATGACATGTGTTTCTATAGTCTCTTTCTCTATATTAGTTAATGGTCATCCATCTAAGGTGTTTACTCTTACCAGAGGACTCAGGCAGGGAGACCCCATATCCCCCTACTTGTTTCTACTTGTTGCAGAGGGTCTTTCTGGCTTAATTTCTCAGGCAGAGAGGGACAAACAGATTAGTGGTCTGCGGGTTAGGAGAGAAGCACCAGTCATCTCTCATTTATTGTTTGCTGATGACAACATTCTTTTTACTAAGGATACAAAACAAGATTGCGAGAAACTAAAGAACATTCTAAGACTCTATCAAATCGAGTCAGGACAACAAGTAAACCTAGTGAAATATGAGTTGTCTTTCAGTCCAAACATTAAGTTGGAGACAAGGGAACAGTTGGAAGCCATCCTAGGAATGAAGGTGGTAGATGCCCATGAGAAATACTTGGGTCTGCCTACAAGAGTGGGACGTGAGAAGAAGGCTGTGTTTGGCTATCTGGTTGATAGGGTACATCAAAAGGTAAAGCATTGGAAAGGAAGTTTGCTATCAATAGGTGGAAAAGAGATCCTCATCAAATCTGTTGCACAAGCCCAGATGCCATATGCTATGTCACTCTTTCATATCCCAGTTGGTACTTTACAAGAAATTCAAAGGTTGATTGCCAATTTTTGGTGGGGACAACAAGAAGAAGAAGGAAGAACACATTGGCTGCGTTGGGGGGAGTTGTGCAAACCAAAGAAAGTAGGAGGGTTAGGTTTAAAAGATCTACAGAGCTTTAATAAAGATCTGCTTGGCAAGCAGGTGTGGAGACTAATTTCCAAACCTAACTCTCTCACTACTAGAGTGTTAAATGCCAAGTACCATCAAAACAGAGATGTCATGGAGGCTGAGTTGGGTTATAATCCCAGTTTTATTTGGAGGGGCTTGCTATCTGCTAGAGATCTGGTGGCTAGAGGATACATATGGAGGCTGGGGAATGGGAACAGTATAGATATCTGGCAGGACAAATGGGTGCCAGCTGCGCAGGATTACAAAATTAAATGTTTTCCCGATTGGAGAATACACCTTTGTGTCTGAATTGATCAATTATGAAGAGCAGTCTTGGAATATGGAACTACTACAAACTCACTACCTGCAGGAAGACATGAACAACATCCTGAAGATTCCCATTCCAAGGGTGATGACGAGGGACGAGAGAGTATGGGCTATGGAAAAGTCAGGAGACTATACTGTTAAGTCTGCCTATAAGTTGTGGTTAAACAGGGATGATGAGAAGAGGGGGGAATTCTACTCTCCAGTAAATTGGGATAGACTCTGGAAGCTCCAGATACCACAAAAGGTAAAGGTCTTTGTGTGGAAGTGGGCTAGAAACATCCTCCCTGCAGGGGCTAAAATTGTTGAACGGATTCAAGAAGGCAGCGACGGATGTCCCTTTTGCGATCTCAAGGAAACTCAAGATCACATTTTCAGGGAGTGCGGTTGGGTTCGGCGAGTTTGGCGACCTAGTCCACTATTATCTATGTTCTTGAAGGGAGAGAATCTTACCTCGGAGGAGTGGCTGTGCGAGATGCAGGAGACAGAGGGGGATGAGCTAATTGGACAACTCCTGGTGGCGCTTTGGTTCATCTGGGATCAGAGGAACTGTCAATTGTGGAATAAACAAAAAAAATGGAGGAATGGGAGATTATAGCAAGAGCATGCAGATGGTTGGATGAATACCTGGACGCACAGAGAAAGGGAGAACCCACTGCTGATGAAGCAAACGCACGATGGTCTCCGTCGGCAACGACTGAGTTCACAATCAATGTCGACGCGGCCTGTTTGACGGATCAAGGAACTGGGATGGGGATAGTGGTGAGAGATAAGGAGGGCTCCTTCTGTCTGACGGCAGTTAGGCGAACGAGGCGACGATGGGATCCGAAACTCGCCGAAGCTATGGCGGTGCATTTTGGAGTCAAATTGGCCGGCCGACATCATTTCCTCTCTACTGAGATCCAGATAGACCGCCAAACGGTGGAGAGATTGATGAGAGGAGAAAGACAGTCGAAGCTGGAAATAGGCCGGGTTTGTGATGAAACCAAAAAGCGGGCGTCGGAGGTGGGCCGATTTGATAGGAAGTTTGTGGGCCGAAAATTGAATGAGCCAGCACATGTAGTGGCCCACTTGGATTGTGACTGGGAAGGGGAAACAATTTGGGTTGATAGTCCACCGAATTCCATTATGCTTCTTCAACAAAATGAAGCTAGTGTAACAAACATTCCCCGCAATTAATAAAAGACAAAAGCATTTCTATAAAAAAATATGTTATATTCAGTTACATAATGATATACTTTGAAATCGTTATAATTTATGAAGAAAAATTACATAAAATTATCGTTCAAAAATTAAAAAAAAGTATTATCATATTCGACTAATACCCAACTAATATACTCTTACTCTTAATTAGTAGAATTTGGATCTCAAATCCGAATCCAAACAAGTAGAATACTTCTCAGCCTAATCTACAAAATTTATTGGTGTTGCCGTGAAAACAAGAACAAACCGAAAAGGGGAAAACCAACACAAACAAAGATTATTTTCCATTAATAATTTTCAATTACTTCTAGGTTACTATTTTGAACCGGTTTCAAATATATGTTATGCTCAGCTTACATAATGATATACTTTGAATCGTTATAATTTATGAAGAAAATTAACATAAAATTATCGTTCAAAAATAAAAAAGTATTATTATATACTACTATAATACCCAACTAATATACTTTTACTCTTAATTAGTAGAATTTGGATCTCAAATCCAAATCCAACAAGTAAAATACTTGTCAGCTAATGTACAAAATTTATTGGTGTCGTCGTGTAAACAAGAAGAGACCGAAAAGGGGAAAACCAACACAAAGGAAGATCAGAAAATGGCAAATTAGTGCGGTAATGTCGAAAGTATACAACAACGCTGTAACATTTTGTTCTCTTCGAAAGCGACTAGCAGCGGTCGCCACCTAACGGCAAAACCGACCACAGCAACCGAAAGCTGCACCAGAGATTAAACTATATAAAGTGGATAAACAAAGAAGAAACCTACAGAAAGAGGGAACTCAAATCATGCCACACAAAGTCGGCATTAATTAATCATATTTAATATAAAAACAATTAGCTAGAGACTTATCACAATCACAATTCACATACATATAGCTAGGTATAAGAATACATCATTGTGATTACTGTTTGTGCCACGTAACCTTCCTCTCCTAAAGACCCCCGCACGCCTCCGCTCTCTCGCACGCGTCCGCTCCCTGCACACACAGACGCCCACCGAGCCCCTTGGAAGGGCTCGTTAGCACTCTGACGCTCAAGTTAGTATGACCCTTTTAGAGAGAGAAGTAGGATATGAGTTTTAGAAAGAAGTTGGAACCTCCTTAAATGAGCTCCACCCACTTCACTATTTATACCCGGGGTTGGGTCGACCACTGCCCCCCAAATCCGCCCCACGTCATCACCTCATTAAATGCACTGTACCTTACCCCTTTCCTGCGCCCCGACACTCTGACACAACCTCTCCCTTCTGGGGCGCATGGCCCGCCTCTTGTCCCCTCCGTACGCTTTTAACCGTTGCCCCCCTCTTTGTCGTCATGCGCCCTTCCTTGGGCCGGGCTCCACCAACGGGCCCGCGGCCCCTAGTTCCTACCTTTGGGCGGGCTTTCTCCCTATCCGGCCCACTCTTCCGACCCATTATGACTCTTTGGGCTCTTTATTTGGGCCTCTCCTTGTATGCCCCCCAACAATTACTTTTAATAATTCAGTTTTAAGACTTTACAAAGTTATCTTTTATGTGGTGTAACATCATTTTATAAATTGTTAAATGTGGAGGGTTTATGTCAAGTGCCAAGTATTATGGTTGGTCAATGACTCAATGCTGCGTGCTTTAGATTCCATGGGGGTGAACTTTGAACATTTATTCTTCAAATGTCTTCTATGTTGTTTGCTTATACGGGCAAACAGTCCGATTGAGAAATTTTCTCCGACTCTTAATATTTGATGATTTTAACATGTGATGTCAATGGTTGCTTTACTCAGCGACCAACGTGATATATCCTTAATTATACGAGAATATGAAAGTCTCATAACATAATAGTTTCTGAGCGCGCTCAACATCTTGTGTGGTCCTTAATTACCATCGAATATTGCTAAAAAGTACTTGAGTTTCCCACTCGTCATTTGATATCCCCATCGTGGTATTCATCTCCTACTTATGCATACTGGTGGTCTCCTCCTTGCCGCTTGAAAATAAATGTTGATGTTGTTGCTAGGAGGTCTGAAGTTCTCCGAGTTTGGTTGTGCAAGCCTCTGATAAAGGGGTTCTATTTATAGTGAGCTTGCAAATATAGGGTCATTTCTTATCGATACTTAAGACGGGTGATTTATTTCCCGATAGCTCGTCTTGGCACCCTACTTTGAGATAGTTGTTCATTAGCTCCAACATTGATTGTTGATGGATGTGGTATAGGTAATTTTGTATTTCAAAACTGTCAATTACCAAATGTCTTCTCTAAAAAGTGTGGTAGAGTTTCGAATGGTTCATTGATAATGAAGCGAGTTGTCCATATATCGAATGAAGTCTTTAATTGTTTTTCTTGGAGTTAACATTATTTGATTTTGATGGATTTATTGGTGAGTTTTTTCTTTGTTTTATTATACTAATTTATATTCGATCAGAGTACAAATTTCAATCTGATTTGCTCCTCAAAGCACATACATAATCATTGAGTAAACCAAGTTAGATTGATCTTTGAATAGGATGACGAGTGGATCTATTGCCAACGGTAAACATAAAAATTTCGACCAATAAAAAGGCCATAATGGGACAGCTTGAATAATGATCACTGCACTTTGAGGTCACTAACCAAGCACCCCATGAATTTTTGATTCTTAACAAACTTGTCATGAAGTTTTACTATTTAACATAATGGTCCCTCTAGGTTTCTCCATCTTCGTCCTAATTTTTTTTTCCCACCTGACTTTTCCATATATCTACGTGCCAACTTAAGTTGGAAAACCTAGACTATAATTAGCCGAATTTGTAAATAAGAACTCCCACTTACATGGTCAATCCATTGTAAACAAGAACCAACTGAAAACAAACTTGTTATTCAGCCGAGTTCTAATCCGCATTATTCAATCACTACAGTTCTATACTCTTTGTGCATTTCGATAGTTGATAGTTGGTAAGACAGTCTATATAACATTTTCATAGTCAATACTGCCAAGTTTAGAGGTGAACATGGTTTGACTCGGTCCATTACGGAATCGAAACAAAACCAAAACAGACTAAAAGGAGGAACATAATTGAATTAAAAGTAAATTTGATTTTATTCGGTTCGGTTTAGTTAGATTGTTTTTACTTTCTTTATAAACATTCATTATGGACAGGCATTGGGTGTGTTAGGAATGTTTTACACGAAAAGTCACCCACCACAACTAAGCTGGTGAATTTAAATATGACCACAATCGCCCAAATATCAAACATTGGGTGAGTTGGTTGGGTGGATGCAGTTTGAGGGTGATTTGGGTCGATAAGTACATAAATTTCAACATTTGTCTTCGAATTGGAATAAACAACAACTAAGGAAATATTTTTATAAAAATTTTCTGAATAAATCAACCTATGGATGCTACCAATTAGTATTAGAAGATCAATATTTAGCCAGACATAAAACTTATAGATAATGAAAACACGAAAAAAATTTGAGTTCAATTGAGAGTTTTTGAAATTTATTTGTAAAATATATGTGAGTGGTGGGTTTGATAGGTTGACCCACACCCACCCATATTTTGGTCGGTTGACCTGGGTTTAGAAGCTAATAGGCTTTGTCCATTACACCCACTAACAGCATGGCGGGTTGAATTTTATCGGGTGGATATGGGTGGGTTCGACGGGAGAGGTGACTCATCCAAAGTTCATTCCTTGAACTAATGAAATAGAAAGTAAACCTCATTATACATTCAAGTTAGTCGAATTCGATTCAAATATTGTTTTTATTTGGTGTGGACTGGATCATAACTAATCGCTAATCGAAATGAGAGTTTCCACTTACTATTCCAATCTTGACAGTAGGGTTGGGAAAATTAATAGACCAGACCGTTTGAAAAACCGTGGACCAAACCAGATCACATAGTTTGGTTTGGATGACTGGATCGTAGACCGTGAAGAATGGTCCGGTCTGGTCCATGGTCTGTATTATATGAAGTTTTGAACTCTTGGTCTAGTTTGGTCTAGACTGCAGTTTACCGGATCAAACCGTCGATCTAGCCGACTTCCCAATACATGTTAGTATCCCACTCGACCACTCTCCCAAATCTCCCAAGTCCCAACGAGACTCAAGTCTCAACTATAATTTTGAGAATCTCATCCCTCCTTCATTGACAACCACATTTCACTAGAGAATAGAGACGATCGTGTCTCCATACGACATTATGTTAATGTTTGTGACGTTATGGTGCGAGTTGGGATTTTTTGACTTTGTATCTTTGTTATTTACTAAGATTTAGGGAGTCAAAATTATTCATGCATGTTGGATTTTATGTTTTAAGGCAAAAAGTAATTTTTTCCTCGGTTATTGCTTCAATTTTTAATGTGGTCGACTTAACAAAGTGTTCATTTTTTGTTCAATGTGGTCTGTCTGGACCAGACCGTACCGGATCAGACCGCACATGCATGGTCTGGTATGGACTGTATAATATACGGTTCGGTCTCTGGTCTATACTTTAGTCTCTCGGTCTGAACTGCAACTCGTCTATATGGTCTGGTCTGAACCAGACCGCACCGTTTTCCAGTCCTACTTAACAGAAAAACACTTGATGACAATGTATTGAATGGTGTGACACGTTAGACATTCCAAACTTCAAAGGCAAAGTTTGTTACAAATCAAAATTGGACAACCAATTTGTTAATGACACTAAACTTTGGTGACCGTTAAGGCATCAACCCAAAATGAGAAGAAAGAAGGAGAAAAAGGGCAAAAACAAGAGGGGTCGAGAAAGGCAACTGCATTCCTTCCTTCCTCCCGAGTGAGCCACATCAAACCGCGCTGTCGTCGTGCTGGAGTCCTGTAAAAGCCTCTGTAAACCAACCATTCCTTTTTCTTCTCTCTTTTCCCAATTTCCTTTCGAAATCATTTTCCCTTCTTCTATAAAATCCACTCCAGTAATTCTACTGTATCCTTCTCTCTTTCGTTTTAATTATCTGCTCTCCATTCATTCGCACACGGCTCTGTCTTCGCTGCCAGACACGGCAAACAACGACGACTCTCCTCCACCTCACAGTCACAACTCTGTCTCGTCTCCCCCTTTTAATACTCTTCTTCATTTCCATATCTCTGTTATCGTTTCACTGTCCCAAAGAAAGGAGCCGAGGAAACATAAAAAGCATCCCCGACTTCAGCTGTTTCAGTCTCTAATGGAGGATCGCAAGGAGGTAGCTACTTTTCCCCCCACCCTCTATGTCTCTCTTTTGTTTGGTTCTTGAGAAAATGGAGGAAAGTTAGGATTTTGATTCCTGGGTCTGTTCATTTCGTTTGGATTGTCTTCTGGGTACTTTCTCTCGAATCATTTTTAAGTAGCTAGCTCGAGTTGGGGTTTTTATAAAAGAGATGAAAATTGTTTAGATTTTCTCTATATCTTGTTTTCTTCCTGAGAAAACATGAAATAAAGTGAGGGAATTTGATTCCTGGGGTTATTGATGATTTGATGTTGCTGGTTTTGCTTTCTGGGTCTCCTTTCACTTTCCTCTCACCATTCAAGCAGCTAGGAGGAGAAGCCCTCGATGATTAGCCATGGCTGCTTTTGGCCATTCTTTTGCTTACATATTCGTACCTTTCTTTTCTGCATTTTGCTTTCTAAATCACCAGCAAAACATTGGATGCTATACCCTTTTTTGCTAGTTTTACTGTGTTATGTTCTTCATTGTTGTGTTCTTCATCAGAATAGCCTGGGAGAGGTTAAACTATTTAATTAATAGCTTCGACATTAGCGAAACATTCGAAACAATTCCTTTTTTTTTTTTTTTTTGCTTTCTTAGGAGAGGTTGCCTGCACAAAATGAGAAACAGTCCAATTCACATAGGCCAGGTTTCTATAATTCCCAATTTTGTTTTTATTTGTCAATAAAGATAGGAATGAAAGCGTGAAAGACTTTTCTCCAGCTGTTGAAATTTCTTCTTTTGATAATACAGCAAAATTTCAAGTATGTTTGCCTCCCCTCCTATTGTCATTCCATTCCCATACCCAATTTTTAGTATCTAGGTTGAATTCTTCCTGTCCACTTGTTAATTTCTAGTTTCCTTTTACTTTAGATTTGTTTTGGGGAAGTCCATTAAGGAGTCCTCTATCCACCTAGGAACAAGGCCAAAATGAACAACAATAAATGAGATTTCTGAATTGTAAACTTCTTCACTTTTTTGCTAAATTAAGTGTTGCATTACATCTCCACAGAAAAACCTTTGTTAGCTTTAAGCTGTACTCATCTTAAACAGTCCATGCTGATCAAACATTTGTTATTTGGCAGAGGAATTCACCATGGCTATCAGTGCCACAGTTTGGGGACTGGGATCAGAAGGGTCCATTGCCAGACTACTCCATGGATTTCTCGAAGATCAGGGAAATGAGGAAACAGAACAAAACCAGGGCCAGCCTGGGAAATGAGGAAGAACTCATCAACCCGACAGCAAACCTGCCAAAAGTTAGCCACAACAACGACAATCAACCACAGCAATACCATCACACCAACCACCAACAACACTCCCCCACTGTAAGACTTCTTCTTTCCATTCTTGTTCTGTGTTGAAAGGCCTTAGTTTCTTGAAAGAAAAATATGACATGAGACTTCAATTTCGTCTACTTGTTATCTTACATGTTAATGGAAATCATAAGTGAAAACTCATGTTAGTCAGGTGATGTTAACACCTCTATCAAATTGGGTGCACCATATTTGTCACTGACTGTCAAGTTGTGCCTTACTGTGCTTATTAAACCATAGATAATAACAATGTCAGTATGTGATCTAAATGGTACAGATATAATTGTGGACAGAGAGTAGTTGAAGGAATTTAATTAGGGGGGCCAACAAGTAATAAAAGGATATCAATGCTCCTATGGAATTGCAGATGGGGTGTGCCATGTGGGGAGGGTTTGATGGGGCCATGAGTTGTTGAAAATGAGAAAGCTTTGGTTTATTATTATTTTTGGGTAAGAGAGAAGCTTAGGTATTATTAATTCCTTTGGGAATGAATGTACTTTGTTTAGAATACTGATTCTTCGAGGTGGGATCATGGTAGGAAATCTTGGGTTTCTTGCTTTGTTCTTAGCAGCTAACAACAAAGCTATTATTATATAATAAACATATATGTGCAAGAGAAGTCTTGAATTTGCCATTTCCTAATAAGACTTTGACATTAACAGCCTGAGTATGGTATAGAATATATGTGAGTTGTTATAGAATTCCACATCAACTGCTGTCATTCTGTGGCTAGAGCATTCTGAAAATGAGTCATGAGTCATGCCATTCTTCACTTTCAACTTCATGTGGTTCTTGTGGGAACGATATGAGATCCATTTTACTCGCCCCGAAAAGAATTGTAAAACAGAACAGAGTATAAACATTGTGTTTGGAACTCTTTTAATAATTCGATTTGTTGGAAAAGTGCTGGTTCTTGGCTGTTCTTCTAAGTTAGACCCTTGCTTATGGATTGGGTTTAAGTGATCTGTTTCTGGCTCAAATTCTATCTTCTGTGTTGGTGGCCTCATACTCACAAGTAAGAAAGGGTGTCCTTGGAGGGTAGTTGTCTTGTCTGTCAAGAAACCTTACCCTATAGCAGGTCCACATGCCATACGATATGTGGGGCAGTTATTAACTATATAGGGATGAACCAAATCAATCATTCTTTTTGTTTCATTTCCTTGTACACGATGGAGAAATCTGTGTACTGTCTGGAAAGTGGTCTGCAGAAATGCACGACTGCAGTTAACTTCTGCGTGTATTTAGTACAACACACCAACCAAACAGATCAAAATGAAACCTTTCGCCATTTTGTTGAATACCTACCTGAAGACAGAAGAGAGTTAATGGAACTATTATTACTCTTAATAGAGTATTGAGCTACTTGCTTGCTGGTGGTCTTTTAACTCCTGTAATGAACATGTTTGTGAACAGGCAAGGAGGAGCTTCTTCAGTTACTTCAACTGCTGTGTGAAAGCTTGAGAAAGAAAGGCGGCGGCCGCGGCGGCGGAAGGAATGGTGGGTGTATCATGGATCCTAGAGTGAATATTTTGTGTTGGTAGATGTTATTTCGAAGGATCTTTTTGATGTTTGTTTCCCATCTGTATGACCTTAGTATTATTCTCATCATGTAGCACTTCTTCCTTGATCTTTTATCAATCCAAATTGGTTCCTCGTCCAGACCGATTGCTTTATTCATAATCCAAACAAGGGATGGTTAAGAAGTACTCCAGTGTTTAGGGATGATGAGTGCTCTTTTTTGTAAAGATAAATCTGCAATTTCATTAATTGGCTAGGAACCAAATTATTTTCACTTTACATTCCTCTAGAACAAGGGATGGTTAAGAAGTACTCCAACAGGTAAATACATTAATCATCATCAAAGCCTAAACAAAATTAAACGTTTCAGATAAAAATTAGCCAAGGGCAAGCGCATCCCCCCGGTCGATGATCATGAATAAGATAACCCTGTTCGAACCCAGTCCACGGTTATGAGCAACAAGACAACCGTAGCAGCAGACTTCATAAAAACTGAGATCCCCCTGCCAGCCAAGAACAGTCCGCAATCAATATCGATCAATTATTACTGATATAAATTCCCCTTTTTATGATAACAAACACTACGTTGTGTGTGCAAGCATTGTGTAGGTAGGGGTTTTAGGAAAACCAACCTTACGTTCTTTTGCACATGCTCGACGAGTTCATCAAAGGTCATTGGAGCAACATAAAAAGGTCCATCATGTGGACACTCAATCCAAACTTCCCCGCTATCATCTTTCACAGCCTTCATGAGCATAACAAGCAAATTAACTGTTAATGCCGCGGGCCAATTGAATGATTCAGATTTCAGCAGAGCAAGAAACCACCTTCCAAGACGAATTTCTAAAGAGGTTCACCAGTCACTACCAAAAACCAAACTAACAATGACATCGCGCGCGACAAGTCTCAATTCATGCAAAGCATATCCAGATATCATAAATCATTGGACCCTCTTCTACCAATAATGCTTTCAGGATTCTACTCATGGGTTTGCCGACATCAGATACGAGAGTTATGTGCTGTTACAGCAAGCATTCGAACTTTACAGCAAAAAAATGTACCTTGCCGACTACAGTTAAAGAGGCACCAGTTGGGAGTAGCCACTCCATTCGCTTCACTCCAATATATATCTATGTTCATCATGAAGGGCTGACGAGACCATAAGCTACAAGGTGGAAACCCCGTTCCTGATGTAAGAAAGTGGAGTTTTCCCTCAATATATAATTAGCCCTAAAGATATACTGTGCACTCAATTGAAGACACCAAATCGCAACCATGCCATTCAGGAGAAAAAGGAAGTCAAAGAAGAGCAAAAGTTACCCAATTCGCTGCATCTGCTTACGGTGGTGGATCTGAGAAACTCAAAATCCCGCTTCAAGCGTTTTGATTCATACCACAAGGCAAAGCCAGCGGTACCCAACATACAACCAATTCCCAGTATCTCAACAATCGATATTTCTGGCGTCTTCCAAACGAACCCAACCATAATGAATGATTTGAGAGTTTTTGGACTGGCAACTAACGTACTAGCAGGCAAGGCAAGTAGTGTTGGAGCAAGGAGTCAAGCTGCAAGTGCCAGGGAATCCGAATCCGAGAAGGAGAAGGATTGGTTTGGCGCCAAGGTTCAAAGTGTGGATTTGAATAAAGAAGAACGGTGTCGTTCTGTTTAATTGGAGTCTGTCTGTTTAGTTGAAACGCTGTCGTGTCTGTTTGGTTGGAGTCAGTCTGTCGTATTGGTTAAATGTCTGTTTAGTACTTGAGTTTGGTAAAGAGTCAGTTTAGTCCATTGTACAGTTATGGTAGAAGAAGAAGTGTAGAGATCATGCTGCTGATTTGCAGGGAGATCGAGTTAGTGGTCAGTGCTGTGAAAGCCAGGTCTGTTGGCTGAAACACAGTGGTATTTAAAGTTGGTTATCAATCTCGAATAAACTGTCAGTTTGCAAATTCTTTGTTCTCACATTGTGGTATCAGAGCACTGAAGCAAACTGTAACCACGAGTGTGATAAAGAGAGTACTGAGTGAAAGCTTCTGGTAATCTGGGTATAGGGAAACACGAGAGATTACAGGTGAGGCTTGTTTTGAGAAGGGGGTGAGAGGAATCTGAGAAGATTGGTGTCAGTTCACCATGACTGACAATGGCAGTGGTGCTCAGGTTTGTATCCCCAAATTTGATGGGGATTATGAACACTGGACTTTACTCATGGAGAATCTTCTCAGATCGAAGGAGTATTGGACTGTAATTAGTCCTGGAATTAGAGAGCCTGCTGAAGGAGAAGTGATTACAGCAGCACAACAGAAGAGTTTGGATGAGTTGAGACTCAAGGATCTCAAAGCAAAGAACTACCTGTTCAGTTCTATTGATAGAACCCTTCTGAAGACAATTGCAAAGAAGGCAACTGCAAAGGAACTGTGGGATTCAATGAAGGAGAAGTTTCAAGGGAGTGCTCGAGTTCAAAAGGCTCAACTTCAGGTACTTAGGAGAAACTTTGAGTTACTTGAAATGAAAGAGGGAGAGTCCATATCAGAATACTTTGGTAGGGTCATGGTAATTGCAAATACTATGAGGAATTGTGGAGAGGATATGCCAGATGACAAGGTAGTTGAGAAAATCTTGAGAACTCTGACTGACAGGTTCAATTATGTTGTGTGTTCTATAGAGGAATCCAAAGATATTGACCTTTTGACAGTGGATGCTCTCCAAAGTTCATTGCTGGTGCATGAGCAGAAGTTCAATAGAAAAACTGCAAAGACTGTAGTTGTAGACGACCAGGCTCTCAGGGCATCTTTTGAGTATGGTAGAGGAGGAAGAGGTCAAGGAAGAGGATATGGAGGTGTAGCAAGAGGTAGAGGAAGGGGAAGAGGCTGGAATAGAGAAGCTGTTGAGTGCTTTAAGTGCCACAGACTAGGGCATTTCAAGTATGAGTGTCCTGATTGGTATAATGGTCCTCAAGCACACTATGCTAACTCCAATCAAGTACAAACCAGGGCTCAAGGAGATATGAAGGATGATATGCTGCTCATGGCCTGTGTTGAATCTGAAAGCTCACTGGAGTTGGAGGAAGAGGCACAAGGACTGATGGCTTTACTTGAAGAAGTGAAGCAAGATAGGCATGAAGACTGGTGGTTCTTGGATTCAGGGTGTAGCAATCACATGACAGGAGACAAGAAATGGTTTACAGAGTTGAATACTGACTCTACAGGTTCTGTCAGACTTGGTAATAACAACAAGCTGGAGGTTGCAGCAAAGGGAAGTGTAAAGATTGAGGTTGCAAATCTGAACATGGTCATCAGTGATGTGTTTTATGTGCCTGGTCTTAAAACAAACCTGTTGAGTATTGGCCAGTTACAGGAGAAGGGCCTAGCATTCTTATTCAAGAATGAATGCTGCAAGATCTTTCATGAGGAGAAAGGGCTACTGCTGCAGACAGAAATGAAGTCAAATAGGATGTTTGTTATACACCCTGAAGATCAGCCAAAAGAACAAGACTTCCAGTGCTTTCAAACTGTTAATGGCAAGGAGAAAGACCTGGAGTTGTGGCATAGGAGATTTGGGCACACTAACATACAAGGATTAAAGCATCTGCAGCAGAAGGGTTTTGTTGTGGACTTACCTGTATTGAGAGGAGATCTGGAGATTTGTGCAACCTGTCTTATTGGTAAGCAACACAGAAAGCCTTTTCCAAAGAAAAGCTTATGGAGAGCAAGTCAGAAACTAGAACTTGTACATGCTGATTTGTGTGGTCCTCTAACACCAGAGTCAAATGGTGGAAAAAGGTATATTTTTACCTTAACTGATGATTTTAGCAGAAAGCTGTGGGTGTATTTCTTAACTGCCAAGTCAGAAACTCTTGAGTGGTTTAAGAAATACAGAACTCAGGTTGAACAAGAAACATGATTAAAAATCAAGTGCTTGAGAACTGACAGAGGAGGTGAGTTCATGCTCACTGAGGTCAGAGAATTGTGTGACCAAGTTGGAATCAGAAGACAACTAACAGCTGCTTTGACACCCCAACAGAATGGGGTAGCAGAGAGAAAGAATAGAACAGTGTTGAACATGGTTAGATGCATGCTGTCAGATATGAAAGTTCCAGCTGCATTTTGGCCAGAAGCAGTGGCCTGGACAACACATGTTCTAAACAGAAGTTCTACAAAAGCAAACAAAGGGAAAACTCCCCAGGAATTGTGGACTGGACATCCTCCTTCTGTTTCACACTTCAGAGTTTTTGGTTGTACTGCCTATGTGCATGTTCCAGATCAGCAGAGAAGGAAATTGGATGACAAGAGTAAGACCTGTCAGTTCCTAGGCATTTCAATTGAGTCAAAGGCATTCAAACTCTATAACCTCAGTACCAAAAAGATTGTGGTTAGTAGGGATGTGGTCTTTGATGAGACTAAAGGATGGAATTGGAATTCTGGGGAGGAACCTGTGCAGACACAATTGTCTTGGGAAGGAAGTGATCAAGACTGGTTTGATTCAGACATAGAAGATGAGGATCCAAAAACACCTGAACCAGTTGTTCCAGCAGCAACAGAACCAGAACAACCCTCTAGTCCTGCAGCAGCAGAAGGATCAGCAGAAGGGGGTGGACATGTCAATGATGATGATGGTGATACTGATGTGGTGGAAACACCAAATGCTGCTCTAGGAAAGAGAATCAGAAAACTACCAGGGCATTTCCAGAATTATGATATGAGCTGTATTACTACTGACTGGGTGGCCATGGTGGCTGTTACTGATGATCCTCAGACGTTCGAGGAGGCAATGCTGGATCCTAAGTGGAATGCAGCAATGCAGGAGGAGATGAATTCAGTTGAGAAGAACCAGACTTGGACTCTCACTACTCTCCCAGAAGGCTTTGAGGCTATTGGTCTGAAATGGGTGTATAAAACCAAACTGCAAGAAGATGGCAGAATTGACAAGTTCAAAGCTAGAAT
This sequence comes from Linum tenue, assembly GCA_946122785.1. Taxonomy (NCBI): domain Eukaryota; kingdom Viridiplantae; phylum Streptophyta; class Magnoliopsida; order Malpighiales; family Linaceae; genus Linum; species Linum tenue. The sequence goes on from CAMGYJ010000006.1 coordinate 8,700,847, forward strand.
TGTGGCCAAAGGGTACTCCCAGAAGGAAGGAATAGACTACACTGAGGTTTTTGCTCCAGTAGCTAGATGGGACACCATCAGAACCTTCTTAGCACTGGCAGCATATCATGGCATCACAGTCTACCAACTGGATGTCAAGAGTGCTTTTCTTAATGGAGAGCTCACTGAGGAGGTTTATGTGGAGCAACCACCAGGGTTTGTGGTTGCTGGGGAGGAAAATAAGGTTTACAGGCTGCACAAAGCACTCTATGGCCTCAAGCAGGCACCTAGAGCTTGGTATAATAGGATAGAATCCTATTTTGTTCAGTCTGGGTTTGAGAGGAGTCCCTATGAGCATACTCTTTTTGTCAAGAAGGCTGGAACTAGTATTCTGATTCTGAGCTTGTATGTAGATGATCTGATGTATGCAAGCAATGATGATGAAATGCTTGCTGAATTCAAGCAAGCAATGCAATCCGAGTTTGAAATGACAGATCTGGGAAGGATGCATTATTTTTTGGGAGTTGAGGTTAGCCAAAAGGAATCTGGAGTGTTCATCAGTCAACAGAAGTATGTCAAAGAGCTGCTGGCAAAGTTCAATCTCTCAGGCTGCAATCATGTACTTAATCCTATGACCCCTGGATGCAAATTGAACAAAGCTGGAGATGGAGTGTTGGTGAGTCCTACAGAATACAAGCAGCTGATTGGAAGCCTGCTGTATGTAACAGCAACCAGACCTGATATCATGTACCCAGTCTGTTTTCTCAGCAGATTTATGGAACATCCAACTCGACAACACATGTTGGCTGCCAAGAGGGTGCTAAGATATCTAAAAGGAACTGTGAATTTTGGGATCTGGTACAAGAGAAAAGGGGAGGAAGAGGAGGAGTTGTTAGGCTATACAGACAGTGACTATGCTGGTGATACTGATGACAGGAAGAGCACAGGAGGTTATGTGTTTTTTCTGTCAGGGGGAGTCATCTCATGGGCTTCCAAAAAGCAACCAGTGGTTGCTCTGTCCACCACAGAGGCAGAATTTGTTGCTGCAGCTCACTGTGCTGCACAAAGTGTTTGGCTTCGAAGGATTCTGGAGCAGATGGGATGGGGGCAAAGTGTGAAGAAGGCCACAACTATTATGTGTGACAACAGTTCAGCAATCAAACTGTCAAAAAATCCAGTTCTCCATGGGCGCAGCAAACATATTGATGTGAGGTTTCACTTTCTGAGGGAGCTGGCAAATGAAGGAGTGGTTGAGTTGGAGCACTGTGGTACACAGGAACAGGTTGCAGACATTATGACAAAACCATTGAAGTTGGAAGTGTTTCAGCTGCTGAGGAGCAAAATGGGATTGTGTGATGTGTCAGAGGTCTCTATTGAACATTGAATATTGAGGCATGTGAACTGAACGAAGTTGAGAGGGTTCGGTTCAGGGGAGGATTTGTTGGAGCAAGGAGTCAAGCTGCAAGTGCCAGGGAATCCGAATCCGAGAAGGAGAAGGATTGGTTTGGCGCCAAGGTTCAAAGTGTGGATTTGAATAAAGAAGAACGGTGTCGTTCTGTTTAGTTGGAGTCTGTCTGTTTAGTTGAAACGCTGTCGTGTCTGTTTGCTTGGAGTCAGTCTGTCGTATTGGTTAAATGTCTGTTTAGTACTTGAGTTTGGTAAAGAGTCAGTTTAGTCCATTGTACAGTTATGGTAGAAGAAGAAGTGTAGAGATCATGCTGCTGATTTGCAGGGAGATCGAGTTAGTGGTCAGTGCTGTGAAAGCCAGGTCTGTTGGCTGAAACACAGTGGTATTTAAAGTTGGTTATCAATCTCGAATAAACTGTCAGTTTGCAAATTCTTTGTTCTCACATTTAGTAGGTGTATATATATATATATGCCAGCCGTCTGCGCCAACCCAAATACGTGTAGGACAAGGACCGTTCAATCCAACCAGGAACCAAAGATCATAATCGACAAAGGAAAGAAAAAGAAGAAAAAGCCTGCCACGTCAGCTACTCTCCGTCCCCGGCTGGCCCTGGGTGTACGTTTCCTTGTTTCCGTCCTCGATCGTTCGGCAGACTCTCACTGAAATAGATTTAGAACCCTACTATTGATCTTATTGATTGTATGTTTATATACAGAAACAATAGCAACAGTCTAGCTGAAACACAGCAGCACGTACAGCAACTAAACTACAATTCAGGAAGTGGTTGAACGGAAACGTAACAGCATGCTGAAGGAAAGGAACAGAGAGAGGTGGCCGTTTGCTGAAGCCGTTGAAGATGTCATCGTGGGCTTGGGCTGATGCCTTATCACGCCCCCGCAAGTGGAGACTCGGAGAGGTGGAACTTGGAACAGTATTGCCGAAATGGAATGCGAGTGAGAGGCTTGGCAAGCACGTCTGCGAGCTGATCAGTAGCGGGAATGTAACGAACTTGTAGTTGACCTTTGAACACGCGATCACGGACAAAATGGAACTCGATTTCCATGTGCTTTGAACGACTATGGAAGACGGGATTGTGAGCTAAATATGTAGCTCCAAGATTATCACACCATAACACAGGGGGAGCAGATAAGTGCTGGCCGAGTTCGGACAGCAAAGCCTGGAGCCAAATAACCTCAGAGGCTAGGGTCGCAAGAGCACGATATTCACATTCCGTTGAGGAGCGAGAGACAGCCTTCTGTTTACGAGTGAACCAGGAGATCAAGTTGGTGCCGTAGAACACGGCAAAACCAGTGATGGACTTCTGATCCCGTGGTGAAGAAGCAAAGGAAGCATCAGAGTAGCCGTGTAATTGAGGGGAGCTAGAGCGTGAGAAACTCAATCCGTGTGTGAGAGTACCTTGTAAGTAGCGTAATATGCGTTTGACGGCCGACCAATGTACGTCAGTAGGAGCATGCTGAAATTGAGACACATGGTTGACAGCAAAAGAGACATCCGGTCGAGTAAAACTCAGGTATTGAAGACCACCGACTATGCTGCGATAAAGACCTGGATCGGAGAAGGCAGGAGAATCATCTGTAGCACTTTGGAGAAGCTGGTCCGGTGTACAAGGAGTGGAAATGGACTTTGCTTCAGCCATACCAGCACGTTTGAGGAGGTCCATAACATATTTGCGTTAGTTGAGCAATAAACCATGAGCATGATGATGCACCTCGAGGCCAAGGAAGTAAGATAGGCAGCCAAGATCTCGCAAGGTAAAGCGAGATTGTAGATGGCGTAGAAGCCGGTCAAGCAGAGCCGAATCAGAGCCTGTAAGGACCATATCGTCGACATATACCAGTGTGTAGAGAGTAACAATGCTAGTCTTGTAAATGAACAGAGACGGATCAGTTTTAGATGCAATAAAACCAAAATCAAACAGAGCCGCCGAAAGACAATGAAACCAAACCCGAGGTGCTTGACGCAGTCCATAAATTGATTTTCTGAGGCGGCAAACATGATGGGGTCTTTCAGGATCAACAAAACCTCGTGGCTGTAGCATATAAACCTCGTCGGGAAGACTTCCATGAAGAAAAGCATTTGAGATATCAAGCTGACGCATAGGCCAAGATTGAGAGACGGCGATACCAAGAATCAGACGTAAAGTGGCTGGCTTAAGGACCGGGCTGAAAGTCTGAGTAAAGTCACGCCCTGGAATTTGTTCGAAGCCACGAGCAACCAGCCGTGATTTTTGGCGTTCGATGGTACCGTCGGGATGAGTCTTCAGAGCATAAACCCACCGATTGGAAATGGGTCGGCAGTGGCGGGGTGACAACGAAGAAGAAAGAAGAAGAAAAATCAGGTGAAGGGAAGGAGACTCGCTAGAGTTTAAGAAGCTCTGATACCATGAAATAGATTTAGAACCCTACTATTGATCTTATTGATTGTATGTTTATATACAGAAACAATAGCAACAGTCTAGCTGAAACACAGCAGCACGTACAGCAACTAAACTACAATTCAGGAAGTGGTTGAACGGAAACGTAACAACATGCTGAAGGAAAGGAACAGAGAGAAGTGGCCGTTTGCTGAAGCCGTTGAAGATGTCATCGTGGGCTTGGGCTGATGCCTTATCACTCACTTCTTCCTTTCCCACCTTCCCGCGTCGCTTTTACCGAGACCCCTCTATGCTGTCGAAACTGTGGTTCTGCACTGAACGTTCCAAAACAAAGATGAATCAAGCAATAGGGAAAACGAGACTCCACCAGTTCTCTACCTTCATAAACACCACTCTCCCGCCTTTTACATTGGAGTCTCGACGAAGCGCCGGCGATACCGGTAATCGTTTTGATTTCTCTTCTACGGCAACGGAGGCACACAGGAATGAGGGACGAGAGGTTCGTAGACGATGTGAACAGAGAAATCGAGGAAGCGGCGTATATTAGGATTTTTTTTTACCTGAACTCCTAACTAAACGAAATGACCATTTTACCCTTCATTCTAAAATTAACCTAACACCAAGGTTGTCAAACCGGTTTATACTTTATACCGTTGCGCTGATTTAGCAATTGAAATGGTTCGACCGGTAAGTGTCGTTTCATGCCGATTTAACAAAATATGTAATAATGTGAAAAGCCATTAACATCAATTGAATATAATCATATATAAAACATATTTGAAGATAATTTGACATACAATCCACATTCACATTTAAATAAAAGACAACATTTCAAATAAAATAACAAGCACTCATATTAAAATACAATATTTAATACCTAAAGGCTTATACTTAAATTCAACAAATAACATCAACACTTAACTTTTAAATTTGTAAAATAAATAATAAATTAATTTTTTATTAATTACATTCACTAACGATATCATTTTGCTTAAAGGTCATAAATCGATCATGTCGGTCATACCGGGATGTTCACGTTGGTTTCATGAATGAGGACTGTTGAACCAGGTTCAATCGGCCTGTACGCTACCGGCGTGACAACCATTCCTAACCCTAAAACAATCCCTGTCCACCCCTTTACTCCCCTCTTCTTCTCTTTCCCTGTCTTTGCTCCCAGCCACCGATAACCGGACCCCTTGCTTGGTGAACCTGATGAGCAACTTGACTAGTTGGGCACATATGGTGACATGGTTGGACATGTTCGTCATTTGTTCATCAAGTTTAGACGACATAGACCGTACCACATGTTTACCTTCTAGTTGTTTATGTGTACTGTTGGGACTTTTTTTTTTGGAAAAGAAGTTCGTTTAGATTACGACTGGGCTCAGCCTAAAAAAGAAATGTACAAGCTACAATGTAATAGGATTAAAAGAAAGACCCAAACAACAAGGCCCCAAGACAAACCCAGAACCCAATAGGGCTCGAGCTCAGGACCAAAACAAGAAGGACCCTTCCCAAACTGTAACACAAGAGCCCCCTCTACTTCCTTCGCCCGCCGCGATCGGTGACCATCTCTGCAACCAAACCAGCACCGCCCTAAAACAGGGAGCCCCATTGATGATTGCATTCATTTACATAACAATAAACAAGATCACAACCTAATACAATCAATTTCAACTAGCTATATAGAGGACAAGGAAGGTACCACCATTGATGATGACAACATTTTCCTAGCTGCATACCCTCTACTTCGACTAGACTAGACACTCGTGTAGAGTGTTACAGAGATTTGTGTGTTTGTGCATCCTTACTTTTACAATGGAGTCATGCCCTATTTATAGGGGAGAATCCGGCCTAAAATATCCTAAACCGACTAGGAAAGAGTCTCATAAACCTTATGGGCTAAGTAAACTTCTTCCACAATGATGAGTATTGGCGGCGGTAGGGCTGTGGTTGGACCCATCGATATTTTTCTTCGTGGGCTGGGCTCCTTTGGCATTGGACGAATCCTCCTTTCAATTTGGGTGCGTCTTGAAGTGTCATTGGGTAGCGAAGGTTGGACCAGTTGTTGGGCCGCCTCTCGTTCTTTCTTCAGCTTGGGCCGATTCTTCCTCTTACGGGCTTGTCTTAGGCTTATTAAGTGACTTCTAGTTGACTTCTTCGTCATTGGACCTCTTCTTTATCATGAAAGCTCCTTAATCTTCTCTTTATAGCTCCTTTGGTCCTCTAGAGTTCTTCAATGCTTGATCCAAACTTCTTAGGTTGCTTTGTACCTTCAAAACCATAAAAAAAACATGCCAAGAAGGCATCAAAGAGTACCATAACATAGCCTAGGTTTATTAAAAGCTCATTGGTCAAATAGTTGTGATTTAGATACGAAATTCCATTGAAATGACCAAAAAAGCTTTGATGGAAGGGAAAATGTATAAAAAATGGGAATGATAAACACTATAAATAAAGTGTCATCGACCATCTATTTGGATGAAAATTTAACTAATGTAAACAGTTTACAAACCAAGAAGTATTAATACACCTCAAAGATTAGAATGCTGCTAACCTACACGGGTAGTTCGCTATATCATTCTCATGTTCTGATTTTTTCTACTCCTCTATGCTGATCGTGTCCTCGCATGTTTATGACTTATATTCGGTCGGTTACCGGTTAAATCGATAACCGACCAACTGGTTAACGGTATACGTACAGCTGCGAAGTGGAGATCGGCAACCGCTATCGGGTGCTAATCGATTAACCGGTAACTGAACAGGTGGTTAGCTGTTATCAACCGGTCATACTGAGAAACCGACAAAAAGACGCATGCGTACATTTTAACCCTATTAACTGGCAAATAACCGAACCGACGAAGCTGGGTTGGCCTAATTTTTTGGTGTTTTTTTCAATTTTTTTTAGAGATCGAGTGGCGATCTGGATCTTGACGGCAGCGGCGAGTGCAGGGGCTAGCCGGCTGGGAGATGAGGAAAGGAGGAGAAGATTCGTCGCCATCGACTAGGGGAGAGGAAGATCTATTCATTACCGGCGAACGGGGAAGAGGAAGATCACCAGAAACCGCCTCATCCTCTAAATCGACGGTGGAGTTTTAACAATCCGACGGCGGCGGCGACTCTCTCTGAGTGGTGTAATGGCTGGCGACTCTTCCTCTCTGGCCGTCTCTGTGAGAGTCAGATCTGGGTGGCAGCGGAACAAAATGAGGCATGTAGGGGGTGGGTCGAAGCTCCAATGGGTTATTAGGAGTTAGGGTTAGTCTTGCGGTGGATGGAAATTGGGGAGATGGGCTTTGGCGGTGGATGTGATGGAGGAGGAGAGATTGTTGGATGCTTATGAAGAGGGGAAGAAGGTGAAAAAGACAGATCTGGTGGTGGTTATCTTGGAGGGAGATGAGAAGACAAAGAGAGGATCAACATAAAGGGGGTTGCCTATTTGTTTGTCTCGGTATCCCGGTAAATGGGTAACTATCGGTATTTAATCGAAAAATATCTGGTATACCGTTTGAGCTATGAAGTCTACCGCCAACTGGTACTGCCGGTTAACAGTATAACTGACAAACCGATTACCACGCCTACTCATGTTTAAATCAATAAGGATATTGAGCATTCTGCTCCATAGGTGGTCATCCCTTTGGAGCCTCTGACTCCCTAGGCTGTAGTCGGCCTTCGACTTGTGGAAGAATATGAGGACATAGTAATTGAGATGCCTTCTAGATGGCATCTAGTCCTTTCCTGTACACATCCTCCATTATGGATGCAAAATGCACGTCCAATGGCATCATGGTCTTCCCATTCTGCACGATATGCAGGACTCTCATACACCAAATATGAACATAATCGATGTAAGTGGTGGGGTGAAATTCCATGCCGACATCACTATATTCATCCATCTTACATTTAGATGGTAGACCATGTGTCTCAGGTAGCTGACATTCACATCACAGAACAATTTCCCTTATTTGTTCTTCCATTAACAACTCAATTGCCTACAAGCTTGCTTCCGTATTCTAGTTACCATATGGAGGTTCGTAGGCTAATGCAAATACCTATTCCATATATGAATTTCTAAGTCAAAATCAAATTGAGTATACAGGGGAATACCAACTTAAATAAAGCAAAACAAACATACCTTCAAACGCAGTCCTTTATCAACTCAATAACTTTTTCCTCAATTGATGTGTGAAATCTGAGGAAGAGTGTATCAATTTTGTGGGTCGAAGTGGCAAGCCATCTCTTCAAGGATGAATGAGTTGAGTCTATCCTATTTGTGCTCGTGATCCCAATATGAAAAACACGAATGGTTAGCAATTAGCCCACCTTCACGCGCAGGATATCCACTCACCTCTCAAGTAGTTCATGAACGATCCATTTGTACCCCAATGACTATTTTTCATGTGTAGCCAATGTCGTTGGAACCCTGCCACAGTATTGGCATTCAAGACTCTCCCACATGGACCTTCTACAAATATCTCGGCAATATCATAACTCATCCCGATAGACATCATTTTGGCTTCAATGTTCCTCTTCATGTGCCACACACATAGTGTAACACCTTAGGCAAATCCCACATCGACAAAGCACGGGAGAGATCCATGGTTCATAAGTAAGAAACCTACCTTAACTGACAAGACACATTTTGGGGTGAAATGGAGGAGTTCTTGTGAGAACTCCGAAGTTAAACGTGCTCAGTGTGGAGTACAACAAGGATGGGTGACCTTATGGGAAGTCACCCTGAATTGCACCCCAAGTCGAAATCCGTGCGGGTGTAAAGGCCCAAAGCGGACAATATCTTGTTGAGAAAAGGTTCGGGATGTTACACATAGTAAATGAGCCAAAGATGAAAAGATCTATTGTAAGGAGACACCCAACCCTCCTTCCTTATCGATGACGAATGCATCCGGTATTCTATCACTAAGCACAAACTTTAATTGCATCAAAACCCAAACATATGTCTCCTTCATCTCATCTGACACAAATGGGAACCTAGTGTCGGAGTTCTTCTTCAACGGACTTGTTGGTCTTCTTCAAAACACCAATCATCTGAAGCAGTGGTTGCTTGTACTTGTTGGTCTTGTACATCGAGTCTATCAAAATAAAGAAATACCATGCGCTCAACATCTAAATTGACTCCCAATGTCAAAGGAAGAGTCTAGTAACACGACGCTCATCATCAAATTCACACTCAATGAAGTAGACTAGATGTTCAACTTTTATCGATCTGCACTGCATAGGTTTCATGCCACCCAATCTTTCATGCCTAATCTTTGTTGTCTCGTTATAAATCCGAGTCATATTGTGATGAACATCTACTTACTACTAAGAAAACTCCTGATATCTATCGCCTGAGTATGTGTTGTCTGATGGCACTTTATTTATAGTGTTTGTCATTCCCATTCTTGATACATTTCCCCCTTCTATTAATACATATTTAGTCATTCCAATGATATTTCCTGTCTAAATCACAACTATCGAAGGTATTTCCCCTTCTATCAATACATTTTCCCCTTCTTGTACTATTAGATGCCTTATGGGTATGTTTTTTTAATGATTTTAAAGGTGCAAAGCAACCTAAGGAAGACTGGATAGAGCATTCAAGAACTCTGGAGGAACGAATGAGATATAAAGAGAAGTTTAAGGAGTTTTCACGAGAAAGAAGTAGTTCAATGACGGTGAAGTCAACTAAAAGTTGTTAGATTATGACCTCTATTTGCACAATAGATCCACAGCTTGTCCGTCTGTTTTGACTTTATGTTGCTCACTCCGGGACATCAAGAGAAGCCCACAGGAAGAAGAATCGTCTCAATCTGAAGAAGGAATGAGCAACTACCCAACCGACGCTCTACCAGCGCCTTCCCTTTTCCTTATTGACGAAGTTTCCTTAGTCTACTAGGTTTAGGAGACTCTTTCCGAGTCATTTTAGGATGTTATAGGTCGGATCATCCCGTGTGAATAGAGGGCATGACTCCATGTAAAAGTAAGGATGCGCAAGCACACAAATCTCTGTAACACTCTACACAAGTGCCTAGTCTAGTTGAAGCAGAAGGGTCTGCAACTAAGGAGATGTTGTCATCAGCAATGGTGGTACCTTCCCTGTCCTCTATATAGCTAGTCGAAATTGATTGTATTAGATTGTGATCTTGTTTATTGTTTTGTAAATAAATGTCATGATTTTATCTCATGCTTGTGTTTGTCTATGAATTTCGATGCCTATGACTATGTATGGATACTCTCTTATATTCAATGCTTATGATGGTCATTGATGTTTTTATAGTATGAATGCCCTTAATAGCATCGATGCTTATGATTCCATTGTATGCTACTATATGCATTATGCTTAGTATTGCCTAGATTATCAAGAAATTACCTTCTAGGGATACCCAATGATGCTACACCAGTAGAGATGGAATGATCAACCATCTATATTTCGAGTAGTATCAATGCTTGATTGTTACATCGTCGATGCTTTAGAATATGGTTATGGTTCTTATAAGCCAACATTAGCCTGATGCTATCCCAACTTCCTTGTTCTTCATTAATTAGGTAATGACATGAAAAGAAAACACACATTAGCTAGTTAGATCTCTATTGTAAGAGGCACATGCACGGGTAGAGAATGAACTTAGAGGAAGGGATAAGGTGTATCAATAGATGAACCATCGATGCATGATGTGAATGAGCCCTAGATTGCCTGATTATCTTTTATTTCACTACCTCTTACAATAACGTATCTTTGCTTTTGTGCATCTATAAATCCAAAAATCCCTAAACAACTTTATTCTTCTAGTTTGTTAGTTCAATTTGTGTATGTCATGATGGTTGGTTTGAGTAGTTTTGCATTATCAGACCTCGAGAAATATGATCATAGGTAGGGGTGGGCATCGGTTCGGTTCGGTCAAAACCGAACCGAAATGTAACATACCGGGTTTCCGATTCAGTCTAAGGTGCAAACCGAATTCGAAACGAAATATAATTCGGTTCGGTTTGACCGAACTGAATTATATTCCGGTTAGGTTCGGTTTTCAGACACAAACCAAAATATGCAAGGCACATTTTCAGAGATGGAAAGAAGGGGCCCTCTTTCATTTCAAGCCACTCAAATATTTGTTAATCCAACCAAAACGAGAAACAAATCTCTTTATCCTTTATCTCTCTTTCTTCTCAATGTGCTTCTCCTCTCCCTTACTTCTCCTTACCAGAAACAAAACCTACTTTCTTCCATCTCTCGCTATTTCCTTTTCCTTTTCTTGAAAGACCATCGACATAAAAAGAAAAGGAGAGAAGCAGCAGTAGCCTGAAGGAGAAGAAGCAGGGACCTAGGGGAGGAAAGAGAGAGTTGGAGAGGTAGAGATCCAAAAGGTGGGGTTTTTAGAGGAAGAACGAGGTTGGGCAGATCTATTCTGGGTTCAGACTCAAAACCGCTGGTCTTGTTCTCCAATCTTCAGCAGCAGGAGTACAACATCACCGCCATCCTCGACGGTCCGATTAAGCTACGGATTCGAGCTTTGAAGCCAGCGACCGCAACGGCGAGGGAGATTTCGACTTTTGCTCTGCTTCGGTCGTGGTGAGATGAAAGCAGGTGGGCGAGTGCCGGAATGCAGGTGGGCGAGCGCCGAGCGGCTGGACGACATGCAATGGAGACTCTTGTCTTGTATCTTTCTGTTATTTCTTAGGGTTAGGAAATATGAAAGCCGAGAAGAGAGTGTGAGGGAAAGCGGTGGGCTGGGGGGAAAGATTTGGGCCAAGGCCCTTGGACAGGTGGGCTGAGCAGTGAGGTAAGATACATGGGTTGGGTAATTTTTCGGTTTTTCGGTTCGGTAATCGGAATCTCGGTTCGGTCAATAAGAGTCTGTTTTCCGAACTAAGCACATTTCCTTTCCGATTTCCGAACCGAATAACTTTAATTCGGTTTCGGTTCGGTTGTAATCGGTTTCGGGTCGGGTCGGTTCGGGTTTACCGAACCGGATGCCCACCCCTAATCATAGGGCATCCTAGGACTTTTATCACATGCATGTTATTAAGCATAAAATTTTTGGCGTCACTACCAGGGATTTCTAATCATATATAAAATCATCCAACCATCTTATTTCTAGTATTGATTCTTTTTTGTTTTATAGGTTTTCGTATGAGTCCATTAAGTACTAGAAGAAAAACTTAAACCCTAAAGATCATGGAAGAGATACTTCGAGAAATAGGAGAATCGAGTTCACCCATCTTGAAGACGAAGGAAGGAGAATCTAGCTCAGGAGAAGAAGAGCCATCAAGCTCTACCAGTTTCGCGCAAGCCTTAGAAGAGGATGACAACATAGACGAAGACAAATTCGATTCGAAGGAAGAAGGAGCATCTTCAACACAAACAAGGGCTGGAGAAGAAGGAAAAAGACAAGTGACCGTTCCACCAACTCTTTACGAGTACATAAGGCAAGAACATCCAACATCACCTCAAGCATTATTGCGCCACCTATAACCATAGAGATGAGAACTCAACTCATCTAGATGGTGCAACAAGAAGGGAATTTTGGAGTCATGAATGATGATGATCTGGTGCAACACTTGAAGTCATTCTTAGAGATTGTTGATTCTATACTAGGAGATTATGCTACCAAAGATGTAATTCGACTACAAGTTTTTGCATTCTCACTACGTGGAGGAGCAAAGCAGTGGCTCGACTACCATCCACCAGGAACCTTCACCACATGGGAGACCCTTTCTCAAGCATTCATTGAGGAGTACTTTCCAACATGGAAGACAAGAGAGCTTAAAAATGAGATTACTCAATTTCAACAGAAGGAATGAGAGAATTTCTATGATGCTTGGAGGAGATTCCATAAGTATATCAAAGCATGCCCCCCATTATAGATTCACACTAGAGATAATTGCAAAGTACTTCGCCAAAGGGCTTGATCGAGACACCAGGATTATGGTAAACCAGTCGGCTGATGGAGATTACATAACAATGAAGGGAATGCAATTCCAAGAGCATTTCGCCACACTAGCAAAGAAGTCAATTAAGAAATGATCTAAGCATCCATCAACGACTAAACAATTGAAAGTTGCTCAAGAAAGGGAGTATGATGTCGCCACCCTCTATGCATACATGAAAAAGCTCACTCGGCATCTAAGAAAGACTTCAACTGAGCCAAATAATGGATTGGCGGCATCCTTGTTCATATGTGAAGCATGTGGCAAAGAAGGGCATAAATGATTCGAATGCTATTGCCAAAAAGGTCAAGGACATTGTTGAATTCAATTATATTAATCAAGCCTATCAATCAAGACCTCAAATAATATCACCCTAGGGAGGTGATTGATCAGAATCAGCACAGCTTAGACTCCAATTCGAATTGATTGAGTCCCTTCCTTGCTCCTGAAGAAACAGAACACCAAAACCAGTCTAGCTAGCTAGTTTAGAGCTCAAGAAAAGGTGGAATCTGAGAGTTTCTTCACACCTGGGAAGAAGCACTAGAGATATGTGGTTGTCTTCGAGTAACTGAGGGTGGAAGACTTAGTTAATAGACTCAAATCAACTAGGTTTGATCGCAACCAAAACCTAAGATCAACAATCAACTCGCAAGTTGTCAAATTTTGGGGTTTTCTATTCAATTGCAATATGAATATTCCAAGGTAAAATCCAAGGCTTTTATAGGCATAAGCTAACTCTAATAAACATACACAAACTGAAAAGGAAGACTAAATCAACAAGGAAACTGAAATACAAGTGTAATCCTTATAGAACTAGGAATCCGAATGGCATTCGGATTACTTGGCAGTGTCGATACCATCTTCTCACGTCTAGCAGATGGCCTTCCAGTTTGATTCGATTTCATCCAATACCTTGTCATTGTAGAAGGAAACTCCCTCTTTCTCCTCAAACTCGAATCAGCTTGAGATCATCTCCCAAGCTCCAGTTATGGCTCTTCACAGTTAGCATCCTGAAACAGTTTCCTGCCTTAGCCAAATTTAGGCAGTTTTCAGGATTCTTCATAGCATCTTGTTGGACTTGAAAAACACTCTTCCGGTCATTTCCTCGAGCTCCACGACATACCAATCGAAAGATAAAGTTTTGAACTTCAAATTGAGACCTTGAACCCACATTTTCATCGATTGGTTTGAGAGATATGAGCTCCCAAAGTAGGCACTTCGGACTCGACCCAACACTTGGCCATTTTCCTTCCTTCTTCTTCCAAGCTTCACTTCCTTCTTCCTCAAGCAATTTCATCTTCAAGATTGACCCAATTGGGCTCATATCAGGCCCCCCTTGTAGAAAAAGCTTTCCCCTCAAAGCTTGAGCTGCTCTTCGATCATAAACTTCACAGAACTGCCTCCAGATGGGGATGAAAGTGAGCTCCTCGAAACCTCTGTTGTGGAAATTAGGCCTTTGTTCTTCAGTTCCTGAATTGGGGATTTCTTCTCTGGGTATCTCCAGGCCAATTCATGGGCACCATAGGATTCGTCAGCCTTTGAATCGAACTTCTGGATAGGTCCCGTGCTTCGAATCATCGTGTGCATCAACGACGATCCCATTCTTTCTTTCCCGCCATCGTCGTTGTTTAAATTTTCCAAGCCCAAAAATCCTAATCGAAAATTGGGGCTTTTTTATTCGGGCTTCGTCGGGATGATTGGATTACTCCGAAAGCTTCCTTGGACACAGACGAATGTTTTGGCATCAACCACCTGTGTTGAATCATGCCCAATCGTTCGAACCAATTCGCACGATTTCTGGTCATGTTTGCCCGTGTTCAGGGCACTTCTGGCTCAAATCTGATGTTGCAATCCGGCTATCGTCGTACCAAACCAACTGGTTTTTGAGCTTCCCGACAGAATTTGGGACGTGCATGCAGTCTTCTCAGGCTTCGACTCTTCATCGGATGCTCCGACGAGATGCCCCTCTCTCCTGCTCTGCTCTGCCGGCAACACGAGCCAGGACTGACTTTCTTCAGCCGGAATCTGCACTAGTGCTCGTCTCAGGGTAGTCAGCACTAACCTCCGATCTATCAAACTCGCGCCTTCATCTTTCTCCTGCTTTTCTTTGTTCCGATTCGCGTCCAATTGTCGTTGATCGATTCTGAATTCGGCCGCAGATAGTGGACTCAACTTCAGTTTCTTTCCGTCGAGCTTGAACGTGTAACAATTTGTCCGGCCATGGTGAGTTACACCTCGGTCGTATTGCCACGACCTTCCCAGAAGAAGATGCGCCACGTGCGTCGGAGCCACATCGCACAAAATGCGATCTTTGTACTGGTCAATCTGGAAATCGACCCAGGCTTATTTTGTTACCTTCACTGCACCGTGATCGTTGAACCAGTGGAGGCTATACGGCTCGTGATGCTTCAGGATGCTCAGGCCGAGCTTCTTTACTGTCTCCAGGCTGATGACGTTCGTGCAGCTGCCGCCGTCATCACCAGAGAAGTTGTTTTCCCCTGAATTGTACAACGGGAGTGAAACAAATTGTCCCGTTGCTGGGTTTCTGCCATTTCTTCCATTGTGAGAGCTTGTCGATTGACAAGCAAGGACCCTCTTGGAGTTTCCATTTCGATCGATTCATCGATCTCTTCATCCTTCTCTTCCCGTTCGGGCGTCTTGTCCTCCTCTTCATCTTCCAATTCTCCTTCCCTCAAGATCATAATTGTCGGATTCGAACATTGAAAGGACTTATGCCCTTTCCCTCCGCAATTGAAGCATTCGATCTTGCTCACCGGGCCTCCAGCACGCTCTTGGTCGCTTTGGGAAACCATCGGCTTCGGATTTGGTGGTCGAATTGCGGTCGGAGACACGATCGGAGTTGACTCGGCCGGACTGCTCAGTCTGGGTGCTGAAAACCAGCGTCCAGAGTTCTGCTTTAGCAGCCTCTCGATCTTCATTGCCAAGTGGATGACTTCATCCAAATCAACAAAATGTTGAAGCTCTAGCTCATACCTGATCTCTTTGTTTAGTCCGTAGAGAAATTGTGAAATGGTTGCCTCGGAATCTTCTCGGACGTCTGCTCTGGTCAGAAGCAGTTTGAGTTCCTTGTAGTATTCGTCGACAGATTGGCAAATTTCTTGCAGGGATTCGTGCAATTCCCTCCAGTAATATGCAGGCATGAACTTCTCTCGCATCATCCCTCTCATGTCCTCCCAATTCGTCACCGGGGCTTGCAAGTTTCGTCGTCGTCAGACTTGGACATATTCCCACCAAGTTGCGGCGTAGTCCTGAAACTCGTACGTTGCGAGCAGGACCTTCTGATTCTCCGTGTACTGGCCGCATTGGAAGAACAACAGGATTTTGCGCTCCCAATCCAGGTAAGCCGAAGCACTATTGGTGCCGTGAAACGTAGGAATCGTCAGTTTAATTCCCCGTAGCTCCGACATCGGATTTTCTTCACCATCGTGCTCGTACCGGCGATTCTCGAACGGTCATCGATTCCTTAGTGGCCGGTCATCATGTGGGATCTCCAGAGCCATCAGTTGGCGTTCCAAGCCCTGAACACGCTTTGCGAGGACTCGATCGGCTTCTGGATTTCGATTTCCGGTGGTGCCTCCAAATTTCTCAGCGACGGGAAATTGACCTAAGTCCATACTCGATTTGGATTTGCTGCCGTTTCGCTAGGCTGTTGCCTTTCGCCTTGACCTAGATCTTCCACTCTTTGGTTGAGATTGTCGAATTTAGTCGACAATTCTTTAAACTTTTTGTCCTGTCTGTTCATCTGGGTCTGGAACAAGGCAACTACCTGTTCCTGGAAAAACTGCTACAGTTCAGGCATTGTAGTGGCGCGGCCTTCCCCCATTGCGCCTTTTGCTTCGTTGATGGTCGTCAGGGTAAGGATTTTGGGTGATTGCAGGGACGTTTCCGCCGTCTGCTTCTTCTTCTTCCTTTCTGACAGTAGCATGGGCTCCTCTGAAACAGGGCCTCGTGACTGGGGCTCTGATACCACTTAATATCACCCTAGGGAGGTGATTGATCAGAATCAGCACAGCTTAGACTCCAATTCGAATGAATTGAGTCCCTTCCTTGCTTCTGAAGAAACAGAAAAGGTGGAATCTGAGGGTTTCTTCACACCAGGGAAGAAGCACTCGAGATATGAGGTTGTCTTCGAGTAACTGAGGGTGGAAGACTCAGTTAATAGACTCAAATCAACTAGGTTTGATCGCAACCAAAACCTAAGTTCAACAATCAACTCGCAAGTTGTCAAATTTTGGGGTTTTCTATTCAATTGCTATCTGAATGTTCCAAGGTACAATCCAAGCCTTTTATAGGCATAAAATAACTCTAATAAACGTAGACAAACTGAAAAGGAAGACTAAATCAACAAGGAAACTGAAATACAAGTGTAATCCTTATAGAACTAGGAATCCGAATGGCATTCGGATTACTTGGCAGTGTCGATACCATCTTCTCACGTCTAGCAGATGGCCTTCCAGTTTGATTCGATTTCATCCAATACCTTGTCATTGTAGAAGGAAACTCCCTCTTTCTCCTCCAACTTGAATCAGCTCGAGATCATCTCCCAAGCTCCAGTTATGGCTCTTCAAAGTTAGCATCCTGAAACAGTTTCGTGCCTTAGCCAAATTTAGGCAGTTTTCAGGATTCTTCATAGCATCTTGTTGGACTTGAAAAACACTCTTCCTGTTATCTCCTCGAACTCCACGACATACCAATCGAAAGATAAAGTTTTGAACTTCAAATTGAGACCTTGAACCCACATTTTCATCGATTGGTTTGAGAGATATGAGCTCCCAAATTAGGCACTTCGGACTCGACCCAACACTTGGCCATTTTCCTTCCTTCTTCTTCCAAGCTTCACTTCCTTCTTCCTCAAGCAATTTCATCTTCAAGATTGACCCAATTGGGATCATATCATCAACAAGGTAGCTATGATCCTGATCAAAGATCCAACCAACCTCGCATACCATATGACCAATGGCCTGTTCCAGGAGGGAAGAAGCCCGATGATTACTTCAATATCACCTCTACCAATGCGCCCTATGTCCATGAAGCATAATTGCAAAAGAAACCAATACAACCTCAATACAAGGGATAAGGAGAAGGGATTGCAAATGAGCTACAAGAATATTGAAAGACAAATTTCACTCCTAATCGATGGTCAACCTCAATAGCCTCAAAGCAACCTCCCGAACAACACAGAAAACAATCTAAAGAAGGAGGAAGTGAAGGTAATCTCGGTTAGGATGAGAGCAAGCAAAAATTTCTCAAACATTGATTGATATAATTGACATTAGCACAACAAAAGGGTGGTCACCTATTCTGCAGATACTTCAAAAAGGAAAATCATGCCATACAAGACTACTGGAAATTTAATAAGAAAAATAAAGGTGGTTGAGGAGGTGGGAGCTTTGCTGGTCCAGTGGATGTGTATTGGATAATCTTGCAAGTTTTTCTTCCTTTTCCTAGCATCCCTTGCTAGTTGTCTTTCGGTGATTCAATTTTGCAATTTTGTTTGGAGTTTAATCTTCACTATTGTATGATTTTGTTTTCATAAATTACGGGAAATTATCGAGAATAATTCAAGTTTGTTATTCTTTAATTGGTGCCAAAATAGAATGAAATAGAGTGGTTTGTGGGGATGGGTTTATACATGGAGGGGTTGGATTTGTTGATTTCTTGTATCTCTTTGAGATACTACCAAACAAAAAAAAAAAAAAAAGATGGAAGGGTGAGTGTAATGTGAACCTGCAATGCTTTGTTATGTTAATTGTTAATTTAGTATAATGATGTATGTTATTTATTTATTTATATGTAAATTTAGGTTTTATTGAAAATTTGAGATTGCTTTTGAGATGTTATATATAGGCAGCAGATGTTATTATGTGTCAATTGCTCCTCATTATCCACTACTCATATATAAAACCGGCTTAATCTGGTTGAACCCCGATTCGATCTTTAAACCTCAAATCCCCTGTCAAACTGGTTGATGACTTAATCCGGTTGACAACCTTGGTTCTATGTATAGGGAGGACTCAATTCCAATTCCAGGCGTTTCATTCACCAGAAGACTCTGAGAACCACATTATGGCAGGTGTCGATGATTACCCGGCCCTCGGGGAGCAAGCAACAGGTTTCCTTAATTTCTGTTCTCTACTGTTGATTCTTTTCATTAGGTTTTCTGATTTATTAATGGTGATTTTGTAGAACTTTTGGGTGAAGACTTTGATTCCCCGTTCGAGAGCAACATCGAAGTGAGATCTGTACTGTAGATATCACTATTTTCATTAGTTTCTACTTTTTCATCAGGTCTCTGATTTCATAATGTTCATTTGTTAATGGTTAATGGACGTGCAGGAATTTAATAAGGGTATGCGAAATGAACTCCTTCGTGAGTTGAAAACTCACTTGAAGGAGCATTCTATAGTTGCTTCGATTCAGGAATCAAAAGATAAGGTAATGACTACAACTTCAAGCCACATCAAACTTCACCTAATTCGCCTACTGATTTCTTTATTGGTTTTTCTCCCAGCTCATAGCAACCATCACTAGTAATGATATCTTGCCTGGGGGAACTTTCAGCTACAGGTTTAGTACCACCCCTCCAAGATCATCTGATATGGTAAATGCTTATCATTGTTACATCCTTCTTGTTCCTTCTTTTAGTTTTGTACATGTAAATGCTTATCATAATTACATTCTTCTTGTTTGTTGCTCATAAGACTGTTCTTTCTTCCTTCTGTTTTGTACAAACAGCATGAAATTTCTTACACGTATGGATTGTTTACGGGAAGTGCAAAGCACATATATGGAAGGGGAGCACTTTACAGTTTCCAAGAGTGTCAGATGGCAGTCCACGTTGACTCGTGGCGAGAAATACGTAGACTACCTTGCCGGTAGTCTCAAAGCGGTCTCTGGAGTCAACTCGCTTGTGAGCTTAAAGTGCTCAGTCGGTCGTGGCGCAGAGATTCGTGGGAATAGGGCAAACAAGCTCTCCTATTTGAGTGGTTCTTGGTCATTTCCCATCGCTATTAATGAGGACTCATAGTAGCAAAATCATAGTCTCATACATCAACAGAATTGTCACTCCAATATCATTAGCTGGCTCCAAAACTCACGAGCCAAAAGCAAAGGAGAAGCCTGTCTTCGTTGCTTTGTCTCCGAGTAGGTCGACCTCGGCACCATCCTCAGAACGGCGTTAAATTGCCACCTGTGCAACACCACAGCGTTCGCCTCCCCTCTGTGGTTCACTCAAAGCTTGAACTTAGTTGACTCATCGTATTGATGAGACAGCCCTACGATGAGGGAACCCTTCCGCTCCGTAAAATCACGCTCAACTTCAAAGCCAACACCAGTGGACTGGTTGATGAAGCCGTAACAAGAAGCAGCCATCTTAACTCCGGTATCCCTGTGTTCATATAAACAAAAAATTGTGAGTACTAGCAGGGAAAACAAAACAATACAAGAGAAACAGATTAAATGAGCTACTAACCATTTCGCACTCAAAGTATTGACTGTGACGAGGTCGACCTCCTCGGAGACAAAGCAACGAAGACAGGCTTCTCCTTTGCTTTTGGCTCGTGAGTTTTGGAGCCAGCTAATGATATTGGAGTGACAATTCTATTGATGTATGAGACTATGATTTTGCTACTATGAGTCCTCATTAAGCTTTGATATGGGGTAGTTGGATGTAAGTGACATGCTGTAAGCGTTTGTTAGGTTGTGGTTATTGCTTGAATTGGTATTTTGGACATGGGATGTAAAGGGTAAACTTTAGCGGATTATGAGTAGTTTCGGCAATATGGCTGAATCAGGAGTAGCTTTTTGTTGTTCCAGTTCTGATTAGATGTTCCTGCAAATTAGCCTTGGATCTATGTGGTACTGTATCTTTCTCTTCAACCCCTCTGCAACCGTAGAATTTCCATTTCTGTTTTTCTCGGTGCTGAAGTTCATCAAAGAACTTCACCTGATAAAAACGATAATTCTTGTCAATATTGCTGCCTTATTTCTAAGCTTAAGCACATGTCCGCCCTAGTCTTCCAACTTTTCATTTAGTGAAGGAAGTCTTTCCATGTCTTGGAGGAGGATGTTAATGGTTGGGAGGTTTTAGCAAACTGTTGGTGCTGCTGGCAGCAAAGTCTTGGTGTCTACTCGGTCCAGGGAAGTGCTATCCTAGGGATGACAACAAAACCCGAACCCATGGGTATCCTACCCGACACAACCCGGTCAATGCGGGTAAAACCGTGTTGACGGGTTTTGGGCCGGGTTTGGGTTTAAACTCGCTACACCATCACCGGGTTGGGTTGGGTTTGGATTTAGGCAAACCCACCCCATGGGTACCCGCCGACACTCATATAATTAATTTTTTCAGTATATTTAACATTCTAAACAATATATCTTCCTTAAACAACTAGTCTTTTTTTACGTTTGTGGAGGCATGTCTAATTTGTTCTTTCTAATTGTGTACGATGAAGTTGATATTATGGAGTGGAGATGAAGTTCATATTATGGAGTGGAGAGTGAAAAAGCTTAGTTGACAAGGAGGACGGAGCTGTCAATTAATCATGTTGTTTATAATGTTTATCTTTAATTTTGAATAATTTGTATTGATAATTTGCTGTTTGTTTGTATGCTCTAGATTGGTGTTTTTTTGTATGAACAATTTTTATGAGAAAATTGATGTTAGACTTTTATTTGGAAGAAACTTGTTATTGTAAATTTTTTACCGCAAAAATCCACGGGTACCCATGAACCCGCGAATAACCAGCGGGTTAGGTTGGGTTTGAGTTTTTCAAACCCAGCGAGTTTTACCCCGGGTTTTTTTGGCGGATAAACCCATGGGTTTGAGTTTGGGTTTCGCAAAACCCGCCCCAACCCGACCCATTGCCATCCCTATGCTATCCTTGGAAGTCTTGCCATTAGATGAGTCTTGGAATTTTTCCTTCATGGAGAAGTCCCACAGAATCCAGTTGTTGAAAAAACTAGGAAAGAGAGATTGGGTAAATGCTGTGGGGTTCCTCTTGCGTAGCTGGCTTGTTAAGCTCTAAGTGCTCTCAAACATATCTAAAGAAGAAAATCTAATCATGTCAGCCCTCCAACTAAGTTTCAATAATTTTCCTTCTCATCTAAAGCATTGCTTTTCTTATTGTAACTTGTTTCCTAAGGGTCATGAATTTGATGTTCAGAGGTTGATACAACTTTGGAAAGCACAAGAGTGCATTGCTTCAAAATCTTGTGGTGGAGGTCATTCTTCCAGGAGGTAAAGACAGGACGAGTTTGGGAATATATTGATAAGCAGGATGCATGACTTGATGGAGATCTTTATGATCAGGAAGTAGAGTGGCCTAGCTTTCCATGTCTTCCATCCGCCTTTTGCCTAAACTTCACTCAGCTGCCCACATTTCCAGCTCTTGAAGGAGAGTTGGAGTTGACCAGAGCTAGAGCTTGGAACCATTTATCCGGACACTGAAGATGAGCAGATGCTAGTTCATATGCGTCTACACATGAACATGATACATGTCGTCCATTCTCTATTTTGAAAAAATTATCAAACATACTATACTGTTAAAATGTTCATTAAAAAATCGACAACCATGTTGAACTGAGATTAAGACTGCCTGGCATAAGCAAATGTGAGAGGGAAAATGTCAATTTTTATTTCACTAGGTCTTGTTAAAGTGAAATTATAGGTATTTGGTTGAAAAAAAAGAAACAAAAAAAAAATCTTACAAGAAATTATTAGGGATATTTTAGACGTTTATTTTGTCCAAATCAAAGCTCGACCGTAATTGACAATTTTTAGATGAAAATTTTAACAAAATAGCATGTTTGATCACTTTTTCAAAGTACGCTGACAATGTTTGATATAAAAAAAATCGTACAAGGACATGTTTGATAAACATTATTAGGGACTAGATACTATAACAACACTAGTCTCCAACCAATAGGAAGCTAAGGTTGTGATGACTTTTTATTAGATGAGTTGAGCTAGTGTAAAATCAAAGCAGGGGTATAATTGTCATTATGAAAAATATGTTTAAATAATAATAATTTTTTTTATTTTCAGCCCAAAATTTTGGCCGCCGGAATTCGGCCACCGGTCGTCGGAATCTGGTTGCTGGTCACCGGAATATGCTATTTTGTCGCCGGAATATGCTCACCGGCGTCGGAATATACTTACCGGCGTCGGAATCTAGTCATCGGGGCCGAAATATGCCTATGGGCGTCGGAATCTGCTCACTGAGGGTCATCGGAGTTCGGTCAACGATTTTTGTTGACCGGTCAACAAACTTCATTGACCGGTCAACGGTCAACGACCACCGGATGTTATGGTCTGCATTGTGAGATTTATGGTTTGGTTTCTCGTATTTTTGTTTGCCTTTTGTGGTTTGCATTAAGAAGCTTCTGGTTTGCTTTATCATGTTTGTGGTTTGCATTGAGAAGTTTCTGGTTTGCTTTCAAAAAATTTGTGGTTTGCTTTGCGGGGTTTGTGGTTTGTTTTAGGAGATTTGGGGTATGCATTAGGAGGTTTATGGTTTGTTTTTGTGGTTTGCTTTATCGTGTTTGTGGTTTGCATTATGAGGTTTCTGGTGTGTTTTTTAAAATTCTGTGGTTTGCTTTGCGGGGTTTCTGGTTTGTTTTAGTAGATTTTTGGTATGCATTAGGACGTTTCTGGTTTGTTTTTTTGGTTTGCTTTAACGTGTTTGTGGTTTGCATTATGAGGTTTCTGGTGTGCTTTCAAAATATTTATGGTTTGGTTTGTGGTGTTTCTGGTTTGTTTTAGAGAATTTGTGGTATGCATTAGGGGGTTTCTGGTTTGCTTTTTTGTGGTTTTTTTTTATCACGTTTGTGGTCTGCATTAGGAGGTTTCTGGCGTGTTTATTAAAGACTAGTGATCTGCATACCACCGATAACTCCTAAATGCATATCATAAACACAATAATAAACTAAAATACATAAAAAAATGCGATTGATATACTGAGCTCCACAATAATTAGGTCAAAACTTGGACCCATCCGATATCCAGAACCCCATAAACACGAGGTAAACAATGGAGTATACGGTATACAGAGAAGGCAATATCTTAGAGAGAAAGTGCTCAAACAAACTGAGTGAAGGAAATAAATTGAAGAGAGGTGCAGTAGAGTCTCCCAATTATCATTCCTAACTCTTATGAGTAGCTAGCTTTCATCTGAGAGGTGCAGCAACAATATATATGTGACAAAATTGAATTAGTGAATCTCTCGCAACAACTTGAATTATTGCGATCAACGTACTGTTAACCCGTAATCCATCCATACTTGTTGTAACATTTCTGTCTCTACAACATTTTGTAACAGAGGGGAAGATCGAGGTGTTCAAGGAGCGAGTGGAATTCGACGACGCGAAGAAAACCGTGAAGCTGAACGGGCTGGAAGGGGACGCGATGAAGATCTACAAAGTCTACAACCCGATCTTCGAGTTCGTCGCCGGCGCCAGCGGGAAACAGGGGGTGGCGATGAGAGATAGGACGGAGACGAGAGCCGCGGCCAGGGCGAGGAAGATCTACAAAGTCTACAACCCGATCTTCGAGTTCGTCGCCGGCGCCGGCGGGAAACAGGGGGTGGCGATGAGAGATAGGACGGCGACGAGAGCCGCGGCTAGGGCGAGGAGGGACGGACGAATTGCCGGCGGGGAAGAAGCAGGGACAGCGGGGAAAAAGCAGGGCGGCGTGGAAGACATGTCTCGATGGGGTGAACTGGTGAAGGAAGATGAGGTATGATGTGGGATTAGGGTGGGTTTGAATTTTAATTTATTTTATTATTTTCAGCATAATTTATCCTTTTGCCCTTAATGAATCCTATTGTTATTATAACAACATAAAGAGTGTTGTTATACTATCCGGACCCACATTATTATACCTATAATCCAGTTAGATATTGAATGTTAATTAGAATGAACGAATCCTTTTTACGGTTACTAGATTTGGACGCGGTTCATTGACCGGACGAAATTTCATAGAACACAATAGTTAAACTTTCATGGTTTTGTTTTTTTTTCTTTTTTCAGGCATGCATGATTTTTTCCAAATGATAATATTTAACTTACTTTTGGGGAGAATCAAAATGAAAAATTCTGAGTCGGAAAACTAGAAATTTCACCAATGAATTTTTTTTAAATTCCAATAGAAGTGCTTCGCGCGAGAATATGAAACCTAAATTATAACATTCCGGCCCAAAGACGGACCACGCCCAATTGTCCATTCCCGCCCTCAAACCATCGATCTCCTTTCTCTCTCTCCTCCATCGATACAGCGGTCGAGCGCAAGGAGCCACGGACGAACTCAGCTGCCCTCCGACTTCCATTTCGGACATGAAGCGAGGCCTTCACCCCCGGCTGCTTCTGTGTTACTCCTCAACGCCCAATAATTCCCGTCGCTCGCCCGGAATCGTCGGGAAAAAGAGGCTGCGCTTGCGGGCAGGAAGGAAAGCCCGAACGAGAACCTATTTATCGCCGGTTGGAGGAATCAGATGACATCAAACAGCCTTCTAAATAATATCTGGTAATTGTTAATCCCATTTAGCATTTCCTCTAATCTTCCCTAAATAATATTTTTTGGGCATCGTAAATTAGTTGTTCGATCAGGCAGCCGAGAGAATCTAGGGATTTTTTCCTAGGTTTCCACATGATGTGATAATAAGATATCCAGGAATGGTCGCCCACTCCGCATTCCATGCCAATTCTTCTAAATTATCTTCTTTGAGGGTCATTTATTAGGGTATCACAATGATGGGCAGTCGTTGACATTTGAACTAGATCTGTTTTACACCACCAATCACTCAATTTTCAGTCTTTCATTCTGCATTGAGAACCCAGGGTTTTGCTTGGCGAAAAATGGCTCAAGTGCTTCTGATCCCTGTTGCTAAACAGATCCTTGGCAAAGTAACCAACTTGGCATCGGTGGAGATTGGACTGTTGTGGAACTTCAATGGGGAGCTAGAGAAGCTGAAGGACACGGTCTCCACTATCCAGGCCGTGCTCCTTGACGCCGAGGAGAAGCAGGTCCACAGCAACCAAGTCAAAGATTGGCTCGAGAAGCTGTCCGATGCAATGTATGATGCTGATGATCTGCTCGATGATGTCTCCATCGAGGCTGCACGAGCAAAAGATGCTGCAGATGTTGATGACGGGAGAAGAACAGGGGCAACTTGTTGGAGTTTGGTAAGATTTCTGGTCTCCTCCCTTCCGAAGCAATTGCTTCATACCCTTAAGATGGCTCGTGGTCTCAAGGCTATTCGGGAGAGGCTCGATATGATATCGATAGATAAGGTTAATTTCAAGTTGGAAGTTCGTACTGAGCAAGCTCTTGTTTCGTGCCGGGAGACAGATTCTTGTCCTCCCATAGTTGTTATTGGGAGAGAAGTTGACAAAAGGAGAATCATTCAGCTGTTGCTGAATTCCAATTCTGAGGACAGCAGCTTTGTTGTCCCTATTGTTGGAATAGGCGGATTGGGGAAGACCACGCTCACTCAGCTCGTTTATTGTGATGATCAAGTGAAGGCACACTTTGAGATAAGAGTGTGGGTGTATGTTTCACAGAAGTTTGATATAAAAGGGATTCTGGGGATGATATTGCAATCCATCAGTCGTGAAAGCCAACCAGATCTTGCATTGGATGTTCTAAAAGATAAGATCCAAGAGGAAATTTGTGGGAGAAGGTTCCTGTTTGTTTTGGATGATGTTTGGGAGGAAAACGTTGAAAGTTGGGAAGCTTTAGGAAAATATTTGAAGGTTGGTGGCTCTGGGAGCAGAGTGTTGGTGACCACTCGGTCAAAAGAAGTGGCTGAGATCAGTAGCAGAATTTTGAAACTGGGAACAAGAAGTAGTATGATGGAGTCCCCCTATTTCCTGGAAGGTTTGTCACTTGATGAATCATGGAGTTTGATGGTGGAAAAGGCCCTTCATGGAAAAGTGCCTCAAAACCCGAATGTAGAAAGAACTGGGAAAGAGATACTAAGGAAATGTTGTGGAGTGCCCCTTGCTGTAAGTACAATAGCTGGTCTATTACGTTCCAAAGATCCGGAGACTGAATGGTCATTGTTTTCAGAGAATGATTTGACGAGCATTTCTGAAGAAAAGAATCTTACCATGTCAACCCTCCGACTAAGTTTCAATCATCTTCCTTCTCATCTGAAACGTTGCTTTACTTATTGCAAGTTGTTTCCAAAGGGCTGTAAACTGTATGTTCAACCTTTAGTACAACTTTGGATAGCACAAGGATATATCAAATCGGGAGATGAAGGTTCAGAAGAAATGGGTTTGCATTGTTTCAAAATGTTATGGTGGAGGTCGTTTTTCCAGGAGGTGAAGATGGATAAGTTGGGCAATATAGAAACTTGCAAGATACACGATTTGGTTCATGATTTAGCCTCGTCATTAACAAGAGCAAAAATCCTCAAAATTTCAGATTCAAGTGCTCTGAAGAACATATCTTCAAAAACTCGTCATTTGGCTGTGATGCAGGGAACTAGAGTTGGTGCTGGTTATATGCGAGAGGCAAGCAAGTCGAGAACATTTATGTGTCATATGCCAATTGAAGAATCAAGAAAGATCATCCGCTACTTCAGATTTTTGCGGGTGTTGGTAATATCATTAGAAAGAGATTTGCTGTATTGGCGGAGTCCGTTGAAGCTGGAAGAAGACTCGTGGCTCCTCCGTGGTCATAACAGACAAGATTCTGAACTGTTCGATTGTATTGGTGAGTTGAAGCATTTAAGATTTCTTCGTTTCTCCTGCCAACAAATGACAAAGCTTCCCGATTCTGTTACTAACCTTCTTACAATGCAAGTGCTTGACCTCTCATTATGTAGTCACCTCACAGAATTACCTAGGGATATCAGAAAGCTAGTTAATTTGAAGCATTTGTACCTTGATCCTTCTGTGAAGTTGACTCATATGCCTAAGGGGATTGGGGAATTAGCGTCCCTTCAGACTTAAAAAAGTTTGTGGTTGGCACTAGGACCAGTGGAGATGTTGGGGGGCTGGATGTGTTGAACGGGTTAATTGCTTTATGTGGGGAGCTCACCATTGAAAGCTTGACTAATGCTGTGCCTGTGGGTATTTATGTCTTGAAGAAGCAGTTATGTCTTAAGTCTTTGGTTTTGAAATGGAATGAACTGCATTACAGTTGCTACTCTTCTTCTGCTAATAAAGATGAAGAGATCCTGGAAAAGCTCAGCCCACACCCTAACATAAAAAAGTTGGAGATACACCATTACGGAGGCTTAAAGCTTCCCAACTGGTTGTCCATCACGAATCTGGTGGAGATATCATTAGCAGGTTGCTGGAGTTGTGAGTATCTTCCATCATTGCATAAACTCCCATCTCTAAAGAAGCTCCACATTCTGAATTGTCCAAATCTAAAGGGCATTAATATAGAGAACGCGGAAGAGGAGTGGCCATGTTTCCCATGTCTTTCTCACTTGGAAATACTCAACTGCCCAAACCTGACTTGCATGCCTCTCTTCCAAACCATTGAACAAAAATTGTTCCTGGGGAGAACCAGCTCACAAGCATTGGTCCGGACAATGATAAAGAAGGTAGCTCCCGATACAGAGGAACGTATGTCCTCTTGCTATACTTGGCCTCCACTCTCCAAGTTGACACATTTGAGACTCGAAGGGATTGATGACTTGGAATCTCTGCCAGAAGAAGGCATGCACAACCTCACTTCCCTTCAGGAGCTTCTTATTTTCGAATGCCCGAGGCTAGCATCTTTGCCTCAAGCGGTGAAACACCTCCCCTCCTTACAAACATCAAACATTCGGGGATGTCCTCAGTTGTCAACAAAAAGATGCAGTGAGGACGAGGAAGAAGATATCATCAGTTTGGACTTCCAGAAAACCTCCATGGGTTCAGGTATCTTTTTGCCTGAAACGGTGCTGCAGCCTGCAGCACATTCATCATCGCATTTTTATTAGTATTTTCTTATCATATGCCAAAAGTCCTAACGAAACTTTTTCGGTCACTTCTCTGTGTTGTGTTTTGGGTTACAGCTTATCCATATTGTCCAAAGTGTTCTTGGCAAATTACCAAGAAAGTAATATTGAGGAGGAGGATTCCTAGGCAGCTGGGCATATTTCCTTAGTAGCTGCTCTCAAATTGGGTATGACTCTAGCTCAACTCGACACCTCTTTGCTCATTTTACAACTTTTTATACGTAGTGTTAAGGACCGAACCTTGAATATGGCTTGAAGAAGGTGTTGCTAGTAGGAAAGAATCTGAATAAGCAATGTAGTTTGATTGACTTGAATACTGAAGGAGAACAAAGTGCAATTGTGTCGTTTTAGTGTCACTTGGTCAATTTTGTTTTAGTCTTTATGCTTGATTATTGTTTGAGTCTATCGTGTTAAAAAGTTTACAGCTCGAATAAGAGTCAATTTAAGAAGTGGTTAGTAATGGTAGCTAAAGTCCAGTAGCAATGACGTTAGAATCTATTAGGTGTGGCCGAGATCAAACTGTTGATATCTTGGATTACAACTCCTCTATGTTATCCAAACTGTTCCTGGCAAATAACCGATCGAGTAATATGGAGGCAGAAGATTCAGGAGATGTTTCCTTGATAGCTGCTCTTGAGTTGGGTATGATTCTCTTCGTTCATGTTTCACCTTCTTGTATGTTGACGGTCAGAAGAAGTGTTGGAATAGAAGATGGTTCATGAATGGTTTCTGTAAAACATTAATTAAACTACTTATAGCTGTGGTCTTAAACCAATATATTTCCTGGTTGTTTGTTGATTGTTTTAATCAGACAAAGGGAAGCTTCTTTAGTTACACTTCAACTGCTGTGTGAAACCTTGAGGGAACAGAACTACTGGGAATGATAGTTCTGTGTGGGGTCGTTTAGTGGACACTTGGGAGCAATGTGTTCCTTGCCCCACTGTTGAGGCACGTAACCGTGCTCGTCCCAGCCCTCGGATGCCCGTCCAAATCTCCTGAGCCTGTGCCTGTGCCTGCAGTCTCTGCCACCACCAGAGGGTGTCAGAGCTAAATAATTGATAGAAAGCAGCCCTGCATCTGAAGACATGCCGTCATGGGTAAGATTGATTTCCCCTTGAAGAGCTAAACTATGAAATTCCCAGTATTCATTTGGCAATAATCGGTCGTAAATAGAAGGGATGGAATTGATCGATATCTGTGTGTGAAGTACGTGGACAATTCTCTCCAGAAAATCCTCGTTGTGGAAACTGGGATTCCTAATTTGAACTGATCTGTCAAGGTCTCTTCTTCTCTAATCAATGAGTATCGAGACGCGATCGTGTTTGAGTGAGTTTAGAGTGACAGATCTCTGGTTTAATGGCTTACTTCCAGAGTATACATATTGCACGAAGTAAAGCGATATAGGGCAACACTGACATAGGCATTTATTTTTTGCTTATGAAAATTGTTGGCTAGGAGGGATAGCATTACTTGTATTGTCTATTAGCTTACTTAAGCCACGATGAACGTCGTGTTGCCTGAAAGATAGGGATTTGAATTTGATGAACGTAATAATGTCAAGTTGGGCATAGGCTGTCCATTTGGTTTTAACCGAAACCAAACCAATTGGAAAGCTAATGGTTTCAGTTTTTTGGTTTTCAACCAATAAGCAACTTAATGGTTTTGGTTTGGTTAAAACCATGGTTGTCACGCCGGTCGGCGTGCCACCGGTTGTACCTGGTTCAACTGGTACTGGTCATAAAACCGGCATGACACCACCGGTATGACCGGCATGATCGATATTCGAATCTCTAAGTAAAATGATTTTATTTTAGTGAATTTAATTGATAAAAATTATTTTATTATTTATTTTATGAGTATAAAAGTTAAATATTGATGTTATTTGTTGGATTAAGTATAAATGTTTAGGTATTGACGTTAAATGTCATGTTTAAATATGAGTATCTATAATTTTATTTGTAATATTGACCGGCATGAACCGGCACAAACCGGTATGTGCCACCGGTTGAACCATTCCACTTGCTAAACCGGCATACTGGCATAAACCGGTTTGACAACCTTGGTTAAAACCGAAAAACCAATAGAAACAATTAAGAAACCAATAAGAATAAAATTATTTATCAACAAATTTTTTTTTTGTTTCTTTTGACACGCATGCCAACCAATAATTTGTTATGGCCATTTACCATTATTATGACGTTTATTCAATAAAAAGGAGGGAAATAAGAATAAATATGAGTGTATGAGTACATGTTGGTTTTTTGGTTTTTGGGATTTGGTTTTTCATACTTAATGGTTTGGTTAACCAAACCAAACCAAATTGACAGCCCTAATTGGGCAATAGATTTTGTGCCATCTTGTACACCATCCTTCAAACGTAATCTAAATGGTCAGACGAGGGTTGATACTCTTTCGACGAACAAAGACGCTCTGATACCATGTTACGACGGTGTTCCGACGACTGTACAGAACTTGGACATCTGATACCGAACACAACATAATTGATATTGACGCCATTTTTTTCACTTCTTTCTTTCTTTCTGTGAACAATGTGAATGGGGATGGGTTTATATATGTAGAAGCCGCAAGGCCGTGGCACCATGGCGATAGACGTTGAGAAGGGAAAGGACGGGATATGGAGGGAAAGCCCGAGGGTTTTTTGCATGGTTCAGGAAACCGTACGGGACATCATACCGGATTCCTTTCTGGTAGGGTATTTTATGGTACGACCGTGGTTCAATCGTTTCTTACCAGTAAATATTATTTTTATAATAGTAAAATATTATTTTGTCAAAGAATCGTGTCGGTCAATCAGTGTACCGTGTCGGAGTAATACCGGATTGTACCGGAATATTACCGGATAATAAATACTATATATATATATTAATTATGAGACATACCAAATAATTTAAAAATACCCATCCTTCTCTTTCTTGACAAATACCGCAACTAGTACCAGGCCACCACATACTTCTTTATCCATATGCCTTATTCAGTTATTTGTTGTTTCAGAATGGAATAATCTTTTCGGTTCCGACGCATGCGCCTTCCTCTCCTAACAATGACAATCCACCAAACCCTTCTTTCTCTACTTCCAAATTCCAATGGCTTGTTGACTACACATTCAGCTTTTGGATTCCTCTCGCCTTTCCTATCTGGTTCTTTCCTTGTTCTTTTCCTTTAGTTCAAGAGTGAGAGGATCGATCAAGAAGGAGAAAAAGAGGACTCGCATCAATCATTCAATCGCTGCGAGAACTCTCTCCCGCGGCAGCTTCCTATTCACTCAGATCCAGTAAAAGATGTTGGGATTTTTAGTGGTGTGAATGGAAATAAAAGGGGAAAGTTTCAAGAGAGTCTCTTGAAGTACCATGTTGGTAAGATGTGAGAAGGCATGGCCTCGAATTCGATCGATTTGATGTAATATGTGGTTAATTGGTTAAATTGGTTTGTGTAACCAAATGAACCAAACCGAGTTGAACCAAATCAAACCGAACTGATGTGGCGGTTGGAATAACCAAACCGGTCCAACTTCCATGAGGCCGAACCAATGCAATGGTTGAAATATTTTAAACGAACCAATGCAATGGTTGGGGTGTAACCACCCATATGAAGAGTTGCCTCCCTTCAATGCATCCCTTCATTTTCTATAAATAGCACCATACCCCCTCTTGTTTTAACGACGAGTTTTACATGGATTTTTCCCGGTACTGAAACTCTGCCAAAATCCAAAACTAGTTTTTCTGCATTCTTTTCAAAGAGAAAATAGAGTCAAGTGTGGTTCTCGCCGTTTCGCTGCGTTCGATGGTTTTCGGGGTTTGAGGTACCGCTACACCGGAAAAGGTACGTCCTTTCTATCCTGGGAGGAATCATTCCACAACCTTGGGTACTTGAGGGGAATAAGATTCTTTAAGGAGAGATAGTGAATTCTATCGGCTAGGACGCTTGCATATGTCTTTGCATGTTTTCTTAATCTTATGTGTTTGCTTGTGCTGCAAGAAAATAGTATACGTGAACAATTTCCCCAACCTTGGGTACTTGAGGGGAATAAGATTCTTTAAGGAGAGATAGTGAATTCTATCGGCTAGGACGCTTGCATATGTCTTTGCATGTTTTTCTTAATCTTATGTATTTGCTTGTGTTGAAAGAAAATAGTATACGTGAACAATTTCCCCAACAATCTTAAAGAGCTTCATTTTCCTTACTATTTTCTTGCAACACAAGCAAATACATAAGATTAAGAAAAACATGCAAAGACATATGCAAGCGTCCTAGCCGATAGAATTCACTATCTCAATCTTAAAGAATCTTACTTTTGCTAATTGTTCACGGTATGGTTAGGTTAAGAATAATTGCCAGAAGAATTGGGTTGTTCATCTTTAATGGACATATAAATGATTGTATGGCTTAGGTATTGTTTACGTGCGTTTACCATGCATTGAATTTGATTCTGGTTATTAGTGGAATAACATGCATAAGATTATATATACAGATGACCCACATATGTATTTTTGGTTTCTTTACATGGAAAGTATTCGCATATTGAAAAAATGTATGGCGAATTCTTTTTACTGATCAAGTTGATGATTGGTTTCGGAGGTTAATTAGAAATGGATCTGTTGTTCCCTTTTCTAATTGCTTCATTTGCTATACGTATACATATTTTAGTTACGCATGTGATATATATATATATATATATATATATATATATATATATATATTCTTGTTCTTTTGTTGCAATAAGAAAAGAAAGGAAGGAACTCGGTTGCAGAAGCACCAGAAAGGTATTACCTAAATCTCATTCATGCATATATATATGTTTATACGTGTCGCTGTCTGTAAACACATTTATATGTGTTTGGAGTTAGTCAAGGGTTATATGTGTGCATGAGATTCTGGGCGTGCATAATTCCATCATGTTGGCATCGTTGTTATACATGATGTTTCTGTTATCGGAAATGAACGTTCTGTTCCTGTATATATATGTTATGTATATATATTTATCTGTGTTATATATATATATATATATATATATATATATGTTTTAGTCTTTCTTGCCATTACTGTTGAAAGGAGAAAAAAAAAAGGGACGGTTGGCATTTTAAATGGAATCGGAAAGACACAACTTTGTGTCGGTAATTGTCATTTCTTCCCCCTGGTTGGTACTTGAAAGGAAGAAGGAAAAAGTAACGGGTAGTTACAGTCAACGGTGCAAGGATAAAGCACTCGATCGGTTCCTGTTCTGATCATGTAAGTATCCAGAGCCCTTATTATACAACCATGGATAATATATATTTGGTATATGTTCCTAGCAATGCATGCTTCTTACGTTCCCTGTATGGTTGTTGTATCTGTCCATTTGAAGTTGCATGGTTAATTGAACAAGGCAATTCAAATTCTAACATGTATGCAACATGTTTCTTTTCAAATTTAAATGGATGGTTTTATGATAGAATTTCACTTTATGCAACGATGGTTATCCATGATATTGGTACGGTGATTTTTCTGTGAAATTCGGGAACGAACTCATAATTCACATTATGAGAAGAGTTTATGGAAAAGAGTTCATGATCGAATTCTTGGAAACAAATTTTTCATAAATTTGTATCAGTTTCAATTCCAAGTAATCAAGTTGTTTATGATTGATCTTGGAGGGAATTGAACAATATGGTGGGAAGTGATCCCGAGACATGGAGTTGATCCATGATGACATACTTATGTAAATTATATATAAGTGTAAATTAGTTGGATAAAACCTTACGAGTTTGTTTGGTTCCAAAATTAACCACAAAGTTTTAATGCTTTTATTGCATTGGGCCATCTCAATTATGTAGCATGGATGAATGATAATTGTTCCAATTTAATTTGGACACTTTTTCATGAGATGATGGAAGTACTTATGATAATCCTTCATGGACTCTAAGTAACGGTGGTTTGGATAGTAGTAAACTATCTAGTGGGAGAATATGAACAATCATAGGTGTGTAAAACCTATGGAGTGTGGCAAGTGGGGACTTGTGAGTCAAGTCTATCTAAGCCGGAATGGTTGCAAACGTAATGTTCATAGTATGTTGGACATAGTTTGAAAGAGTATACCTCCAATGTGTTGGAGATGAAATTTGGTTAATGCACGTTTAAGGATTGCATTACGAGAAAGCTACAAGCGATAAGGAATTCTAGTTCCTGTGATAGTTGTGAAGACATGATAATTTATTTATCATGTATGTGGTTTAGGACTTGATGTTTCCTATGCCATGAGGGCAAGGAAAATGAAGCTATGATTGATCCTTATAGGGATTTAATAAGCTTGCCAAATGATGGTTGTCATCAAAATAAGCATTAGGTCATAATTGTATATGACCTATGATTATCAACGTGAAGCTCATTGACAGAATTGTTTGTGGTATATATAGATATATATCATTGGAAAACAATTTGGCATGAGAGCTCAATTGAGATGATCTTATTGAAATTAAAGACTGGATTACTTGTGGTATATTTATGAAGTTTATACCATTGGAAAGTAATTAGACAATTGAATTAGAAATTCGTTTGAATTACTTGTGGTATATCATGTTACATATATGTCATTGGAAAGTAATTAGATGGGATTTCCATTACTGGAATGCATCTGAATTACTTATGACGTCTCAAGTTGCCTTGATCAATACCATTGGTAAGTAATTGGATGATTTTTCTAAGAAAATCTGAATTGTTTGTGGTATGCTAATCGAGTGAGATCATACCATTGGTAAACAATTAGATACATATAGTGGTTGGCAAGTTCAATAAGTAAAACCATGGAAAATAAATGGGATTATTCCATGATGTTTGGCAAAGGGTAGAATTGTGGGGGAGAAGAGCTAGCCATTGTTTCGGCTACTATCTCGAGACCCTACAATGGGACGCAAACCTATCCATAAGACAAAAGTGGAAAGGTAAGCGAAGTCATACTTGAAAGTATGAAGGTGTCCAATGAGAAAGTGAGTGTCCTTAAACCTTGTGGAGTTAACCCAGTCCAAGGGTATAACTTATGAGTAAACTCTAGCATACATAGACGTTATGTCAGAGGCTAGAATATTTATTGATGTTGATCCACTCTTCCCAACGAGATGATTTTGACCATATACATGAATGTATATGAACAACATTCCCCAAACTGGAAACGTTGGTTTCAACAACTATGGCGAAATAGTTGAAATGTGGGGGATAAATTGGGGGAAAGTAATGTGGAATGTCGCTTGGGTGTTTCTAAAGTGAAAGTGATACTTAGAAGATTTGCGTAAACCCTAAGCTAAGTCATAAATGTCACTACATTTAAAGAGATACTTGTGAAGCTCAAGTACTTTAAGGTTAATGAAGTGGAGAGACTTCAATACCGTTGGCATGTGTTATGATTATTGCAAGGCAATAAAATCAAGTCAAGCTCACAAGATGTGTAGTGAATTGAAAAGAGACGAGTCTTTGGTGTATTGTACCCAAAGGGAACTCACCGGATGAACCAAAAGCCATAGTCCATTAATGGATAGGCATTTATGGTTAACGAGGAGCAGTATCTTGGAAAACGTCTAAGTTAAACTCTAAGACCGGTGAAGTTGAGTAGTTTGGCCCGCAAAGACTGGCGTTAATAAAACGCACTTGTGCACAAAGGTGTTATTGCAAGGGCTAGGAGTGTTATGTGATAAATCTCGTCAAAGATAATGGAAACGTGACACTATGGATTGATTAATTTCTAGCAAAGTTATTTGGATTGATCATCTTAGATCAAGTGATAACAAACGTTAGGCCTACCTAGAAGTTAACGATAGCATCGAAGGGAATGGACTCGTGGCCTAGGACAAAAATCTTCATGGCGGTAACTCTACCTAAGCAGGATTGGCAGACCCAACCTCTAGGTTCAAGGAGAAAACAAAGTTGTGAATGATGGTCCGACATTGTCAAATTATTCAAAGTCCATTCTCATGATGAGACAATGTCCAACTATAAGGGTAAACCTAAAGATGGAAGGTTTTTAATGGCTTCCAAGTTTGACACAGGATGTGATCAAATAGTGTATTTTCGGAATACACTTTTAGAAATCACCTATGTGAGTGTGAAGTGGAGCCGCTTCAAGGAGAATAAAAGAAGGCCAATTCTCTACACACTCATGAAACCAGGCGGTGTTCATGGCTGAAACGAACACAACAATGAGAACCAGTGAACGGATAAGAGTTAGGTGTGTGACATATGTTGTCTTAGTATACAAGCAAAACCGACGGTTCAAAGATATCACATCTATCGATTGGTGAGTATACTCGATATATGTTCACTAAGGAAGGTTCAAAGGGAAACCTACCTATTCCGATGCAACTAATTCTTAGTCGAGAATCACACGATTTTTTGCATAGTTTTTAAAGTACAACATTCTCCGTTCATGTGGGGGATTGTTGGGATTTTTAGTGGTGTGAATGGAAATAAAAGGGGAAAGTTTCAAGAGAGTCTCTTGAAGTACCATGTTGGTAAGATGTGAGAAGGCATGGCCTCGAATTCGATCAATTTGATGTAATATGTGGTTAATTGGTTAAATTGGTTTGTGTAACCAAATGAACCAAACCGAGTTGAACCAAATCAAACCGAACCGATGTGGCGGTTGGAATAACCAAACCGGTCCAACTTCCATGAGGCCGAACCAATGCAATGGTTGAAATATTTTAAACGAACCAATGCAATGGTTGGGGTGTAACCACCCATATGAAGAGTTGCCTCCCTTCAATGCATCCCTTCATTTTCTATAAATAGCACCATACCCCCTCTTGTTTTAACGACGAGTTTTACATGGATTTTTCCCGGTACTGAAACTCTGCCAAAATCCAAAACTAGTTTTTCTGCATTCTTTTCAAAGAGAAAATAGAGTCAAGTGTGGTTCTCGCCGTTTCGCTGCGTTCGATGGTTTCCGGGGTTTGAGGTACCGCTACGCCGGAAAAGGTACGTCCTTTCTATCCTGGGAGGAATCATTCCACAACCTTGGGTACTTGAGGGGAATAAGATTCTTTAAGGAGAGATAGTGAATTCTATCGGCTAGGACGCTTGCATATGTCTTTGCATGTTTTCTTAATCTTATGTGTTTGCTTGTGCTGCAAGAAAATAGTATACGTGAACAATTTCCCCAACCTTGGGTACTTGAGGGGAATAAGATTCTTTAAGGAGAGATAGTGAATTCTATCGGCTAGGACGCTTGCATATGTCTTTGCATGTTTTTCTTAATCTTATGTATTTGCTTGTGTTGCAAGAAAATAGTATACGTGAACAATTTCCCCAACAAAAGAATCCAAAATCGCGTTAATCTTTAGCGGTGATGAGATACTCTTTTCTTTGGTTTCCTCAGAGTCGCATCTAGCCTGGTCTTATCCTATAATTTTCCAACCCTTTTGAATGGCGAATGCGAGGTCGGGCTTGGCGGGGGAACGCGAATGACGGTCAATCTTTAACCAAATCGCCACTGCATCTCAAGAATTTTGTAAACCGCCGGTATCATCAAAACCGGCCGAGATATCGCGGTACTCCGGTTTGACTTCCAATACCGGCCGGCAGACTCCTTCCGATTTCGCGGCTCGGAAGACTTCCAATTTACCGATTTCGCGGCTCGGTTAACAGTGGCGAAATCGGTAAATGACTCTCTTCCGGTTTATACTCTGCATACTGAATTAATTCCAAGGGGTGTGTGCAGGAGTATAGATAAAATCGGCAGGGACTTCATCTGGGGAGAGGAGGAGAATCGCTCCAAATTCCACCTGGTGGCTTGGGAGAACATGACGAGACCGAAGGCTCAAGGAGGTGTGGGCCTTCGACCTACTCATCAGGGAAACATGGCCATGCTGGCGAAGTCAGGATGGAGGTTGATGCAAAATGAAGGAAGTTTGTGGCAGCATCTGCTCCTCTCCAAGTATGGGGGGTCAAAGAGTGGGCCTCGACATTCTGCGGAGAGTTCAGGGAATTTCCTTCACCTGGAGCAGTTTCTCTAAAAATGCCGAGCTCCTTAAGAAAGGATGCACTTGGAATATTAAGAATGGAAAAAGACTAAATTTTGGCTTGATCCGTGGATTTTGCAAGTTCCACTAAGGAAGTAGTGACTGGTGAGGTTCCGGAAGCTTGGGAGCAGGCGGCAGTAGCTGATCTTGTTCGTGAGGATGGGAGCTGGCGCACGGAGCTATTCAGCGGGCGGCTCCCCCATGATATCTGCAACAAAATCACCAGTACAGCGGTCGACACCCTCGCCCAAGAGGAAGATTCATTATTCTGGTCGGCGGCAGCAGATGGGAGGTTCTCTGTCAAGTCGGCCTATGAATTACTGTCGGCTCCTGACATGCAGCCGAGGGATGAGATTTGGAAGGTGATCTGGGATTTTCCAGTGCCGAAGAGGATTAGGTGTTTTGTTTGGTTGGCTATTCAGGGAAAGATAGCAACCAATGTCCTCCGGGTTCAGAGGAAGGTGGCGGATTCTCCTATGTGTTTGCGATGTACAGGGCAGCCTGAGATGGTTCTCCATATCCTGAGGGACTGCGCCCCAACGCTGTTCTTTTGGTCCAGAGTTGTACCGCAGCAGAAGCAGCATGAGTTTTTCAACTCCGCTCACGAGGTTTGGTTCCGCAGCAACTCTTGAGCAAGGAGTCGACCAGCTCAGGTATTAATTGGCCTAGTTTTTTCAGCATGGCTTGCTGGTTACTATGGAAAACCATACTACTATGGCGTTCAAGGGACCTAGTGCAGCGATGACAGCACCCTCACTCTTGCACTCCATTATGGTTAAAACAAAGCTTTGGAATGATTCTTGGCATGCCCCAGATCCTTTCTCCAATCTCAAGAAGCAAGCGATTGTGCGTGTTAGGGCGGATATTGGTTGGACGCCTCCTGCGAAAGGTTGGGTTATGGTAAATACTGACGGGGCTTCCAATGGAAACCCGGGGCCAGCCGGTGTTGGTGGAGTGGTGCGAGGCCCACTGGGGAACTGGTTGGGAGGTTTTGTGGCAGGTATTGGCTCGGCAATTGCTGTGTTGGCTGAGCTGTGGGCTATCTACTATGGTTTAGAGCTCACTTGGAATCTCGGTCACCGGGTGGTGAAGTTAGTTTCGGATTCTCAACTTGCGATTCAGCTGATTCAGGAACGTCATGATCCCATTCATCCTTATGCGACCCTCTTGAATCTTATCCGCAGGAAAATTGGACAGGATTGGTTGGTTAGCTTGACTCATACATATCGAGAAGGGAATAGAGTCGCGGACTGGCTCTCGAAGCACAGTCTCGTCTATCCCTACGGTATGTATGAGCTGGTTGATCCACCTTTGGGAGTTCTCCCTCTGTTGCAAGATGACGTGATGGGTGTTACTTTCGAGCGCCGGATTGTGGCGACCTCCTCCTCTACTAGATAGCCCCCTCTGTAATCTCTCTCTTTCTTGGCTTCGGCCTCCTTTGGTATAAAAAAAAATGTCCGTTTCTTTCTTTGCCACTGTTCCTTCATTTTTCCCTTCCGGGAAAATATGGTCTATACCACTGAACTTTATGAATTGGGGGAAGGATATCACTGAAGTACAAATAGGGAACTAAATAGGGTTATAGGTTTAATATGCCCCTCTACTATAACGTTTTATCAAACATACCTCTCTATTATTTTTTACATCAAACATGCCCCTGTACTTTGACAAAATTATCAAACATGCCATTCTGCTAAAATTTCCATTGAAAAAATCATCAATCATGGTTGAACCGAGATTTAGACGACCCAACATTGGCAAATGGGAGGGAAAATATTAGTTTTGTCCCCCGTTTTATTTCTCTGGGTGTCTTCAAAGTGAAATTATTTGAATTATTTGGCTATACAAAAGAATATAAAAAATGCTAAAGTGAAATTATTAGGGATATTTTAGACATTTGTGTCTCCCAAACCAAAGTTCAGCGTTGGTTAACGATTTTTGGATGAATTTTTTAAAAAAAGTGCATGTTTGATAATTTTTACAAAATACAAATGCATGTTTGATGTAAGCAATAATAAAGGGCATGTTTGATAAAACATCATAATAGAGGGGCATAAAATACCTATAACCCAACTAAATATCATTCAAGTAAAAAAAAAATGTGCAACCATCCAATTTTTCATCTATTTCACTAACGGAGGGGGAAAAATTGCCAACTCTGCTTTGAGCGTAGTCAAGTAGGTTGTTGACTCAACTTTGTTTTTAGCCACAAATCAAAAAGAACTCGAGATTATCGTAGATTTCTTCGACCCCCTCTTCGTCTACCCACCAGATTCCTTTTTATCCGAGTCAATGAAGTTATATTTCAGGCCAGTGAAAGAGGTGGAAGAGCCATTTACAACAAGAAGAGAGTCGATTTCGGCGCCTTGAATTATTAGAATAGCAGAGAGAGTATTGAGCCAATGTCGGGAATGTTGGGTAAAGAAGGATGGGAATGCTGTTCTGTTTGGGAAAATTTGTAGGTTGCCATCAATGGTCGCGACAGTGGGGAGGGATCTTGCATTGCTAGGGAATGTGTTGGGTTGGTCCAACTCATATGGTGGTTGGATTAACCGG
Source organism: Linum tenue (assembly GCA_946122785.1). NCBI lineage: Eukaryota > Viridiplantae > Streptophyta > Magnoliopsida > Malpighiales > Linaceae > Linum > Linum tenue. The sequence goes on from CAMGYJ010000006.1 coordinate 8,742,088, forward strand.
TTTGAGTTTTGGTTTTTTGGTTGGTTTCTAGAAGATCCTCTATTTTCAAAATAGAGAGTTATTGCTACTCAAAAGTAAAAAGTAAAAAGAGTTGACAGCCTTTCATTTGGAGAGAGAGAATCAAGAAAAGAGAAGAGATAAGGAAAAAGAGAGAAGAGAGGAAGAGCTGCAGTTTTTCGTTTCTGCAGCAGGGCAGCCTGTTCAAGTGAGCGTTCTGGAAGATTGAACCGTTGGAGCGTCCTGAAATTTGGACAGTGGGTTTGCAATTGTCTGGGCTTAATTCTGACCGAAGAGATCGTCATTCTGAGGTCTAGTTCGTCGGGAATCTCTGGTGGACAGAAGGTGTACGAATCTGTTTTTGGGTATCTCTCAACCTCTCTTTGTCTTGCTCTTGTTCTTGTTATCCACCATGTTGGTGAGAGCTATTATGGTTGATTGTTGATCCAAGAAGGGTGTTCTTGAGGTATTTGTAATCCTCTAGCTAGTCTAGAGAGGACTTGTAATCCCACCAAAGTCTAGTGGAGTTGTGGCTTGGACAAAGGTCCCGTGGTTTTTCCCGATTTGGGTTTTCCACGTAAAAATCGTGTGTCTTGTCATTCTATTCTTGCTTGTGGTTGCTGCCCGGTTTCTCAACAGTGGTATCAGAGCATTAGGTTGTTTGGGGGCTGTGTTTGGTGAATGGCAAGAATGGATGACTCAAGTGGAGCAATGATTAAGTTGACATCATCCAACTACTCTATTTGGAAGCCACGGATGGAGGATATTCTGTTTTGCAAGGATCTCTATGAGCCAATTGAAAATGGCAGCGAGAAGCCTGAAGACAAGACTGAGAAGCAATGGGAGGTCTTGCATAGAAAGGCGGTGGCAATCATTCGACAATGGATTGACCAAAGTATCTTTCATCATGTTGCAAAAGATACAAGAGCAGATGAATTGTGGCAGAAATTGGAGTCCATGTATGAGAGGCAATCGGCTCAAAATAAAGCCTCACTCATTCGAAGAATTGTGAACTTGAAGTACAAGGATGGACATAGTGTCTCGGAGCATTTGAGTGACTTTCAAGGGCTTGTGAACCAGCTAACTACTATGAAGTTAGCAATTGATGATGAAGTGCAAGCATTGTTACTTCTTAGTTCTTTGCCGGATAGTTGGGAGACTTTGGTGGTCTCACTTAGCAACTCAGCACCTATTGGCAAGTTGACGATGGACATTGTCAAGGATAGCATGCTGAATGAAGAGGCAAGGAGAAAAGAGTTGGGTATTACATCGGAGTCACATGCTTTGGTGGCGGATAATTCTGGAAGTCGTGGAAGAAGTAGAAATCGAAATTTCAACTACAAGAACTCTCAGAATCGAAGTAACAGCCGAGGGAGATCAAAAGGGAGATCGAAATCATTGTCAAGAACAAGAGGAGAAATCACATGTTATCATTGCAACCAGCCCGGACACATGAAGAGAGAGTGCAGAATCTTGAAACGGGAACAAGCTAGAGGAAAAGGTGTGGAAAATCGAGAAAAAGATGATACTACTGCTGCTGCCACAGATGGTGATGTAGTCATTGTTTGTGATGCCGGTTTTGTTAACCTTTCTTGTCAAGAGAGTACATGGGTTATTGACTCGGGTGCCTCATTCCATGTGACCTCACGGGTTGATTTTTTCTCTTCCTACACAAATGGTAACTATGGTTGTGTGAGGATGGGAAATGATGGCGCATCAAAGATTGTTGGCATGGGTGATATTCATCTAGAGACCAACACGGGTTGCAAGCTAGTCTTGAAGGATGTGAGACATGTTCCTGACATGAGGCTGAATTTGATATCCACGGGAAAACTTGATGATGATGGTTATTAAAACTATTTTGGAGAAGGAAAATGGAAGCTCTCAAGAGGTTCTCTTGTGGTGGCTAAAGGCAAGAAGGAAAGTACGCTCTACATGACGAATGCAAAGCATAGCAAGGGAGGAATCAATGTTGCTGAGAAAGATTCTTCCATTGAGCTTTGGCATAAGAGACTCGGTCATTTGAGCGAGAAGGGGCTGCAAATACTCTCCAAGAAACAACTCTTACCCGGAGCTAAAGGTACTCTTCTTAAAACTTGTGTTGATTGCTTAGCCGGAAAAACTCATAGAGTTGCATTTCATAGATTTCCACCTTCTAGAAGGAGTAAGGTACTTGATCTAATTCACACCGATGTTTGTTTTATGCGAGATAAAACTCTTGGTGGTGCAAGCTATTATGTTACCTTCATCGATGATCACTCAAGGAAGGTGTGGACATATGCTTTGAAAACGAAGGATCAAGTGCTAGATGTTTTCAAGCAATTTCATGCTGAAGTGGAAAGGGAAACCGACCTCAAGTTGAAGTGTGTAAGGGCTGATAACGGGGGAGAGTATAGAGGTCCATTCGAAAGCTACTGCAGATTGCACGGAATTAAACTGCAGAAAAGTGTACCCAAGACTCCACAACAAAACGGTGTCGCCGAGAGGATGAATAGAACAATTTGTGAGAGAATCAAGTGTATGCTCTCACATGCCAAGCTACCTAAATCATTTTGGGGAGAAGCAATGCGGACAACTGTTGATCTAATCAACCTCTCACCATCGGTCCCTTTGGAGGGTGATGTGCCTCAACGAGTTTGGACGGGAAAGGAAGTCTCATATGAGCACTTGCGAGTGTTGGGTTGCAAAGCCTATGTTCATGTTCCAAAAGATGAGAGAGCAAAACTTGATGACAAAGCAAAGCCATGTATATTCATGGGCTATGGGCGTGAAGAGTTTGGTTACAGTCTTACAGATTATGGGATCCAATTGCAAGGAAAATTGTTCGGAGCCAGGATGTGATTTTTCTTGAAGATGAGACAAGTGAAGATGTGGAAAGGGGTGAAAACAAGAAAAATACAGCAGCTGGTCCAGTTAATTTGGAGCCTATATCTCCATCCCAAATGCATGAAAATGTTGAGGAAGTAGTGCATAATGATCTCCAAGGTGCACTAGATCAAGAAGTGCAAGGAGAAGAGCAATTGGAGCAAGAAGAACAAGTTGAAGAAGAGCAACCTCTACCCGAACCAAGAAAGTCAACAAGAGATCGCAAAGCTTCCACTTGGTACTCCCCTCATGAGTACCTATTGTTGACTGACGGGGGAGAACCCGAATATTATCAAGAAGCCATGTCTCATGAAGACAAGGAGGAGTGGAACAAAGCAATGCAAGAAGAGATGAAGTCTTTGCATGAGAATCACACCTATGATTTGGTGAAACTACCCAAAGGAAAAAGATCACTTAAGAACAAGTGGGTCTACAAGTTAAAGACGGAGGAAACTAGTTCAAAGCCTCGGTTTAGGGCGCGACTAGTTGTGAAGGGCTTCAACCAAAAGAAAGGTGTTGACTTTGAAGAAATTTTCTCTCCCGTGGTGAAGATGTCTTCTATCCGAGTTGTGCTTGGGTTGGCTGCAAGTTTGGACTTGGAAGTTGAACAACTCGATGTGAAGACGGCGTTTCTTCATGGTGACTTAGAGGAAGAGATATACATGGATCAGCCGGAAGGGTTCGAGGTTAAAGGCAAAGAAGATCTTGTATGCAGATTGAGAAAGAGCTTATATGGGTTGAAGCAAGCACCAAGGCAATGGTACAAGAAATTTGACTCATTCATGGTCAAAAATGGGTATGCAAGAACTACCTCCGATCATTGTGTGTTTGTGAAATACTTTGCTGAAAATGATTTCATCATTCTCCTGCTTTACGTGGATGACATGTTGATCGTGGGTCGGAATGTTGGAGAGATTGATAGATTGAAAAAGGAGTTGAGTAAATCCTTTGCCATGAAGGACCTAGGACCGGCGAAACAAATTCTAGGGATGAGAATCTCTAGGGATCGGAGGAATGGAAAAATTTGGTTGTCTCAAGAAAGGTATATTGAAAGAGTTCTTGAGCGGTTCAACATGAGCAAGGCTAAGGCGGTTAGTACTCCACTTGGAGGACATTTCATATTGAGTTCGAAGCATTGTCCAACAAGTGAGGAAGAGAAAGAAGCAATGAAGAATGTGCCTTATGCATCAGCTGTTGGGAGCTTGATGTATGCTATGGTTTGCACAAGGCCAGATATTGCTCATTCCGTTGGGATTGTTAGTCGGTTTCTTTCCAATCCGGGGAAAGAACATTGGACAGCAGTGAAGTGGATTCTTCACTACTTGAGAGGTACTTCTAGAGTGTGCCTATGCTTTGGTAATGGCAAGACCATACTTGATGGATATACCGATGCTAATATGGCAGGTGATGTGGACTCTAGAAAGTCGACTTCTGGATACATGATGACTTTTGCAGGTGCTGCAGTTTCATGGCAATCTAAACTGCAAAATTGTGTTGCATTATCAACAACAGAAGCCGAGTACATAGCTGTGACAGAAGCTTGCAAAGAGATGCTATGGTTGAAGAAGTTTCTTCAAGAGTTGGGCATCAAGCAAGAGAGGTATGTGCTCTACTGTGATAGCCAAAGTGCAATCCATCTTTGCAAGAATCCTACTTTCCACTCAAGGTCGAAGCACATAGATGTTCGATATCATTGGATTCGTGATGTTTTGGAAGAGAAGTTGTTGGAGCTCAACAAAGTGCATACGGATGACAATGGTTCGGACATGATGACTAAGTCTCTACCAAGTGGAAAACATATCTTCTGTCGAGATGAAGCAGGTTTGGTGCTACCCCCATATGAGCTGGAGGGGGAGATTTGTTGGGTTGGTCCAACTCATATGGTGGTTGGATTAACCGGTTTGAGTTTTGGTTTTTTGGTTGGTTTCTAGAAGATCCTCTATTTTCAAAATAGAGAGTTATTGCTACTCAAAAGTAAAAAGTAAAAAGAGTTGACAGCCTTTCATTTGGAGAGAGAGAATCAAGAAAAGAGAAGAGATAAGGAAAAAGAGAGAAGAGAGGAAGAGCTGCAGTTTTTCGTTTCTGCAGCAGGGCAGCCTGTTCAAGTGAGCGTTATGGAAGATTGAACCGTTGGATCGTCCTGAAATTTGGACAGTGGGTTCGCAATTGTCTGAGATTCATTCTGACCGAAGAGATCGTCATTCTGAGGTCTAGTTCGTCGGGAATCTCTGGTGGACAGAAGGTGTACGAATATGTTTTTGGGTATCTCTCAACCTCTCTTTGTCTTGCTCTTGTTCTTGTTATCCACCATGTTGGTGAGAGCTATTATGGTTGATTGTTGATCCAAGAAGGGTGTTCTTGAGGTATTTGTAATCCTCTAGCTAGTCTAGAGAGGACTTGTAATCCCACCAAAGTCTAGTGGAGTTGTGGCTTGGACAAAGGTCCCGTGGTTTTTCCCGATTTGGGTTTTCCACGTAAAAATCGTGTGTCTTGTCATTCTATTCTTGCTTGTGGTTGCTGCCCGGTTTCTCAACAGAATGTACCCAACCCAAATAATTCAATTGATTGATAATCTATTTCCCCCACCGAGCCCAAAGAGAACCAAAATGGCAAACCACTAGGCGAGAATACGGAAGGTCGGCATCGGAGAATAGTTGTGTGCGATGTGGCCGAATCAATAACAATGTTGGTTGTAGCGTTGTTCATGGAGGAGCACCTCCGCCAAGGGTAATGAGGACGTTGGCGAACCGACTTGGTGAAAGAAGTTGCTCTAATTGTCATAGTCGTTCTTGCCGTTGTTATCCGCCTGTCAGTCTCGACGGAGTTTGGTGGGTAAGACGAAGAGGATTTGGAGAGAGCGGTTCGGTTGGTACTTGGTAAAGAGGGATGGAAGGTATTTGGGATAATTAGCTTTCCTTAATAAATGGCTAAAAATGAAATCTGAGTTAGTAGTCTCTTTCCCCGATCAAATCTATTGTGGTTAAAAAAATATTTCGTTAGTGATAGAAAATTGGATGAAAATTGGATGGGTGTACATTTTATTTGTACTTTAATGATATCCTTCCTCCAATTTTGAAAATTCAGTGGTACATGAGGCATTTCTCCACTAGAAATTGACAAGGATCAGGTTATACACATAAATCTAGAAGTGATGACACACATAAGCCATATGCATATTGCTACTACACGAGCAAAATTGTCTTGCTGCAATATCAAAATAAAACTTCATTTTGCACAATCAACATATTTCATAAGATTGTATGATAAAATAAATAATATTACAACCCAAATATTAACAGTATGGTTGAACTAGGTACAATATACATGGATGACCTAGTACGAGAAACAAGTAGTCTCCTTTGAATATTGAAATAATCACACCAAGATAATATCAATAAGAATAAGGAGAGAAAAATTGATGTACCTTAAACTATGAATTTTTCTTATCGAATATAGCGTTTCGTGCTGATGACTTGTTATAAAAATGGTAGAAATGGAGAAGAAAACAAGAACAAAAGTAGAGAGGGAAAAGACACAAGAGAATAGGAATGAAGAGTTCTACTTATTCATGTGTATTGTTGATACAATGTGTTCTCTATTTAAATGCACCAATCTATACAACATACAACTCTATCATCAATGTACATAATGATCACTAATAAGCAATTAAGCTCAAATTCAAATGTGAGAAGAGGGGTTACATGTAACACCCATTTGTGCACTAATGTGTGCGTATTATGTGGTCATCCACATAATAAATATTTTCATAACATATTCATAATATTTCAACTAATAGTCTAATACTTAAGGTGACAAGGTCAACAACACGCACACATCAATTATAGTACAATACGTCAACTAACACTTAAAAATCTAAAAAAATTCTTCCCACAGGGAGCGGTTATGGTGATTACTATGGAGTCGAAGTCATCATGGTTATTAAGGCCAAATGGGGTATGAAAAATAAATTTATTAATTACATTTTTTACTAAATTACATTTTAGGAGGCTAAAACAATATATTAATTACAATTTTCTCTATCTCTTTTTCTCACTCTGCAATCTCCAACCATATTCTCTTGCTGCTTTTTCTCAATCTTTTTTTTTTGTCTTCGTTCAGTTGAAATAATATCACTGCAAAAATAAACAAGAAAGCAATACCAACCCATTAGACAACCACTATCACTTTGAAAAACACCAATACCATTGCAGAAATAAATCAATACAATTATGAAAACAATACCATTACACTAAAACGACCAATCTATACAATATATACCATTGCAAGAGTCAAACCAATACCAAAGTCAACGAATACCACTACTATTGTGAAATCAATACAATACCATTGCAGAAATAGTAAAATTTAGGGTTATATCGCAATTTCTCGTCTGGGAGAGAGGGAGATGGATGAGTTTTAGGGTTAGGAGAGGTGAAAGAAATAGTAAAGTTTAAATATAGGTAATAATCCAGTGCTAGTAGTTTTATTCCAAAATTATTATTAATCAAATCATGACCCTTGTTAAAAAAAAGAGAAATAGAGCTAATTAAGAGTTTAGATCTAGGTTGCTACTTGGTTACTAAAAAAACTAGTATCCCTCTCTCTCTCACTACTCATTCTCTTTCCATAAGAAGGATTCATAATCATGAGTTATTAGGATTATGAGAAAGTTAGGATTCACGTAATGAGTGTAACTTACAAGCAGAGGACCACGTCAAGATGCCAACAATGTCATCATATAATCTAATATTCTATCACGCAAAAACTATCTTATTTATGTAAATCTTCCATCTTTCACTCATACTAATATCCTATCAAGCAAAAACTACATGATTCATCCGGTAACCGTTAATAAATGACCAACACATAAATTATATTGCTAAGGTCTTACCATATACAGTGTTTTGGTTCATCCAGATTTAGCAGAACAATAGAATTTTTCGTGACTTGGAAGCTTCACACTCTGAGATTTGCAGTAAGATTGTTCAAATGATTGCAGACTTTTGGACTTATCTCTCATAACTATTTTCAGCAGTGGATGAGGATTTGGACAGACTAAGTATATATCTGTAATTGTTATTTGTGTGTGTTTTTTTTTTGTGCTCCTTTTGGACTTATCTCTGATAACACTTTCATGTTTTTCTTTTTTGGTAATAAAATTGAGTCTCATCATTCATAAAAAAATAGTTCTACAAAATTACCATTAAGAAATTTGAAACCTAATGAAAATAGTAATATATAGTAGATAAATAGAAATCAAGCAAATATCTTACTTACTCCCCGAGGGGCGGGTAAAAGTGGGAGGGGTCAGCGTGGAATACCATTTTCTATTTTCGGAAATTCAAAAGGGTCTGTTTTGATATATATGCTTTGCACTCGCACTAAAGAAGCCATACTGTTGTAAAAAAACATAAAGAAGTGAGAAGAGGCTATGAGCGACAAACAATAAAACACAAAAATCAATATTTACCATGTCAGAAGTTCTTGGAGGTGTGACAAATTTATAGTTGAATGACCCTCTACATGCAAAATATCATTACTAGTAATGGTGGATATAAGCTGGATCGAAAACCAATAAAAAATCAATTTGTGGAAATTTTCAGGTTGTAGACCTTACCCTATCTCATGATTCATTAAGAAAAACAGCTATAGAACACTTCTTCAAGTGGGGTTTTAACTCTTAAATGACCCCATTTTGGCATTTAGTAAGTAGTCGACATGCTATGTTATATTGTTTGAAACTCAAAGCGGCTATATTTTCATATATATGTTTAGCATTCCCACTAATAAAAAAGTGATGAGAGACAATGAGCGACAAAAAATAAGACAATAAAAATAATAGTATTTCCTATTTTGTAAGTTTATAGCTGAATATCCTCTCACCCTCTCATTTCGAATAACCATTAGCAAATGACCTCACACACACGTTATTTTGTAAGTTTATAGTTTTCGTGCAACAGTTCTGCAAAATCACTTTTAATAAATTAGCAACCTAACAAAAATAGTAATTTATAGTATAGAAACACAAACCACTAGAGCATGCACATCAAACTATCATATTGAATTGCCAAGTGACAGGATAATGAAAATGCTATTTCATCTTTAATTGTATGGATGTATGTCTTAATTGTATTTGTGCAAGTTATCACAAAATGCAATTCTATTTGAAATTTCATTCTCGCTTTTATTTAGTTTTTTCTTTTTTTTATGTTTACATGTGATAAAAAAATAAAACAAAATTTACTTTATTAGAAAAATAATTTAGGTCCACTTCTACAATTGCAAGTTAATTGCATTGATGTAAGTGAAAGAAATTAATGAGTGTTGGATTCATGATTATGTGAACGATAAAGTGTTTTTTTGTTTACAGTTATGGGAAATTCAACGGGATTATAATTTCTTCCCGTAAGGCTTAGTTACGGTTACTTGGGCTTATTTAAAAATTAATTGACCATCTGATTCTATTCCGAAAATTCATTTGTATTGGTAGTTTCAATAATAAAAATTATAAGTATTCTTCGTTTACTTTATTGGGGGGTGAGATATAGTGACAACGCATTTTAGGGTTGTCATTTTCACAACTCACTCTATCCACTTTGGATATGTTCTTTTTCATATATATTTTTTTAAATAGATGGATGAGATTGGGTGAAATGTATTTTTGGATGAAAAATATGACAACGTGGAATTACTACACCTATTAAGTGGTATGTCTGCCCCAATTCTCAAACTTTAGTGGTACCGGAGGTATTTTACCCTATTGTTTTGTTTTCTCTGCTAGTATTCACACATTTCTATTAATATGAACAAAGGGAGAACAACGGATATAAGGTGATTGCTTATTGTTTCGGCTTCATCAACCAATCCACTGGTGTTGGCTGCGAAATTGAGTGTGCTTTTCTGGAGCAAAAGGGTTCTCTCACCCTAGGGCTATCTCATCAATACGATGAGTCGACAAAGTTTAAGCTTCGAGTGAACCACAGAGGGGAGGCGAATGTTGTGGTGTTGCACAAGTGGCAACTTAACGCCGTTCTGAGCACAGGTGCTGAGATCGACCTCCGCGGAGACAAAGAAAAAAAGTCAGGCTTCTCCTTTGTTTTCGGCTCGTGAGTTTTGGAGTCAGCTAATGATATTGGAGTGACAATTCTGTTGATGTGTGAGACTATGATTTTGCTACTATTAGTCCTCATTAAGCTTTGCTATGGGATAGTTGGATGTTAGTGACATGTTGTAACTGTTTGTTAGGTTTTGGTTATTGCTTGAATTGGTATTTTGGACATGGAATGCAAAGGGTAAAATTTAGCGGATTATGAGTAGTTTCGACAATATGACTGAATCAGGATGAGCTTTTTGTTGTTCCAGTTCTGATTATATATTCCTGCAAATTAGCCTTGGATCTATGTGGTACTGTATCTTTCTTTTTAACCCCTCTGCAACCCTAGAATTTCTATCTCTGTTTTTCTCGGTGCTGAATTTCATCAAAGAACTTCACCCGATAAAAACAATAATTCTTGTCAATATTATTGCCTTAATTCTAAGCTTAAGCACATGTCGCCCCTAGTCTTCCAACTTATTCATTTAGGAAAGGAAGTCTTTTCATGTCTTGGAGGAGGATGTTAATGGTTGGGACGTTTTAGCAAACTGTTGGTGCTGCTGGCAGCAAAGTCTTGGTGTCTACTCGGTCCAGGAAAGTGCTATCCTATGTCTTGGAATTCGTGCCATTAGATGAGTCTTTGAATTTTGATACTAAAGAAGGCCCTTCATGGAAAAGTCCCACAGAATCCGGTTGTTGAAAAAATTGGGAAAGAGAGATTAGTTAAATGCTGTGGGGTTACTCTTGTTGTACTTACAGTAGCTGGCTTGTTAAGCTCTACTAGAACTAATACCCGCGACATAAGTTGCAGGGGCATGATCACTTGATGGTGAGCACGCTTGATGACAAATTGGGGTCCCTTTATTGGCCACAGGTTTGGGTTTGAAGAGCACTGCAAGTCTTCCAACAAGAGTTTGTATGTTGAGTTCTACATGTTAGAGGATAACAAAAGATGTGTGGGGATGTGGGAGAAGAAGAGAGAAGAATAGGCGAGACTGTGGCAGTAAACAGTTCATCTTGTAAGAAATATAAAGTTCCAGATTGTGAAAGCAAATTTCTAGAGACATGCATTGGAACAAAACCAACAGCCAATAGTTTAATGCTTTACCAAAACATGCAGTTATTGTAGCATCAACAGTACACAAATATACTACAGGCAGTTATTGTAGAACATCTTCTTCTTCTTCTTCTTCCATCCATCTCGTCAACTCTTCTCACCACCACCGCCACTTCTTCGTTGTTTTTTTTATTTGGATTTTAAAACTTTCTTATAAGATAAAAGTAAAGTATTAAAAAGTAGTCTTCTAAAATTAATGGGTACTGATTTTTGGAAGTGGAGTAACTGGCTATGGTGAACCACGTTAAAAATATTGTGTCCTTCTCCTTCCTTCATGCATCTCTCTATTTTTCTTAGCGTGCTTTGATTTTGTTTGTGTTTTTGAAAAAAACCAAAGGCTTGTGTCTCTAAGTCAGAAGTCGCTCAAAGCAGAAGACTTTGCTACCAGGCAAAGTCTGATTTCTTTTGATTTTGCTAGAAAGAAAAATCCTTTATGTCATTTTTAAGTTTTGTTTTGGGCCAACTTTCTTTTATTTCTTTTGACCCATATATTTTTTTTTGTTTCTAAACCAGAAGCAAAAAAGAAGAAATCTCTTTTATCTTCGTCTTCTTCCTTTCAAAACCATTTCCCCCTCTTTCTCTCTTATTCTGAAAAGCCTAATTTCCTTCAAAAATAATTGACAATTGGAATTAGAGCTTGTCGTTCTCCTCAACTTACTCTTCATCCATCTTCTTACTCTCATTTTAGTCTTTTGTCTACCATAGTTTTTGCTAATATCTTTATTGAAACCCTTTTCTAGATCCTATTTCTTCCAACTCCCATCATCACACCTTGTTCTTTATTGATCGTCACATTCTTCCGACCTATCATGACTCTATTCATGATCTTGTGGAATTAAGCATTGATATTCGTAACTTAGGATAAGATTTCCTTCTAGATAATCATTTTCCCTCTATCATTTGTCCTGAGGCTATTCAATTCTTTTTCTTATTTTCGTTCTACTGGTCTTCACACCCTCTCTTTCACCTCCATTGTTTTTCGTCACATGTTTACCATTCATGTGGAAGATTTTCGACGCCTTTCGAATATCCCTGGCTTAGGATAAACTCTAGCAGATGCCTCCAAGTTAAGCCTGTATAATTTTAATATCCCTGAAGAGTTTCATTCCCTTCCTGATAAGTTTCCAGCCCTCATTCAAACTCTTCGTGTCATTGCTGCTCTGATGCCTTTGCTTCAAGTTTTTAATTTTTTACATCAATCATATCTTTTCGTTGCGCTTAGAGGTGGCAATTTCAATCCAATCCACCAATCCAATCCATCAATCCATTAAAAATATCCACCTAATCCAATCCATTTAAATCCAATCCATTTGATCCAAATCCAATTGGATTGGTGGATTCATGGATTGGATCCATGGATCATTGACAAATTACGGTTTAGTACCTATAATTTTTATTTTTTACATTTTGGTACCTAAAATTTTATTTTTATACAAAAAATATCATTGGAAAATTACATTTTGGTACCTGAAATTTTTCATTGTGACATTTTAGTACCTAAACTTTTTACATTTTACATATTGGTCCTTGGTTGAGGATGTCATTTGGATTCATGGATAATCCACCAATCCACTTGATCCAATCCATGAATCCACCAATCCATTAGATCCAATCCATTTGATCAATGGATCCACCAATCCAATCCACCAATCCAATCCATTTGCCACCTCTAGTTGCGCTCCAACTTCCTCAACTTCATCCTTTCTTTAGACCTCTTGGTGCTCTCTCACGTTGTGCATCAGGTGCCTCTTGACTCTTCCATATGGTCTTAATCCCTCCTCCCTTTCGGTGACGTCCAATTGATTGCTCTTCTTACTTTTGGGCCACTCATCACCACCCTATTGGCTCATCTTCCTAGAAATCACCTTATTCCGCACTACTCCTTCCATGTTCCCTACTGGTGATGATATCATGGATGCTTTGGAGATTGCAATTAAAGGGGGAGGACGATGATGTGCTCTGAATCAGTAGCGATAACAATTCAATTGATGAGTCTGATGATGGCTCAGACCACGGTCCTAAACTTGACCTCTTCGTGGCTTCTCTTCAAGCGATTTATGGAGCTGCCTCCGCAGACGAAGCTGCCTATCATACGAGGAGATGTGAATCTCTATTTTTGTTATTTTGCTTAAGGGGATCTTTGAGTGTTTCTTTTTGTTGACTGAAAATTCTTGGGTTGTGTTGTTCCCCTAACTTGTTCTTTGCAAACAACACTTATAGTTTGTTTTTCCTTTTTCTCTGTACTATTTACTTGAATATCAAATGTTGGCAATTTGTTTTGATTTGGTTAAGTAGCTGTTGTGTGGAAAGATATAATGTGTTTCTTTTGTAGGCAATCGACAATCCCTCATTTAAAAGGAGATTGTTGGAAGGTTTCCAAATCAAAATTGCTTAATTTCAGCTAAAGGTTACAAATCAAGAAGTTCCCAAATCAATCAAATCACCATCGACATGGACCTACCATTTTGGGGACGAATTTAAAAGCAACGGTCAATTCAGTGGCTCTATTTAAAGGCTCTTCCTTTTTTTTTTTTTTGTCGTAAATAACTTTTTAATTGGGAGTGTGTTTACACCTAAAATATTTTTGGCCTAAATTCGATGCTGCGGGTAAAAAACGGTGTCGTTTGGAGTTGAGCGGTGTCGCGGAGAGTTAAAACTGTACCGCGAAACAGAAAAGCGGTACCGCAAGGAAGCTCAGCGGTACCGCGACACAGACAACGGCACCGCCGGAAAATAAGATGGGGCCGCGCGTTTAGTTGGTGTTGGAGAAGGAGTTTTGTTTACAATTAATTAATATTTTTATTCCTTGTTGGAAGGGGAAAATCGGTACCGCATGGAGATAAGCGGCATCGCGGAGAGTTAAAACGGTGCCGCGGATTTAAAAACGATGCCGCGAGAGCCTGGTAAGCGGTACCGATTAAATAAATAAAAAACCATATTGGGTAAGTGACCAAAATTCGCCAGCCCAATGCGAGTGCAGACTCGCGGCGGTTCCATGAATTGATATTTTTTTTGGTTATGTTAGCGGTAGAGGTGGCAATTGGGATCCAAATCCATGAATCCAATCCAATCCATCCACCAAATTATCCACCTAATCCAATCCATTTAAATCCAATCCATTTGATCCAAATCCAATTGGATTGGTGGATTCATGGATCAATCCATGGATCCAAATGGCAAATTATGATTTGGTACCTATATTTTTTATATTTTACATTTTGGTACCTAAAATTTATATTTTTCTACGAAAAATATCATTGGAAAATTACATTTTGGTACCTAAAATTTTTCATTATGACATTTTAGTACCAAAACTTTTCAAATTTTACATTTTGGTCCAAGCCTTAGATGTCATTTGGATTTATGGATCAATCCACCAATCCATTTGATCCAATCCATGAATCCACCAATCCATTGGACCCAATCCATTTGATCCATGGATCCACCAATCCAATCCATGAATCCACGAATCCGATCCAATTGCCACCTCTAGTTAGCGGTGTCGTTTAATTAAAAACGGTAACGCGAGCAAGCCCAACGGTACCGCTGTACTAGCAAACGACAGTGTTTAAATATTTAAAAAATGTCGCGGAAAAAAAACAAACGGAGCTGTTTGGAGAAGAAAACGACACCGCGGAGCTTGAAAACGATATCGCATGAGGAATCAGCAATACCGCGGTGGTGGATAAAGCCGCGAGCTAAACAACATTGCGGTGGAGAGAGATGTCGCGGTCGCGAATCTAGAGGCATTGCTAGTGCGACAATGCCGCGAAGTTCAATGATGCCGCAAAGCCAACATCGTGGAGTTCAACGAAGGTCATCGACTTTGTGTGGTCAACGACGCCGAGAGATCAACAATCTAGCGGCGAGTACGCAGTGACGAGGGTGAAACAACAATGTTGTTTTAATCGATGGCGGTATCGTGATTCGAACCATGGTACAAAGTTGATGTGTGTGCACGTGACTTTTACACAAAGCAGAAAGAGGAGATCAAGGCAGTTGAGACACGTGGGATTTCAGGACGGAGCAGTTGAGGAAGCAGTTCCACAGAGCGTGAAGACTACGAAGATGCTTTCGAATAAAGGCAACAGAGCAAGGAGAGAGGAAGACAACCAAAAAATCAACACAGATCAACTCTGTTCAAACTTTACCTTTTTTCTGTAACTCCCTCGCGGAGCTCTCCTTCCAGGAAGGATCTCCATAGTTGGTAGAAGTAGTCGTAGTCGCGGAGCTCTCCACAGGAATCTCCATAGGAGTAGCGGTAGCGTAGATTCCCCAAAACTCAAACACCCTCGTTCGAACGTAGTTTGGAGAGGTGCGAACCGTAGTAACAGTCGTTCTTGGTTAGAAGTCAGAGGTGCATCGATCAAATCAACACCGCCTGGCGGTGGATATTTGACGGTCACGTTGATTTTACCATTTAGAGGTGCATCGATCAAATCAACGACGCCGACATTCGGCGGCGGATATTTGACGGTCGTCTCGATTTCAGCAATCGGCGGTGCATTCGATCAAACGGCACCGCAAGAGTTTCCATCGCGAAACATCGAATCAACATCGCCGGAAACGAATTCGGCACCGGCGGTGGCATTTGGTTTTTCCGAGGAAACAGAGTGGTAAAGGGCCCGTGATTACAAAGTGTATTATGAGATTAGAGGTAGAGTTTCTAAATTCTGATAGATAGCAACATGTCAGATTTGTGATTTGGGTTTTAGTTTTTCTGTTCGTTTTATTTGGATTTTACATCTTTCTTGTTTGATAGAAGAAAATCAATAACAGAGTCTCATAGAACCGAGGGTACTGATTCTGTGACGTGGAGTAACCAGCTTTGGTGAATCACGTTAAAAATCTTGTGTGCCTTCTCCTTCCTGCATCTCTATACTTTCCTTATCGTGCTATTTGTTTGTATTTCCGGCAAACCCAGAGACTTGTGTCACTAGCTAAGTCAGAAGTCACTTAAAGCAGAAGAGTTATGTTACCCGGGCAATTACAATTACAAAGCCTTCTATCAAATACTCATTGTACTAGTTGTTACCGGTTTTCATAACTAGCTAGTATATATATGAGTGATTCTATTGTACATTGTGTAAAATTGAGGGTATGACATACCTTGAGTAAGAAAATTATATATGTACCCTGAATTGACCTAAAATTGGCATCTTGTATTATTCCCAAACCCATAAAGATTAAAATTTAGGCCTTAATTCTAAAAATCCCATACACTAAGATCAATTTAATTATAAACAAAAATAGACGGTTATGATTCGTCAAAATATATGCAACAAATTACATGCACAATCTTAGGGGTTAGGATCTATGATTTAGAGAACTAAGAACTAGGGTTCACTCATCAAGAGTTAGGGTATAGTATCATGCCCAAAATTAAGATTAATTCGAGATCTAGATATCAGTTTCTTACTCACGGTATGTCGTGCCCTAAATTTTACCCAATGTACGATAGAAACCACTATATATATATAACAGGGACTTACATTTGAAGCTGGATCAAACCTGGGTTTTGAAGTAGGGGAATGATAACTTATGAGCTTTTTGCTTAATGGATTTTAAAAAGGAAAGTTTTAGACAAATCTAGTGTTATGAAACCATGGATTTATAATGGAATTGGTTCATTATGGATTTGGACCAAAACATTGTTTGCTTGTTGGATTTTATGATGGATTTTGCTGAATTAGATTTGTGAGTACGAAATCAATTGACCTTATTACTCCTTTTATTTTTTAACTAACCCCATGATAGGAATGACAACGGGTCGGGTCGAGGGCGGATAGTGCATATCCGTTACCTTACCCAAAGTAGTTCGTGTTTTACCCGTACCCATACCCACATCAGAATTGGATAAAAAATCCAAACCATGCCCATATACTCGTTCGGGTTTTGGGTATCCACGGTTACCCAAAGTAGTTCGTGTTTTACCCGTACTCATACTCACATTACGTAAGACGAAAAGTACAGCAATAATTCACTATAATGAAGAAAATTAGTAAAAATAACACAATTTCATAAAAATAGTATATATATATATATATGCTAAATATAAAAAAAATTAGATAAAAAAATTAATATGTATAAACAAAATACATATGCATGTGTATAATCGGTCGGGTTAGATAGTGAGTAAATCATGCCCACCCATTACCCGCAATATTCGAATTCGGGTTTTACCCGTACCTAGTAAAAGTCCTTCAGATTCGAGTGTTACCCTAACCAATTAAATCAAATTCGGACGGATATTCACGATTACAGATATTGTTGTCATACCTTCCCATGACAAAAATAATCAGCTCACCTACTGCCTGCGCCTGATTCTTGCTCATTCTAATTTTACCAATCACGATAACAAAGGTTAATCAACTATAATGTTTAGAGGGTTCTATGGCCCTTTAGAAAACGCCGTTTTTGCTAAACTCTGTTTCGTGGGGTTTCCTTCTAATTGTCATCACGTCTCGATTCACCATAACCGTACAAGCTTCCTTTCCCACAATGTACATCGACACTGGGGCAATGTCAATGGTGAATAGTGGCGCCGAAATGGTAGGATCTGGTGACTCTCGCTCTATCTTTCTCAATTGAGATCGGACCCAAGAACTACTTTTCTTGCTTCGTGTTTTGATATTCGACTTTGGAGAAAAAGAAGTTAAGGATTAAACAGAAAATTGAGAATTAAAAATAGATGGGTATAAGCTAATAAATACCATCATCCCACAATTTGAACCCTCCATGTCCATGGATCCCACAAATTTTGCACCACCAATACTTTCAAACAAACAATGAATTCTTATCAAGTTCACGATACTTAAGATTTACTACCTAAATCCATCGAACAAACACCCCCTTAATTCTTGCGATTTTTAAATATTTGCTCAATATGTAAATATACATATATTGTAATCTCATATTAAATATTGAAGATTGGGGGTGGAAATCTAGTTTGATAAACCCAAACCAAATGAAACCGAGCAATCTGTCAGGGAAACAGTATGGAGAAACCCAAACCAATCGATTTTCAGTCTTTCATACTGCATTGAGAAATGAGAACCCAGGGTCTTGCTTCGCTACAAAATGGCTCAAGTGCTTCTGATCCCTATTGCTAAACAGGTCCTTGGCAAAGTAACCAACTTGGCATCGGTGGAGATTGGACTGTTGTGGAACTTCAATGGGGAGCTAGAGAAGCTGAAGGACACGGTCTCCACTATCCAGGCCGTGCTCCTTGACGCCGAGGAGAAGCAGGCCCACAACCATCAAGTCAAAGATTGGCTCGAGAAGCTGTCCGATGCAATGTATGATGCCGATGATCTGCTCGATGATGTCTCCATCGAGGCTGCACGAGCAAAAGATACTGCAGATGATGATGGCCGGAGAAGAACAGGGGCAACTTGCTGGAGCTTGGTAAGATTTCTGGTCTCCTTTCTTCCGAAGCAATTGCTTTATACGCTTAAGATGGCTCGTGGTCTTAAGGCAATTCGGGAGAAGCTCGATATGATATCGAAAGATAAGGATAATTTCAAGTTGGAAGTTCGTACTGAGGAAGCTCTTGTTTTGTGTCGGGAGACGGATTCTTGTCCTCTCACAATTGTTATTGGGAAAGAAGTTGAAAAAAGGAGAATCATTCAGCTATTGCTGAATTCCAATTGTGAGGACAGCAGCTTTGTTGTCCCTATTGTTGGAATAGGCGGATTGGGAAAGACCATGCTCACTCAGCTCGTTTATTGTGATGATCAAGTGAAGGCACACTTTGAGATAAGAGTGTGGGTGTATGTTTCACAGAAGTTTGATATAAAAGGGATTCTGGGGATGATATTGCAATCCATCAGTCGTGAAAGCCAACCAGATCTTGCATTGGATGTTCTAAAAGATAAGATCCAAGAGGAAATTTGTGGGAGAAGGTTCCTGTTTGTTTTGGATGATGTTTGGGAGGAAAACGTTGAAAGTTGGGAAGCTTTAGGAAAATATTTGAAGGTTGGTGGCTCTGGGAGCAGAGTGTTGGTGACCACTCGGTCAAAAGAAGTGGCTGAGATCAGTAGCAGAATTTTGAAACTGGGAACAAGAAGTAGTATGATGGAGTCCCCCTATTTCCTGGAAGGTTTGTCACTTGATGAATCATGGAGTTTGATGGTAGAAAAGGCCCTTCATGGAAAAGTTCCTCAAAACCCGAATGTAGAAAGAACTGGGAAAGAGATACTAAGGAAATGTTGTGGAGTGCCCCTTGCTGTAAGTACAATAGCTGGTCTATTACGTTCCAAAGATCCGGAGACTGAATGGTCATTGTTTTCAGAGAATGATTTGACGAGCATTTCTGAAGAAAAGAATCTTACCATGTCAACCCTCCGACTAAGTTTCAATCATCTTCCTTCTCATCTGAAACGTTGCTTTACTTATTGCAAGTTGTTTCCAAAGGGTTGTAAACTGTATGTTCAACCTTTAGTACAACTTTGGATAGCACAAGGATATATCGAATCGGGAGATGAAGGTTCAGAAGAAATGGGTTTGCATTGTTTCAAAATGTTATGGTGGAGGTCGTTTTTCCAGGAGGTGAAGATGGATAAATTGGGCAATATAGAAACTTGCAAGATACACGATTTGGTTCATGATTTAGCCTCGTCATTAACAGGAGCAAAAATCCTCAAAATTTCAGATTCAAGTGCTCCGAAGAACATATCTTCAAAAACTCGTCATTTGGCTGTGATGCAGGGAACTAGAGTTGGTGCTGGTTATATACGAGAGGCAAGCAAGTCGAGAACATTTATGTGTCATATGCCAATTGAAAAATCAAGAAAGATCATCCGCTACTTCAGATTTTTGCGGGTGTTGGTAATATCATTAGAAAGAGATTTGCTGTATTGGCGGAGTCCGTTGAAGCTGGAAGAAGACTCGTGGCTCCTCCGTGGTCATAACAGACAAGATTCTGAACTGTTCGATTGTATTGGTGAGTTGAAGCATTTAAGATTTCTTCGTTTCTCCTGCCAACAAATGACAAAGCTTCCCGATTCTGTTACTAACCTTCTTACAATGCAAGTGCTTGACCTCTCATTATGTAGTCACCTCACAGAATTACCTAGGGATATCAGAAAGCTAGTTAATTTGAAGCATTTGTACCTTGATCCTTCTGTGAAGTTGACTCATATGCCTAAGGGGATTGGGGAATTAGCGTCCCTTCAGACGTTAAAAAAGTTTGTGGTTGGCACTAGGACCAGTGGAGATGTTGGGGGGCTGAATGAGTTGAACGGGTTAATTGCTTTACGTGGGGAGCTCACCATTGAAAGCTTGACTAATGCTGTACCTGTGGGTATTTATATCTTGAAGAAGCAGTTATGTCTTAAGTCTTTGGTTTTGAAATGGAATGAACTGCATTACAGTTGCTACTCTTCTTCTACTAATAAAGATGAAGAGATCCTGGAAAAGCTCTGCCCACACCCTAATCTAAAAAAGTTGGAGATACACCATTACGGAGGCTTAAAGCTTCCCAACTGGTTGTCCATCACGAATCTGGTGGAGATATCATTAGCAGGTTGCTGGAGTTGTGCGTATCTTCCATCATTGCATAAACTCCCATCTCTAAAGAAGCTCCACATTCTGAATTGTCCGAATCTAAAGGGCATTAATATAGAGAACGCGGAAGAGGAGTGGCCATGTTTCCCATGTCTTTCTCACTTGGAAATACTCAACTGCCCAAACCTGACTTGCATGCCTCTCTTCCCAACCATTGAACAAAAATTGTTCCTGCGGAGAACCAGCTCACAAGCATTGGTCCGGACAATGATAAAGAAGGTAGCCCCCGATACAGAGGAACGTATGTCCTCTTCCTATACTTGGCCTCCACTCTCCAAGTTGACACATTTGAGACTCGAAGGGATTGATGACTTGGAATCTCTGCCAGAAGAAGGCATGCACAACCTCACTTCCCTTCAGGAGCTTCTTATTTTCGAATGCCCGAGGCTAGCATCTTTGCCTCAAGCGGTGAAACACCTCCCCTCCTTACAAACATCAAACATTCGGGGATGTCCTCAGTTGTCAACAGAAAGATGCAGTGAGGGCGAGGAAGAAGATATCATCAGTTTGGACTTCCAGAAAACCTCCATGGGTTCAGGTATCATTTTGCCTGAAACGGTGCTGCAGCCTGCAGCACATTCATCATCGCATTTTTATTAGTATTTTCTTATCATATGCCAAAATTCCTAACCTCAGTTGTCAACAGAAAGATGCAGTGAGGACGTGGAAGAAGATATCATCAGTTTGGACTTCCAGAAAACCTCCATGGGTTCAGGTATCATTTTGCCTGAAACGGTGCTGCAGCCTGCAGCACATTCATCATCGCATTTTTATTAGTATTTTCTTATCATATGCCAAAAGTCCTAACGAAACTTTTTCGGTCACTTCTCTGTGTTGTGTTTTGGGTTACAGCTTATCCATATTGTCCAAATTGTTCTGGGCAAATTACCAAGAAAGTAATATTGAGGAGGAGGATTCCTAGGCAGCTGGGCATGTTTCCTTAGTAGCTGCTCTCAAATTGGGTATGACTCTAGCTCAACTCGACACCTCTTTGCTCATTTTACAACTTTTTATACGCAGTGTTAAGGACTGAACCTTGAATATGGCTTGAAGAAGGTGTTGCTAGTAGGAAAGAATCTGAATAAGCAACGTCGTTTGATTGACTTGAAGACTGAAGGAGAACAAAGTGCAGTTGTGTCGTTTTAGTGTCACTTGGTCAATTTTGTTTTAGTCTATATGCTTGATTATTGTTTGAGTCTATCGTGTTAAAAAGTTTACAGCTCGAATAAGAGTCAATTTAAGAAGTGGTTAGTAATGGTAACTGAAGTCCAGGAGCAATGACGTTAGAGTCTGTTAGGTGTGGCCGAGATCAAAGGCTGAAACCTGTATTTATAGTATTTTCTCATCAGTTCAAAAATTGTCAGTTTGCAGATATTTGGCTTCACACGTAGATGAGCAGAAGTGTTGGAATAGAAGAGGGCTGATCAATTTCTTCTTAACCATTCCTTTACTAGGATGGTTGATTGTTTTAAACAGACAAGGAGGACCTTCTGCTACACTTGAACTGATGTGTGAAAGCTAGAGAGGGCCATTATAATTTAAATAATTTCTTATCCATTCATCATTGCATTTTAATTAAGAATTGGCCCGCGCTTTGCGGCGGGTAATGTTGGGCATCGGTCAATTTAATTTAGAATTGGGTTGATGAAGAATTCAAGATAAACCGAGCCAAAATCAAAAATTAAAATTAAAGACCATTGATATAAGCCTCATGAGTCATGACTTTGCTTCTATGTATTTTAGAAAACTTTAAGATGATTTGTTTTTGCGTAAAAACTAATTATTAGCCAAATGTTTTCCACATTCTTTTTTATTAGAGAAACCTATTGAATTACTAATAATTAGTCAAATCTTTTATCATGCTTAAAAATATTAGTCATTTTTTACGTTATCGTTAATAATTTTGTAATTGTTCTTTTAGTTAAAATACTAAAGTATTGGAATGTTGACGTCCATGTATCTCTTCTAAGTCAGTATCATATTGTCAAATCAATATTATTAATAAAATTACTAATTAAAAATTACCGTTTAACTAATTATTAGTAATTCAATAAATTTTACTAATAAAACATACGAAAATATTTGACTAATTAATTAATGTACTATTATCAGCCCTTTATTTCCCATCACAAATCATCCATTATAAAAGAATACCGAATATATGTTTGGTCTCTGATGTCTTTGGCTCTTTGCCTTCCATTATCCACAAATATCCACCAAAGATTACCCATTGCAAGCCACGTAGAGTACTCCCGCCTTAACACGTGGATATATAAACATCAAATTTGTACTTAGCCTCATAAACTTCCCTTCCCGTATCCATTATCTCTTCAATTTATCACTGTTTTGTATCTTTAGTGATCACAAATCCTCATCGTAATTCAATCAGAAGGCCATTCTTCTCAATTATTTTTGTTTTTAAACCGAAAAACTCCCTTGCATTGCATGCGGTCTCTGATACTTTAGAAGGAAGATAATATTAATTAGCTGGGTATGATGCGAGTTGGGTTCCGCAACCTCTGTTTTGAATAGAGCTTTGAGATGGGATCGGAGCACTGATTTTCTATTAACCAAGAACGGAGTGATCAAGTAAGCTTCCATTCCTCGATTGTAGCATAGCTTCAATCGTCACCAGTCATGCGTGGCGATTCTAGCCTGATTTGGGTTGACAGAGGATTAGATGCAATTCTCCTCTGCTGTTCTTTGCATGTACCCCATTCCGTCGAGATTGAAAGGAAACGAACTTTCCCCCATTCCTCTGTGTTATTTGCATACACCCTCTGAGTGCTTCGACTTCCCGATCACTTAGAGTTAATGGATTCCGTTGAGTACTTCGATTTCCAGACAACTTAGAATCGGTCGATTGCGAATTTGTGCGATTGCTCCGCTGTCGTTCAGCTTGACGGACCAGGAACGCCATGAGCGGAAAACTGGGCTAGCCGTCAGGAGATCCACGGAGGGAAATAAAGGAGTGGGGAGGGGGATGAACAGAAAACTGGGCAAGCCGTCAGCGGATCGACGGAGGGGCAAAAGGGGTGGAAAGAACGGGAGTTCGATGAAATCGAACTTAAAACGACGAATTGAAAAATGGGGGTGCAGCAAACCTACGGTAGACCCGCCCGTATCTGCCCAGACCCCTTAAGTATGCTTGCGGCTTTATTATAGTAATTTCTTATCTTGGACAAAGTTTTAAAAAAATATTCCTTGGTTAATTCTTTTTTTTTTTTTTTTTTTGAGGGATTCTTTGCTCAATTCTCTGTGTTGGGTTTTGGGTTACAGGCTTACAGCTCCTCTATATATGTTATCCAAACTGTTCCGGAGATTCAGGAGATGATTCCTTGATAGCTGCTCTTGAGTTGGGTATGATTCTCTTGGTTCATGTTTCACCTTCTTGTATGTTGACGGTCAGAAGAAGTGTTGGAATAGAAGATGGTTCATGAATTGTTTCTGTAAAAACATTAATTAAACTACTTATAGCTGTGGTCTTAAACCAATATATTTCCTGGTTGTTTGTTGATTGTTTTACTTAAGCCACGATGAACGTCGTGTTGCCTGAAAGATAGGGATTTGAATTTGACGAACGTAATGTCAAGTTGGGCAATAGATTTTGTGCCATCTTGTACACCATCCTTCAAAGGTAATCTACATGGTCAGACAAGGGTTGATACTGTTGTTATTAACTTATTATAGATTCGGATAACACACGAGATCTTTCGACGAACAAAGACGCTCTGATACCATGTTACGACGATGTTCCGACGACTGTACAGAACTTGGACATCTGATACCGGACACAACACGACTCTGACGCTGCCTGAGCCCAGGCCGAGTCCAGACAGTAGCCGCGAATGACGTGGCTCGCATTCCGCGCGCACTCCATGCACTGAAGATCGTCGAGGCCATCGTGTGCGCAACCCGCGTACATGAAGAATGCGGTCCCCTCTTGGCTGTTACCGATGCGGTAAGTCCTGCTCTCTTCGCAGGCGTCGAAGGAAGACGATTGAAGCGCCTCGGCCAGCTTATCCTCGGCATAGGTCAGCACGTCAGCTTGCAGGTTGGGCGACGGTGGCAGCGTTTGGTTGCTGCAAGCAAAGTTGTAAAGCCCGTTCTGCCCACCAGCAACGCACACTTGATCTTTCGGATCAGCTTAGCTGGTGGCAAAGAGGATGGTCATGGTCGTTAGCATGAGATCAAGTCGCACCAGAATTGATATTGACGCCATTTTTTTCACTTCTTTCTTTCTGATGCGAACAATGTGCATGGTGATATGGGTTTATATATGTAGTAATGTAGAAGCCGCACGGCCGTGGCACCATGGCGATAGACGTTGAGAAGGGAAAGGACGGGATATGGAGGGAAAGCCCGAGGGTTTTTTGTTTGTAAACAATGCAAGTAAGACTTCCGTGACATGTTCTTCTTTCCCCTTTTGTTCACTGGTGGATGTCTTTTGATCGTTGTTATTCTGCTGAGTTTATTCGTTTTCGATGGGTTATAGGCACTTTGTATAGTAGTGACGAGTGGAACTAGAAGTTTGGCATTGGTATTTGTAATACACCCGCGGATAGCGTATTCGATTTGTCGGGACTATAATGTTATTGGCAGTGGCGTAGTTAGAATTTTGTGTAAAGTGTGTCCAAATCTTTTTTTAATATTGTAAGCATAATTTTAACCATTAGCTGTGTCCTACAATATGTTCTCATATTTTGAAAAGCTTTTAAGATGTATTTCATATGATATCAATCTCAGAATATCATAACAAATAATCATTCGTGATTTTTTCTCTCATTAAATTTCAGAGAGTGTTTTTTCATGTCGCTCATTGCTGGTGTCCTTTTAACACTTGCAGTGGAGATTTAGGTAGATTAAATTTCAGAGAGTGCTTTTTCATGTCGCTCATTGCTGGTGTCCTTTTAACACTTGCAGTGGAGATTTAGGTAGCAACTACACGAACTTACTTCTTTCAATGATCTTGATTCTAAAAATACTCAACAATTCTAAAAATACTCAATAATCTAGT
Source organism: Linum tenue (assembly GCA_946122785.1). Classification (NCBI taxonomy): domain Eukaryota; kingdom Viridiplantae; phylum Streptophyta; class Magnoliopsida; order Malpighiales; family Linaceae; genus Linum; species Linum tenue. Next base: position 8,767,744 of record CAMGYJ010000006.1, read on the forward strand.
TAAAGTTCAAACCGAAAAAATTATTTTATCAAAAACTCATTATTAGGTAAAGAAACTAACGGGTTTCACCAAGAGGAGGTTTTGGTGATAGATGATGAATAAATTAAAAATTTATAAGCTGAAGAATAAAGTTGTATTTTGTTCTCATATTATTTATGTAGAAACTAGAATGTATTATATATAAGGATGACAACTAAATTTATCATTTAATTATTGTTTGTTGGTAGAAATTTTGACTAGGTTTAGATAAAAAAAAATCTAGACACTTAATTATTGTATTTATAAGTACTTATTTTCTCCAGATCCAAGTTGGGTCTTGGGACTCACCTTGGTATGCTTTGATTCTAGCACTGATTATCTAATGTTGAATAGCTTTATTAAATAAGATTTTTGGATGTTATTCCTTATTCTGATTGATATATACTGAAATATTGAATAATACTATACATGCAACAGACAGATAAATGTATAATTACATTCGAAATGCTGTTACATACATATTATGTTTCCTACATGCATTGTCCATTTTCGGCTTTGACAATAATAAGCTACAAAATGCGTCAACTCATTTCTCAAGGTTCCTAGTTTTCTCATGGTATCAATATTGATTCTGGGCTGGCTTCTAATCATTCTTTTTTATTTCCTTGTAAAACGCATCCTTCCTTTTGCCAAAGAAGTAAAACCACATGCGTGACTAGTCTTTACCTCTAGGATATGTGGCAAGCGACTTTTCTCTCTCTGACAACCACTATTTCATTGAGAGTGACCAATTGAAAAAAATAAGAAAAATGATGAGTAAGTGAAAACTTTGCACACCACTTGAACTGGTTATATCAATGAGAGACAAAGCGTGAGGTGACTGAATTATTATATTCTCCTAATGACACTCGTCGTTCTACTACAGGGTGGTGTATTCGTTATGGGGGTTCCTTCATCTCCTGGAGATGTAAGAAGCAAGACAAAGTCTCCAAGAGTTCCACTGAAGTTGAGTATCGAGCTATCTCCGACGTAGCTTCAGAGCATATCTGGTTAAGAAGACTATTGGGTGAGTTTGGTGTGATAGGGTTGGCGGCCATGGATCTGTTCATGGATAACACGAGTGCTATTCAGATTGATACTAATCCGGTCCTTCATGATAGGACGAAGCATATTGAAGTTCATATACATTACATTCGGGATTTGGTTCATGATGGGGACGTTCGCTTACACTACATACCTACTGCCAAACAGGTTGCTGATCTTTTGACGAAGACCTTCACTACTGCACGTCATTGGTACTTGTTTAGCAAATTGATGCTTCGAGATCTGCATCAATTTGAGAGAGGTTGTTAAGAGTAGTATTATTCAATCATATGTAGGCCTATGACGTGTGATTATTGTTGCATTGGCAATAGGCCCATTAGTCTTGTATTACCTAGTTCGGCAGCTAGGGTTAGGTTTGTATATAATCCCTTGTAACCAGACGCAAAAGGTAACGAATACGATAGCATCTTCCTCCCGTGGACTAGTCGATATTGCACTCCACAATATCGGAAACCACACTAGACGATTTACA